>CM036586.1:217655462-218255462 GCA_020745705.1 Hemiprocne comata
TCAAACATGGACACGGGCTGGGAGGAGCTCAGCTTCCTGGAGATCATCCCAGCAACAGGAGCAGCTCCGAGACCTCAGTGGCAAATTCCTGTGAGGTTCTGCAGAGCAGCTGTAGGACTCTGATGGCTCATGTTGAGCTTCTCACCACCCAACGCCCCAAGTCCTTCTCCTCAGGGCTGCTCCCCATCCATTCTCCCAGGTTTGTGCTGGAATTGCCCCAACCCATGTACAGGACGTTGCAGTTGCCCTTGTTCAAACTCCCTTAATCACGAGCTTGGTTCATCCCTTACAAGCTCTGGACAAGGTCTCAAGCAGATCAAAATCCAGAACAGAGCCACCAGGTCCCTCCTCCTCTCCCTGCCCCCTTTGGCCACTGCCTGAGCTGGAGCAGATCCAGCCACCCTGCCCTGGGCTTTGCTCCAAGGTTTGTGGCCCTTGCTTGGACTCCAGGGAAGGCTGGTCTTGGAAGTGAGAGCCATGGGGGAACTAGGCCATGGCAGGAGATCCCTGGAGCTGAAGATAGCTGAGGGTCAGCAGAATAGGGGCTGGAGGTCCCACTGATGTGACTTACCTGTCCCTGATCCTCCTCACACTGCTCCAAGGAGCACCAAGCAGGTGGAGGAAACACCTGGTCCATCTCCTGGTGTCAGCCAATCACCAGATACCAAGTCCAGTCCAACCAAGAGGGTGTTTGATGTTAAAACCATAAGAGTTATTTCCTTAGCCAGAAGACCACATGGGAATGGACGCTTGGTCTGATGTGGGGCCATCACTTCTGTGCTCCATGGGCCAGATCCATGTTGGAACCTCTTGGCCTCCAAAGCCATCCCTTATCTTCCAGATAAGCCCAGTGCAGCCATGATACTGGTTTGGTGAAGGTGCTGATGGAGTCTGAGGCTGCTCAGTGGGGCTGGGGGCACCTGGGGGGGGGGTTGGAGGCATCATCAGCTCTGCAAGTTAGATCCATGTCCTGGAGGAGGGACCTGCTGTCAGGGCGGGGAGCTTGGGAGCTGATCCAGTGTTTTGGTTCCCAGACTCTTTTGTAAATTGTTACAGATTTTGCTTCCTGTGAAATTTTCCATTGGTATCTTAACCAGGATGGTCTGGGGTAGGACTGTCCAGAGCAGCGTGGAGATAAGCAGCTCTCCTCCCCCCCCTGCTGAGCCTTTGTCACCTCCAACCACCCACCTCCCTCTGCCCATCCACATGGGAGAAACAGCCCAGAAACCCTCACACCTGCTTTTTGTGGTTGCACTCATGAGCTGGCAACGTGATGGGCCTCTTGATCCTCCCCTGGCCAACCCCTGGTCACTCCATCCATCCATCCATCCATCTAGTGACCATCCATCCATCCTTTCCTTCATCCATCCATCCATCTACTGACCATCCATCCATCCATCCATCCATCCATCCAGTGACCATCCATCCATCCTTTCCTTCATCCATCCATCTCCTGACCATCCATCCATCCATCCATCCATCCATCCATCCATCCATCCATCCTTCCCTCAATCCATCCATCTAGTCTAGTGACCATCAATCCATCTCTCCATCTGTCCATCTACCCATCTCTCCTTCCATCCACCCATCCATCCATCCATCCATCCATCCATCCATCCATCCATCCATCCATCCATCCATCCATCCATCCATCCATCCATCCATCCATCCTTCCCTCAATCCATCCATCTAGTGACCATCCATCCATCCCTCCCTTCATTCATCCATCTACTGACCATCCATTCCTCCATCCATCCCTCCCTCAGTCCATCCATCTGGTCTAGTGACCAATCCATCCCTCCATCTGTCCATCCACCCATCTCTCCTCTCCTTCCTTCCCTCCCTCCTTCCCTCCCTCCTTCCTTCCCTCCATCCATCCATCCATCCATCCATCCATCCATCCTTCCCTCAATCCATCCATCCATCCATCCATCCATCCATCCATCCATCCATCATCCATCCATCCCTCAATCCATCCATCCATCCATCCTTCCCTCAATCCATCCATCCATCCATCCATCCATCCATCCATCCATCCATCCATCCATCCATCCATCCATCCTTCCCTCAATCCATCCATCCATCCATCCATCCATCCATCCTTCCCTCAATCCATCCATCCATCCCTCCATCCATCCATCCCTCCATCCATCCCTCCTTCCATCTCTTCTTCCTTACCTCCCTCCTTTTCTCCCTCCCTCCCTGTCCCTCCCCTCCTCCCCCTGTCTCCCTGGCAACGCTCAGTGCACATCCTGGAAAACTTTATCCGAAATCAGCTCTGGGCAGCTCTCCAAATCCATGCTAACCTGATTAGGTGTCTCTGGGGCCTTGGCTGCCTAATCACATTAGATGCCACTAATGGTCGCGGGGACTCGGAGTGGGTAGAGAGCAGTAAAACAGAGTGTGTACTTAGTGATAATTATACTTGCTTTTGTGTCATTGATTTATATCCCCCCCCGTTTCCTTTTCCATGTCTTTGGACACAGCCGTGCGGAGGAAGGAGAATGGCTGGTATGATGAGGAGCACCCGCTGGTCTTCCTGTTCCTGGGATCTTCTGGAATAGGTAACGTTGGGAAGTGGGGAGAGGGATGGAGGGCAGGGCCCCTCCTCGGGCTCACCACACCCCCATGGAGCTGCTGCCAGGCTCGTGGAATAGAAGCATGGACTGGTTGGGGTTGGAAGGGACCTTGAAGATCATCCAGTCCCACCCCCCTGCCATGGGCAGGGACACCTCCCACCAGCCCAGGCTGCTCCAAGCCCCATCCAACCTGCCCTTCAACACTGCCAGGGATGGGGCAGCCACAGCTTCTCTGGCCAACCTGGGCCAGGCTCTCCCCACCCTCCCAGCACACAAGTTCTCCCTCCCATCTCATCTCCAGCTCCCCTCTTCCAGTTTAAAGCCATTAAACACCAGTTAAAGGTGTTCCCATCCTTCCAACTGGTCACCCAGCCCGTGGTCCCACAGGGCAACCACCACACACATGTGGCCACCTCCTGTGCTGGGGCACAAGTGGCCTCACACAGAGTTAGCCCAGGGGACTCTCTGCCCACTGAGTCTCAAAAAGGGGCATTTTTCACTACAAAAGTGTGATTTTAACATCCCTGTGTTGATGGGGAGAGCCTGGCCCAGGTTGGCCAGAGAAGCTGTGGCTGCCCCATCCCTGGCAGTGTTGAAGGGCAGGTTGGATGGGGCTTGGAGCAGCCTGGGCTGGTGGGAGGTGTCCCTGCCCATGCAGGGGGTTGGAACTAGATGATCTTTAGGGTCCCTTCCAACCCAAACCATTCCATGGTTCCATGAATTCCAGTAGGAATGGCTCGGTGGGTGGGGATAATGGTGGGAAGTTGCTGCTTGCAAACCTCATCTCTGCTCATTTCACTCCCATGGGCCAGGGTTGCTGTGTGTGCACAGGGTGACACCCCTAAAATTTGCCCTCAAGCACCATAAAATGTGGGCGTGGCAGCTGAGCAGCTCAGGAAATGGGCAAAATGACTTTTAGTCAGGAAAACAAACAAAAAAATCCCCAAAAAGAGTTCAAATGACCAAATGTTGGCGTTTGGGGCGACCTTGGTGCTGGATCCCGTGGTGCTTGGGAAGACACTGGGGCCAGAGGGGTGAAGGCCACAGGACACCCCAGGATTCCTGCCTGAACAAGTATTGACTTGAAATGAACTCTAAAACTCCACAAAACTGGATAAAACCAGTAAAAAATGGTTTTTGAGGCTTCATTGCTCCTCTTCTAGCAGGTGTGAAGGCTCAGGGGGGTGAATCCTCAGCCCTCCAGCTCCCGGGGGTTTCTATGGGGTGTTTGCTTCTTTTTTTGTTGTTTTTTGATAGAATCATAGGATTGTTTGGGTGGGAAGGGACCCAAAAGATCCTTTAATCCTTCTTTTACAGCCATAAAAATGACTATGGGAATAAGGAAGCAAAGCAGCCCAGGGTTGTCTCATGTCAAGTGGGTGTTTTGTGATGGGTCTTGATCCAACAGGGATCTGAAAGCCCAGATATTTGGAAGTTAAAATATCCAACGTGTCTTCAGGAGATTCCCATCCATATCTCAATATAAATATATATATATTCACCTCCCCCCCCCGTGTCTAACTGCACAGGAAGGTGCTCACACCTTGGATCTACAACACAGCAACACACCAACTCCACAAAGCCTGAGCTGAGATGCTGGATTTTGGCAGAGGTTTCACCTTTCCAGAGGCTTCCCAACACCACAGGGTTGAATTCCCATTTTTTTCCAGCCCTTTTTGTGGTCATCCCAGTAGGTGACCCCATGGATGTGACCCACCAAATCCATCCTCATGGACATGTGGCTCTCGGGGGGCAGGGGCAGGTGGGCAGGGCTCCTCTGCTATTTTTTGGGGGGTGTTGGGTTGGTTTTTAAAACACTTATTTTTTCAATGTAGAGCAGTTGCTGGTGGAACACCCAGGCTCCTGCTCTGCCCCCACGTGTCAGGGGCTTGAATCAGAGACTCACAGGATGGTTTGGGTTGGAAGGGACCTTAAAGCTCATCAGGGTCCAACCCCCCTGCCATGAGCAGGGACACCTCCCACCAGCCCAGGCTGCACAAGCCTCATCCAACCTGGCCTTGAACACCTCCAGGGAGGGGGCAGCCACAGCCTCCCTGGGCAACCTGTGCCAGTGCCTTCCTACCCTCCTGAGGAAGAAGTTCTTCCTGAGGTCTGACCTCAATCTCCCCTCTTGCAGTTTCAAACCATCCCCCCTTGTCCTGTCACTGCCCTCTCTGGTGAAAAGCCCCTCCCCAGCTTTCCTGGAGCCCCTTCAGGCACTGCAAGGTGCTCCAAGCTCTCCCTGGAGCCTTCTCTTCTCCAGGCTCAACACCCCCAACTCTCCCAGCCTGTCTCCAGAGCAGAGGAACCCAGCAGTGATGCCCCCTTCCCATGGGTGCATTTGGGGAACAAAATAGGTACATTGGTTCCAGGGATGTTAGAGCTGCTGGACAGATGGAGGGTGGACAGACCTGCTCTAACACGAGTCTTTGCTTCCCACCTTTGGAACAGGTAAAACGGAGCTGGCCAAGCAGACAGCCAAGTACATCCATAAGGACGTCAAAAAGGTGAAGGCTCCTCCTATGGCTTCGTGCCGTCCCGGTGGGATTTGGTGACAGGGTGGGTTTGGTGTCCTGGTGACAGGGTGGTCCCTGTTGGGTGTCACCGTCATTCCGACATCCTGGCTTGGGAACGTGGCTTTTTAGCCTCCATTACTGACAGACTGCCAGCTGGAGGGGGAGAGTCCTGGAAATCCTGCTTCACACTTCCCTGGATGCAGCACGTGGCACATTGTCCTGGGGTGGACACTGGAGATAGAGTCATTGAATCCCAGATGGGTTTGGGTGGGAAGGGACCTTAAAGATCATCTAATCCCACCCCTGCCATGGTCAGGGACACCTCCCACCAGCCCAGGCTGCTCCAAGCCCCATCCAACCTGCCCTTCAACACTGCCAGGGATGGGGCAGCCACAGCTTCTCTGGCCAACCTGGGCCAGGCTCTCCCCACCCTCACAGCACACAAGTTCTCCCTCCCATCTCATCTCCAGCTCCCCTCTTCCAGCTGGAAACCCTTCCCCCTGGGCCCAGCCCTCCCTGCCCTTGGCCAAAGCCCCTCCCCAGCTTTCCTGGAGCCCCTTCAGGCACTGCAAGGTGCTCCAAGCTCTCCCTGGAGCCTTCTCTTCTCCAGGCTCAACACCCCCAACTCTCCCAGCCTGTCTCCAGAGCAGAGCTGCTCCAGCCCTCCCAGCATCTCCGGGGCCTCCTCTGGACTCTCTCCAACAGCTCCATGTCCTTCTTGTGTTGGGGACCCCAGAGGTGGCCCCAGCCCTGCAGGGGGGTCTCAGCAGAGCAGAGCAGAGGGGGACAATCCCCTCCCTGGCCCTGCTGGTCACACTGCTGGTGACACAGCCCAGGACACAGTTGGTGGCTCTGATGGCTCATGTTGAGCTTCTCCTCACCCAACACCCCAAGTGCTTCTCCTTGGGGCTGTTCAGGCAGCATCAATTCCTGCTCGGGTCCTTAGGGCTGAAATATTTGGGATCCAAACATCCCAAGCTGCTGCTGTGGGTGGGTCCAGATGGGTCACAGTGATTTCTGGATGCTGGTGGCTCAGCGTGGAGATGGTTCAGGGCTGCCTGAGATTTAAAGCATTTCAAGTTGAGCTCCTCAATTCCCATTTCACCCTCTGCCTTTGGGAGGTGCCCAACTCTCCTGTGGAAAACTGGGGAAGGATGCAGGGCTTGGAGTTGGGAAAAAGGAGGAAACACAAGCAGAGCTGCCCCTGTGCCCATGCCCCATGAGTTCCTCTCCCCCACGTCCTCCAGCAGAGAGGGACACAAGATAAAACATCACGTGCAGAAGGAAGATCAAAAGCGACGCTGTAAAACGTGGCAGCTCTGGTTTCTTTCCCTCATCCTTCCCTAATTACCTGCCAGGAGCAATAAATCCCGGCTCCTGCCTCTCCAGCAGCTTCATCCCTGACTTCCACACCTGCAACTGCTCAAACATCAAAGGGAGAAATCAGTTCCAGGCTGAACCTCGGGGTGATTTGGTGGGAAATGGGAGTTTTATTGGGAAGGAATCGGCGCGGCCGTCGGTGCCATCACAGGCAGCGTGAGGAGGGTCAGAGACCCCAGGGGTGGAGCAGCTCGTAGGAACGGATGGATTGAGCAGGGAAACCCTGTAACTGTCCCATTGTCCTACTCTGGAGGGGCTGGAAGGTGCTACTGGCCTCATCCAGCCTCTGCTGGGGCCCATGGGGTGGACAGAGACAGGATTGGGGGCAGGACAGCACCGAAGCAAAGCCTGGCTCTGCTTGGCCATCTCTGCCAGAATCATGGAATCATTAAGGTTGGAAGGGACCTTAAAGATCATGAATCATGGAATCATTAAGGTTGGAAAAGACCTCTTAAGATCATCCAGTCCAACTATCAACCCGACACCCCCGTGCCCACTAAACCGTGTCCCCACATGCTACGTCCACAAGTTTTTGGAACTCCTCCAGAGATGGTGACTCCACCACTGCCCTGGGCAGCCTGGGCCAAGGCCCGACCACTGAAGAGCTCTGGGCTCCTTGTGTGCTGCCAAATGTCCCACCTGTTAGCATCTGAAGATGGATGTTCCATGCCAGGTTGGATGGGGCTCTGGGCAACCTGATCTAGTTGAAGATGTCCCTGTTCATGGCAGGGGGGTTGGAGCAGATGAGCTTAAAAGGTCCCTTTCAACCCAAACCATTCCAAGGTCCTATGATTTTATGGATGGAAGAATGGATGGATGGATGGATGGATGGATGGATGGATGGATGGATGGATGGATGGATGGATGGATGGATGCACGCCCAGGTTGGCCCAGAGGGGTGGTAGATGCCCCATTCCTGGTGGCATTCAAGGCCAAGTTGGAGGGGGCTCTGAGCATTTTGTTCTGGTTGTGGATGTCCCTGCTCCCTGCAGGGGGTTGGGACTGGGTGGCCTTTAAAGGTCCCTTCCAATCCAAACCAGTCTGGGCTTCCATGATTCAGCAGGGCAGGATCACAGCCAGGTCCCACCTGGGAAGCATCGTGGACACAGAGCAGGGAGGTGCAGGCCCCAAGGGATTATGCCAATGGAGAGTTACCTTGTCCAGCTGGGAATGTTCCAGCTTGTCTTCTCCTACCTCTAGGAGCCAGGTTGTAGCTGCCAGCCCAGGAGCTTCCATGTGCCATGAACCATTGGCTTCTCAAATGGACAAACAGGCTTTGGGCAGAAGCTGTGAACCCTCCAGCAATGTCTTCTGTTTCAGGCCACCACCCATCCCAGTTCAACCTAGGTTTATGGGTTGATCTGGACTGCGTGGTTGTGGAGAGGCACCACGCTCTTCCTGGGGGTGTTCCTGAAAAGCTGAACCACAGGGACACCTGTTTTCTTTAGGAAATGGCAGGATGCCATTTTGGACCCATCTCTGTCTCTCCACTCTAGTGATGATCTGGCCAGGGACTTTGAGACCTCCAGAGAAACTGTTCCTGGTTCTCTTGGAGGAACTGGAATCCTCTTCCTCAGAATGTCCCCTTTGTGGTGGATCTTTGTGGCCAACAATGTGCACTGGAGCCCAGAACCCACCCGTGTCCTGGGCTGTGTCACCAGCAGTGTGACCAGCAGGGCCAGGGAGGGGATTGTCCCCCTCTGCTCTGCTCTGCTGAGACCCCCTGCAGGGCTGGGGCCACCTCTGGGGTCCCCAACACAAGAAGGACACGGAGCTGTTGGAGAGAGTCCAGAGGAGGCCCCGGAGATGATGGGAGGGCTGGAGCAGCTCTGCTCTGGAGACAGGCTGGGAGAGTTGGGGGTGTTGAGCCTGGAGAAGAGAAGGCTCCAGGGAGAGCTTGGAGCACCTTGCAGTGCCTGAAGGGGCTCCAGGAAAGCTGGGGAGGGGCTTTGGCCAAGGGCAGGGAGGGCTGGGCCCAGGGGGAAGGGTTTCCAGCTGGAAGAGGGGAGCTGGAGATGAGATGGGAGGGAGAACTTGTGTGCTGGGAGGGTGGGGAGAGCCTGGCCCAGGTTGGCCAGAGAAGCTGTGGCTGCCCCATCCCTGGCAGTGTTGAAGGGCAGGTTGGATGGGGCTTGGAGCAGCCTGGGCTGGTGGGAGGTGTCCCTGCCCATGGCAGGGGTGGGACTGGATGAGGTTTAAGGTCCTCTCCAACCCAAACCAGTCTGGGGTTCTGGGATTCTGTGATCTGGCAAATCCATCACCAGCACAAAACACAAACCCTCGTGTTCCTCCGTGCAACCACCTGGTTCTGGAGGAACCTTCTAAATGTGATGAAACCTGGAGCATCTTCATCAGAAATCACATTAATTGTTTCTTTCCCTTGCAGGGTTTCATCAGGCTGGACATGTCGGAGTTCCAGGAGAGGCATGAGGTGAGTCCATGTGTTGTCTTCTGCTTCCAAAAGGTGCAGCTTTGAGTTTCACGAGTAATTTAAACAAATCATCTCAATGTCCTCGTTCCCCCACATTTGGTCCATGGGCACCCTAGGAGAGGTGGGACAGGTCAGCCCAGGAGATGGCGTGGGTTGAAGGAGCCTTGAGGTGGCCCCAGGTGCTGAGCTGGTTCCTGCCCTCCTGTCCCCCAGGTGGTGGGACCCCCCTCACTCCGTGGGGAAGGGCAGGGGGACGATGCTCCGGGAAGGGGGTGGCAGCGTTCCCAGGGGCTGGGCCAGATCCTGGAAGAAAAGGAGCTGCTTGAGTGGGAGAATCGTGGGATCAAGGAAGGGTTTGGGTGGGAAGGGAGCTTTGAAGGTCATCCAGTCCAACCCCCAGCATGGGCAGGGACATCTTAGCTAGAGCAGGTGCTCAGAGCCCTGTCCAACCTGGCCTGGAATGTTTCCAGGGATGGGGCAGCTACCATCTCCATGGGCAGCCTGGCCATCCATCCATCCATCCATCCATCCATCCATCCATCCATCCATCCATCCATCCACTGACTATCCATCCATCCATCCCTCCATCCATCCATCCATCCATCCATCCATCCATCCCTCCAACCATCCATAACTCCCTCCCTCTTCCCATCCGTAGAATCCCAGACTGGTTTGGGTGGGAAGGGACCTTTAAAGCTCATCCAGTCCCACCCCTGCATGGGCAGGGACACCTCCCATCAGCCCAGGTTGCTCCAAGCCCCATCCAACCTGCCCTTGAACATTCCATTAACAAACTGGTCACTTTATTCTGTCCAACCTTCTCACTCCCAAGGACACCCCCACCCCCAGCGCTTGAAAATGCCCCAAACTGCCCCTCAAAAATCCTCATTTTTGCCAAAATGTTTCTGTTGTCCCAAAGATCCTCCTGAGTTCCTAAACTTCATTCCAAAACCTTCATCCTCAAGTAGGGAATTTGGTTCTGGACACAGGGAGAAGCTTTTCCTTGTGGCCTCTTCCCAAACTTTCATTCCCAAGTAATTCTTGGAATTCTGGCTCTTAAAAATCCTAAAGAAGATGAAAAGAGGTCTTGGAGCTGGGATGGGTCCCTCAGACACTGCTCAAGGAAGTGGAGGTGGAGCCTGTTGGTGGCTGCTCCTGCTGGGCAATGTCTGGGTGGGGTCATTACTCAGCAGCCCCCAATCAGCATCTTGCCAGATTGGTGCTAATTAAGCTGAGTTGTGGATACTTGAGGTGCCACAGATGTCACCAAGAATCTAGAGCTGGGTTTGTCTGGAGGCAAAGGGCCGTGGCTGCCTGCTGAGCTATGGAGAGGACTTCCTTCCTGGTGTCAATGGATCAGCTCCCACCTGTCCTCATCCTTCCTCCTAGGTGGCAAAGTTCATTGGCTCTCCACCTGGCTATGTGGGCCACGAGGAGGGTGGGCAGCTCACCAAGAAGCTGAGGCAGTGTCCCAACGCCGTGGTGCTCTTCGACGAGGTCGACAAAGCCCACCCAGATGTCCTCACCATCATGCTGCAGCTCTTCGATGAGGTAAGTCCCATGGTTTAGGGTTGGAGCTGGTGTTGGGGCCGTTGGAAGGTGATGGGGAGTGTGCAAGGGCTGATGGATGCAGGATGGGACTGGATGATGTTTAAGGTCCTTTCCCACCCAACCCAGGCTGGGGTTCCATGGTTCCAACAAGGTGGTTCCAGCTTTGCCCATTTTTGGTCAGACTGTGCTTCCCCCTGGTCCTTTCAGACCACCACAAAGACCCCCCTGAGCTTTGGACTGACTGATCTGGAAGGCTTTGGTGAGCATCTGGGCAGCACTGCTGGAGCTGCTCAAGGCACCAACTCCAGCAGCTGCCCACTGTGCCCACCAGAAAGAGCCCACATGGGGGAAAATCTCAGGTCTGGGCAGCTCCATCACCAAGGCCAGCATCCATCCCAACCTCAACCACCACTCTGAGCAGGGCTGAGCCCAGAGCCTCGACCTCCAAGGGTCCTTCCAACCAACCTAAGCCTCTGTTAAGAGGGGTGGGACAGAGGCAGGAGGTGACAACTTCCTCTGCACTTGTGGGGTTCTCCAGGGCTCAGATGTTAGACCAAACCCAGGGCAGGGAGAGGTGGTTGAGTTACACACGGGCTGTCCCAGCCCTCCTGTGAGACATCTCCCAGGGCTTCCATAGAGCATGTCCCAGCTGGGGCAAGCTGGGACCATGTGCAGGGTGAGTTATGGAGTGGTGAGGACTTCTTCAGGCTCTGCAGCTCAGCCCTGAGGGTGTCCTTGGGCAACCCTTCCAAAATCCATCAGCTGGGGGGGGCAAAACAGGTCCCCATGTCCTCTCTCCCTGGTGTTTGGCCACGTCCTCCTCACGCCGCTCGTGTCCCTGGCTGTCATTGCAGGGCAGGCTGACAGATGGGAAGGGCAAGACCATTGACTGCAAGGATGCCATCTTCATCATGACCTCCAACGTGGCCAGCGAGGAGATCGCCCAGCACGCCCTGCAGCTCCGGCAGGAGGCCCTGGAGATGACCAAGAACAGGATCGCTGAAAACTTGGGTATTGCTCAGTCCATGTCATCCTCCAGGTCCCTGCAGTGTCCACCTCCTCCCTGGCCCTCCAGGGATCACCCAGACCCTCCAGCTGCCCCTCCACAGCTGGTCCCCAACAACACGACCTCCAGGCACTGCTGGATCATTGGTGGGGGTGTCTGGGAAGTCCTGCTCTGGTCTTCTGGGATGAGCTGTTACTGACAAGTCCCACCTCCCAGTCTCCACTTTCCTCCCTCCCATGATCCCTCTGCTTGCCCAGTTCTGAAATCCTCGGTGTTCGAGGTCCCATCGTAGAATCATCCAATCCCAGATGGGTTTGGGTTGGAAGGGAACTTTGAAGGTCACCCAGTGCCACCCCTGCATGGGCAGGGACACCTCCCACCAGCCCAGGCTGCTCCAAGCCCCATCCAACCTGCCCTTCAACACTGCCAGGGATGGGGCAGCCACAGCTTCTCTGGCCAACCTGGGCCAGGCTCTCCCCACCCTCCCAGCACACAAGTTCTCCCTCCCATCTCATCTCCAGCTCCCCTCTTCCAGCTGGAAACCCTTCCCCCTGGGCCCAGCCCTCCCTGCCCTTGGCCAAAGCCCCTCCCCAGCTTTCCTGGAGCCCCTTCAGGCACTGCAAGTTGCTCCAAGCTCTCCCTGGAGCCTTCTCTTCTCCAGGCTCAACACCCCCAACTCTCCCAGCCTGTCTCCAGAGCAGAGCTGCTCCAGCCCTCCCATCATCTCTGGGGCCTCCTCTGGACTCTCTCCAACAGCTCCGTGTCCTTCTTGTGTTGGGGACCCCAGAGGTGGCCCCAGCCCTGCAGGGGGGTCTCAGCAGAGCAGAGCAGAGGGGGACAATCCCCTCCCTGGCCCTGCTGGTCAAACTGCTAGTGACAAAGCCCAGGACACAGTTGGTGGCTCTGATGGCTCATGTTGAGCTTCTCCCCACCCAACACCCCAAGTCCTTCTCCTCAGGGCTGCTCTCAATCTGTTCTCCTGGATTTGTGCTTGAAATTGCCCCGACCCAGGTGCAGGACCTTGCAGTTGGCCTTGGTGAACCTCTTGCAGTTCACCTGGGCCCATTTCTCAACCTTGTCCAGGCCCCTCTGGATGACATCCCCTCCCTCAGGCCTATCAACCACACCACTCAGCGAGGTGTCATCTACAAGCTCTCTGATGGTGCCCTCCATCCCAATGTCCATGTCACTGAAGAAGGAATTAAACAGGACTGGCCCCAGTGTAGACCCCTGAGGGCCACCACTTGTCACCAATGTGGACATTGAGCCATTGACCCCCCTACCCTCTGGATGTGACCATCTGTGACCAGTTCACCCATCATCCAGCTCCAATTTAGAGAGCAGGATGTTGGGGGGGTCCATGTCAAAGGCCTTGCAGAAGCCCAGGTAGATGATACCAGCTCTTCCCTTGTCCACTGATGTAGCCACTCCATTCTAGAAGGCCACCAGGTTGCTCAGGCTCTGTCTTTGGAGAAGACTTTCAATCCCACCTCTCAGCCTTCCTCCTCCTCTGCTCTCTTCCCATGGTCTCCTCACCCTTTTCCCTCTTCCAGGACCCTTCCAAATGCTTCCCAGGACCCTGGGGCTGGTGCAGGTGCTCGTAGGCAAGAGGAGGAGTTTTGTTTCCTCACAAATCCTTCCAACTTTGAGCTTCAGTCGATTTTACTTACTCTTGGCATGGGACCCCTGGGCCCACACCTCAGGATCCTGCAGAAAATATTCAAAAAAAAAGGGAAATTAGGAAATAAAAGGAGAACGGAGCAGAGTCAGGGCAGAAGATCTGAACTGACCCAGCTCTGCTGGAGGCATCAGAGGACCCCCAAGTCCAGCTCCCTCCACCAGCTGGTTGACAAAGAGACCCCGTCAGTGGTGGGGTTAAGAGACCCTTTGCATGCCTGGATGTCCACCTTCCAGAGCACCTTCACCATCCCCCAGGCCTGTCTCCAGAGCTCAGGAAACACCCAGGGAAGCTGCTGTGCGCAGGACATGACCACATCTCCATGGGAGCAGGGAAGAAACCTCAGCTTCATGCATGGAATCCATTTGTCCAGCTTCTTCCTCACTGGCTCCTCCTGTTTCCTTGGAGCTACAGATGCCAGAACTGGCTTCATTCACCACCTTCAGACTTCAGTCCAGGGAGGGGGAGGATCTGCCAGTCAACTCTGCAAGGATCACATTTGAAAATGCCAAGAGTTGGGTGGGTTTTTTTTTTTCCTCCTCATCGAGGAGAACATGGAAATTTAATTTCTCCACCTGTGCAGCAGCAGCTGAGAGATCCCAGCCCTTGGGAGCCAAATAATGGAGCTTCCTGGAGCTCCTCAGGGTTTGCTGAACTCTCCTGGCTGGCAGATCCTCCTGAAGGTCGATGGTGAGATCCTGGCTGGGCAGATAAATGGAAAGATAAGAGGGAAGGAGCTGCTGCTGCATCATCTCCAGGGCTGGAAGTGGAAGAGGTGGAGATTTCAGGTGGCAAAATGGGAGCACGGGAGCAGCTCTGACCCTTCTGCAGCCCAGTGTGACCAGCAGGGCCAGGGAGGGGATTGTCCCCCTCTGCTCTGCTCTGCTGAGACCCCCTGCAGGGCTGGGGCCACCTCTGGGGTCCCCAACACAAGAAGGACATGGAGCTGTTGGAGAGAGTCCAGAGGAGGCCTGGAGGTGATGGGAGGGCTGGAGCAGCTCTGCTCTGGAGACAGGCTGGGAGAGTTGGGGGTGTTGAGCCTGGAGAAGAGAAGGCTCCAGGGAGAGCTTGGAGCACCTTGCAGTGCCTGAAGGGGCTCCAGGAAAGCTGGGGAGGGGCTTTGGCCAAGGGCAGGGAGGGCTGGGCCCAGGGGGAAGGGTTTCCAGCTGGAAGAGGGGAGCTGGAGATGAGATGGGAGGGAGAACTTGTGTGCTGGAAGGGTGGGGAGAGCCTGGCCCAGGTTGGCCAGAGAAGCTGTGGCTGCCCCATCCCTGGCAGTGTTGAAGGGCAGGTTGGATGGGGCTTGGAGCAGCCTGGGCTGGTGGGAGGTGTCCCTGCCCATGCAGGGGTGGGACTGGGTGACCTTCAAAGTTCCCTTCTCACCCAAACCCATCTGGGAATCTGGGGTTCTCCAGCCCTACTCCTTGGGCCACCATCCTCATCAAGGCTGCAGAGCCAGGAAGGGCTCCCAGCACCCAGTGTGGGGCTTTCTCCATCACCCCACATGTCCCAGAGGATTCCAGGGTCTCCCAGTGAGCCTCCTGGCCCTAAAAGAACAGGTGGGGTTAAATGCCTGGAGGTGTAGGAGGGAACGAGGTGGTAAAGACAAAGGAAAAGGGAATTTGGGTGGTGGACCCTGCAATGGAGACATGTTGGAGCTTGGAGCTGGGATGGAGGAGCTGGCCAGGCCCTGGCTCCATCTGCAGCTGGTGGAGGGAAGCAGACTGGGACAGTCTGGAGATGTTTGCAGGAGGGACCCAGGACTGTTTTGTAGCCACAGGAGCCCCCATGGAGCAGCCCTGGTGCCTCCTGTCATTGGACCCCAGGGCTCTCCCATCCCAGGCCTTCAGGAAGCATCTCCTGGGGGTTAAGGGCAGGGAGTGGAGGCTGTTCTGCTGCACCCAACATGCATGGGGGCAACCACAGGAGATCCAGACCCAGTGTTCAAAGAGCAGGGACACCCCACTACCCAACCAAGCATGGTTGGTGGAATTTGTGGAGGTCCCAGGTCAGTTCTGAAGTCCCCTCTGGACACCCACCTCACCCCCCTGGCCTGGCCTCCAGCTCCTTGTCACCCTGCTTGGCTCATCCATCCTCCAGGAGCTGGGCAGGTGGGAGTCATGGAATCAAGGAATGGTTTGAGTGAGAAGGGACATTTAATGGTCATCCAGTCCAACCCCCTGCCATGAGCAAGGACATCTTCATCCTGATCAGGTTACTCAGAGTCCTGTCCAGCCTGACCTGGAATGTTTCCAGGAATCTGGGCATCTGCCACCTCTCTGGGCCAACCTGGGCATCCGTCCATCCATCCATCCATCCATCCATCCATCCATCCATCCATCCATCCCTCCATCCTCCCTTTCATAGAATCATGGAATAATGTGGTTTGGAAAGGACCTTTAAAGCTCATCCAGTCCAACCCCCCTGCCATGAGGCAGGGACATCTTCAACCAGACCATGTTCCTCAGAGCCCTGTCCAACCTGATCTTGAGTGTTTCCAGAGATGGGGCATCTCCCACCTCTCTGGGCAACCTGGGCCAGTGTCTCCCCACCCTCATCCTGAAAAGCCCATGTCCCACCTCACCCACCAACACCCCATGTCCTCCTGTCTTGCAGAGGACGTCCAGATGACTGACAAGATCACCATCTCCAAGCAGTTCAAGGAGAAGGTCATTCGCCCCATCTTGAAGGTACAGGCCATTTTTTTTCATGGTTCATGAGTCAAGTGGCCTGAGCTTTGGTCACTTGGTCATTCCACGCAACCTCCACCATCTTCCTCGCCCAGAAGTGACATGATGTCATTTTTTTTAGGAAGAGTCACGGGATGGGTTGGGTTGGAAGGGACCTTTCAGCAAGGCCAGAGCTTCCTGTTGGCTCCCAGTGCTAGAGCAACAACGTGGGGCAGGAAGGGGGACGTGGGGTGGGAAGTGTTGTCATGGGGTCTGGGGGCTTCCCTGCTCTCCTGGGGTCCCCATCTGCTGCAGAGGGACCAGGACACCCTGGGGACAGTGAGACATGGAACTGAAGATGTTCCTGAAGCCCTTCAGGGCTCTGCTCCCCCCGGCAGCTCCTGCAGAGACAAGGATTTGGATCCCAGCTCCAGGGTGTGGGGTGTGAGGGGGGTGGAGGTGATCCCTGGGGAGATCCTCCTGAAGTGTCACCATCCCTACCAGGGTCACCAAGCCTGTCCCCACTGACCATCACCCCCTGTCCCTGCAGGCTCACTTCAGGAGAGATGAATTCCTGGGGAGGATCAACGAGATTGTCTATTTCCTCCCTTTTTGCCACTCTGAGCTCATCCAGTTGGTCAACAAGGAGCTCAATTATTGGGCCAAGAAGGTAAAAAACAGCCCTGGCTTCAGAGGTAACTTCTCAAGTGACACAGGAGCAGGAGGAGGTCCCCGCCCAAGCCTTCACCCTCCTGCTGGAGGGAAGGTACATCTTGACCATGGTCTTAGGCCATGTTCAACATGAGGGGACCCTCCTGGGGGGTCAGGGACCTCTTGGAACATCAGGGGATGGTTCCTCCCATGTTGGGACAGGGATGAGCTTCAGGCCACGTTGGGGGACGTTGAATGTCTCATTGGTCTTTGCACATCTGAGCTCTCACAGGGGGTTCAGTAGGAACTGGGGGACCTGATCTGGTGGGTCTGGCCTGGAGGAGCTCTTGGTGGCCTGTCCTGGGCCTGGGGATGCTGCCACCCCACCACAGTGTCCATGTGGTCAAGGAATGGGGGTGCTGGAAGGCATGGGTGACTCTTCCTCCTCTTTCTCACCCCAACAGGCCAAGGCAAGGCACAACATCACCCTGCTGTGGGACAGGGAGGTGATGGACGTGCTGGCTGATGGCTACAACCTGCACTACGGCGCCCGCTCCATCAAACATGAGGTGAAGCCCTGGATGGAGCATGGGGGGCTCACCTGTGGAGGGGGGAAACCTTGGGGGCTGCCCCCCAGGAGAGAGACCCACAGGGGAGATGTTCGTGGTCTGTGGGCAACATGGATGGTGGGATTGAGGGCACCATCAGGGAGTTTGCAGGTGACACCACGTTGTGTGGTGACACACTGGAGGGAAGGGAGGACATCCAGAGGGACCTGGACAGGCTGGAGGGGTGTGACCATGTGAACCTCATGAACTTCAACAAGGCCAAGTGCAAGGTCCTGCACCTGGGGTGGGGCAACCCCAGGCACAGTTACAGGTTGGGTGAAGAAGGATGGGGAGCAGCCCTGAGGAGAAGGACTTGGGGTGTTGGGTGGGGAGAGGCTCAATGTGACACATCAAAGCCACCTGTGTCCTGGGCTGTGTCACCAGCAGTGTGACCAGCAGGGCCAGGGAGGGGATTGTCCCCCTCTGCTCTGCTCTGCTGAGACCCCCCTGCAGGGCTGGGGCCACCTCTGGGGTCCCCAACACAAGAAGGACACGGAGCTGTTGGAGAGAGTCCAGAGGAGGCCCCGGAGATGATGGGAGGGGTGGAGCAGCTCTGCTCTGGAGACAGGCTGGGAGAGTTGGGGGTGTTGAGCCTGGAGAAGAGAAGGCTCCAGGGAGAGCTTGGAGCACCTTGCAGTGCCTGAAGGGGCTCCAGGAAAGCTGGGGAGGGGCTTTGGCCAAGGGCAGGGAGGGCTGGGCCCAGGGGGAAGGGTTTCCAGCTGGAAGAGGGGAGCTGGAGATGAGATGGGAGGGAGAACTTGTGTGCTGGGAGGGTGGGGAGAGCCTGGCCCAGGTTGGCCAGAGAAGCTGTGGCTGCCCCATCCCTGGCAGTGTTGAAGGGCAGGTTGGATGGGGCTTGGAGCAGCCTGGGCTGGTGGGAGGTGTCCCTGCCCATGGCAGGGGGTGGGACTGGATGAGGTTTAAGGTCCCCTCCAACCCAAACCAGTCTGGGGTTCTATGAGACGCATAGAACCCTGGACGCAGCTCCAGGAAGAGGGAATGAGTGGGATTGAGCAGGAGATCCCAGGGTCCTGCTGTGCCCAGGGGTGGGCAGCGTTGCTCCCCGAGAAGCTGCTCCCAGGTTTGTGGCAGCAGGATTCTCCTCCCCAGGTGGAGCGGCGTGTGGTGAACCAGTTGGCCGCTGCCTACGAGCAGGACCTGCTGCCCCGGGGCTGCACCCTCCGCATCGCCGTGGAGGACTCGGACAAGCAGCTCCTGAAGACCCAGGAGAGCTCAGGAGAAGCCAAGATCCCAACTCTGCGGCTGGAGATCGTGGACAAAGACAGCAAGGCCCGGAAGCTGGACATCCAGGCACCCCTCAACCCAGAGAACATCGCCTACTTCTTGTAGGCATCTCTCAACCTTCCTGGAGAACCCTTTGCCCTGGTGACACTGCAGGGTGACAATAAAACACCCCAAGACTCAACACGTGCCACCTTGGGGAGGGCAGGGAGGGGGTGGGATGGGGACAAAGCCATCGTGGAGCTGGGCAGGGACAGGCAGGAGCTTGGGATCAGCTCCAAGGTGGGCACAGAGGGGTGACGTGGTGGGGGACATGGAGGTGGAGGGTCCTGGGGCTTTGTTTGGCACAAAGTGTTGGAGCTTTTGAAGGGAGAGGGAAGGAAATGTGGGACCATCCTGCTCAGGTGGGGTTTGTCATTCCCTGAAGGGAGTCGCTGGCTTGGGAGGGGGTGGGACAGGGGCCGGGTGGGTGACAGGTCAGTGATAAAAGCCACCAGACACTTGTGACACTTTTCTTTTTCCCACTTCTCTTTATTTATTGCAATAAACTCGTGCAAAGATAAACTGTGTCCAGGGGGAGTCAAGGTGGGACTGTGTGAACCTCCTGAAGTTCAAGGGCAAGGTCCTGCTCATGGATCAGGGCAATCCCAAGGACAGATCCAGGAGAATGGATTAAGAAGAGCCCTGAGGAGAAGGACTTGGGGGTGTTGGGTGGTGAGAAGATCAACATGAGATTGGGATGAGATCTTAGGAGGAAATTCTGTGCTGTGAGGGTGGGGAGAGCCTGGCCCAGGTTGGCCAGAGAAGCTGTGGCTGCCCCATCCCTGGCAGTGTTGAAGGGCAGGTTGGATGGGGCTTGGAGCAGCCTGGGCTGGTGGGAGGTGTCCCTGCCCATGCAGGGGTGGGACTGGGTGATCTTGAAGGTCCCTTCAACCTAAATCAGTCTGTGAGTCCATGGCTGGGCAGATGGATGGATGGATGGATGGATGGATGGATGGATGGATGGATGGATGGATGGATGGATGGATGGATGGAATGATGCCCAGGTTTCCCAGAGGTGTGAGATGCCCCATCCCTTGAAACATTCCAGGTCAGGGTGGACAGGGCTCTGAGCAACCTGTTCTACTTGATCACAGAATCACAGAATCAACCTGGTAGGAAAAGACCTCGAAGCTCATCAAGTCCAACCAGAACCTAAATCCACCCACCATCACCTTTATCTACCCGTTAATGCTGAAATCCTGTCCCTGCCCATGCTGGGGTTGGGCTGGACAAGCTCCAAAGGTCCCATCCCACCCAAACCCTCCCACACCTCCGTGCTTCCCCATGGGCAGGACACATCCCAGGAGGCTCCTGCAGCTCCTGCTCACCCCTGGGATCTGCCACCACCCCGGGCACATCCTGGTGGGCACATCCCAGTGCCACCCCCTGGCCAGACCTTCCCGGTTGCTTTACTTCTCCCTCCTGGGCTTGGTGATGGTTTGGGGGCTCTTGTCACCCCCTTCCTGTCCCTGTCACCTTTTCCTGCCCTGGGATGTCACCCGGAGGTGCTGCCTCTGACCTGGAGCTGGGAAAGGGGGATCTGCCCCCCCCCCGGAGCCACTGGGATGGGGAGCAGGGCTGGTGGGCCAGGGTGCCCAGAGACCCCCCCCCAACCCAGCCCCTCTCGGCCACCAGGGCAGTGCCACTGTGTCACACCATGTCACAACATGTCACAACATGTCATGCCACGCTGGGCAGATCCCACCAGGCTGTGCTGTGCCACACCAGCCCCCCCCCCGAGGAAGCACCAAGGACCCCCCTGGGACCCCCCTCCTGGCCAGGTGGCATTTGGGGGACACTCAGGGGACAACACTCAGGGGACATGCAGGGAGCACTCGGGGGACACTTATGGGACAGTCGGGACACACAGGGGACACTCACAGGACAGTTGGGGGACACTTGGAACACTTGGGGGGGCACTCAGGGGACATTCATAGGACACTGGGGAGACACTGGGGGGACACGGGCACTCAGGGGACATTTGTGTGACACTCATGGGACATTTGTGGGAATACTCATGGGACAGTCAGGTGGCACTTGGGGGATGCTCAGGGGAGACACTCATGGGGCACTTATGAGACATTCGGGGGACATTTGGGGGACATTCGTGGGACATTGAGGGGACACTCAGGTCCCCCCACAGCTCCACCTCCCACCGTGCCCGGCAGCATCCGGGTGACAAGTGACAAGTCTCCCTGTGACAGCTCCAATAAATGTGCCACCTCGGCTGGGCCAGGAACAATAACAGGGCGGAGGGGACAAGGGGACAAACATCGGGCTGTGACAGGGAGGGGGGGAGAAATTCAATTACCCGCCACCCCCCAGGCCCGTGCCGGGACCTAATTCGATTAGGGACAGAGTCACAGCCTGGCTTTGTCACCACGATGTCACCAGGAACAAAGCCACGGTGCCCGGTGACACTGTTGGGCCATGTGGGAGCAGCCGGGACCCCCCCCCCCCCCAACTCGCTTTGACACCCTCCGGGTCCCCAACCCCCCCCGCCCTGGTGTCAAAGTGAGGGAGGGGTCCCCCACGGGGTGACACAGCCCGTGGGGACAATGACACTGGGCAATGAGCCCAAGGATGGGGCTCAAGTGGGGCCCAATGGGGGTCCCAATTGGGGTGCAGGTCCCGTTAGGAGGGTCCCTGCAGTCCCTCTGGCTCCAGAGGGGCCCAGACACGCCCCCCCCCCCCAGATACATGGACCCTGGGTGACAGGTAGACACCAGAGTCTAGGAGGGAGGGAAGGAAGGGGTGATCCCTGTCCCCAATTTCTGGGGGTACACAGAGAGAGGGGGTCCTTGTCTCCAGGTCCTGAAGGATGGAGGGTTCCTGTCCCCAGTGTCTGGAGGATGGATGGATGGATGGATGGATGGATGGATGGATGGATGGATGGATGGATGGGGGGTCCCTGTCCTCAGTTATTGGAAGACAGAGGGATGGGGGGGGCGTCCCTGTCCCCAGCTCCTCAAGAACAGAGGAGGGGGGGGGGGGTCCTTGTCCCCAACACCTGGAGAATGGAAAGACAAGGGCCTCCCTGTCCCCAGCTCTTCAAGGACAGAAGGACGGGGGGGGGGGGGGGGGTCCTGTCCCCAGATCTCTGGCCTGCCCAGCCCCCCCCCCCCCATGCCATTGGCGCCCATTGTGGAAGGAGTGGGTCATCCTGCACCCCCACCCCATCCAGCGATCCTGGGGACAACCGTGTGCCCCTATTGCCCCCACCCCCCAAAAAATCAGGAGGTGACATCCCCCCCCCCATTTACACCCCAGCCAAGGGGACACCGGAGGGGAGGCCCAGCCCTGCCCCCCCCCCCCAAGTCGGGCAGGGACCAGGTTTTCCGGCTCCCCCCCCCCCCCATCCCACCCCCCCCCGCTTGTCCTTCCCCCCCGCCCCTCTCTATCCCCCCCCCCAGCCCCGCTCTGCCCCTGGCTCGGGGTAGCAGCAGCAGCCGCTCGGTGCGTGGCAGATTGCTGCCTAATTAGTTTAGAGGGAAAACTTAATTAAATTAACTTTTTCACAACTCCAGCAGCCTGGCGGGGGGGCCGGGGGGGGGGGGGGGTGCGGTGGTGGGGCTCGGACTCAGCCGCCAGCCTCCAGCTCCGTGATCTAATTAACTTGTTTAGCAACCTGCCCACTGGCAGCTGGGGTGGGCCGGGGTGGGGGGCACCCACCAGCCCCCACCACTGGGGGTCCCCGGGGTCCCAGGTGAGGGATGGGACCCGGCTCTCGGGAGTGTGGAGACTTGGGGGGGCGAACGGGGGCGGCCGAGGGGGCACGGGAGGGAGTGGGACACTGGGTCTGCCCTGCGGGATGTGGGGTGGGAGGTGGGGCAAGACACAGGCAGCACATGGGGCAGGAGATGTGGGGCAGGACATAGGGTAGCACAGAGGGCAGAGCATGGAGCAGGATATGGGGCAGCTCATGGGGCTAAATGTGGGGCAGGACACAGGGCCAGACGTGGAGCAGGAGTTGGGGTGGGCTGTGGGACAGAAGATGGGGAAGGACACAGGGCAGGCCGTGGGGCAGGATGTGGGGCAGGAGATGGAGCACTCCATAGGGCAGGATGTGGGGCACTCCGTGGGGCATTGTGTTGGGGCAGAAGATGGGGCAGGCAGTGGAGAAGGATGTGGGACAGTCCGTGGGGCAGCCCCCAGACCATCCCCATCCCTACCCACCCCCCATGGGCAGAGCCCCCCCAGCCCGGGGCAGGGTCCAGCCTCTCTGTGTGTGTCCTCCTCACTGCCTCCCCCCCCCCCGCTGCCCGGTGGGGGGGTGGAGCGACCCCCCACCCCCCCGGGGGGGCTCAAAGCCCCGAGCCGGCCCCAATTAGACTTTTAAATCTCCTTTAGTGAAAGTGTTTGTCTTGAAAATGGCCCAAATCCCCCCAAATCCTCCACCACCCCGCCCCGCCACCAACCCCTTTCAGCCCCGCTTTGCCCCTTTCAGCGGCACCGGGGGGGTGGGGGGGTGGCGGGAGGGATGAGATGCTTTGAAATTCAACCACATTCCAATTTGGAGGGGGGGGGGAAGGGCAGAGACCCCGTGAGGGGGTGGGCACCTCCCCGCAGCCCCCCCACCCCCCCACCCCCTCCCACGGGCACCCATGGCGGGGGGGGGGGGCGGGGTGCTCGCCACCTCCCCAAGTGAAGGGGGCCCCTGTGACCCCCCATCCAATCCTGGGGTCATCCTGTGAGTCCCCCCCGTCCCCGGGATGGGGATGGGCAGGAGTTGTGTGAGGTGAGATGGCAGTGGGATGGGGATGGTAAATGGGAATGGAACTGGGAATGGGATGGGGAGGGAATGGGACTGGAAGTGGGAATGGGATGGGAATGAGGATGGGATGGGAATGGGACTGGAAATGGGAACAGGAATGGGATGGGAATGAGGATGGCAATGGAATGGGATGGGGATGCGGATACGATGGGCAGGAGCTGTGTCAGGTGGGATGAGAATGGAAATGGAAATGTAATGGGAAAGGGGATGGGGACAGGGATGGATATGAGATGAGGGTGAAGCTGGGGATGGGATGGAGATGGAGACAGGGATGGGATGAGGCTGGGGACAGGGACGATACGGAGCTACGGGGACCCAAGGGGAGCTGGGGCTGGAGGATGGGATTGGGGACAGGATTGGGAATGAGATCGGGAATGCGGCCCGTTCCGGAGGTAGGGGGCGGACCGGACCCGCTCCCCCAGCCCGCCCCGACGTGCGCGGCCGCCCCGGGGGCTGGCGGGGGCGGGGGGAGGAATCTCCGCGGGCGCCCACGAAGGGTTAAGGGCGGGGGGGTTGGGAGGGTGGGGGGGCGGCTCCTCCCGCCGCAGCCGCGCCCGCCGTCCCCGGGAGATATTGTCATGCAAAAGCCCCCGGCGAGCGCAGCCTTTGTCCGCCGCTCCCCCCCCCAACCCCCCCACCGGTATATCTACGGGCCGGGGCGGGCGGATGGCGGGGGCGGGCTGGCGGGCGGGCGGGTGGGCGAGCGGCGGAGGGTAAGGGGCGAGCGGTAGCCCGAGCCCCCGCTCCATGTTCGCCATGGACTACTCCTACCTCAACTCCTACGATTCCTGCGTGGCCGCCATGGAAGCGTCCGGCTACGAGTTCAGCCCCTGCAGCCAGGCCGGCTCCTTCCAGTACAGCCCCATGCGGGGGGGCTTCGGGCCCGGGCCCACCTGCCCCCCCCTGGCCTCCGCCAACTGCGCCCTGGGCGCCCTGCGCGACCACCAGCCCTCGCCCTACTCGGCAGGTAACGAAACCGGCCCCCCCACCCCGTCCCGCCGGTAGCGGGACCCACACACACACACACCCCACCACGAGGGTCTGCTGGTAGCGGGGTACCCCCGCCAAGAGGGGCCGCTGGCACCGGGACATTCCCCCCATCCCCCGAGCAGCCGCTGGCATCGGGACCCCCCATGAGGGTCCGCGAGAGCAGCCCCCGCCGCCTGTTCCTGGTGCCGTCATGGCTCGATCCCGTCGATTCCCGGTGCCGTCGGTGCCCGGTACGATTAAGGCTCGATCCCGCGCTCCCGGTACCACCAGGGCTCGATGCCGTCGATTCCCGGTGCCGCCGATTCCCGATAGTCCTGGTGCCTGGTACCGTCCGTGCCCGTCAGCGCTTGATGCCGTCGGTGCCCGGTACCGTCAGATCGCGATCCTACCGGTTCCCGGGGCCGTCAGGGCTCGGTACCATCTATTCCCGGCGCCATCGATTCCCGGTATTGTCGGTTCCCGGTGCCGTCGGTGCCCGGTACCACCATTGCTCGGTGCATTCGATTCCCGGTACCGTCGGCGGCCGGTACCATTTGCACTTGATACCGTCGATGCCTAGTGCTGCTGTTTCCCGGTGCCATCGGTGCTCGGTACCGTTAGGACTCGATCCTGCCCGTTCCCGGTGCCCTCGGTGCTTGGTGCTATCAATTCCCAGTGCCACCCGTTCCCGGTACTGTCCATTCCTGTGGTCCCCGGGGCGGCAGCGGCCCCTAAGCGGGGCTGGGGGGGAGGTCTCCGCCGCCGGTTCCCCCTCCCCTCTCCGCTTTCGTTGCCGCCGGGGCCGCGCTGCCCGCGGATGCGCCGATAACGAAGGAGCCTCCGGACGCTCCCGGCCGCCCCCCGCGACCGCGGCCCCGGCCCCGCAATGCGCTGCCCTCCCCGGGCCCGCTTCCCCCGGCACCTCGACCCCACTCCCGCCGTCCCGGGACCTCGCGTCCCTCCGAGGGGGCGGTGGCGACAACGAACGGACGAACAAACGAGACCGGGGGGCGCGGGGGGGGGGGGCAGTGGCCGGGATTTTCTGTGACCTGGCCGGTGCATCCCTGCCCGATCCATCCCTGCCCTGTCCATCCCTGCCCGCTGCATCCCTGTCGGATCCATCCCTGTCGGATCCATCCCTGCCCGATCCATCCCTGTCCGATCCACCCTTGTCGGATCCATCCCTGCCCGATTCACCCCTGTCGGATCCATCCCTGTCGGATCCATCCCTGTCGGATCCACCCTTGTCGGATCCATCCCTGTCGGATCCACCCCTGTCGGATCCATCCCTGCCCGATCCATCCCTGCCCGAGCCATCCCCACCCGATCCATCTCTGTTCCCTGCATTCCTGCCCAATCCATCCCTTCCCTGCATCCCTGTTCCTGGCCCAGTTCACTCTGCCCGTTTTCCCTTCCTTTGCCTGGTGTGTCCTGCCCGGTGAACTCCTGCATCCCTGCCCCATCCATCCCTGCCCGGTGCATCCCTGCCGGGGGGGGTATCTTCCTGGTGCATCCCTGATCCCCACATCCCCACCCCGTTTATCCTGCCCGGTGCATCCTGCTCAGTTTGTCTCTGCCCGGTGGATTCCTGCTCCCTGCATCCCTGCCCCGTCTCCTTCCCAGTGCATCCCTGCCCAGCGTCCGGTTCATACCTATTCCCTGTGTCCTTGTTCCCTGCATCCCTGCCCGGTCCATCTCTGTTCCCTTCATCCCTTCCCAAGCCATCCCTTCCCGGCCCATTCCTTCCCAGTCGATCCCTTCCCGATCCATTCCTGCCCGGTGCATTCCTTCCCAGGGTGTCCCTTCCTGGCTCATTCCTTTCCCCGCATCCCTGTCCTCTGTGTCCTGCTGAGTCCGTCCCTGCCAGGTCCATCCCTGCCCTGTGGGTCACTGCTCCCGGCATCCCTGCCTGATCCAGCCCTGTTCCCTGTTCCCTGCATCCCTGCCTGATCCAGCCCTGTTCCCTGTTCCCTGCATCCCTGCATCCCTGCCTGATCCAGCCCTGTTCCCTGTTCCCTCTTCCCTGCATCCCTGCCTGATCCAGCCCTGTTCCCTGTTCCCTGCATCCCTGCCTGATCCAGCCCTGCCCGGTGCATCCCTGCTCTCCACATCCCTGCCCTGTGTCTCCTTCCCAGTACATCCCTGCCCGGTGTGTCCTGCCTAGTGCATCCCTGTTCCCTGCATCCCTGTTCCCTTCACCCCTGTTCCCTGCATCCCTGCCTGGTCCATCCCTTCCCAATCAATCCATGTTCCCAGCATCCCTGCTCACCCATCCCTTCCCAATCCATCCCTTCCCACTGCATCCCCGCTCCCTGCACCCAGCCCGGTTCCTCCTGCCCACCCTGCCCGTTGAACCCCCCCCCCCCGTGCCCCCCACACCCCCCCCATGCTCACCCCACTCACCCCCTCTCCTCCCTCCCCCCAGTTCCCTACAAATTCTTCTCGGATCCGTCGGGAATCAACGAGAAGCGGAAGCAGCGCCGGATCCGGACGACGTTCACCAGCTCCCAGCTGAAGGAGCTGGAAAGGGTCTTTGCCGAGACCCACTACCCCGACATCTACACCCGTGAGGAGCTGGCCCTCAAGATCGACCTCACTGAGGCCCGAGTGCAGGTGGGGGGGCCCGGGGGGGGTCCGTGGGGATGGTGGGGGGGCGCTGATCCCTCCAGACCAACCCCAGCCTTGGGATTGTGTTGGGAATGTGATGGGAGCTACACCCACCAGGAGCTGGTCCTCAGGATGGACCTCACCAAGGCCCAGCGGGGGGGAGGGGGGCAGAGGGGTCCGGGGGGGTCCCTGTGGAGGGGATGGGGGGGGGAGCTGCAATCCCTCCAGACCGACCTTGACCTTGGGATTGTGTCACGAAGGTGATGGGGACCCACCACAGGCTCCCAGCATGGAGGACCCACCCCCCCAAGAAGCCAAACACATCCATGTGTTTTCCTAAGGCCTGAGTGTTATCCCAGGCAGATCCCATGGGATGGGGGACAGGGAGGTGGGACCCCCCCCCCCCCCCAGAGCCCAGCCCGGCTCTGGGCAGGAACTGGGGGGGTTGGGACACTTCACATCACCCTCCAGCTGGCAGCTGGTCCCGAATGTGTCAAGGTCAGGGGGACCTGGGTCTAGACCGGGGGGGAAAGGAGACCAGCCCCTTCATGGGTGTAGACCTCCCCCCCCTTATTGGGTGCAGATCCCCCTTGGTGGGTGCAGATCCCCCTTCCTGGGTCGAGACAACCCCCCCCTCGATGGGTACAACCCCTCCTTGGTGGGTGCAGATCCCCTTGGTGGGTGCAGCCCCCCCCTTCATGGGTTCAGCCCCCTCCTTGGTGGGTGTAGACCCCCCCCTTCATGGGTGCAGACCCCTCCTTTGGTGGGTGCAGACCCCCTTTGGTGGGTGCAGACTCCACTTCGTGGGTGCAGACCCCTCCCTTCATGGGGCTGGTGGCCCTGTCCCCAAAAAGGGGGGGGACCCATGGGGTTGGAGGGTCTTGGTCCCAAGGATTTGGGGACCAACAGCGCTGGGGTGTCCTGACCTCCAAAGACTGGGGGAACCCACAGAGTTGGGGGGTCCTGGCCCTCAAGAATATGGGGGACACATGAAACTGGGGGTGCTGGTCCTCAAGGTTTGGGGGACTCATGGGATTGGGGGGGTCCTGGCCCCCAAGGAGGGGGGGACCGATGGAGTTGGGGGGGTGCTAGTCCCCAAGGATGGGGGGACCCATGGGCTGGGGGGGTTCTGGCCCCAAGGGTTTGGGGACCCATGGTACTGGGGGTCCTGGTCCCCAAGAATGAGAGGACCTACAAGGTTGGTGGTCCTGGTAGGTCCTGTCCCCAAAGTTGGGGGGTCCCAAGACTCCAAGAATGGGGCGACCCACCGGGTTGGGGGACCTGTCCCCAAGGTTGGAGTCAACCACAGGGCTGGGGGATCCTGTCCCCAAAGATGGGGGGTGGGGTCCTGTCCCGAAGGATGGGGGGACCCACAGGATGGGGGGGGTGCAAGGAGCACCCCAGGCAGAGCCCCGAGCCCTGGGGGTGGGTCACAGGCCACTCCACGGACCCCCCAATCCCCCCCGTGTCCATCCCCGTCGGTGTGTCCCCCCCCCCTGGCCCCTCCAGGTGTGGTTCCAGAACCGTCGGGCCAAATTCCGCAAACAAGAACGAGCGGCCAACGCCAAAGGAACCGGCACCGGCTCCGGTACCGGCACCGGGAAGAAACCGGATCCACGTTCGTCCTCAGAAGATGATGAATCCAAGGAATCCAATTGCAGCCCCACCCCGGACAGCACCGCCTCGGGCAACCTGGGCAGCCCCCCCGGCAGCCTCAGCCCCAGCCCCGGGGTGGGGGCACCCATGGGTGCAGCTCATCACCCCCCAGCAGCCCAAACCCCCTTGAAAACCCCCCCGATTTGGGTGGGGGGCAGCAGCGGGGGGGGCAACACCGGGGACCTGCTGAAGGTTTGGCAAACCCCCCCCGCCGAATCGGTGCCGGGGCCTTTTTCCGGGGTCCTTTCCTCCTTCCATCGGAAACCCAACGGCCTCAAGGCGAATCTCTTCTGATCCCACCCAACCCGGTTGCCCCCCCCCCCAAAAAAGAAAAAACCACACCATACACACACACACCCCCCCCGACTCCCCCCCCCCTCCCCATCGCATCCATGCCCCAGCAAACTGCTGGAGATGGGGAGTGGGGACCCCCCCCCATCCTATTCTTTCCCTCCGGGAGTGGGGGGTGGGAGGCGATGGGACCCCCTCTGACCCTGCACCAAGAGGAGGGGGCCATGGGACCCCCCCCCTTCTCCTAGAACACCCGTGGTACCACCACCCATAGGTGCTGCGGGATCACAGGGATGCCCCGGCATGACTTTGGGGGGGCCGGGGAGGGGCCGGTGCACCCCAGGGGTGGGGGGGGGGGGTCCCCCATGGTGATGTGGATGGCAGCCTCGCCCCTGCAGCCCCCCCCCCCCCCTTGGGGTGAGGAAGCACTTTAGGGTTTCTGGGGGCTCCGGGGGGGTGGGAACTGAGCGATGAGCCCCTTCTGGGGGGGGGGGGGAGGGTGATGACCCCCCCAGTCCCACCTGCAGACAGGGATTTGCCCCCCCCCCCTCCAGCACCCCAACCCCCCTTCCCTGGGATGTGGATGGGTTTTAAGGGGGGGGGGGGGGGGCTGCATGCCACTGTGCTGGTGACCCCCCCTGCCCCGTGATGCTGCAGCCTCAACCCCCCACCCCGGAGAGGGGCTGGGATGGACCCCCCCCCGGAGTGGATTTAGAAACTGATTGGGGATCCCCTGGGATTGGGGAGGTGACCCCCCCGGTGACAGATTGGGGTCCCCCCCGGAGAAGACTGGGAAGCCCCGGATCGGGTTGAGAATTCCCCCAGAGCAGATTGGGGATCCCCCTGGAGCAGATTTGGGACCCTCTCCCCAAACCAACCCCCCCCCGAGCGGGTTGAGGACCCCCCCGGAGCAAACTGGGGACCCCCTCCCCCAAAGCAGATGGGGGAACCCCCCAGAGTGGGTTGGGGACACCCCCCCCCGGAGAGGATTTGGGCCCCCCAGAGCACGTTGGGCCCCCCCCCCAGAGCAGCTTGAGACCCCCGACCCACCCACCAAGATGAATGATCTGACCCCCCCCACCCCAGCACATCACTGGGGGGGGGTCCCGGGGTGCAGCCCCCCCCTTTACCCCACCCACCCCGGTGAGCATCACCGTGGCTCTGCCAGTGCCCCCGTGTGTCTGTCCAGAGTCAGACCCCCCCCAAACCCTGTGCCCGCCCCCCCCGCCGAGGGTTTCCCATCCCCCCCCCCCAAGGTGGGTTTCTGCTTTTTATTTTCCTGTTGGTTTCGCCCCGTTTTCTGCCCCGCTCTGTAATTTATTGACCCTCTTTGCAAACCAGGCGGAGCCAAATAAAACTTAATTTATTGCAGAGGCCGCTGGGACCCCCCCCGCTGCGACCCCCCCCCCCATCGGGACCCCCCTGGGCTGGCTGGGAACCAGCATGGCCAGTCTGGAGGCTCCTAGACCATGGTGGGACCAGTACAACCAGTCCAGAGGGTCTCAGGTCGTGGTAGGAACAGTGCAACCAGTTTGGAAGGTCCCAGGTCATGGTGGGACCAGTATGGCCAGTCTGGGGGGTCCCAGGTCATGGTGGGACCAGTATGGCCAGTCTGGGGGGTCCCAGGTCATGGTGGGACCAGTATGGCCAGTCTGGAGGGTCTCAGATCATGGTGGAACCAGTATGGCTAGTCTGGAGGGTCCTGGTCCATCCTGGGACCAGTATGACCAGTCGCCCACCAGTTCATTAAGGATTAAACAACAACGGTTCCGGTTCCTGTTCCCCCCCAATGGGCCTGACCCGACACTGTCTCTGAGGGGGGGTGTCAGGAGGTGTTTGGGGGGGGGTCAGAGTGGTGAGGGGGGTCTGGGGGGGCTGCCGGGGGGTCTGGCCCTTCCTTCATCTCAGCCGGAGCAGCAGGGCCTGGATGGGGGGGTCCTGGGGGGGGGTTCCCAGAGGGAGGGTCCCAGGTGATGTGTGTCCCCCCAGGAGGCATAAGGCACAGCTGGGGGACCCCCACCCTGAGCACCCCCCCACTCTGGGGACCCCCTCCCCAGAAAGACACTTGGTGAGGCTGGGGGCTGAGCACCCCTGGGAGGGGGGGGTCACTGAGGGGTATGTGCCCCCCCTGCCCGAGGAGGGGACGGATCCAGTAAGTACCTAATGGGCAAACTGGGAGCTGTGGGGGTGGGGGACACCCCAGAGGCACTGGGGGGGACATTGGGGGGGGGGGGGTGAAGGCACTGAGCAGGCTCTGCTGTGGTGGGACCCCCCGTGGGGGGACAGGGACCCCCAGGGTGGGGACAGGACCCTCTGGGTGGGGACCAAGACCCTTAGGGGGGAACACGGACCCCCAGAGTGGGGACAGGGACACCCTGAGTGGGGACAGGGACACCCTGTGTGGGCACAAGGACCCCCCCAGGTAGGCACAAGGACACTTTTTTTCGGGGGGGTGGACAAGCACCCCCCAAGGTGGGGACAGGGACCCCCTAGTTGGGCACAAGGACCCTCTTGGGGAGGACAGGAACCCCCAGCAGGGGGGGACAAGGACACCCTGAGTGGGGACAACACCCCCTGGGTGGGGACAACACCTCCTGGGTGGGGATCCTCGGAGGGGGGATGGGAACCCTCAGGGTGGGGATGGGACCCCCTGGTTGGGCACAAGGACCCTCTGGGGGGGTGACAAGGACCCTACGAGTGGGGACAGGGACACCCTGAGTGGGGACAGAGACCCCCTGCTTGGGCACAAGGACCCTCTGGGGTAAACAGAGACCCCCCAGGGTGGGGACAGGCACCCAGTGAGTGGGGATAGGATCCCTTGGGTGGGGATGGGAGCCCCCCCAGGGTGGGAACAGAGACCCCCCCCCGGGGAGGGGACCCTGTGGGTGGGGACAGGGACCCTCCCAGAGAGGGACAGGGCACTTGGGTTGAGGCACAACCTCCTCCTCCCTGGCTGTGAGGTGCTGTGGGGGGAGCTGGGGGTTCCCCGGGGGGTCCTGGGAGGGTCCCCAGAGTTCACTTCCCCCCCCCCCCCTGCCCCGGACCCTCCCCCAATCGCTCCTCCCTTCTCTCAATAAATAAGAAATAACTTAAACAAGGGGGGGGGCCCCGGGTGAGACCCCCCCCTGAAATTGTCTGACCAGGACCCACCCCCACCCAAACCCCCCTGACCCCCCTCCCCCAAGTCCCCCCCTTACAGCCCCCCCCCCCCCCCTCCCCCCCCCATCGCCCAGCACCCAGGTGAGGTCCAGGTGCTCCCACTGGTGAGGGCTGCTGGGGATGGTGGGATCCTGGATCTGGGATGTTCAGCTCTGGGATCTGGGATGTTTGGACGTGGGATCCGGGATGTTCAGCTCTGGGATCCGGGATGTTCAGCTCTGGGATCCAGGATGTTGGGCTGTGGGATCTGGAATGCTCATCCACTGGATCCAGGATCTTTGGCCGTGGGATCCAGGACTTGTGCTCAGCCAGGGGAGCTGGGATGTTGGGCTGTGGGATGTGAGATGCTTGGACACAGGATCTGGGACACTCAGCCAGAGGATCTGGGAGGTTCGGCCGTGGGAGCCGAGGTGCTGGGCTGTGGGATGTGAGATGCTTGGACACGGGATCCGGGATGCTGGACTGTGGGATCCGGGATGTTCAACTGTGGGATCCAAGACACTTGGGATGTGGGATCCGGGATGTTTGGCCACAGGATCCGGGATGTTCAACTGCGGGATCCGGGATGCTCAGCCATGGGATCTGGGATGTTTGGCCATGGGATCCAGGATATTAAACTGTGGGATCTGGGATGTTCAACCGTGAGATCCGGGATATTCAACTGTAGGATCCGGGATGCTGGGCCGTGGGATCCGGGCTGTCCGGCCGCGGGATGCGGGCGCTGGGAGCGGCTCCCGGGGCTATTCCCGCAGGCGGAGGCTCTCCAGGAGCAGGCGCTGGTGGGCGGGCTCCAGCACCCCCGCCTCCTCCAGGTCTTCCTCCGTGATATCGCTGGGGAGGGGGCGCAGCCGTGGGGCTCGCGTTCCCGCCCCCACCCCGGGGGGGACCCGTCGGTGGGGTGCAGGAGCCCCCCACTCGGGTTGTTGGGTGCCCTTCCTGCCCCCGCTGGGGGGTACATGGCGCTGGGGGGCTGTGGGAAGCCCCAGGGCAGCAGGGACACCACCCCCCTCCCCCCCCCCGCAATGCTGCAGGGACCCCCCAGGGGCAGTGGGGACCCCCCAGAGACAGCAGAGACTTCCCCAGGGATCCCCGCAATGAAGCTGTTCCCCCCCTGCCTCCCCAGTGATGCACGGACCGTCCAGGACACCAGTGACTCCCCCCAAGGGCAGCAGGGACCCCCCCCTCAATGCAGCAGGGACCCCACAGGGGAAGCAGGGACCTCTCCCCCCCAAAAGTGATGCAGAGCACCCCCAGAGGCAGCAGAGACCCCACAGGGGAAGCAGGGACCCCCCCCCAGTGATGCAGGGACCCCGCAGAGGCAGCAGGGACCCCCCCCGAGTGACACAGGGAACCGCCCCCCTAGTGATGCAGAGAACCCCCCTGGACAGCAAGGGCCCCCCCAAAGGCAGCAGGGACCCCCGCAATAATGCAGAATCCCCCTCCTAGTGATGCAGGAACCCCCCTCAAGAAGCAGCAGGGACCACCCCCCTATGATGCAGGGTCCCTCCAGGGGCAGCAGGGACCCCCCCCCAGGACAGCAGGGACCCCCCAGGCCACGAGAGGGGCCACCAACCCCCAGGGGGCATCCCCATGGCAGGGTGCCCCCACTCACCCCCATCACAGTGCCACACCTCCCCCCCCCCGCCGGTCTGGCAAGCCGGGGGGTGGGTGCAGGGGGGTGTGAGGGTGTGGAGGGTCCTCCCCCCGCCCCCCCCCCCATGAAGCCCCCCACCCCCTCACCTGAGGAAGTCCAGGTCGTCCCAGCCGTTCCGCACCAGCCCCTCCTCGTACCGCTCCATGCCCAGCGCCCGCAGCCACTCGCCCACCGCGGGGGGGGGCACAGCCCCGGCCCCCCGACACAGCACCTGCACCCCAACAATCACCATCACCCCCGGGATGGGCAAGGAGAGGGGGGGGGGGAGGCAGCCCGGGGGATCCCACTGCCCGCCTCCCTGCCCCCCCCGTCCTCAACACCCACCTCCTCAGCCAGATCCTCCTGGATGCTCTCCCGGATGGAATGGGGGGGGAAGGCGAGGGGGCGACCGTAATCGGGGGGCAGGCAGCGGGGGGGCAGCTCCCCCCGTGCCGGCCCCTTGGCTAGCAGAGGTGGGGGGGGGGGCTACTCGCCCCTTCCCACCCCCGTAGTCCACCTCGCTCAGCGTCTTGGCCATCTGCAGCACCGAGCACGAGCGGTCGTCCAGGAGCCCCCCTGGGGTGGGCATTCCCCCAGCACCGGGAAGCCCCCCAGCACCGGGAAGCCCCCCACATGCGGGTAGCCCCCCAGGACCGGGGACCCCCCCAACTGTGGGCAGCCCCCCAGGACCAGGCAGACCCCCGGTAGCAGGAATCCCCCCAATAGTTTGAAGTCCCCCCGCACTGGGCAGCCCCCCCACACTGGGAAGACCCCCAAGAGTGGGTAGCCCCCCCGAACTGTGCAGCCCCCCTGGACCAGGCAGCCCCCCAGCACCGGGAAGCCCCCCTGAACTGGGCAGCACCCCCGGACCAGGCAGCCCCCCGGGTGGGGGGGTCCCACCAGGCCCCTCCATCCCAAATCCAACCCCGGTAGCAGGGTGGGCTCCGGGGGTGCACCTTGGGTGGGGGGGTCTCAGTGGCAGCTGGCCGGCTTTTGGGGTCCTCACGCGCCCCGGGGGGCACCCCCAAATCCTTGGCGCTGCTGTAAAAAGGGTCTGGGGGCAACTCCAGCCCCCGCGGGAGTGGGGGCGGGGGGAAATCGGGGGGGGGCAGGGCCAGGGTGCCGGCGTCCTCATCCGATGAACTCCCCTCGCCACGGCACGACACCGGGGGGGGCCCACTCGAGGGGTGTCGGCGGCGCTCGGGGACCCCCCCTTTGGTTTTGGGGGTGGGGGGCTTGCCGGGGTCCCCCCCCGGGGCCAGGAGCTGGTGGGGGACCCCCTCGAGGACGTAATAAGCCGGGTTGTTGAAGCTGTTCTTCACCGGCGGCTCCGTCAGTGCCTCCGCCTTGGATCTGTGGGATGGGGAAATTGGGGAGGGGGCGGGGGGTGAGCGTGCCACCCCCACCCCACTGGGGGTCCCCCTGCCCCCTGTCCCCTCACCGGCTCGGGGTGGCTTCGTCTCTGGGGGGGCCACGGAGCGGGGCGGGGGGCCGGGGGGTCGGCGCCGTGGTGAGTTTCTCTGGATCATCCGGCAGCTTCGGGGCACTGGCAGCAGGGGCGGGGGGCTCGGCACCAGGGGGCTTCCGCCCCCCCGACCTGACAGACAGGAGGTGGTGGGTGTCCCGTGGGGATATGGGCCCCCGGGTGGAGCTCGGACCCCCGGGATGGGGCTCAGACCCACAGGAAGGGTCTCCGATCCCCAGGATGGGGTTCAGACCCATGGAAGGAGGCTCAGACCCCCCGGGATGGGGCTCAGACCCCCAGGACCGGGCACAGACCCCCAGAACAGGGCTCAGGCTCCCAAGATGGGGCCCAGACCCCCGGAACAGGGCCCAGACCCCTGGAATGGGGTCCAGACCCCTCAGGATGGGGCTCAGATCCCCTGGGCTGAGGCTCAGGCCTCCGGGATGGCTCTCAGACCCCCAAGGTAGGGGTCAGACCCCTGGGAAAGGGCTCAGACCCCCGGGATGGGGCTCAGTCCCCCACAATGGGGCCCAGCACTCTGGGATAGGGCTCAGACCCCCAGGTCAGAGTTCAGACCCCCAGGCTGGGGCTTGTTCCCCCTAGGATTGGGCCCAGACCCCCAAGACATGCCATCCCAGAGGGCTGCCCTGAGCAACACCCATGCTCCCCCACACCCGAAGGTACTCAAGCCTCCCCAGCAACCCCAGCAACCCCATCCCCCACCCCAGGACCCCCATCTGGAGCCCACCATTGTTCTCCCACCCCCCAAGCCCTCAAGACCCCCCATACTTGGCATAGTCCTGGTTGGCTCTGGCCCCCAGTGGCACCTTCCCTTTGCCGGCCGCGGTCTCGTCCTTATCGACGCTGATCCACTCTGCAGGGGGGTGGGAGGGGAGCTCAGTGGGGGGGAGAGGGGCTCAGTGGCGGGGGTCCCAACCCCTCCTGAGGTGTGAGGTGAGGAGGGAAAGGGGGGTCCACACCATAGAGCCTCTCACGGGTGCCCAAGCGCTCGGCGGGCACCCGAACCTTCATGGAGCCGCGGATGTTGCCGGTCTCCTCGCCGCGGTGTGAGAGGAAGGTGAGGAACTGCTGGGCTGTGCTGCCAATCATGGACTTGAGGGCGATGACACATTCCCCTGGGGGGGTCAACGGGGGGGCTGTGACCTCAGGGAACCCCCCCGGGAGGGCAGGGAGGTGCCAGGGGGGGGAATGGGACAACTGGCCACCGGACACTTCCACACCGGCAACTCGCCACCGGGATGACTGGGCACCCAGTGTGGGTTGGGGGAAATGGGGGGGGTACCCAAAATGAATGAGGTAAAGGAGATGCAATTAAAGGTGAGGAATTAAAAATTAATGAGGCGAAGGTGACTCGAAGGTGAGGAATTAAAAATTAATGAGATGAGGGTGACTCAGAGGTGAGGAGTTAAAAATGAAGGAGGAGGTGAAGGTGACTCAAAGGTGAGGAATGATTCTGAGGTGAAGGTGACTCAATGAAATGTGGGGATTGGAAATTAATGATGAAATGAAGGTGACTCAAAGGTGAGAAATGGAAAATTAATGAGGTGCAGGTGGATGAATCAGGAGGTGAGAAATGGAAAATTGATGGGGAGATGAGGATGACTCAAAGGTGAGACATTAAAATTTAATTATGAGATAAAAGCGACTCAATCAACCATGAAATATTCTCTAAAAACATTAAAAAATGCAATAAAAACCACTTAATAACCACCTAATAATTTATTTTAATTAATTGTATTTGACTCACCTTTACCCATCATTAATTAAAAATTAATTAATTAAACTTTAATTAATTAAATTAAAAATACTTTTTAATTTATCACGAGTCACGTTTATCTCATCATTAATTTTTAATTTCTCATTATTAAGTCACCTTTATCTTAACAATAATTTTTAATTTCTGACCATTTATTTGCCCTTCTCATCATTAATTTGTAATTTCTCGTTTGAGCCACCTTCTTCTCATCATTAATTTTTAATTAATTGTGTCTGACCCACCTTCACCCATCATTAATTGTTAATGTCTCACGACTGAATCACCTCTGTCTTATCATTCATTTTGCATTTATCACGATTGAGTCACTTTTATCTCGTTGTTAATTTGCAGTTTCTCACGATGGAGTCGCCTTTACCTTCTCAATAATTAGTAATTAATCAGGACTGAGTCACCTTTTCTCACCATTAATTGCTGGTGTCACCAACCCTAGGACTCCCACCCTGGACCTCCTCTTTGTGGCCACAGTGTCCCCGCTGGCCAGTGCCCAGTTGTCCCGGTGGCCAGTTGTCCCAGTGCCCAGTTGTCCCAGTGCCCAGTTGTCCCAGTGCCCAGTTGTCCCGGTGCCCAGTTGTCCCGGTGCCCAGTTGGCAGTGCAGAAGCACCGGGAGGTGGCCAGTTGTCCCCACCCCGTTTGGGGGGGGACACACAGGTGACACTCACCATAGGACTCGTAGCCATCGAGGGACTTGACGGTGAGCAGGAGGTGCTGGTCCTGCAGGTACTCGATCTCCGAGAGGATGGGCTTGAGCTGCAGGGGGGGGGGATGGGATGGTGGCACTGTCACCCCCCTGGACACTGTCACCACCCCCCCAGGACCCCATGTCCCCCCTCCAGACCCCTGTGTACCTCCCCAGCCCGTGTCCCTTGCCCAGGACCCTGTGTATCCCTCCAGGACCCTGTCCCACCCCCGGCAGAACCCCATGTCCCCCCCTCCGAGGACCCCACATCCCCCCCTAGGACCCCATTTTTTCCCTCCAAGATGCCCTGTCCCCCATCCCCAGAACCCCGCTGTGTCCCCAGCACCCCCTGTCCTGCCCCCAGGACCCCATGTGTCCCCATCAGCACCCAGTATGTCCCCCTCCCCCCATCACCCCCCCCAGGACCCCATGTCCCTCCCCAGGACCCTGTACCTCCCCCAGAACCCCCTGTCCCCCCTCCAGAACCCTGTGTCCCCCCCTGGCCCCTGTCCCACCCCCCAAGACCCCATTCCCCAGGCCCCCATGCTGTCCCCCCCACCACTCCAGCTCCTCCATTCCTTCTCCATACTCCTGTCCTGTCCCCCAGGACCCTGTCACCCCCCCCCAGGACCCCATTTCCCATCTCCAGGATCCCATGTCCCTCCCCCCCAACCCCATGTCTCCCCCCCCAGGACCCCCCCAGCCCCCCTCACCGTGGGCAGCTGCCGTGCTGACCATTGCACCTTGAGGAAGTTGATGTTGTCACTGCTCTGTCCATCGTTCTCGAAGCTCTTCTTGAACTCTGGGAGGGGGGACAGGGGGGTGATGGCCTATATCAACCCCCTGGGACTCCCCCCGACCCCAGAATCACAGAATCTTAGGGGTTGGAAGGGACCTCTGGAGACCACCCAGTCCAACCCCCTGCCAGAGCAGGGTCACCTCCAGCAGGTCCCACAGACATCCCCCCAAAGGGTTGGGGATGTCTCCAGTGAAGGAGACTCCACAACCTCTCTGGGCAGCCTGTCCCAGTGCTCTGTCACTCTCACAGTCCAGATTTTTTTCCTCACGTTTACATGGAACCTCCTGTGCTCCAGTTTGCACCCACTGCCCCTTGTCCTATCACTGGACGTCACTGAAAAAAGCCTGGCTCCACCATCCTGACACTGCCCCTTCACATATTGGTAAACTTTGATGAGGTCGCCCCTCAGTCTCCTCTTCTCCAAGCTAAAGAGGCCCAGCTCCCTCAGCCTCTCCTCATAAGGGAGATGTTCCACTCCCTTCATCATCTCTGTGGCTCTGTGCTGGACTCTTTCAAGCAGTTCCCTGTCCTTCATGGAACTGAGGGAGCCCAGAACTGGACACAGTACTCCAGATGTGGCCTCACCAATGCAGAATAGAGGGGGAGGAGAACCTCTCTTGACCTACTAACCACACCCTTTCTAATGCACCCCAGGATGCCATTGGCCTTCTTGGCCACAAGGGCACATTGCTGGCTCATGGTCATCCTCCTGTCCACCAGGACCCCCAGGTCCCTTTCTCCTACACTGCTCTCCAGCAGGTCAGCCCCCACCCTGTACTGGCATATGGGGTTGTTCTTCCCCAGATGCAAGACTCTCCACTTGCCCTTCTTGGATTTCATTCAGTTTCCCCCTGCCCAACTCTCCAGCCTGTCCAGGTCTGGCAGCACAAGCCTCTGGTGTGTCACCACCACTCCCAGTTTGGTGTCATCACCAAACCTGCTGGCAGTGCCTTCTGGTCCCTCATCCAGGTCATTGATGAAAATATTGACTAGTACTGGTCCCAGTACCAACTCCTGAGGGATTCCACCAGTCACAGACCTCCAACTAGACTGTCCCAACTCTGTGACTTCTTCCTGTCAACCAGTTGACAACCCACCCTACCCCCCCCCCCCGACCTCCTCTCACCTTCCAAACACGTGGAATAAAACTCAATGAAGAACTTGGTGCGACTGGTGGTCTTGACGATGGCCTCCACGCTCTCCAGCTCGATGTAGGCCTGTTCTGAGGCCTTGGAGAGGCCTCCAGGGAAAATGGGGGGTCAGGGACATTCCTCCCCAGGCCCCCCCCGGGGCTGCAGGGAGAGGTGACAATCCATGGGGGGGTGGGGGACACATCCTCTTGGGCACAGGTACCTTTTTTGGAGACAAACTGGGAGGTGACCCCCACCTCGAAGGAGGCGAAGACGGGGGAGTGGTCGCTGGTGACGATGTCATCGGTGCAGCCTGGGGGGGGACAGGGTTATTGGGGGGGGGACAGGGTTATTTGGGGACACACACACTGTCCTGGGGAGGGGGACAGGGTTACTGGGGGGGGGGACACAGTGTCCTGGGAGGGGACAGGGTTACTGGGGGGGGGACACAGTGTCCTGGGAGGGGACAGGGTTACTGGGGGGGGGACACAGTGTTCTGGGGGGGGACAGGGTTACTGGGGGGGGACACAGTGTCCTGGGGGGGGACAGGGTTACTGGGGGGGGACACAGTGTTCTGGGAAGGGAGAGGGTTACTGGGTGGGAGACTGTCCTGGGGGGGACAGGGTTACTGAGGGGGAGAAGACAGTGTCCAGGTGGGGGACAGAGGTTTTCATGGGGGGACAGTGTCCTGGAGGGGACATGCTTATTGGGGACACACATACAGTGTCCTGGGGGACACATGGTTATTGGGGGGACACACACAGTGTCCTGGAGGGGACACAGTTCCTGGGGGGAGGGGACTGTCCTGGGGTTATTGAGGGGCAGGGGGACAGTGTCCTGGGGGGGGACTGGGTTACTGGGGACACACACACTCTGTTCTAGGGGGGGAACTGGGTTACTGGGGGGAGGGACAGTGTCCAGGGAGGGGTACAGGGTTACTGGGGGGCATGTGACAGTGTCCCGGGGGGGTGACACTGCCCGGGGGTCCCCACTCACCGTAGGCGTTGCAGTTGATGTGTGTCTCAGGGTAGGACTTCCAGAGGATCCGGTCACACCAGGACGGCACGTTGGTGCGGACCTGGCAGGGAGGGGTGGGGTGTGTATCACACTGGAGGGGGGGGGGTCCCCCATGGCTCCCCCACCCCACCCTGACCCCCACCCCAAAACCTACCCCTGTGGGCTTCTGCTTGTGCCAGACGTAGGTGTCCCGTGACCCCCGCTCGTAGCGGTAGGTGGGGGGGAAGGTGATCTCCTCCTCACCTGCACCCACACAGAGAGGGAGGGGGGGTCAGGACAGTGTCCCAGGGGGGGTTCCCCCCCTCCAGACCCCCCCGTACCCCCAAAAAAAAACCCCTCACCAAAGCGCAGGAAAACCTTGTGCTTCTCCTTCTCCAGGTTGAGCTGATCCACCTTCAGCAGCGGCTCCAGCTCCTTGCGGCTGATGTAGTTGAGGATCTCCTGGGTAGGGGGGACACACACACAGAGGGGCTGGCACGGGGCAGGGGACACCCTGCCACCCCCCTGCCACCCTCTGCCACCCTCCCCCCCACACCTGGATGTCCATGTCCAGGCGGTAATTGAGGTCCCCAAACCAGAAGAGGTGGGTGAAGCGCAGGGAGATGTCAAAGGAGCTGAGCTGCTTGTCCCCCAGCGAGAGCAGGCGCAGGATGTCCAGGTAGTTCTGGTTCCTCCTGGGACACGGGGGACACACCAGGGGTGTCACGGGGGTGTCACGGGGACAGGGGGGTGGTGGCACGGGGACAGGGGGGCTGCCCACCGGGCTGTCTTCTCGCTGCCAGAGGTGAGGTGGCAGTTGACGAAGCCAAAGGAGGTTCCGTTGAACATGAAGGAGACGCCCACGGCGCCCTTGTTCCCTGCGGGGACACGGGGACATGGGGACAGGGTGGGCAGGGGGCTGCTGGCACCCCAGACCCCCCTCGTGCCACGCACACGCAGCCAGACCCCCCCTTGTGCAACACACATGTGCCCAGACGCCCCCCTCATGCTACACGTGTGTCCAGACCCCACCTTGTGCCACACACGCGTGTCCAGGCCCCTCCTCGTGTAACACACACATGTACAGACCCCTCCTCATATAACACGTGTGTCCAGAACCCACCCACATGTCCAGACCCCCCTCATGCTACACACGTGCCCAGACCCCACATCACACCACACACGCGTGTCCAGACCCCTCCTCGTGTAACACACACTCCCCCAGACCCCTCCTTGTGAAACACACACACCCCCAGACCCCTCCTCATATAACACACACGTGTCCAGACCCCTCCCCGTGCACCACACACACCCCCAGGCCCCCCGGTGCAAGGCAGACCCCCACACCCCAGCCCCCTACCCAGGGTGTTGGCGATGCCCGTCTTGACGCTGGAGGTGCTGACGTGGCTGATGCGGTTCTCGTGCTCGGGTTTCACCAGCACCACCACTTTGATGTTCCACAGCGACTGCATGGCCACCTGCACCCCCCCAGGACCCCCCAGAGACCCCCGTGAGACCCCCAGGGTCACCCGGCTCCATCACCAGGACACCCAGTGTCCCCCAGCTCCATCACCCGGCTCCATCACCCACCAGTGTCTGCACCCCCAGGACACCCAGCACCCCCCAACCCTCTCACCCCCCATCCTCTGCACCCCCCAAGCACCCAGCACCACCCAGCTCCATCACCCCCCAAGTCTGCACCCCCAGGACTCCCAGCACCACCCAACCCTCTCACCCCCCATCCTCTGCACCCCCCGAGCACCCAGCACCCCCCATCTCCATCACCCCCCATGTCTGCACCCCCTGAGCACCCAGCACCACCCATCTCCATCACCCCCCATGTCTGCACCCCCTGAGCACCCAGCACCACCCAGTTCCATCACCCCCCATCCTCTGCACCCCCAGAGCACCCAGCACCCCCCATCTCCATCACCCCCCATGTCTGCACCCCCTGAGCACCCAGCACCACCCAGTTCCATCACCCCCCATCCTCTGCACTCCCTAAGCACCCAGCACCATCCAGCTCCATCACCCCCCATGTCTGCACCCCCCGAGCACCCGGCACCCCCCAGCTCCATCACCCCCCATGTCTGCACCCCCCGAGCACCCAGAAGCTTCCAGCCCCAGCACCCCCCCAGCCCCAGCACCCCCCCTCCTGTGCCCCCCCACCCCCGGTGCTACCGGCCGGTACTCCAGCTCGGTGAAGTCCTTGAGCAGGGCCCGGAGCAGCTCCACCCACTCCCGGTCCCCCAGGGAGTTCTCCTGGGTGCCAAACACGTAGATGTCATGGGGGATGCTCATGGGCACCTCGTCCAGGGTCTTCCCCAGCCCCTTGCAGGTGAACCACGACGTCAAGCCCTTGGGAGGGGGGACGCTGCCTGTGGAAGGGGGGGTGGCACAGTCACAGGAGGGTCCCCAGGGGGTCTGTGTGCCCCCTGCGACCCCCCCCAGCTCACCCATGTTCCAAGTGCCGATGAAGATGGAGATCATGTCGGGCTCATCCTGCTGGGAATGCTTGTTCTTCATCAGCTGCAGGAGCTGGCAGAAAGCTTCCCGCTTCTGGGGGTGGGGGGGGGGGGGGGGCCACAGTCAGTAGGGAACCCCCCGGACACCCCTAGACCCTCCCCCCAAAACTCAGGTCAGCCCAACTCAGCCCTCCTGACCCAAGGGCCAGAGCAGGGACCACCCCAAGGACCCTTGAGCCCCAGCACCAGGGGTTAAATCTTTGCTCTTTGCTCCCCCCCCCATCCATTGGAAGGACCCCCCCAAGATAGACCCCCCCCTCCCAGAGGGGCCCCCCCCAACTCAGCTCAGCCAAACGCAGCTGCCCCTGACCCAAGAAACAGCGCAGGGGCCACCCTGAACACCCCCAAGCCCCAGCACCAGGGGTTTAATCTTTGCTCTTTGCCCCCCCACATCCATTATAAGGACCCCTCCAGGATACAACCCCCCCCAGAGGGGCCCCCCCGGGCCCCCCCAACTCAGCTCAGTCAAACTCAGGCCCCCATGACCCAAGAACAGAGCAGGGACCACCCTGAAGACCCCTGAGCCCCAGCACCAGGGGTGAAATCTTTGCTCTTTGCCCCCCCACATCCATTGGAAGGACCCCCCCCACCCCCCTGCAGGGACCCCCCCGGCCCCCCCCCCGCACCCGGGCGCTGACGAACACAAAGTCCTTGCGCTGGGTTTTGTCCTTCTCCTTCTCAAAGACGATCCCCAGTTTGTTCTGCACCCGCTGGGACTTGATCAGCTGCCGGACTGGGGGGGACAGGGGGGGACAGAGGGGCTGGGGACACCGGGGGGGGGTCACCCGGGAGGGGACAGGGGGGATGGGGACACCCAGGGGTGACACGAGGGGCTGGGGATACTGGGGCAGGGGACAGGGGGGCTGGGGACACCCAGGGGTGACACCAGGGGGGGCACCTGGCGGGGGGGACAGGGTGGGTTGGGGGACATGGAGGTGGGGACAGAAATGGGGTTGAGGGACAGCTGGGAGGGGGGGGCAACTCTGGGCGGGGGTACAGGGATGGCTGGGGATGCTGGGGGGGGTCAGGAGAAGGAAGCGGGGGGGACACTCCTGGGGAGAGGACACAAACAGGACAGGGACACCCTTGGTGGGGACAGGCAGGGTGGGGGAAAACTCGAGGGGGGGGGGGCGGACACAGCCAGGGTGGGGACACCCAGAGAGGGGACACCCCCTGCTCCCACCCCCCAGGCTCCCCAGCTCAACCCCACTGCGGGGGTGGGTGAAGGTGTCCCAGCCCCCCTGTGCCCCCTCAGCACCCCCCCAACTGCAGGAGTGGGTGAAGGTGTCCCAGCCCCCTCCCCCATACCAGGGGCCCTCCCCCCCTACCCCCCCGGGCCCCCCCCTCACTGCGGTGGTGGGTGAAGGTGTTCCAGTCCTCCTGGGGGTCCCGGGGGCGGCGCAGCACCACCAGCCGCCCCCCCTCCACGTCCACACTCAGCGTCTGTTTCTGACCCTTCCCCAGCTTGGGCAGGTCCCCCAGGGTCACATCCAGCTTCACCTGGGGACACGGGGGGGCTGAGGGGGGGGGGCACGCCGGGACAGACACCAACCCCCCCCCCCCCAGCACCCACCTGCTGCCCCCGCCCCCAGAACCCAGCCCCCTCCAGCACCCACCCCTCCCCACATCCACCTCAATAGCACCCACTGCCCCCTCTGGCACCCAGACTCCCCCCCCACCACCCAGCCCCCCACCCCAATTGGACCCACCCCCCCCCTGGTGCCCAGCCCATCACCCACCTCCCCAGCTCCCCCCTCCCTAGCACCCAGCCCCCCAGCACCCACCCCAATAGCACCCACTGCCCTCTCTGGCACCCAGACCCCCCCCAGCACCCGCTCCCCCCCTGGCACCCAGACCCCCCACCCCCAGATCCACTCCCCCGCCCCTACCCAGCCCCCAGCCCCCCACCCCAATTGCACCCACCCCCCCCCGGTGCCCAGCCCCCCATCATCCACCCCCAGCCCCCACCTCCCCAGCAACCACCCCCCCCATCATGCCCCGTACCCCTCGCCCCCCCCCCCCCCCCCGGTGCCCGACCCCCCCTGGGCCCCCACTCCCCAGTACCCACCCCCCCCCCAGGGCCCCACTCTCCCGGGCACCCAGCCCCCCCTCCTTGTCCCCTACTCCTGCCCCCTACCCCATCCAGCCCCCTCCCCAAAAGCACCCACCTCCTGGGCTCCACCCCCCCAGCACCCACCGCCCCCAGCTCTCCCCATGACCCACCCAATGGCACAGCCCCCCCCCCCCTCCCTCCAGAGGACCCCCCCCTACCGCGGGGGGGACCGCTCCCACCTCGAAGCTCTGCACCGGGATGCTCTTGGCCTTGCGGGCGAGGGGCTGGGGGGGCGCGGGGGGGGCAGCCGAGCTCACCTCCTGCAGGGCCCGCAGTGCCTGCGGGGGGTCGGGGGGGTCGGGGGGGGGGGGGCAGGGTCAGCCCAGCATCGGGCCCTGCTGCCCCCAGCCCCAACAGTTCCCCCCAGTCCCAACAGCCCCCCCCCCCAGCCTTAACAGCCCCATAACCCCCCCACCCTATCAGCCCCCCCCCCCCCCAAGTCCCATCAGCCCTGCCCCTGGCAGGGCCCCTGCCCAGCACAGGAACCCCCATGGATTGGGACCCCCCCACCCAGCACAGGACCGCCCCCCCCCCAGCACAGGCCCCCCCGACCCTGGCACAGGAACCCCCATTGATTGGGACCCCCCCACCCAGCACAGGACCCCCCACCATGGAACAACCCCCTGTTTTGGAGCCCCCCCAGCACTGAAACCCCCTGCCCTGGGCATGGAGCCCCCCCCCCAGATCTGAACCTCCCCCCAGCACAGGACCCCCCCAGCATGGAACAACCCCCACCTTAGGAGCCCCCCGAGCACAGATGCCCTCCCCCCCCCAGGCACGGGACCTCCCACCAGCATAGAACCCCCTCCCCAAGTATGGGACCCTCACCCTGGACTTGGACCCCCCCCCCAGCATAGGAGCCCCCCCCGGGACAGGACCTTCACCCACCCCCCCCGGGACAGGACCACTCCCCAGAGCCCCCCGGGGACAGGACCCAACCCCCCCAGCGCCTCCCCCGGGACAGGATCCCCCCCCACCCCCGGGACAGGACCACTCCCCAGCGCCCCCTCCCCACCTTCCTCTCGATGGAGCCCAGCAGGTCCTTCAGCACCGAGAGCTTCAGCACCAGCAGCTCCAGCTCCTGCGCCCCGCTCTGCCCCCCCCCCTGCCCCGTTACTGCTGGGGGGGTGAGACCCCCGGACACCCCCCCCCGGGCCAGCACCACCCCCCCAGCACCACCCCTTGAGGCAGGATGGGACCCCCGGATCCATCCCCCCTCCCCGAAGGGGCAGGACCCTCCCCCAGCACCACGCAATGGGGCAGGATGGGACACCCAGACCCACCCCAGCCCCCCAGAGGGGCAGGACCCTCCCCCAGCACCACGCAATGGGGCAGGATGGGACACCCAGACCCACCCCAGCCCCTCAGAGGGGCAGGACCCTCCCCCAGCACCACGCAATGGGGCAGGATGGGACCCCTGGATCCACACCCCCTGCCCATGGCTAGAGCAGAAGCCCCCCAGCACCATGCCATGGGGCAGGATGGGACCACCAGATTCACCCCAGATCTTCCCCCACGTTCAGGACCCCTCCAGCACCATGCAATGCGGCAGGATGGGATCCCCAGATCCACAACCCCCCTCCCCACAGCTGGGGCAGGACCCAGGGGCACAGCTCCCCAGAGGTTGGGGGGGGGGGGTGGCACCGCCGAGTGTCACCGCCCCCACCATGCCCCCCCCGTGTGCCCCCCCCCCTCACCTGCTGCAGCACCTTGCAGACCATGGGGGAGCTCTGCTGGTCAAACACCTTGGCCAGGATCTCCAGCCCCCCCAGCACCTTGTCCACCTCACTGGGGGAAGGGGGAAAAAGGAGGGTTGGGGGGGTGCTCAGCCCTCTGTCCATCCCTCCATCCAGCCCGGGGTGGGGGGGGGGAACACCCACCTGTGCAGCTTTTTGCAGGAGGTGATGAGGGTCTTGTTGAGGTGGGGGAGGGTGCTGGCCCCCCCCCGCACCGCCTCCAGGTCCAGGCTGTAGCTGCTCTTCAGGTACTCGTGGGAGATGCTGCTCAAGCCATTGGTGCTGTTGGGGTGACCGGGTAGGGTGACAAACAGGCAGGGGACAGGCAAAGGGACAAGCAGGGGACAAGGCGCAGCCCCTCACCTCTCCGCAGACCCCTCCGGTGTCAGGCCGGGGGGGCTGGACCCCCCCGAGGTCACGGAGATGCTGGTGGAACCGGAGCGCGGAGGCAGGGGGGGTTTGTCATCCTCTCCATCTGCAATGGGGAGGGGTGGGTGACAGTGGGGACACTGCTGGGGGGGGGGGCGGGGCTGGGACCCCCACCCAAGTGTGTGTGTGTCCCCGGCGTACCCGAATAGTCCCGTTCCTCGGGGGGGTCCTTCTCCTTCTCCCTCTCCACGGGGAAGAGGAGGGTGCAGACCAGGCCCTGGTTGGGCTGCAGGTACAGGGCGATCAGCTCACTCAGCGTCTTGAACCGTCTCACCTGCACCCCCTGCGAGGTCTGGGGGGGGCACGGGGGGGGGGTCAGCACCCCGGGGGGGGCCACCTGCACCCCCCCCAGGCAGGGACAACCCCCCCGGGCACAGACACCCCCATGAGGGTCCCAGCAATGCGGGGTCTCCTCCATGCAGGCCCCCCCCCAGAAGGCAATGGGTGCAGGCAGCCTCCCCATTGCCCCCCCCCCCCCGCCACTGCCACCGAGCCGGGGGGTGCTGGGGGGGTCCCTGGGGGGTCCCGGGGGGGACACAGGGTGCCCACCTGCACAGCCAGGAACTCTTCCTCATCGGGCAGGATGCGGTAGGTGTGAACGTGCTTCTGGAACCTGCCAGCACCAGGGGGTGGGGGGTCGAGAGGGGGGGAAAGGGGTCAGGGGGGGACACAGAGACCCCACCCCCCAGCTCGGCCCCCCCAGCCCGGCGTGTCACCCGCGTGGCACCGGCCAGCAGGGCGAGAAGCAGCTGGTGTCACCACCAGCTGTGACATGTAATGAGCTGCCAGGGCTCAGCCTGCACGAGGTGGGGGACGACGACGGGGGTGGGGCCACGGGGCAGCAGAGGGTGAAGGGGGTCCCAGGTGGGGGTTGGGGGTCCTGCGGGACCATGTGCCCTGGTGCCACCCCATGGTGCCATATCCCCTGGGCCACCCTGCTCCCCACAGCACCACATCCCTTGGTGCCACCCAGCAGTGCCACGTCCCCAGTGTCACCCCGCAGTTGTGTCCCCCGGTGCCACCCCACAGTTCTGTGTCCCCTGGTGTCACCCCACAATTGTGTCCCCTGGTGCCACCCAGCAGTGCCACATCCCCAATGTCACCCCACAGTTGTGTCCCCTGGTGCCACCCTGCTTCCCACGGGGCAATGTCCCCTGGTGTCACTCTGCTCCCCACAGCACCATGTCCCCTGGTGCCACCCCACAGTTCTGTGTCCCCTGGTGCCACCCAGTACTGCCATGTCCCCAGTGCCACCCCACAGCTGTGTCCCCTGGTGCCACCCCACAGTTGTGTGCCTGTCCAGGCCCGTTGTGCCACCAGTACCATGGTCACTGGTGCCACCAGCCATGGGGACAGAGTAGGGTGACATGGAGAGGTGACATGCTCAGGACACAGTACATGGATGCGGTAAAGAACTAACGGCACAGGACAGGTGGGACACAGGACACGATACGTGACATGTGACATGCAACACATGGAACACAACACAGGACACACAGAACATGGCACACAGCACATGCCAGCAGGGCACGTGGCACAGGACACACGACATATGACACAGGACACACGGCACAAGTAACACAGGGAGAGGGACAAACCTGGGCCGGGGGTCCCCTCACCAGGGTCCCTTATCACCCCCCAACTGTAGCAAGGGCCTGGCACTGGCAACTGTCCCCAAGCTGAGCCACCAACACACCCGAGAGCCACCACGGCACAGCAGGGACAGCAAGGGGACACCGGGGACGTGGGGATGGTGGCAGGGTGACCATGGGGATGGTGGGGTGGCGGAAGGGACAGCGAGGACACAGGGACAGTGGGGTGGCCACGGGGATGGAGAGGACATGGGGACAGCAGGGTGGCCATGGGGACAGTGGCAGGGTGGCCAGGCTCCTCCACATGGTGACATCTGAGCTGCCACCCCAGTGCCACCATGTCCCGAGCCCCAGGGCCACACAGCCAGCAGGCATGGGGTGGCAGCCCCCCAGAGACCCCCGAGCCCCCCCCTGAGCTGTGCCCTCCCCCCCACAGCCTCCAGTGTCCCCCCAGTGCCCCCCCAGTCTGTTGGTACCTGATTCCCCGGGACTCCCGTGCTGTGCCCCCCCAGCCCCTTGCCCCCCCCTTCCAGCACCGCCACACTCCCCTCCCCCCTGTTTCTCCCCCCCCCGCAGTGCTGGTGACCCCCATGTCCAGTGTGTCCCCCCGTGGTGTGTCCCCCCCCACACCCCCTTAGTATCTCAACCCAACATCCCCCTCGGTGCCCCCCAGGATCCACCCTAGATCCCCTCCAGTGCCCTCCCGGACCCCTCCGTGCCCCCCAGGCTCCTCCCCGTGCTCCTCCCAGTGCCCCCCCGGTACCTCTTGTTTACCCCTGGACCCCCCCCTCCCCAGTGCTCCCTCGAATCCACCCCCTGGACTCCCCCCCCGGGCCCTGCCAGTGCTCCCCTGGACCCCCCCAGGCCCCCAGTAACCCTGCTTTGCCCCCCTCCCCGTGCTCCCCCCTGCACCTCAACTGTGCTCCCCCAGATCCAGCCCCCCCCCCCGGTGCTCCCCCCAGACACCCCAGTGCCCTCCCAGCCCCCCTCTTCAGTGCCCCCCTGGACCCTCCCCACCCCATGCCCCCCCAGATCTCCCTCAGACCCCCTCGTTTTTCCTTCAGACCCACCCCCATGTCCCCCCTCGGTGGCCCCCCCCCCAGCACACAGAGGCCAAAGGCCCCCATCACGCTCTGGCTGTCCCCACGGATCGCCCCCCCAGTACCCCCAGTGTCCCCGCCAAGGACCCCTCCATGTCCCCCCCCCGCTCACAGCACACAGTGGATGCCTCTCGCTGTCCCATGGATACCCCCCCCCATAACCCCCCCCATGTCCCCCTGTGGTGCCCCCCCGCTATTCCCAGTGTCCCACATCCCCCCCTCCCAGTGTCCCCCCATGCAGGGGGTGAAGACCCCACCCCGCTCTCGCTGTCCCCATGGACCCCCCTCCCGTACCGCCAGTGTCCCATTTCCCGTTCCCCCTCCATGTCCCCCCCCCCCGGTGCCCCTCAATGTCACCCCCCCCCGTGTCCCGCCCCCCACCCACAGCACACAGACGGCGATGCCCCCCGCCACGCACTCGCTGTCCCCATGGACCCCCGCCGGTGCCCCAGGTCACCCCCCGGTGTCCCCCCGGTACCCCCCCCCCATGTCCCCCCCCGTGTCCCCCCCCCACTCACAGCACACAGACGGCGATGCCCCCCGCCACGCACTCGCTGTCCCTAGGGAGCCCCCGCCGGTGCCCCAGGTCACCCCCCGGTGTCCCCCCGGTACCCCCCCCCCAAGTCCCCCCCCGTGTCCCCCCCCTCACTCACAGCACGCACAGGGCGAAGGCCCCGCTCACGCTCTCGCTGTCCCGCACCAGGAAGCTCCCGTCCCGCCCCGCCCGCGCCAGCGTCTCCTCGGCCGCCGCCCGGCTCAGGTCCCGGTGGTACCAGGGGGGGGGAACCGGCCCCGGCCCCCCCGCGCCCCCCGCCACCGCCATGCTCCGCCGGGGCCGCGCTCCGCTGGGGGCGGGGGCTATGGGGGGGGGCGGGGGCACGGGGGGGGCGGGGAGAAACCGGGGGGGCGGGGGCACGAGGGGGGGAGGGGGCGGCCCGGGGCGGGGAGCGCCGGGGAGGGGGGCACCGGAGGACACCGGGGGGTCACCGGAGGATTGGGCACACAGGGGAGATGGGGGATACTGGAGGGGGCAGCACCGGGGGGCTAGCACCGGGGGGACGGGGGAGACCGGGGGGGCACCGACGGGGGAGCACCGGTGGATGGGGCACATAGTGGAGATGGGGGATACCGGGGGGACCGGGGGGGGGGACCGGGGAATGGGGGACACCTGGGGGATGAGAGACACCGGAGGGACGGGGGACACCGGAGGGGTGAGGGATACTGGGGGGATACCGGGGGGCAGCATCGGAGGGGTCACCGGGGGATGGGGGACACCAGGGGGCGGGGGACACGGCGGACGGGGGCGGGGGGAGAGGAGGGGGGGGATCCAGAGGCGACACGGGGGGACGGGGAACACCCGGGGGGGATAACCGGGGGAACCGGGCGGGAAACCCGGGGGACCACCGGAGGGGATCCGGGGAAGCACCGGGGGGATATACGGGGGAGCACCGGAGGCAGCACCGGGAGGGAGGGGCACCGGGCGGGGGACAGGGCCGGCGGCTCGAAGGATGGGGGGCACGGCCTGGGGGGAGTCTTTGTCTGGAGCGGGGCACCCCCATTTCCCCCCCTCGGGACACCCCGTGCCCCCCTCGAACGCCCCATGTCCCCCACACCGGGGGGGACCCCACACTCCTCCCCTCCGGGTCACCCCACATACCGCCCCCCCAGGGCACCCCATGCCCCCCCCCCCCAGCACCCCATGTGCCCAACACTTGGGGGCACCCCACAAACCCCCCTGGGGTATCCCCATATCCCCCTCACGGGGGGGGGGGGCGCCACATATCCCAAATATGCCCCCCGGATACCCTAAGTCCCCCCACGAGGCAGCCCTGGGGGTGGGTCCCGTCCCCCCATTATCCCATCGGCGGGGAGCCCAGTGCCCCCCACTTCATGGACCACTGAGGGGGGGGCAAGGGGCAATTCGGGGGGTAAACACGGTGTGTGTGTCCCCCCCCCAGCACCCCAAAACCGAGCGAGGCAGAAGCGTTTATTCACCAGCCACTTCGGAGGGGAGGGGGGGGCACAGTTTGGGGACCACCCCCCACCCCTCTTAAAGGAGGGCCAGGAGGGTGAGGGGCAGCAGGGCCAACACAAGGGGGGCTGGGGGGGTCCGGGGGGGGGCGGCGGCATAAAACTGGGCGACGGCGACGTTGGGGTTCCCCAGGGAGGGGTCGAACCACATCTGGATGCAGCGGCCGCTGCCGCGGGAGTGGGGGGAGGCGCGGTAGGAGCCCGACCAGACCCCCCCGCACAGCGCGGCGGGGGAAGGGAAGATGAACTTGAACTTCTGGCACATGGAGCCCTGGGGACACTGGTTGGTGCCTGCGGGGGGGGGGATATACATTATGGGGGGGGTGTCTTGTGGGGGAAGGGGGTGGCGTTCCCCTGTTCTGACATGTCCCGCTGCCTGGACTTGACCTTGGGGGACCCCCACCCAACTGTCAGCACCCCCTGTCACCCACACACACACACACCATGGGGACCCTCATCTCCCCCCATCATGGGGTACGTAGACCCCCTACGGGGACCCCAGACCACAAATTGGGGACCCCCACCCTCCCCTCTGGTAAGCCAGGGGGTGACTGGGGACCCACAGGAGGTGACCAGGGACCATGGGGGTGACCAGGGACACACTGGGGGTGACCGGGGACCCATGAGAGATGACCAGGACCCATGGGGGGTGACCAGGGACTCATGGGGGGGTTTCCAGGGACCCACAGGGGTGACCAGGGATTCATAGGGGGTGACCAAGGATCCACTGGGGGTGACCAGGAACCCACAGGGGTGACCAGGAACCCACGGGAGGTGACTGGGAACCCACGGGGGTGATCAGGGACCCACAGGGGGTGACCAAGGACCCATGGGGGGTGACTGGGGACCCATGGGGGGTGACCAGGGGCCCACAGGAGGTGACTGGGGACCCATGGGGTGTGACCAGGGACCCATGGGGTGTTTCTGGGGACCCAGAGGAGGTGACCAGGGACCCATGAAGTGGCTCAGCCATGGGTGGGGGGGTCCCCCTCCATACCCCCCACCCCCCACTGACTGACCCGTGGTCCAGTTCCAGCCCTGGTGCCAGTTGGCCTTGCAGGTGACAGCGTCCTGGCAGTCCTCCCACCACTGCTCACAGTCCTCCCGGCACAGCGGCACGTCCCGCACCCGCTCCTTCCTCCAGCTGCTGTCCGCCTGCCTCCCCAGTCCATCCCAGTTCATCCCAGTTCAACCCAGTTCAGTGGGGGACACGAGGGGAAAGGGGGGGAGGGGGGTTGGCACCCACCTGGTCGATCCAGGGCCCCAGGTTGGGGGAGCACTCATAGAGACACGTGTCCTGGATGAAGTGGCGCTTGCACCGCGCCGGCATCACCCCGCAGTGGTCCCAGTTGAAGTTGTACAGGTAGGACTGGTCTTGGTGGGCTTCCATACTGGTGTTGGCGGTGCAGCAGGCGTTGTCCTTCCAGAGGACACACTGTGCCGGGGACAACCAGGGCTCAACCGCCACCCAACCAGGCAGCGCCAGGCCGTCGAGAGCCCACCATGGTGGTGAGACCCCCACTGTGGTGCCAACATGCAGCACTGGGCCATGGAGACCCCACCACGGTGGAGACCCCACCGTGGTGCCACCATGTAGCACCAGGCCATGGAGACCCCACCAGTGCAGAGCCCCCCACCGTGGTGCCACCCCACAGCACCCGGCCATGGAGACCCCACCACAGTGGAGAACCCACCACAGTGGAGACGCCACTATGGTGCCACCACACAGCACCAGGCCATGAAGATCCCACTATGGTGAACACCCTCACTGTGGTGCCACCACACAGCACCAGGCCATGGAGACCCCACGAGTGCAGAGATGCCCACCATGGTGCCATCACACCGAGGAAAGCACCAAGTGATAGAGACCCTGCCATGACAGCACCACACAGCAGCATGCCATGGAGACCCCACCATGGTGAAGAACCCCACCATGGTGCCGCCACACCACAGAAAGCACCGACACCAGGTGATGGAGACCCCACCACAGTGGAGACCCCACCATGGTGCCAGCCCACAGCACCAGGCTACGAAGACCCCACTATGCGAAGACCCTACCAAAGTGGAGAACCCACCATGGTGCCACCAGACAGCACCAGGTCATGGAGACCCCACCACAGTGGAGACCCCACCATGGTGCCACCCCACAGCACCAGGCCACAAAGACCCCATTATGTGGAGACCCCACCATGGTGCCACCACACTGGGGAAAGCACCTGCACTGGGTCATGGAGACCCCCACCATGGTGCCACCATACAAGGGCATGAAGCCCCCACCATGTTGAAGCCCCTCACCATGGTGCCACCACACAGCAGCAGCCCATAGAGCCCCCACCACGGTGCCACCACCCCGGGTAAAGCACCGGCAGGAGGCCATGGAGACCCCAGGGGTGCAGAGCCCCCCGTGGTGGCACCGCTGGTGACACGGGTGACCGGGGGGGGGTGGCCCTGGCCCTACCTGCCCATAGAGCTGTCCCTCGGGGCCCGGCGCTGTCTTGTGGTGCTTGGCGTCCATGCAGACGTTGAGCATCGAGTCCCGCGCCGCGGCGACGATGGTGACAAAGGTGACAAGAGTGCCCAGGGGGACAGTGACCGGCCGGGCCACCAGCTCCAGCAGCCGCCTGGCCGCCATGGCTCTGCTGGAGGGACAATGGGTGGGGACAAAGTCCCCCCCCGTCCCCCCACCTCCATGGCGTGGCACGTGGTGGTGGCCCGGTGGCACGTGGTGGTCACCAGGACCACCGGCCGGGGAGGAGGGGGGGGCTTGGACCTGAGGGGGGGGGGCAAAGGTTGCGGAGCAGCGTGACCCTTGGCCGTGTCCATCATGGGATGTCACCTGCCACCCTGCTGTGTCCCCAGGTGACCCCTCCATGCCCCCCCAGCCCCCCCCAGCCCCTCCAAAATCCACACGTGGGGGGTTTTATGTCCCACCCCCCCTGGGGGGGGGAACATCATGACACCAGGGGGTCACAGATACCCCATGGGGGTCACATACCCCTCCCAGGGGGCCATAGATACCCTAGGGGGGGGTCACAAATACCCCCCCATGGGTCACAGATACCCCCGGGGGGGGGTCACAGATACCTCAGGGGGGCAGATAGCCCCCGTACATCAGAGATACCCCCCCCATGGGTCACAAATGCCCTCGGGGGGGGTCACAGATACCCCGAAGGCATCATAGATACCCCCATGGGTGACACCCCCGGGGGGATCACAGTTACCCCTGGGGGGGGTCACAGATGCCGTGGGAGGGTCACAAATACCCCCCATGGGTCACAGTAACCCCTGGGGGGGGTCACACTTACCCTCGGGGGGATCACAGTCACCCCTTGGGGGGGTCACAGTTACCCCGGGGGGGTCACAGATGCCTTGGGGGGGTGTCAGATATCCCCCCATGGGTCACAGTTACCCCCGGGGGCGCTCCGGGCCGCACACGCCGGGGGGGGGAACCCACATGTCAATCAACTCTCGCCCCGCCCCGTCCCCCGTTATCCCCGCCCCCATGGGCGTGGCCTCATCCGCGCATGCTCCTTGCGCTCCCCAACCACTTCCGGCCGGTCCCGCGCCGCTTTCTGCTTCCGGGTCGGCGGCCGCGGGGCCTGCTCCCGGGGCCCCCCTCTCCTCCTCCTCCCCGCACCATGTCCACGCTCTTCCCCTCGCTGCTCCCCCGCGTCACCGAGACCCTCTGGTTCAACCTCGACCGCCCCTGCGTGGACGAGACGGAGCTGCAGCAGCAGGAGCAGCAGCACCAGGCCTGGGTAGGCCGCGGGGGGGGGGGGCGGGAGTGTGTGGGACCGGGGCGGGGGCGAGGGGGATCGGGGAGAAGGCTCGTGGTTGAGGGGGGCTGGGCACGGAAGGGGGGGGGAGCACCAGGGAGCCCGTGGGGGGTGTCCTGGGGCATGGGGAGGGGGTCTCGGGAGACATCGGGGGGGTCTCGGGGTACGGGGGAGGGTCTCTGGGCCCGGGAAGGGGTTGTCTTGAGGTATGGGGGGGGGGGCGGGTCCTCGGGGCAGGGGAAGGGGTGTCAGGGCCCGGGGGGGACCGGGGTATGGGGGAGGGTCTCAGGGCACATTGGAGGGATCTGGGGGCCCGGGGGGGCGGGTCTCGGGGTACATTGGGGGTGGCTTGGGTCATGGGGGGGGGGGTGGCTTGGGGTTCAGGGGGGGCTCTTAGGGCCTGGGGCAGAAACATCCTCAGAGTAAAAAAACCTTTTCAGTAAACCTCAGTAATTAAACCACCCCAATTAGCAGCGGTAATTGACTGTAATTAAAGCTGGGGGACACGTGGGTCCCTGCGGGCGGGGGTGGGGTTAATTAGGTGTTAATTACCCGCCCCCCCAGCTCCAGAGCATCGCTGAGAAGGACAATAACCTGGTGCCTATTGGGAAGCCAGCCTCGGAGGTGGGGACACTGCCACCCCCTGGGGACACTGCCACCCGCGGGGGGTCCCTGTCACCCTCCCGTGCATGTGGGGGGTTCCTGTCACCCCCCCAAGTGGGACAGAGGGTCCCTGACCCCCCCCGGTCACACCCGGAGTGTCCCGGTGTCCCTGTCACCCCCCTGGTCACACCAGGAGTGTCCCGGTGTCCCTGTCACCCCCCTGGTCACACCAGGAGTGTCCCGGTGTCCCTGTCACCCCCCTGGTCACACCCAGGAGTGTCCCGGTGTCCCTGTCACCCCCCTGGTCACACCCAGGAGTGTCCCGGTGTCCCTGTCACCCCCCCGGTCACACCCGGAGGGAGTGTCCTGCTGTCCCTGTCACCCCCCTGTGGGACAGAGGGTCCGTGTCCCCCCCGGCTGTCCCCAGGGAGCCCCTCGTGTCCCCTCAGCACTACGACGAGGAAGAGGAGGAGGAAGACGAGGACGATGAGGACAGTGAGGAGGACTCTGAGGATGACGAGGACATGCAGGACATGGACGAGATGAACGACTACAACGAGTCCCCGGACGACGGGGACATCAACGAGGTACCGGGGGGGGGGGGACGGGACCCCCGGGGGGTGGGGGTGTCCCCCCCTGCCCGGCCCCAACCTGCCCGACCTCCCCAGGTGGACATGGAGGGGGCGGAGCAGGACCAGGACCAGTGGATGATCTGAGCCCGCCGGGAAGTTGGGGGTGATCCCGGGATGTTGGGGGGTGATCCCGGGATGTTGGGGGTGATCCCAGGATCCCAGGAAGTTGGGGGTGATCCTGGGATTTTGGGGGGTGATCCTGGGATGTTGGGGGTGATCCCAGGCTCCCAAATGTTGCAGGTGATCCCAGGAAGATAGGGGTGATCCCAAGATCCTGGGATGTTGGGAGTGATCCTGGGATGTTGGGGGGGTGATCCCAGAATCCTGGAATGTTGGGGATGATCTCAGGATCCCAGGAGTTTGGGGGGTGAACCTGGGATGTTGGGGGTGATCCCGGGAAGCTGGGGGTGATCCCGCAGCACTGTTTGGGGGGGGTTCTGGGGGGGAGCACACGGATCAGCCCGGGACCCCCCCCTCCCAGCTGGGATTTTTCCTAATAAATTCCGTGTTTGAGGAATGAGTCCTCAGAGCTGGTGCTGGGGGCTGTGTGGGGGGGGGGAGCCTGGGGGGACAGTGAGGATGGGAGCAGGATTGGTGCTGAGCTCTGGGATTCCCAGGGAAGGGGGGTCGGGAATGGTGCCAATCTCTGGGAGCAGGATTGGTGCTGAGCTCTGGGATTCCCAGGGAAGGGGGGTCGGGAATGGTGCTGAGCTCTGGGAGCAGGATTGGGCAGGATTGGTGCTGATCAAGCACGGACCCAGACCAAAGCCCCGGGGTTGATGCTCCTCATCGTCCCTCCCCGGGTCCCGGGGCTGCTCCGGGCTGGTCCTGCTCAGAGCAGGATTTGGGGAATTCCAGGGGGCTCAGGCAGGGGGCTGGGAATTCCGGGGGGGGCTCAGGGCTGGGATTTGGGAATTCCGGGGGGGGCTCAGGGCTGGGATTTGGGAATTCCAGGGGGGGCTCAGGGCTGGGAATTCCGGGGGGGGCTCAGGGCTGAGATTTGGGAATTCCAGGGGGGGCTCAGGGCTGGGAATTCCGGGGGGCACAGGGCTGGGGGTTGGGAATTCCAGGGGGCTCAGGGCTGGGATTTGGGAATCCCAGGGGGGGCTCAGGGCTGGGGGTTGGGAATTCCAGGGGGCTCAGGGCAGGGATTTGGGAATTCCGGGGGCCTCAGGGCTGGGAATTCCGGGGGGCTCAGGGCTGGGATTTGGGAATTCCGGGGGGCTCAGGGCTGGGAATTCCCGAGGGGCTCAGGGCCGGGGGTTGGGACTCCCGGGGGCTGTAGATCCCGCAGATCCCGGGCCGGGGGTCGGGAATCCCGGGGGGGCTCCGGGCCGGGGCTCTGGGCTCTCCGGGGGGGCTCCCCCAGGTAGCGCAGCTCGGCGATCCCGTCGGGAATGGCGGGGCAGTATTCCCGGGAGGCGCGGTGCAGGCGGCAGCGGTAGCGGCCGCAGGAGCGGGCGTAGCGCAGGAAGGCGGGGGCGGCGGGCGGGGCCCGGGCCCGGTCAGCGAGCACCGTGGCCCCCGGGAGCAGCAGCCCCAGCGCCTCCAGCAGCCGCAGCAGCGGGAGCCGCCCCCGGCCCCCCCCGCGCCAGCAGCACCAGCTCGGCCGGGAGCGGCAGGTGGGGCAGGAGCCGCTCGGGGGGGCCCACCAGCAGCTGCACCTGTGGGAACACCAGTGCTCCCAGTACAGCCCAGTGTGTGTGTCCCCAGTGCTCCCAGTATAGCCCAGTGTGTGTGTCCCCAGTGCCCCCCCTCAGCACCCCCCCACCAGCAGCTGCACCTGTGGGAACACCAGTGCTCCCAGTATAGCCCAGTGCCCCCTCCCAGTGCCCCCCAAAGCCCTCCCAGTGCTCCAAAAGCCCTCCTAGTGCCATCCCAGTGCCCTCCCAGTGCTCCCAGTGTCCACCCAGTGCTTCAAAAGCCCCCCCAGTGTCCACCCAGTGCCCTCCCAGTGCTCCCAGTGCCCTCCCTGTGCTCACAAAGCCCCCCCAGTGCCCTCCCAGTGCCCCAAACGCCTCCCAGTGCCCTCCCAGTGCCCTCCCAGTGCCCTCCCAGTGCCCTCCCAGTGCCCTCCCAGTGCCCCAAAAGCCCTCCCAGTGCTCCCAAAGCCCTCCCAGTGCCTTCCCAGTGCTCCCAAAGCTCTCCCAGTTCCCCCCCAGTGCCCCAAAAGCCCTCCCAGTTCCCCCCCAGTGCTCCAAAAGCCCTCCCAGTGCCCTCCCAGTGCCCTCCCAGTGCTCCCAGTGCTCCCAGTGTCCACCCAGTGCTCCAAAAGCCCCCCCAGTGCCCTCCCAGTGCTCCCAATGCCTTCCCAGTGCTCCAAAAGGCCCCCCAGTGCCTTCCCAGTGCCCTCCCAGTGCCCCAAAAGCCCCCCCAGTGCCATCTCAGTGCTCCCAAAGCCCTCCCAGTGCCCTCCCAGTGCTCCCAATGCCCTCCCACTGCCCCAAAAGCCCTCCCACTGCCCCCCAATGCTCCAAAAGTCCTCCCAGTGCCTTCCCAGTGCTCCCAGTGCCCTCCCAGTGCTCCCAATGCCCTCCCAGTGCCACCCAGTGCTCCAAAAGTCCTCCCACTGCCTTCCCAGTGCCCTCCCAGTGCTCCCAATGCCCTCCCAGTGCCTCCCAGTGCCCTCCCAGTGCCCTCCCAGCGCCCCCAGTGCCCTCCCAGTGCCCTCCCAGCGCCCCGGGGTGGTGCCCACCGTCCCCTCGTGGAAGCCGGCCAGCCTGATGACCTTCTCTGCCACGGCGGCCACCCGGGGGTCCCTCTCCACGGTGAGGAGCTGCCCCCCGGGCGGCAGCGCCTGCGCCACCAGCACGGCCCCGTAGCCCAGCCCGGTGCCCAGCTCCAGCGCCCGCCGCGGGGCCCGGTCCTGCACCAGCCGCGCCACGATGCGCCCTGGGGACGGGGACGGGCAGGGGGACGCGGGGGTGGCCCCCAAGGTTGGAGACCCCCGTGCCAGGAGTGACACGGTCGCCACGGCGGTGCCACGGCCGTGATTGGTGGAGCCGCCACCACGGCAACGGTGTCGTAGCCGTGCCAGTGGTGCCACCACCACCCCAGTGGTGCCACCACCACCCCAATGGTGCCACCTACCACACCAATGGTGCCACCATACCTCAATGATGCCACCACCACCCCAGTGGTGCCACCATACCCCAATGGTGCCACCTACCACACCAATGGTGCCACCATACCTCAATGATGCCACCACCACCCCAGTGGTGCCACCATACCCCAATGATGCCACCACCACCCCAATGGTGCCACCATACCCCAATGGTGCCACCACTATACCAGTGGTGCCACCATCACCCCAATGGTGCCACCACCACCCCAATGGTCCCACCATACCCCAATGGTGCCACCACTATACCAGTGATGCCACCACCACCCCAATGGTGCCACCACCACCCCAATGGTCCCACCATACCCCAGTGGTGCCACCACTATACCAATGGTGCCACCACCACCCCAATGGTGCCACCATACCCCAATGATGCCACCACAACCCCAATGATGCCACCACCACCCCAATGGTGCCACCACCCCCCCCAGTAGTGCCACCACCCCCCCAATGGTGCCACCACCACCCCAACGGTGCCACCACCACCCCAATGGTGCCACCACCACCCCAATAACGGTGCCACCACCACCCCAATGGTGCCACCACTACCCCAACGGTGCCATGGTCACCCCAATGGTGCCACCACCACCCCAATGGTGTCATGGTCACCCCAATGGTGCCACCACCACACCAACGGTACCAACACCACACCAATGGTGCTGTGGTCACCCCAATGATGCCACCACCACAGCAATGGTGCCATGGTCACACGGATGGTGCCACCACCACACCAGGGGTGTTACAGTCACCCCAATGGTTCCATGGCCATGCCAATGGTGCCACCACCATGCCAACAGTGCCATGACCACACCAGCAGTGCCACAACCACACAGAGGATGCCCCAGCCATGCCAACCCAACAAGGCCACGCCAACGGCGGCGTGGCCATTCCTGGTGTCAAGGCTCCGTGGGTGGTGCCATGGCCATGCCAGCAGTGCCACGGCTGTACCAATGGTGCTGTGGCCATGCCAACGGTGCCATGGCCATGCCATTGGTCCCAAGGTGCTACCAGCAGTGCCATGGCCATGCCATTGCTCCCATGGCCATGATGTTGGTCCCATGGCCATGCCATTGGTCCCAAGGCCCTACCAGCAGTGCCATGGCCATGCCATTGGTCCCAAGGCTACACCATTGGTCCCGTGGCCATGATGTTGGTCCCAAGGCCACGCCATTGGTCCCAAGGCCATGATATTGGTCCCAAGGCCACACCGTTGGTCCCGTGGCCATGATGTTGGTCCCAAGGCCACGCCATTGGTCCCATGGCCATGATGTTGGTCCCAAGGCCACGCCATTGGTTCCATGGCCATGATGTTGGTCCCAAGGCCACGTCATTGGTCCCAAGGCCATGAGGTTGGTCCCAAGGCCACACCATTGGTCCCAAGGCCACGCCATTGGTCCCGTGGCCACGCCATGGGTGCGGTGGCCATGCCCGGTGCCAGCCCCCCCGGCTCACCTTTGGCGGGCCCCAGGCAGCGCAGGGGTTCCCCGCTGTACCCCCAGCGGTCGAAGGTCAGCAGGATGTGCTGGGGGTCCCCGGGGACCGCGTGGGTCAGCAGGAACTGGAAGGCTCGGTGCTCCCGGGGGACGCCGGTGAGCCGGTCCCGCAGCGCCGCCGCCCCCGCCCGGTAGAGCAGCAGCAGGTGGTGCCGGTACCGGAGCAGCAGCGTCAGCAGCAGCGGCAGGAAGGCCAGAGCCAGGGCGGGGGACACCATGGTGGGGCTGGGGAGGGGACCCCGGGTGGGGGGTGCCCACCAGTGCCCCCCAGTGCTCCCAGTGTCCCCAGTACCCCCAGTGCTCCCAGTACCCCCAATACTCCCAGTGCCCCTCAGTACTCCCAGTGTTCCCAGTGCCCCCAGTACTCCCAGTGCTCCCGGTACCCCCAATACTCCCAGTGCCCCCCAGTGCTCCCAGTACTCAGTGTTCCCAGTGCCCCCAATACTCCCAGTGCTCCCAGTGTCCGCAGTACTCCCAGTGTTCTCACTGTCCCCAGTGCCCCCCAGTGTCCCCAGTGTCTTCCAATACTCCCAGTGCTCTCACTGTCCCCAGTGCCCCCCAGTACTCCCAGTGCCCTCCAGTGCCCCCCAGTGCTTCCAGTACCCCCAGTGACTCCCAGTGCCCCCAATACTCCCAGCACCTCCAGTATTCCCAGTGCCCTCTCAGTGTCCCTCCATGTTCCCAGTGCCCCCCAGCACCTCCCAATATCCAGAGTGTCCCTCAGTGCCCCCAGTGCTCCCCAGTTCTCCCAGTGCCCCAAATGCTCCCAGTGCCCCCTAGTTCTCCCAGTGCCCCCTAGTTCTCCCAGTATCCTCCTGTGCTGCCAATGCCCCCCAGTTCCCCCAGTGCTCCCAGCACCGCAGGGCTGTGCCCATGTTGGGGCACCCCGGGCTGCTCTGGGGGTCCCAGTGCCGGGACTGGGGAGGTGGGGCTGGGGGGGGTGGGGTCAGTCCTGCACATCCCCCCCCCCCGGCCCAGCTTCGCTGACCCCCCAGGGTGGGCCGGGGGTGGCACGTACCTGTCCCCAGGTGCAGGCAGGAGCGGGCAGCTGCCCCCCCCGCCCCTCAATTATTGATGGAGACACCTGAGACACCGGCTCCGGTTACCGGGGACAGGCTGGGGGCGGGGCTGGGGTCCCGATACAGGGGCTGGGATCCCATCACTGGGGCTGGGGTCCCATCACTGGGGCTCGGGTCCCGATATTGGGGCTGGGGTCCTGTCACTGAGGTCCTGATACTGCGGCTGGGGTCCCAATACTGGGGTCCCGATATTGGGGCTAGGTCCTGATACTGGGGCTGGGGTCCCACCACTGGGGCTGGGGTCCCGACATTTGGGCTGGGGTCCCGATACCGGGGCTGAAGTCCTGATACAGGGGCTGGGGTCCTGACAATGGGACTGGGGTCCCATCATTGGGGCTAGGGATCTGATACTGGGGCTGAGATCCTGATATTGGGTCTGGGGTCCCGATTCGGGGGTTGGAAACCCGATATTGGGGCTGGGGTCCTGGCACGGGGGTCCCAATGCAGGGGTCTGGGGTCCCAATACTGGCTCTGGGTTCCCGTCACGTGCGCCCGCTCACGTGGGTCCCACCACGTGGTTCCCACCACGTGGTTCCCGTCCCTGGATGCCCCGCCCTCGCCGCCTCCATCACGTGACACAGGCCGCGGCGCAGCGGAAGGGCGGGGCCACCCTCTCGCTCTCCTCCCCGCGCTCTGATTGGCTGCCCTTCACGTGACAACGTCTCCTTTAGCCGCGGCTCTCGGCCTCCTTTTCCATTGGCTGCCTTGGATCACGTGCCTCCATGGCCTGTCGCGGGAGGCGGTCGCTGGCCCCGCCCTGTCCCCCGTCACGTGACGGGGGCGGCGGGGGCCTCACCGGACGGCGCGGCCTGGGCCTGCTCCGCCTCGCTATGGGCTGCTGCTACAGCAGCGAGGCCGAGGCCTCCGACCAGGTGCGACCGGCCCGGGCGGGTCCTCAGGGTCGGGGGGAGCGGGGGGAGGCGCTGCCATGGCGGAGGGAAACGCGGCCTGTCCGCCGCCCCGCCCCCACCAACCGCGGGTCAGGCCGCTTCCCCAGCCGGGCCCGGGTGGGGGAGTGGCCTGACCTGCGGTTGGGGGGCGGCACGGTTGGCCCCCGGTGCTTTCTGAGGTTTGGGGGGTGTTCGGTGGCCGGGGAACAGGCGCTGGCTACCGAGATCCTGGCAGTAGAAGGGCTGCCCCCTCCCCTCAGGTGACCCCAGTGGGGCCCGGGCTGGCACCCTCTCAGTGCTCCCAGTGCCTCCCAGGGGAGCGGGTACGGGGGCTGTCACCCTCCCAGTGCCTCCCAGTGACCCCCCCAGGGGATTGGGGCCCGGGCTGTCACCCTCCCAGTGCTCTGCAGGGGAGTGAGACCAGAGGCTGTCACCTACCCAGTGCCTCCCAGTGACCCCCCAGGGGAGTGGGATTGGCGACTGTCACCTCTCAGTCACTCCTCCCAGTGGATCCCAGTGCTCCCCAGGGGAGCAGAGCTGGGACCTGTAACCCCCCCCAGTGCCTCCCGATGCATCCCAGTGCCCACGCCCCCCTGCAAACCTCATCCCAGTGCCCCGCAGGGGAGTGGGGCCAGTGCTGTAACCCTCCTAGTGTTTCCCAGTCCCCCGACCCTGCAGACCCCATCCTAGTGCCCCCCAGGGGTGTGGGGCCAGCCCTGTCACCCCCTCCCCAAATGAACCCCTGGTGGGGACACAGGCACATGCTGCCTCCACCGGGGGTTCCCAGGTGGGTGGGGGCTGATCCTCCTGGTGTGTTTGTTTTTTTTCCCCCTTCTCCCCTCCCCAAAAGGAAGAGGAGACCAAGCGGCTGCTGGAGCCGGCAGGCAGCCCCCCCAGCAAGGTGCTGAACGGGGGGGGAGCAGGGGTACCACAGCCTGCCCCCCCCGCACCGACGAGCAGGCCATGCTGTCCTCCATCCTGGCCAAAACTGCCATGTGAGCACGGGGGGGGTGGGCAGGGGGCACGGGGGGCTGCTGGACACGGCCTGGCAGAGTCAGTGGGGGGGCTGAGGGGAGGGGGGAGCCCTGGTTGTGACCCCCCATGTCCCCCTGGCAGTGTCATCAGGGGTCTGTGGGTGCTGAGGGGGGAGCCGTGGTTGTGCCCCCCTTGGGGGTCTGTGGGTGCTGAGGGGAAGGGAGGGAGCCCCATCTGTGTTCCCCCGGGGGTCTGTGAGGACTCAGGAGAGGGGGGCAACCCTGGTTGTGCCCCCCCGGAGGGTCTGTGGGTGCTGAGGGGGAAGCCCTGGCTGTGCCCCCCTGGAGGGTCTGTGGGTGCTGAGGGGGAGGGGGGAGCCCTGGCTGTGCCCCCCCGGAGGGTCTGTGGGTGCTGAGGGGGAGGGGGGAGCCCTGGTTGTGCTCCCCCAGGTGTCTGGGGGCACCGAGGGGCTGATGGCAGCTGGTGTCCCCCCCAACTCGGTGTCCCCGCAGCCCCTGGCCCCGCTGTGTGTGTGGGGGGTGGGCACAGGGCCACCCCCCGGGGGGGTCCTGGCTCCCCCCCCCCGCCCTCCCCCAAGCCCGGGGCCATCCCGAGGGCCGCGGGAGCTTTGCTAAGAGCTTCACCCTCCCGGAGAGGCTGCATCCCGGGATTTCGGGGGGGGGGTGGTGACGGGAGGCGGCGGGAGAAACGAGGAGCCCCCGATGGATTTGGGGATTTTGTGTCTCGGCAGCAACATCATCGACGTGTCGGCCGCGGATTCGCAGGGGATGGAGCAGCACGAGTACATGGACAGAGCCCGGCAGTACAGGTGGGGCCCGCCCCGGGCTGGGGGGTGGGCGTGGGCCTGGGTCCCGGCCCTTTCTCCTCCTCCCCGCCCCGTCCCGGCCATTTCCCGATCCCAGTGTTTTCCCAGCACACGCCTGGCCATGCTGGGCAGTTCCCAGCCGCTCTGGAAGAGGCTCCCGGCGCTGCCCTCGCTCACGGCCCAGCCCCACCAGGTCCTGGCCAGCGACCCCGTCCCCTTCGCAGACCTGCAGCAGGTGAGGGGGGGGCTGGGGGGGACGGGGGGTGGAGCGGGAGATGATCCCGGCATTGCCAGAATCCTTCCCACATGGAGACAGCCCGGGATCCAGCGCAGCCCGGCCCGGCTCTTGCTGGGGCTGCGCTGGGATGGGAGGAGCTGCCGGCTCTGCCGGGCCTCCCTGGGGGTCGCCCCCGGCTTCCCTGGGGATACTGGTGTTTGCTGGAGCCACCAACACCACCAGGTTTCCCTTGGGATAATCATGTTAACTGGGAATTACCACTGGACCCCCGCCCCCCCTCCCGGGGTGTCTGTGGGGACATCAGAGCCCCCCAGCCCTCCCGGGGTGTCTGTGGGGACATCAGAGCCCCCCATCCCATGGGGACCCTGGAGCCCCCAGCGCCCCCGGGGTGTCCATGGGGACACCAGAGCCCCCCACCCCCTGGTGTGTTGGTGGGGACACTGGAGCCCCCAGCCCCCCAGGGTGTCCCTGGAGCCGCTGTCCCCCCGGTGACACGGTGGCCCTGCTGTCCCCCAGGTGTCCCGGGTGGCTGCCTATGCCTTCAGTGCCCTATCCCAGATCCGTGTCGACGCCAAAGAAGAGCTGGTTGTACAGTTTGGGATCCCCTGAGCGCCGCCCCCCACCCCACCCCGCAGCCTTTTGGGTTGGATTTCCCCTTTTTTGGGTCCTTCCCCCACCCCAGCCACTCCTCTTCCTCACAGAACTTGTACAGACTCCCCGCCCCCCCGGTTTGCTACTGGTCGCCTTGGTGACACCGTGGAGGTGACACTGCGGTGTGTGTGTGTCCCCCCGGTGCTGCTTGGGGGGGTTCCCGCCTCTTCGGGGGGGGGGGAGGTGGGTGGGAAAAAGCGGGGGGGGGGAGGGTCATGGGGAGGGGGCTGCGTTCCCCTGGCACAGGGATGACCACAAAGGGAAGGTCACCAGGAAGGGGCCGTGCTGGAGCCTGAGGTGACGTGGTGGCTCCTGACACATACCCCCCCCTTGTTTCCCCCCCCCCATTTGTACATGTTTGGACCTTTATTTTGGGTTGTTTTGTTTTGGTTTTGTTTTTTTTTAATTATTCTTTTTGGCCACAGGAAATAAAACCACGTTCAGCTGGTGCCTGGATCCTCTGTGCCGGGGTGGGGCACCCTGGGGTGGCCATGCTGGGGGGGTGTAGTGTCCCCCTGCCCCTCCTTGGGGGGTGTAGTGTCCCCCTGCCCCTCCCTGGGGGGACACATGTCCCCCTGGTCAGCCCCCCAGGAGTAGATGCCAGGATTTTGGGAAGGATGTGGCTTGTTTAGGGACCCCTCCTGTCTCTGGGGGACTCCCTCCTGTCTCCCAGTTCGTTACTGGGATATACTGGAGTGGCTCATCCTGGTAAAGGCCCCACCCCAGTGTCATCCTGGGTCAGCCCCCCCACCCCCTCCCCGGGGGTCTCAGGGTGCTGCTCCCCAAATTCACAGGCAGACCTTGTCCCCTATCCCCCCCCCCTTCCCCATTGTGTCCCCTCCCCAGCCCACAGGACCCTCGGGGGTGGGGGTGGTGGGACACAGGGTTGGGGCACAGGGACCCCCATGACTCTGCCCAGGACTCCCCAACACTGTGATACCCCCCCCTCCCCCAGCAGGTGAGGTCCCACTTGTGGGTCAGGGCAGATTTGGGGGCTGGTGGCCACCAGGTCCCCCTCCCCACAGGTCCCACCTTGCCCCCCAAGTGTCCCTGTGCCCAGCCTACCTCACTCCAAAGTTGGGGGATGGTCTCAGCGCCCTGGGCCCCCCCCTTTCTTGCCATGTTCATAGAATCACTTGGGTTGGAAAAGACCTTGAAGATGGTGGAGTCCAACCATTAACCCAACTGTACAAGTCCAGCTCTGAGCCAAGTGCCACATCCAGACAAATTCTAAATTGCCCCAGGGCTGGTGTTTCAGCCCCTCCCTGGGCAGCAGGTGCCAGTGTCTGATGGCCCTGCCAGGGAGAAGATTCTTCCCAAGGGCCAGTCTGAACCTCCCCTGGTGCAGCTCATGTTCTATCACCAGTTCCTTGTGAGAAGAGACCAGCACCTGCCTCTGTACAACCTCCTTCCAGAGTTCATAGACTAACAGGATGGTGAAGGTTGGAAGGGACCTTAAAGATCATCAGGTTCCAACCCCCCTGCCATGGGCAGGGACACCTCCCACCAGCCCAGGCTGCTCCAAGCCCCATCCAACCTGCCCTTCAACACTGCCAGGGATGGGGCAGCCACAGCTTCTCTGGCCAACCTGGGCCAGGCTCTCCCCACCCTCCCAGCACACAAGTTCTCCCTCCCATCTCATCTCCAGCTCCCCTCTTCCAGCTGGAAACCCTTCCCCCTGGGCCCAGCCCTCCCTGCCCTTGGCCAAAGCCCCTCCCCAGCTTTCCTGGAGCCCCTTCAGGCACTGCAAGGTGCTCCAAGCTCTCCCTGGAGCAGATCACACGAGGGGTTCCTCAGGGCTCAGTGTTGGGACCACTTCTTTTTAACAGAGGACACCAAGTTGGGAGGGAGTGTTGATCTGCCTGAGGGCAGGAGGCTCTGCAGAGAGACTTGGACAGGCTGCATCCATGGGCTGAGGTGATCTTTAAGGTCCCTTCCAACCCAAGCCATTCCATGATCCTACGGTCTGCTCCATGACCTCCCCGGGCACTAAGGTCAGACCGACAGGTCTGTAGTTCCCTGGATCCTCCTTCCAGCCTTTCTTATGGATGGGCACCACCACATCTGCCACCTACCAGTCCCCTGGGACCTCCCCAGTTAGCCAAGACTGCTGGGAAACGATGGGAAGAGGCTTGATGAGTACATCCACCAACTCCTCCAGCACTCTTGGGTGCAACCCACCCGGCCCCACGGCCTGGAGGATGTTCAGGTGATGTAGCAGGACACTGACCATTCCCTCTTGGATTACAAGGGTCTCATTCTGCCCCACATCCCCCTTTTCCAGCTCAGGGGACTTGGGTGCCCAGGGACCAACCAGTTCTACTGCCAAAGAACTCCTCCCATGTTATGGAGCTCCTGGGGATCTGGGGGGGGCTCCCCCCAGCCCTGGGGGGGTGAGGGCGCCCCGCCCCGGGGGGTTCCTGTAGCCCCTCTGCTCCTCCATGGGGTTCCCGGGATGGGGGGAAAGAGGGTGGGGGTCCCCTTTGGGGGGCTGTGGGGGGGTGACAGCCCCTCCCCCAGCCCCACACAACCCTGCCCCCCCTCAGGGTCCCTTGTGTCCCGTCCCCCCCAGCCCCAAGTGCGGCCCCCCCCTCCCCAAGCACTCCTGTACCTCCGTGAGTGAGCCCCCAGACCCCTTCCCCTGCCCCCCCCCCAAATGTATCCCCATACCCCTTCAGGACCCCCACGCATGTCTCCGTGACCCTTTCAGGATATTGGCTCCCCCCCTTCGAACCCGCACGAGTGTCCCAGCCCACCCCCCTGGCCCCCCAACGCGTGTCCCCGGACCCCCACGTGTGTCACTGTCCCTCCCGACATCTCCTCCACGCGTGTCCCAGGCCCCTCCTCCTCCCCCCAGCTCCCCCCACTCGTGTCCCCGTTCCCCCAGCCCCTCACTAGTGTCCCAGCTCCTGGGTCGCCCCCACTTCGGCACCGGCGTCGTCCTGGCAACCCGTTCCCGCCATTTTCCCGCAACTCTCGCGAGATCTGCGCGCAGGGGCCGCTGGGATTTGTAGTCCCCTCCCGCCGCTCCGGCCTCGCTGCGCCAAGCGCCAGCCCACGTGACGCCCCCCGCCGCCTCCTCATTGGCCGCCGCCCTGGCGACGGCCAATGAGGAGGCGGCGAGGGCGGGCGCTGCTGTTTGAATCGGGGCGGCCGCGGCGACCGGGAGGGGGGGGCTTCAGCCCCGGCACGGTACGGGGGGGACCGGGGACACCGGGGGCAAGGCGACACTGTGGGTGGGATACTGTGAGTAGGGGGCTTGGGCTGAGGTAACGGGCGGGGGGGGTCAGGTGGATCCTGGAGCCAGGCTCAGGTTTCCACCCCCTCCGCGGCCTAGGCCTGGGCCTCAAGTGAGGCCCGGGCCCGCTCCCGGTGCCGCCATTCTGGTCGTCCCGCTGTGCGGGCCGGTGAGGCCGAGACGCTCCCGATCGCCAGGGCATGGCGAGGAGCTTCCTCGCCTCCCCCCTCCCAGAGCCGCCGCCATTTGATGGCCCGGCACCGGGCCCGCCCCCCCGGGCTCTTCCATTGCCCCCGGGGCTGGTTTAAAACAACCTTTCCCGCTTCCCGATCCATTCCCAGCCGCGGCGGGGAGCGTCGAGCTCGGGCAGTCCCGGGGCTGGCCCCGAGGGTCCACTCGGGCAGCCCGGACGCCCCGGAGGTGGCTCCGAGGGTCTCCTCGTGCAGACCAGTTGTCCCGGCGATGGTTCCCGGGTACCCTCGGGTAGCCTGGATACCCCAGGGACGTTTCCGAGGGTCTCCGGGTCAGCAGGGAAAGACAGGGGCCCCTTCCTCGCCCACTCCCAGGGGGCAGCGGGGTCCCGGGGTGCAGGCCGGGCTTTGGAGGGGTCTCGCAGCCCCCCGGCCGGCGGTGGGTCGCGCTGCTGCTCCGGTTCCCTCTCGAATCCATAGCTGTTGGGATTGAAATATTTCGGGAATCCGTTGGGACGCGGCTCCAGCCGGGGGTGGGGGCTGGCACCGGGGGTTCCCCCTGCCTTGGCAGGGTGACGGCGACCCTCAATCGTGTCCCCTTTCCCCGGTGGCCTCTCACCGCAGCCGCTTTCGGTGTCGGCGCCTTTAACGAGCGCGGCTTCCGCGAGTGACGCGGGGGTGGCCCCGGGCCAGGGAACCCGTCGTCGTCGTCGTGTCGTCGTTCTCGTCTCGTCGCCTGTCGGGACCCCTTTCCCCTCCCCCAGGAAGGGAAACAATCCCAACAACAACAACAACAACAACAACAAAAACGTCCCTGTCGTGCCCGGCGCCCCTGGCCCTCATGGCGGATTGACCCCCCCGGTAAGGCCCCCGCAAAGACTTTCTCCTTCTTCCTTGTTTGTTTTTAAACAGGCCCGAGGAGGAGGAGGGACGAGGGACGTTCTCCCCTCCCAGCCCTGATTCCCATCGGGACCCCAACTGGATTCTCCAACATCCTGGGGTGGGGGGCGTGTGTGTGTGTGTGTCCCCCTCGCCGCTACCTCCTCCCGTCCCCAGGGTGGGGGGGGTGCTGCTGCGGGTCTCCCATTTTTCCCTGGGGGGGGATGTGACACGCCCCCCCCCCCATCCATCCCGGGGCGTTTTGGGGGGTGCCATCCATGTCCCTCCGGGCTTGTGTTGTGATCTGGGGGAAGGACAATGCCACCCGCACCGGGGGTCGGGGCTTTGCGTCGCCCCCCCCCCTCCCCACCAAACCGCCGCGTTTTGGGGTGGGGGGGGTTTGGGGACACATCCTTCCCTCCCCCCCACCTCATCCAGGGGCGTCGGTGGGTGCTCCGTGGCCACCAGAAGCCGGGTGGCCGGGGGGTGTTGGGAATGGCTGCGGATCCCAGTCGGTCCCGTGGTGGCTTGGGGGGGGTCGGGAGCACCCCCGAGCCCCACGGGGGGGGGTGTGTTTTTTGGGTCGCCCACCCCCCCACCTCGTCCCGGGTGGCACCGAGGCAGAGGTCGCAGTGCAGGGGACCTGGCACCACTCTTGGGGACATCGCGGGGGGGGCTTGTCCCTGCCCCTCACCCTGCGTGGGGATGTCGGCGGCACCGGGAGAGGGGGGTGTTGGTGACACCGGGAGAGGGGGGTGTTGGTGACACCGGGAAGGGCTCCGACGGCTTCACACTCCCCCCCCGGGCTTTTTTGGGCCCTTCTGACCTTTCCCGGCTCCTTCCATCCCTCCCCCCCGGGTCCTGCCAGCCGGGGGGGTGGCACCAGGGGGACCGAGGCTCTGTAGCTGTCCTGTCCCACTGGGACCGGCTCCTCTCGGTGCCCGGGGATTCCTTCCTGCTCTTCCCCTCCCCTCCCGTAGTACCGGGACCTCCCCCCGCCCCCTCCTTCCCCCCCCACTTCTTTCCCCCCCCACCGCGACGGCTCTTGGTCCTTTTCCATGTTTTTCTCCCATTCCCGCCGGTGTTTCCTCAAGGGGGGAGGAGGATCTTTGGTCCCGGTGTGCTCAGCCCTGACCGGCGGCAGGGGCAACAATCCCGGGGGGGGGGGGGGGGGACCACCGAGTGTGGCACAGCCAGGGAGAAGCCCCCGCCCCCCCCCCCCCCCCGGTTGGCCAGGACCCCTCGGGATCCCCAGTGGTTTGTTGGGGTCACCTGAGGGACCAGCCCGGTGGGACGTGCCCTCCCCCTTCCCCCCCCTCTGGGAACCTCCCACCCCCGGGGGTGCCAAGGCCTTCAAATTTCTCTTAAAAAGCAATTTTGGATAAGTTGGTGTTGTTTTTTTTTTGGTGGGGGGTAAGGAGGGGGCAAGGAGCCCCAGCAGGGGTTTTCCTTGAGCCTTCCTCTCAGGATCCCAAATCCCAGGGAGGATAAATCCTCGGGGGTACATCCTGGAGGGTTGAGTGGTAAATCCCAGGGAGGGTAAATCCCAGGGGGCAAATCCTGGAGGGGGAGGGTGGTAAATCCCAGGGGGGGCAAATCCTGGGAGGATAAATCCCAGGGGGGGCAAATCCCAGGGGGCAGATCCTGGAGGGGGGAGGGTGGTAAATCCCAGGGGCAAATCCCAGGAGGCTGCAGGAGAGGATTTGCTGCTCCCCCAGCCCACCCCCGAGGGGGTCAATCCTCCCTCCCCTGCCACGCACCCTTGATGAGTGTAATTAGCACCTTGGGCCCTAATGACTCTTCTGTTCCTTGTTTCTCTCCCTAGGCCCGGGCAGTGACCTGGCAGCCTGGCCAAGATGCCCCTGCACAGCACGAGAGCTGCGGCTCTCCTGGCTTGGGTAAAGCTTCCTTCTCCTCTGCTGGAGCTGGGATGGGGGTCCTGGATCCTCCTGGATCCTATTGGATGCTCCTGGATCCTCCCGGATCCTCCCGGCACCGGCAGCTCCTCTGGGACATGATGCTGGAGCTGATCAGAGTTGGGAGGTCGTGGCTGGGGCAGCTGAGTCCCTGCTAGTCCCAGGTTTCTGGAGGAGAAGCTTGGCTCAGCATTCCTGGGGAAGAACCAGAAGTGCTGGAATAGCTTGGTCCAGCTGTGGAAAACTTCCCTGGGGATCAGAGCTGAGCCTGGAGAAGGGAATTTGGGAATAGAGCAACAGGGGCTGTTGGATTTGGCTCAGCCTGATCAACATGGTCAAGGAGAGCTGTGGATCCACAGGGATTGTGTCCAGCCCTTCCCGGGCAGGGTGGGGGGGTTTGGGGGGGCCAGCTCTGCTCCCCAACCTGGACAGGCCTCACCATCCCCATGTCCCTCCAGGGAGCAGATCCTGGGATTTTTGGGAAGGATGTGCCTTGTTTAGGCACCCCTCTTGTCCCTGGAGCCCCACTCCAGTCTCCCAGTTGGTGACTGGGACATACTGGAGTTGCTCCTCCTGGTAAAGGGCCCCCCCTGGGGGTCTCGGGGTGCTGGTTCCTGGGTTTCCTTGTCCCTCTCCGGGTCTGGAGGTGCCCTCAGACCCTCTCCCTGTTTCCAGGTGAACAGCACCAAGGTTTGTGCCCAGCCCCTCGATGACCTGTCCCAGCTCCAGGACTGTCACCTCTTCATCAGGATCATCAATAAGATGTGAGTGGTGGGGGGACGGGGACACATGGATCCTCCTTCAGCTGCCGGGGTGGGAGTTGGGATAATTCCTTCCTCTTCCAGAGCTGGTGCCAGGTCTCCAGCTCCTCCATGCTCTGAATCCTGGGGCTGATACCTCCACCCTGTGGCTCCTCCACTCCTGAACCCCCTGTCTGTGGCCCCAGGAGCCTTCCAGGCTACTCCTCCTGGAATTCTCCCTAGGGAGATGCTGTCCTAGTGGCTTAGGCTCCAGGAGAAGCCTGACGAGGGATTTTGGTCAGAGATTTTGTCGCCTGTCGCGACATCTGGGCTCATTCCTGGTGCTGGAGCAGAGTCGAGCATGGCAGGGGGGGATCCCAGGGGTGCTTTATTCCCAAAAATGGGGTGAGGAAACAACCTGGGAAGTTTTCCAGAGCTGCAGCCTCAGGATTCTGAGGCTGTAAAAGACTTGTCAGCTCCCACCCCACGGAGCATCCCTGTTTTCCAGGGATATTGGGGCGCTTCCCAGTGCGATCCGGGGCAGGACGGAGCTTGTTTGTTCCATCCCAGGACCTGAGGTGGCCGGGCAGGCCTGGGAGGAATTCCTCAGTCAGCAAAGGCAATTAAAACCTGGAAGCCTTAATGAGCACGGGGGAGCTCGCACCGCGCGTGGTTAACGAGCCAGGGAGGCAAATTGGGAAGGCGGGAGGAGGTTGGATTCAAACCCTTCCAGCGGGAGCTCCGGGCTATAATTAACCCTCAGCGGGAGGCAGGGAACAGCTGGGCAGGGAGGAAGGAGCCACCTGCACCCGGGATATATTTAGTTGGAGCTGGATAATCTCCCGTGCTTGGATTAGCCAGGGGAGCCGGCGGAGCCACGGGGAAAATCCGTGGGGATGAGGAAATCCTGGGAGTTGGGAATAACCCAGACCTGCTCCCCGGCACAGCGAGTGGCAGCCCCCCCGCCCCCGGGCAAGGGAAACAGAAACAACCCCCCAGAAAACAACCCCTCTCCCCCCTCCCTCCCAGTTGGTTTAATCCCTTGGGAAAGGCTTGATGTGATCCCCGTGCTCTTCCAGCCACAGGAGTGAGGAGGGGGAGGCCGCGCTGGAGCAGCCGCTGCCGGAGAAGATCCGCTTCATCCGTGGCTTCCTGCAGAGTAAGAGCCCCCCCCCCGGTGCCCCCCACCCCTGTGAGGGGCTGCTCTGGGGGCTTACACCTCCCCTGAGCAGCTTCCCGAGGTGTCCCGACCCGGCACCAGCCCACGGGAAGGAAAATTTCCCATTAGGAATCCCTGCTGGAGCCCAGGCTTGGTGCAAAGGGGCTGCAGGGGGTGAGGAGCAGGGTCGGGGTGACACTGCTTTGGGGCCTGGTCTCCAGCTGCTCAACCTTTATCCAAGTGGGAATTTCCCTGGGAGGGGAAATGGGAAGGCTCTGGCACTTTGTTTGGCCTCTCTTGGAAAGGGAGACACTGTAGCCCACCTCCCCCTCCCCACCCTCCATAGGTGGGACTCAGCTCGTCCGGGTGGTGGAGGAGCTAAAGGTGTGGACAGATCCCGAGGGCGAGGTGGGGAAGCTGGGAATGGGGGTTAAATTTCCAGGGAAGGGAAAAAAAAGCCCATGGGAGTGAGCAGACTGAGGGCTCAGCTCCATATCCCAGCCCACCCTGTGCCCCCTCTCCATGGGGACACATCAAGGTCCTTGTCACCTCGGGGATGGACACGTGCCATACTGGTGGGCACCATGTCTGGGGCTCCCTTGTGAATCCTGTTTCCCATTCCAGAGCACTGGAAGCACAGATCAGCTGCTGAAAACCTGGTCTCAGCACAGCAGCTACTGGAGGGAGAGGAGCTGGAGCTGGCCAAGGTAATCGGGGCAATCCCAGCACAATTCCTTGGGGATGGATGGGGAGCAGCCCTGAGGAGAAAGACTTGGGGTGTTGGGTGAGGAGAAGCTCAACATGACCCATCAAAGCCACCCGTGTCCCGGGCTGTGTCACCAGCAGCGTGACCAGCAGGGCCAGGGAGGGGATTGTCCCCCTCTGCTCTGCTCTGCTGAGACCCCCCTGCAGGGCTGGGGCCACCTCTGGGGTCCCCAACACAAGAAGGACACGGAGCTGTTGGAGAGAGTCCAGAGGAGGCCCCGGAGATGATGGGAGGGCTGGAGCAGCTCTGCTCTGGAGACAGGCTGGGAGAGTTGGGGGTGTTGAGCCTGGAGAAGAGAAGGCTCCAGGGAGACCCTGGAGCACCTTGCAGTGCCTGAAGGGGCTCCAGGAAAGCTGGGGAGGGGCTTTGGCCAAGGGCAGGGAGGGATGGGCTGAGGGGGAAGGGTTTCCAGCTGGAAGAGGGGAGCTGGAGATGAGATGGGAGGGAGAACTTGTGTGCTGGGAGGGTGGGGAGAGCCTGGCCCAGGTTGGCCAGAGAAGCTGTGGCTGCCCCATCCCTGGCAGTGTTGAAGGGCAGGTTGGATGGGGCTTGGAGCAGCCTGGGCTGGTGGGAGGTGTCCCTGCCCATGGCAGGGGTGGGACTGGGTGGGGTTTAAGGTCCCTTCCCACCCAAACCAGTGTGGGATTGGATGACCAGGGGGACCACAGGGCACACTGTTCCTGGCTGTCATCACTGTGTCATCCTGGGGTGGGTGACCCTTTCCCACCTTGTTCCAGGTGGCCGTGCTGCTCCTCTATCACACCTCCATGAGCTGCAGGAGCCCCAGGGACTGGAACGAGTTTGATTACCAGACCCAGGTAACCCCTGGGGGTGCTGAGCTGCCTTTTGGGGGGTGGTCCCGAGACCCTCCGTCACATTTGGGTCCCCAAAAGATGGAGCAGGTGCAAGAAAAGGCTTCTCCAATACAGGTCGAGCTGGCGTCGATCCTCAAATTTGTCCTGGATAATGAGGAGAGCCTGGATGAGAACCTGGAGCTGTTCCTGCAGAGGAAGGGTGAGCTCCAGGCCCTGCTCTTGGGTGCCCAGCACAGCACCCTTGTCAGACTGTTGGTGTTTGGTGTCCTGGTGTCCAGCTGCCTGCTTGGAATAGGACAGAAATATTCCATATCCCTGTGGAGAGCAGCAGTGTGGGATCATTCCCTCCCATCTCCCACCCCATGAACACAGATGATCCTTTTCTAGAGCATTAAAAATTGGGGTTTTTTGTGCTGCCAAACCCTAAAAGCAGCCACGCCATCCACATCCCCTCGGTCACTCGAGGATTTATCCCTATGGAATCACTCCCCTGGGAGCTCTTCTTTAAGAGCTGAGCTGCCTGGAACCTGCCAGGCTCCTGGGAGCCTTTGCTGCCAGGGTGGGATGCCCACGGCTTCCCAGTGGGAGCAGCTCCCTGGAGCCAGCAGGATGGATTCAAGGCAGGTTGATGGTTTTCTTGGCCGGCTTGATCTGTTCTGGATGGAATTTCTGGTTCCCGTGAGGGATTTCAGCTGCTTTCAACCCTTTCCTGGGATGAAAGGGGTGGGAAAATCACGACCTGTTTCTCCCTTGTGACTTCCAGCTCCGCCTTCCTCCTCCGGCAGCAGCTCCGAGGAGCATTCCCCGCTGCTCCCCCTGCCGCCCAGGCGGGAGGTGCGTTTCCTGGAGCTGCAGAGGATTGCCTCCTCCTCCTCCTCCTCTTCCTCCTCCTACGGAGCCAACAAGTACGTCCCCAGCCTCGGGGCTGCCGGGGAGGGAGCGAGGGGATGGGGGGAATGGACCGGGTGGCTCCCAGGAGCTGGAGCTGGAGCCAAGCTGCACGTTGACCCCCCCAGAATCCCCCCTTTCCACCCTGGTCCTGTCCTCTCCCAAGGCCTGAGGCCAGGATGTGCTGTGCAGGGCCTGAGCTCAGCCTGTAATTAGCTCCTTTTAGCCCAGCTCGTCTCAGCCTAACGAGCACAGACACTTCCCAGAGCACCTCGTGCTTCCCTGCTGCCCTGGGCTGGCTTTGGGAGGGGGATGCTTTGCCCTGGGGGTGCTGGTGGGTCTGGATGGGGGTGCCAGGCCCTGGGAGGCTGCTGGTGGTGCCAGGAAGACAAGGAGAACGTGACCAGGTGTCAGAATTACTGCTCTGAGATGAGGGGACCTGCCTGTGGATAACAGGGGTGTCCCCTCCTGCAGCATGTTTGCCGGGCCCCCTTCCTCACCCATGGGGGACGTCATGCAGACCCCCCAGTTCCAGCTCCGGCGCCTGAAGAAGCAACTGGCTGTGGAGAGGGAGAACAGGGATGAGCTGGAGGTGGAGCTGGCTGAGAACCGCAAGCTGGTCACTGAGAAAGGTGGGTCAGCAGTGGGACATGGGCAGGGGGCTTGGGCTGAGACCTTGGCCATGTTCTGTGGCTGCATTATGGAAAGGCTGGATCCATGGGTTGAGGCTCTGCAGAGGGACCTGGCCAGGCTGGATCCATGGGTTGAGGCTCTGAACCAGAGTGTGCCCAGGTGGCCAAGAAGGCCACCAGCCTCCTGGCTTGTGTCACCAGAGGGTGGGCAGCAGGAGCTGGGCAGGGATCGTGTCCCTATGCTGGGCACTGGGGAGGGGGCACCTCGAGTCCTGGGGTCAGTTCTGGGCCCCTCAGGACAAGAAGGACATGGAGGGGCTGGAGCGTGTCCAGAGAAGGGCAAGGGAGCTGGGGAAGGGGCTGGAGCAGAAGGAGAAGGGTCTGGAGAACTTGTGAGGAGCAGCTGAGGGAGCTGGGGGTGTTGAGCCTGGAGCAAAGGAGAAGAGAAGGCTCCAGGGAGAGCTTGGAGCACCTTGCAGTGCCTGAAGGGGCTCCAGGAAAGCTGGGGAGGGGCTTTGGCCAAGGGCAGGGAGGGATGGGCCCAGGGGGAAGGGTTTCCAGCTGGAAGAGGGGAGCTGGAGATGAGATGGGAGGGAGAACTTGTGGGCTGGGAGGGTGGGGAGAGCCTGGCCCAGGTTGGCCAGAGAAGCTGTGGCTGCCCCATCCCTGGCAGTGTTGAAGGGCAGGTTGGATGGGGCTTGGAGCAGCCTGGGCTGGTGGGAGGTGTCCCTGCCCATGGCAGGGGTGGGACTGGATGGTGTTAAAGATCCCTTCCCACCCAGATCCATCTGGGATTCCATGATTCTGTGCTCTAAAACCTCCACACTGGGGATTTCCCCAGGTACATGTGGAGACACCAGGTTCCTTCTTCCCTCTCCTGTTCCCTTCTCCTGGGCAACAACAGCCATGAGTGGAGCAGAGTGGCAGCTCTGGCAGCCTGGCTCTTCCCTGCCCTGCTTCCCAGGGTTTCTGTGCAGGAGAACTAGGACAGGTGTCCTCCATGGGACTCTTGGGAGGGGGTTCAGGGCCACCAGCAGGTGGTCACCCTCTCCCTGCCCCCCCAGAGGCTCAGATCACCATGATGCAGCAGCGCATTGACCGCCTGGTTCTGCTCCACGAGAAGCAAACGGCGGAGCAGCTGGAGCCCAAGGAACTGGAGGAGCTGCGGGAGAAGAACGAGAGGTAATCCTCTGGGAATGCCCAGCAACGTGTCTGCTTGGGCAAGGAGGTGCTGGGCCTTTTTTTGGGGGGGGTTTCCTTTCTTTTTTCACTTAGGAAAGGGGTGGCTGGAGCCCTGTCCTCACATCAGAGCCCTCAGCCTCAAAGCACAGTCTCCTCTTTGCAACGTGTCAGGTCCCAGTTTTGAGTTGAATTTCTGGGAGTTTCTCAGTGGAAATCCCTCCGTTTCCTTAGTTCCCCTTCAGGAATATCCAGCAGCTTCAGCCCCCAGGGATGTCTTCTCCTGCCTGGGGCTCCTGCTCCCTGCTTTAACCCCCTCCTCTCCTGCAGCCTGATGGTGCGTCTGCACGAGGCCCTCAGGCAGTGCCAGGACCTGAAGACTGAAAAAGGCCAAATGGACCGAAAAATCAACCAGCTCTCCGAGGAGAATGGGGACCTTTCCTTCAAGGTACCCCAGGTCCTCTCCATGTCCTCACAGCTCCGTGGTGGGACTCGGGGGGGGGACACACACAGGGTTTGGTGGCCATGGGCTGCTCAAGGCTCCGTGACCGTCACCCAGTGACCGAGCTGGTCCTGGGGCTCCAGATCCTGATCCAAGGGGAATTGTGATTTTGGGGGGGGGAGGAATAAGGGCTGGAGGGAGTTGCCTGTGGGTGGTGAGCACCCAGGAGCTGGGATGCTGTGGTGTTTGGGAGAGGGGAGCTGAGGGGAACCCTGGGATCTTTCCAACCCCCCTTTGGGATGGGGTTTTTTCCCTCGGGCAGCTGCGGGAGATCGGCAGCCACTTGGTCCAGCTGCAGGAGGCCCTGAACGAGCTCTCGGAGGAGCACAACTCTGCCCTGGCCCAGTCCCAGGAGAAACAGGGACAGCTGGAGAGTGAGCTGAGCACTGCCCTGCAGGAAAAGGTGAGGGAATTCCCTCTGGATCATCTCCTGGAGCCGGCTCGTGCCCTGGGAGCGTGTCAGCACTCAGGGAGGAGCAGGGAGCCTTTCCCTGCTCCTGGGAGAGGATCCCTGTGGGGGGCCAGGCTGCTGTCCTGGCAGCGAGGGGAGAAGGCCGGGATGAGGCAGCTGCAGAGCTCAGTGTCCAGGAAGAGCCTCGTGCCCTGCTCAGTCCCACGTCTCTCTTGCCAGAAATGCTTGGAAGAGAAAATGGAGATTCTCCAGGGGAAGATTTCTCTGCTGGAGGATCAGCTGGCCAGGCTGGGGGACTGCAGTGCCCAGGAGAAGGGAGAAGTTCTGGGGGATGTCCTGAAGGTACAGCCGGGTCTGGAGAGGAGCTGCCAGCTCCGGCAGCGCAGGCAGGGAGCTGGAAAACTCCTGGATGGACAGAGCCCTGAGGGGCAGAGCCCGGTGCTCCCCACTGCCAGTGGGGGATGTGGGGCTGAGCACTCCGTGTGCTGGATTTGGGAATGCTGCTCCCAGGGAGCTGCTGGATTCCCAGCCTCCCAGAGCGTGGGGCTGGCTGTGGAGGGAGCAGCACGTGGCCAGGGGGAACGTGGGGTGCTCTGGGGGTGCTGGGGGGTGGGCGGCACGTGGGTCTCTGTTGAAGGTTGTAACACCTGGGGGGGTTGGTTTTTGGTTTTCCCCCTTTTTCCTCTTCTCCCTGGCAGCTGGAAGAGCTGAAGCAGGAGGTGTCCAGCCTCTCTGCTCACGGAGCCGAGCTCCAGGCCACCATCCAGCGGCTGGAGGAGGACAAGCAGCAGCGGGAGGAGGCTCTTCAATCCCAACACAGCCGCTTCCAGGAGGAGAAGCAGCAGCTGAGCAGCCTGGTGTCCAGCCTCCAGAGCTCCCTCGCCGAGAGCCAGCGGGCCAGGGAGCAGCTGGAGCAGGATCTGCGGGCCCGGGAGGCTAGAGAGCTCCAAGGAGCTGAGGAGGAGGCCGGGAAGTTGATCGCCTTGGAAGCCCAGCATGAGAAGATCCTGCAGGAGAAAGACTCTGCCCTGCAGCAGCTCCAGCACCTGCGAGAGGTCAACGTGGCCCTGAGCGGGCAGCTCGAGGCCGTGGCACAGGCCCGGGATGCCGGCCAGGCCGCCTGGGCTGAGGAAAAGGCTGAGCTGAGCCGGAAGATCGGAGAGTTGGAAGCCAAAATCCTGGAGCTGGGCTCCCAGGGAGTGGTGGAGGGGCTGAGAGCCCAGCTGCGGGAGCTGGAGGGCAGGCTGAAGGAGAGCCAGCAGAAGGCAACCGAGAAGGAGAAGCTGGCCCGGGAGAACGCGCGGCTGCAGGAGAGGCTGCTCTTCCTGGAGGAATCCCTGCGGAACACCGAGGGCATCCTGGAGGATGAGAAGAGGCGGGCGGCCGAGAGCCTGGAGGGGAGCCTGGCCAGGATCGCTGAGCTGGAGGCCGAGAGGCAGCAGAGCCGGGAGCTCCCTCTGCAGGGGCGGGACGAGGGGAGCCGGGAGGAGGCGGCGGGAGCGGCCCCGGGGGAGGACGGAGAGCGCGGGAGGCTGGAGGAGGAGCTGCGGGCGCTGAGCCGGGAGCACGGGCAGACCCGCCAGCGGCTGCAGGCCGAGCAGGAGATGGTGGCCACGCTGGAAGCCCAGGCCACCGAGCACCGGGAGAAGCTGGTCGCCCTCCAGGCCGACCTGTCCAGCGCCCGGGCGCGGGTGAAGGAGAAGGAGGGTGAGGAGCAGAAGCTGAGGACTGAGGTCTCATCCCTGCGGGAGGAGATGGCCCTCATGGAGCACGCTGCAGCCCAGCGCGCAGCCGGGCTGGAAGCAGATGCACGTCAAGCTGCCCAGGCTCTGGAGGGGATCTCCCAGCAGCTCTCCCAGGAGAAGCTCAAATCCAAGGAGCTGGAAGGTGCCGTGGAGCGGCTGCGGAGCGCGGAGGCCGAGCTGTCCCAGGCGGCTGCCTCCGGCAGGCAGCGGGAGCTGGAGCTGGAGGTGGAGGTGAAGAAGCTGTCTGAGGAGGTGGCCGTGCTGGGGACCAGGCTGGAGGAGACGCTGCGGGAGCACCGGCGGGAGCTGGGACATCAGGAGGAGGAAAGGGAACGGCTGCAGCAGGAGGTGGAAGGGGCCAAAGGGGATTGTGCCGCCGAGCGAGCCCAGAAGGCAGAGCTGGAGGCTCAGCTGCAAAACTCCCTCAACGAGCAGAGGGTGGAGAGGTTGGCACATCGGGAGGAGCTGGCCCGCTCCCGGGAGCTGCTCCAGGAGAAGCAGGGAGAGCTGGAAGAGCTCCGCCAGGACAATGTCTCTCGGGGCGAGGAGCTGAGGGACCTGCACAAGACAGTCAGTGAGCTGAGAGGTGAGCTCGCCTTGGCCAAGGAGCGGGCGGCCAAGGTGGGCAATGAGCTGCAGGGCTTGGCAGGGGACAACACCAAGGAGACGTTCCTCAAGGGCTTGGAGGAGAAGAGCCGTCAGAGGGAGCAGGAGCCCAGCTCGAGCCAAGAACTTCACCAGGAGAAGCTGAAGGAGAACCAAGCGCTTCGTGTGCGAGTGGAGGAGCTGGAGCAGAGGTGCCGGGAGCAGCAGGAGGCTGTGGCCGAGCTGGAGGCCTCGAGGAGGGAAGTGGCCCAGCAGAAGGAGAAGGCGTTGGAGCTGCAGAAGCTGCTGGAGGCCTCGAGGTCAGCTCAGGCTCTGCAGGATGGAGCTGTGGAAACCCTTCGGAAGGAGCTGCAGGAGAAGGGCAGGGAGGTGCTCCAGAGCAAAGCTGCCATCGCTGCCGCCGAGAAGGAGCTGGTGACCCTGCGCTCCACAGCGCAGGAGAAGGGCCGTCTGGAGGAGAGCTGGAAGGAGCAAGTGTCCCAGTGCGTCCAGGAGATGGAGAGGAAAAACAGCCTGATTGGCAGCCTGGAGCACGAGGTCTCCATCCTCCACCGGCAGGTGACAGAGAAGGAAGGGGAGAGCAAGGAACTGAAGCGCCTGATCGTGGCTGAGTCAGAGAAGAGCAAGAAGCTGGAGGAGAGGCTGCGGGTGCTGCAGGCCGAGATGGCCACCGCTGCCTCCCGGGCGGCCGAGAGGTGCTCCCTCATGAAGGTGGAGGTGCAGCGGTGCCAGGAGGAGATGGAGAAGCAGCGCTTGGCCATCGAGGCCCTGAAGAGGGACCGGCATTGCCAGAGCGAGCGGGAGGACGAGCTGCGCCAGGAGGTGAAGGTCTGCCAGGAGAAGTGTCTCCAGAAGGAGCAGCTCCTGGGGGCCCTGCAGCAGGAGCTGGGCAGCGCCCAGGCCCTGGCCGCGGAGCTGCCGGCGCTGAAGCACCTTTGCCAGCAGCTTCAAGCTGAACGTTCCTCCTTGGAGAACCAGCACCGGCAGGACCTGGAGCAGAGGGCCAAAGCTCTGGCCGCTCTGCAGGCGGAGCTGGGCCGGGCCAAGCTGGAAGCTGCCGAGGTCGTTTCCCTGCGGGAACGATCGGCCGAGCAGGACCGGGCCGTGCAGCGGCTGCAGGCGGAGGCGGCGGAGGCGACGGGCAGGCTGGCCGGGCTCCAACAGGCCAACGCTCGTCTGGCCGAGGAGAACCGAGGGCTGGGAGAGAGCAGGGCCCGGGAGCTGGGCCAGGCCCGGGAGCGGCACGCGCGGGAGCTGGAGCGGCTGCGGGCGGCCTCGGAGGAGCTGGCGGCCGGGAGCCGGCGGGAGGCCGAGGAGGCGGCCAGGAAGCTGGAGGTGATGAGTGAGGAGTATGAGAGCAGAGCAGCAGCGGCCTCGGAGGAGAGGAGGAAGCTGCTGGAGGAGAGGCAGAGGCTGACGGCTCAGGTAAGAGGCTCCTGTGCTCCCCCAAATCCTCCTCACACAGACACAGCATCCTTCTGGTTGGAAAAGGCCTTTAAAATCATTGAGTCCAACCAGAACCCAACTCTACCAACTGTTCCCCCTAGCCCTGCCAAGGCCACCACTGCCCCATGTCCCTCAGCACCACATCTCCAGGGTTTGGAAACCCCTCCAGGGATGGGGACTCCACCCCTGCCCTGGGCAGCCTGGGCCAGGGCCTGACAACCCTTGCCAGGCAGAAATTGTTCCCAAGATCCAACCTCAACCTCCCCTGGCACAACTTGAGGCCGGTTCCTCTTGTCCTGTTGCTTGTTCCTGGGGAGCAGAGCCCGACCCCCCCCTGGCTCCAACCTCCTCTCAGGCAGTTGCAGAGCCAGAAGGTCTCCCCTCAGCCTCCTTTGCTCCAGCCTCAACACCCCCAGCTCCCTCAGCTGCTCCTCACAAGTTCTCCAGACCCTTCTCCTTCTGCTCCAGCCCCTTCCCCAGCTCCCTTGCCCTTCTCTGGACACGCTCCAGCCCCTCCATGTCCTTCTTGTCCTGAGGGGCCCAGAACTGACCCCAGGACTCGAGGTGCCCCCTCCCCAGTGCCCAGCACAGGAACACGATCCCTGCCCAGCTCCTGCTGCCCACACTCTGGTGACACAAGCCAGGAGGCTGGTGGCCTTCTTGGCCACCTGGGCACACACTGGCTCATCTCCAGCCTCTGTTGACCAACACCCCCAGGTCCTTTTTCCCTGGGCACTTTCCCACCTCCCCAGCAAACAGTTGCCAGTGGAGATGCCCACTCTGGCATCACAGCTCCAGCTTCCCTCGCCCTCCTGCCTAAAAACATGGGATTTTGGCTTCGCTTCCATCCATGGCTGCTCCTTAATGCTTGGGTGGCTCCAGCCTCCTCCCTGCCAAGCCTCACATCAGGCACCTGCCTCCTAACCAGAGCACCAAGAGCTTCTGCCATGGTGGTGGGCACTGCTGAGCACCCCCCCCATCCCTCCCCAGGACTGGAAACCTCCTGGTTCTGGAACTGGCTGGAATTGGGAAAGTTGGAGAGGGGGAATCACCCCAAGAGCTGGTTTAACCACCCTCTGATCTTCCAGGTGGAGGAGCTGACTAAAAAGCTGAGCCAGCACGAGAAAGCCACCCGAAGCCAGCAGCAGAGGGTCAAGGTGAGAAGGGGGGACCCCAAAACCTGGGACCTGGGGCTGTTGGTGGGGTGGAATGGGGGCGGAGGGTGTCTCTGACCCCCCCTCTTCCCTGCTGCAGGTGCTGGAAGGGGAATTGCAGGCAGAGGCTGCTCGGCAGCAGGAGAAGGTGGCGGAGCTGCAGGCCCAGCTGGCCCAGAAGGAGCAGGCAGCTGAGCACTACAAGGGCCAGGTAGCACCAGGGGCTGGCACGGCCAGACTGTCCCCCTGTCCCCCCAGCAGCACCCCGTGGGGACACTGGATGGGATCTCCCTTTGCCATCCTAGATGGAGAAAGCAAAAACTCACTACGACGCCAAGAAGCAGCAGAACCTGGAGCTGGAGGAGAAGCTGAAGGCGATGGAGCAGCTGCAGCGGGAGAACACGGAGCTACGTGGAGAGGCCGAGAGGTTGGCCAAGGAGCTGCAGCAGAGTGTCCTGCAGGCCCGGGAGGCAGAGCTGGGCTGCAGGAACCTGGGCAGCCAAGTCCGCAGCCTGGAGGCTCAGGTGGGCATAGCAGGGGGGCTTCTTCCTGCTTTCCTCCTCCCTCTCCCCCCGCCTCTCCCCCCGCCTCTCCCCCCGCCTCTCCCCCCCCCCTCCCTCCCCCCCTCTCCCCTCCATCACTCAGAGGATGGAATCATGGAATCATTGAGGTTGAAAAAGACCTTTAAGATGATAAAGTCCAACCATCAACTCAACCCCACCATGCTCAATGACCCGTGTCCCTCAGCACCACATCTCCAGGGCTTGGAAACCCCTCCAGGGTTGGGGACTCCAGCCCTGCCCTGGGCAGCCTGGGCCAGGGCCTGACAACCCTTGCCAGGCAGAAATTGTTCCCCAGATCCAACCTCAACCTCCCCTGGCACAACTTGAGGCCGGTTCCTCTTGTCCTGTCGCTTGTTCCTGGGGAGCAGAGACCGACCCCCCCCTGGCTCCAACCTCCTCTCAGGCAGTTGCAGAGCCAGAAGGTCTCCCCTCAGCCTCCTGTGCTCCAGGGTCAACACCCCCAGCTCCCTCAGCTGCTCCTCACAAGTTCTCCAGACCCTTCTCCTTCTGCTCCAGCCCCTTCCCCAGCTCCCTTGCCCTTCTCTGGACACGCTCCAGCCCCTCCATGTCCTTCTTGTCCTGAGGGGCCCAGAACTGACCCCAGGACTCGAGGTGCCCCCTCCCCAGTTTCCAGCACAGGGACATGATCCCTGTCCAGCTCCTGCTGCCCACACTCTGGTGACACAAGCCATGATGCTGGTGGCCTTCTTGGCCACACATACCCCTCCCTCTTCCCCATCCAGGTGGAATTTGCCAATCGGCAGCTCCAGGAGCTGGGGAAGTTCCCGGTGGGTCCGGACGGGCTGCAGGGCCGGGACACGTTCCACTCGGCCACCGATCTCAGCACCGACAGCCTGGACCTCAGCCTGGATGAAACTCAGCCACTCAACTCCACCAGGTAGTGGCACAGCACAGCCCGTCCTGCCACCAGTGTCACCAAAACCCCCCTGTCCCCTCCCCTCGATGTCCCCTGAGGCCCCAGGAGGCCCCCTCAGCACTGCCCCCCCACCCCGCTCCCTGCAGGAAGGTCGGCCGCTCGCAGTCGGAGGCCTCGGCGATGCCCCCGGATGGCCGAGGATCCCCGGTGTCCGGGCGCCTGCCCCGCAAGGTGGAGTCCCTGGAGAGTCTCTACTTCACCCCCATCCCCCCCCGCACCCGATCCCAGCTGGAAACCAGCACCGGATCCCTGGGAGATCTCTCGCTGGGCTCCGGCTGCAGGACCCGCTCGGCGCGGCGCCGCACCACCATCAACATCACCCTGACCAAAGTGAGGGGGGGGATCTGTGGGGCGGGGAGAGGTCCATGGGGCAGGGGAGGGATCTGTGAGTTGGTGGGGGGATCTGTGAGACAGGGAGTGGTCCATGGGGTTGGTGGGAGGATCCATGAGACAGGGACAGGTCCATGGGGCAGGGGAGGGATCTGTGGGGCAGGGGAGGGATCTGTGGGGCAGGGAGTGGTCCATGGGGCAGGGGGGGGGAATCCATGGGGTGGGGGGTGGATCCATGAGATAGGGAGAGGTCCATGGGGTAGGGGATCTGTGGGGCAGGGGGGGATATCTGTGGGGCAGGGAGAGGTCCATGGGGCAGGGGGGGAATCCATGGGGTTGGGGGTGGATCCATGAGATAGGGAGAGGTCCATGGGGTAGGGAGGGACCTGTGAGGCAGGGGGGATCTGTGAGATGGGGAAGAATCCGTGGGGCTGGGGGAGATCCTTGGGGTAGGATCTCTGTGCTTGAGGAGCTGATAAGAACAACAGAACATTTGGGTTGGAAAAGACCTGGAAGGTGATCCAGCCTAAGTGTTAACCCAGCTCTGCTGAGGCCACTGCTGACCCGTGTTCCCAGGAGAGCTGGGACAGGCCTTTCAGCAGGGCCTGGAGCAACAGCACAAGTGGGGCTGGTTCTGAGGGAACAGAGGGCAGATCCAGATGAAATATTGGAAACGTTTTCCTCTTGAGGGTGGGGAGACCCTGGCCCAGGGTGCCCAGAGAGGTGGGAGATGCCCCATCCCTGGAAACATTCCAGGTCAGGTTGGATGGAACTTGGAGCAACCTGCCGTCCCTGCCTCATGGCTCTGGGGGGTTGGATTAGCTGAGTTTTTGAAGGTCCTTTCCCACCCCAACCATTCCCTGATTCCACAATGTCTGGATTTCCCTCTCCCAGAAACAGCCCAAGGACTCAGCGAGCACCGACGTGTCCTTCAGCAGCGGCCCCGGGGCTCAGCCCCCCGGCCCGGGCAGGACCCGCCTGCGCTCGGCCGCCTCCACCCGCTCCCTGCCCGGCTGCGCTTCCCAGGAATCCGCTTCCCGGGAATCCCTCGTTAAGCTGGAAACTTCCTCCCCCCAGGAAGGCCCCGGGGGGGACCCGGCACTGCTGGGGCTGCCCGGCTACCGGCCGCTCACCCGCAGCTCCCTGCGGCGCCTGCAGGGGGGCAGCAGCTCCAGCCTGGGTGAGTGGGGGGGCTCTGCCCTGCCGGGCTGGGGGGCGCTGCTCGCCTGGGACTCCCCGTGGGCAGGGTGGGGGGCAGCAGGGGGCTGCTGTGGAGCAGGTTTGGGGTCATTGAAGCAAGTTATGGGGCACCCACATAGGTTATGGGGTAGCAGGACTGTGCTGTGGGCAGGTTTGGAGTCACAGGGGCAGGTACTGGGGCACCCACACAGGTTTGGGGGCACCAGGCCTTTGCTGTGGGGCAGGTTCGGGGTCATTGAAGCAAGTTATGGGGCACCCACATAGGTTATGGGGTAGCAGGACTGTGTCGTGGGCAGGTTTGGAGTCACAGGGGCAGGTACTGGGGCACCCACACAAGTCTGGGGGCACGAGGCCTCTGCTGTGGGGCAGGTCTGGGGGTCACAGAGGAGGCTCTGGGGACACCCACACAGGTTGGGGGGCACCAGGGCTCTGCAGTGGGAGAAGTTGGAGGGTCGCGGGGCGTGTTTTGGGTCACCCCTCAGGCTGGGGGACAGGTGGGCCCCCCCCCTGAGCCCCCCGCGGTGCCCCAGGACGGAGCAGCTTGTACCTGGGGATGTGCCAGGACGAGCCGGAGCCGCCGGACGATTGGAGCCGCATCGCGGAGCTGCAGCAGCGCAACCGCGCCTGCCCCCCGCACCTCAAGACCTGCTACCCCCTGGAGAGCCGGGTAGGGGGGCTGGGGGACACGGGGGGGGGGGGGTGGGGGTCCTAGGGGGCTGGTGGTAACCCCTGGGTGCCCTCTCCCCAGCCTTCCAACTCCTTGGGGACCATCACGGATGAGGAGATGAAGACTGGGGATCCAAAGGAGACGCTGCGACGGGCGAGCGTCCTGCCCCCCCCCCGGCGCCGCACCACCCTGGGGGGCAGTAGCACCACCCTGGGGGGCAGTAGCACCACCCTGGGGGGCGGCAGCACCACCCTGGGGGGCGGCAGCACCACCCTGGGGGGCAGTAGCAGCACCCTGGGCATCGCCACCCGCCAGCAGCGCAAGCGCCTCTCGGGAGAATCCCACCAGGGTCCCGACACCCCCGAGGTGAGACCTCCCCCCCCACCCACCCCGTAAGCTGAGCCCCCCTCCCTGACACCCCTGAGGTGAGATGATCCCCCCCCCCCCCCAACACCCCTGAGATGAGCCCCCCAGCTCACCCCAAGGTGAGTCCCCCCCCCAAAGTGTGTCCCCCCCACTAAGTGAGCTCTCTGAAGTGAGTCCCCCCCCAAGTTGAGCCCCTCAGCCCCACCCCCGGTGAGCCCCCTGCCCTCCCTGATGTTAACCCCCAGTCCCCTCAGCTCCCCCTCCCTGCAGAGCCCTAGTTCCCCACAGCCTCCCTGTTCCCTCCTCCCCACAGCCCACCCAAACTCCCCCCCCCCCCCCCCCCTCCCAGTTCCTCACAGCCCTCCTGGTCCCCCCTCCCCACAGCCCCTCAGTTCCCTGCAGCCCCTTTATCCCCATAGCCCCTCCAGTTCCCCCCCTCCCCATAGCCCCTCCAGTTCCCCCCCTCCCCATAGCCCCTCCAGTTCCCCCCCTCCCCATAGCCCCTCCAGTTCCCCATGGCCTTTCAGCCCCCTTGGGCCCCCCTAGTTCCCCACAGCCCCATGGCTCCCCCTCCCTGCAGCCCCCCCCCAGTTCCCTGCAGCCCCCCAGTGTTTTCCCCCTCACATCCCCTCAGTTCCTCCCCCCCCTGCTCCCACCCCCCCATCCCTTGTTTCTCCACAGCCCCCCCAGCTCCACCCCCCAATTCCCAGCTCTCTTGTCCCCCCCGGTGCACACCTCACTTTGTGCCCCCCACTCCCTTTTCCAGCCCAAGAAGCCCACCAGCTGCTTCCCCCGCCCCCAGACCCCCCGGGAGCGGCGCAGCTCCCAGCCCCCCCGCAGGAGCGAGCAGCCCACCCCCGGCAAGCAGGTGAGCTCCCCTGGGGACCCTTCCCCGTGCTGGGGACCCTTCCCCGTGCTGGGGACCCTTCCCCGTGCTGGGGACCCTTCCCCGTGCTGGGGACCCTTCCCCGTGCTGGGGACCCTTCCCCGTGCTGGGGACCCTTCCCCGTGCTGGGGACCCTTCCCCGTGCTGGGGACCCTTCCCCGTGCTGGGGACCCTTCCCCGTGCTGGGGACCCTTCCCCGTGCTGGGGACCCTTCCCCGTGCTGGGGACCCTTCCCCGTGCTGGGGACCCTTCCCCGTGCTGGGGACCCTTCCCCGTGCTGGGGACCCTTCCCCGTGCTGGGGACCCTTCCCCGTGCTGGGGACCCTTCCCCGTGCTGGGGACCCCATCCTGCCCCCCTCCCCACCTCACAGTGTGTGTGTCCCCCCCTCCCCTGCAGGCCCAGAGGCGCCAGTCCATGGCCTTCAGCATCCTCAACACCCCCAAGAAGCTGGGGAGCAGCCTCCTGCGCCGTGCAGCCCCCCGGAAAACCCCCTCCCGGAGCTCCCCCCGCGGCAGCGCCCGCCGCTCGCCCCGCACCGCCACCGCCAAGTCCCCCAAGGGCAAGGTCAGACCCCTCCTGAGACCCTCCTGATCCCCCCGAGGTGTCAGGGAAAGAATGTGTGTGTCCCCCAGCGCCCCAGACCCCAGGCCTGGGATCACAGGAGGTACTGGGGGGGGCCAGTCCCAGCCCTGAGGTCATGACGGGGGGGGGAGGCCTGTCCCTGTCCCCAAGTCCCCCAAAGGTAAGGTCAGCACCCCTGAGACCCTCCTGAGCCCCCCGAGGTGTTGGGGCAAGAATGTGTGTGTGTTTCCCCCACCCCCAACCAGTGCACTGGCCCCGGGGTCACAGGAGGCATGATGGGGGGCCAGTCCCAGCCCTGAGGTCATGGGGGGGGTCGGGGTCAGTCCCTGGTGTCACAGGGTGGCCTGTCTCTGTTCCCAAGGGCAAGATCAGCCCTCCCTGAGGACCCCCAAGCCCCCCACAGTGTTGGGGTGACATGGGGGGGCACCACGTGTGTGTGTGTGTGTGTGTGTGTCCCCAGCACCTCAAACCCCCACCCTGGGCTCACGGGGGGGTCAGTTCCTGCTGTCACAGGGGGAGGTGGCCTGTCCATGTCCCTGTCCCCAAGGTCCCCAAGGGCCAGGTCAGCCCCCCCTGAGCCTCCCCATTGTGTTGGGGGGGAACAGGAGGGGCAGCACATGTGTCCCCCAGTGTCCCAAACCCCCACCCTGGGCTCAGGGGGGAGGGGGGCAGTCCCTGCTGTCACAGGGCAGTGTGACCCTGTGCCATGGGGACAGCAGGTCCCAGCCCCCCCACCCCCCCCCCCGGGCCATGGCTTGGTCACTGTCACTAATGTCACCTCTGTCCCTTCCAGGCCAGTCGCCGAGCGCTCAAGGACACGAAACTCTGAGGTTCCCCCAGTGCCCCCTCCTTGCCCACCTCCCCCACCCCGGGGGGTAGATGGGGACCCCCTCCCCCTGTGCCATCACCCTGCATGTCCTGCTGTCACCCCCCCCAGCACAGCAGGACCCCTGTGTCACCCCAGGGTGGGGAGGGGGGGATGGTCCCAGGGGGCTAGAAACACCCGGGGGTGGAGGGGGGGGGGGGTGTCCCAGCTCCCCCCGTGGTTGTGGGGCAGGGTGGGGGGCACATTTTGACATTTTTAAAGCATTTCTACTTGTAAATAAATTGTATTTTTCTCCTGCAGGGGGGAGGTCCCACGTGTCCCTGTGCCCGGGGGGGGGGGGATGTTGCTGGAGCTGGGGACACACAATTCCCAAAGGGATCTCGGGATGGGGGCAGGAAATGGGATCGGGATCTACCCCCCCCCCCCTCAACTGTCCCCACGGAGCCACCCCCTCTCCAAGGCGGGGGGGTCCCCAAGTCCCGGGGGTGGGTCTCCCAAGCCCAGGTGGGGGGTCCCCATGCTCCCCCCACTCCCACCCATGGGGCTGGAACCACCTCCTCCCTCCTGTTTTCCCACCGGATTTGCTGGGGCTGCTGCTCATTCCCTGCCCCAGATCCTGGCACAATTCGGGGGGGGTCTCCTTGTCATCCTACCCCCCCTCCCCTCACCATCCTAGGCCAGGCCGTGGGACGAGGCCGGTGTCCCCAGCGGGTCCCCGCAGGTGCTGGCGTGCAGTGCCACCTCCGTGCCACTGAAGGGCAGGTGACAGATGGGGCAGGACACGGGGGGGTCGGGGTCTTCCTCCCCGCAGCCAGAGGCGTGGGCAGGGAGCAGAGCCAGGCTGAAGCAGCCTGGGGACAGAGGTGACACAGGTGTCCCCAGGCCAGCCTGGGGCTCACCCCTTCCCTGGGGACTCTGACATGCTGTGACATCCCTCTGCCTGTCACCAGGCTGGTGACAGTGAATGTCCCAGATGGGGGGTGTGAAACCCCTGCTGTCCCCATCCCTGCCATGTGTCCCAGTGTCCCCATCCCCACTGTGTCCCTGACCCCAGTGTCCCCATCCCCACTGTGTCCCTGACCCCAGTGTTCCCCCCAGTGTCCCCATCCCTGCCATGTGTCCCAGTGTCCCTGTCCCCAGTGTCCCCATCCCCACTGTCTGTCCCTGTCCCCAGTGTCCCTCCCCAGCATCCCCATCCCTGTTATCCCCCTCCTTGCCATCCCCCTCCTTGCCATGTGTCCCTGTCCCCAGTGTCCACTCACTGTCCCTCAACCACCTCCACTCTGAGCCCACCTCGGTGCTGTGGCAGCTCCAACATTCCCAGCAGCTCATCCCGGGATGTGGGACCCAGGACCCATCTCTCCCACCCCCCCCCCTTCACCCCCCCACCGGGATCAGGAACCTCCCGGGGCTGAGGGCACACGGGATGGACAGAGGACACACCTGAGCAGATGGGGCAGATCCCGGTGTCCCCTCCACTGTCCCCTCCACTGTCCCTTTCACTGTCCCCTCTCCTGTTCCCTCGAGCTCTTCCTCGGGACCTGCTGGAGGGTTTGTCACCTCAGGGCTCAGCTCCAGGGAAGGAGCCAGCTGGGAATTCGATGGGATGAGGGACACGGTGACAGGAGGGACCGTACCTGGGAGCTCTGGGCCTGGCGTCCCGCTGCCGGGGGGCTCTGCAGGGGACATCCCGGGGGGTCCCTGGGGAACGGGATGAGCCGTTATCCCACCCCCTGCATCCAGCAGGGCTGCAGCTCCGGGTGGGACCTGACCCGGTGGAGACAACGGGCAGGAAACCCTCGTGTGACATGGAATGACTGTCACCTCCCCCCCCTGGGGACAGAACAGAGCCCAGGAGGCTCCGGGATGAGCCGTGGGATTCACCCTCCTGCTGCCACCCCAGCCAGGCCTGCAGGGACACCCGGATCCCTCTGGGACCCCGGAGCTGCAGAGTCACCCCCAGAGGATCCCCCCCAGCCATGGGCAGAGCCCTCAGCGGGATGAAATCCCTGGGGATCCCTTTTGGGGGGCACACAGCAAATACCCCGACTCTCTCGCAGGGAAACTGGGATCCCTCCAGTACTGGGAGCATCCCAGGAGCTGCAGGGTCACCCAGTGGGATCCCTGTGGCCACAGGCAGAGCCCTCAGCGGGATGAAGTCCCCCTGGATCCCTGCTGGGAAGCCCGTCCCGAGCTCCTACGGGCTCACCTGGCGCCGCGGGGCCGCTCGGGAGCTCGGTACCGGTACCGATTCTCCGTGCCCGGCTCCGCGCGGCGCTCAGCACCATCCGGGCCGGGCGGCTGAGCGGGGCCGGGCTCCGGGGATCGGGCTCCAGCTGCCGCAGGCGGAGCTTCAGCTCCTCTTCCTCCCGGGAGCTGCTGGGAAGAGCGGGATGGTCGGGAGGGGAGAGGGAGGAGGCGGGGAGGGGGGGAGCTGGGGGGGCGGGCGGAGCAGCCCGGGACACTCACCAGGGTGATTCCGGAACAAAAGTCCGGGAAAAGGCAGGGCTGGAGCAGGGGGGCTCGGGAAGCTCCTGCGGGACAAGGGAATGAGTTCAGGAAAGTAGGCGCAGCCGCCGGTTCAGCCCCCCTGGGAGCGGAGGAGAAGCCCCGGGGCCGAGGGGAGGGGCACCCACCGGGCCTTTGGGGGGGTCCGGGGGGTCGGGGGGGCCGCGCAGGCGGAGGAAGGAGATCCCGAACTGGCCGTGCCTGCGGAAAGGCTGGCGGCAGGTCAGGCGGAGCCGGTCCCACTGCTGCCCCACGGCTGGAGCCAGGAAATCAGCTGGGGGGGGGGCGGGAAAGGGGCGTTTGTCACCCTGTGCCACTGCCCCCCCCTCTAGGAGCAGGACACGGTGACAACTGCGCGGTGATGGGGACGGGAGAGGCCGGGGCAGGGCTGGGGTGACCCTCTCGAGGCTGCCCTGGCCCAGACTCCTGCTGTCCCTGTCCCCTTCCAGCCCCCCTCCCATCCAACCCCAGCCTGCCAACACACCCCCCAACAAGCCCCAGTCTCCCTACCAGCCCCCCACCCCAGTGAGTCCCCCAGCCAGCCCCATCCCACTGCCAGCTCCCCAACCTGCCCCCTAACCAGCCTCAGGCCCCCACCAGCTCCTCCCAACCAGCCCCATCTCACTGCCAGGCCCCCAACCTACCCCCCATCCAGCCCCAAACCCAAGCTCCCTCCCACCCCAAGCCCCCCAACCAGCTCCATCCAACTTCCAGCCCCACAACCAGCCCCCAGCTCCACTCCCTCCCCTTCCTTTCCCATCTTTACCTTCCTTGAACATCCGGACCCCACAGCGGTTCCGGCCCAGCCGGGAATCAGCCGGAGTCATCAGGGCCACGGTGGGGACCAGGGTGAGGTAGGGGTGGTCCAGGGGCCAGGAGGAACGTCCCACCTCCAGCTGCAGGAAGGCAGAGCCACAATTCCCTGTGTGCAACCAGAGAGATGTGAGGCTGGGGGTGCTGATCCCACCCCCCGGGTCCGGCTCTGGGGTCCCCAACACAAGAAGGACACGGAGCTGTTGGAGAGAGTCCAGAGGAGGCCCCGGAGATGATGGGAGGGCTGGAGCAGCTCTGCTCTGGAGACAGGCTGGGAGAGTTGGGGGTGTTGAGCCTGGAGAAGAGAAGGCTCCAGGGAGAGCTTGGAGCACCTTGCAGTGCCTGAAGGGGCTCCAGGAAAGCTGGGGAGGGGCTTTGGCCAAGGGCAGGGAGGGCTGGGCCCAGGGGGAAGGGTTTCCAGCTGGAAGAGGGGAGCTGGAGATGAGATGGGAGGGAGAACTTGTGTGCTGGGAGGGTGGGGAGAGCCTGGCCCAGGTTGGCCAGAGAAGCTGTGGCTGCCCCATCCCTGGCAGTGTTGAAGGGCAGGTTGGATGGGGCTTGGAGCAGCCTGGGCTGGTGGGAGGTGTCCCTGCCCATGCAGGGGTGGGACTGGATGGGCTTTAAGGTCCCTTCCAACCCAAACCAGTCTGGGATTCTGGCATTCCCTGATTCTGGTTCCCTACCGAAATCCAGGAAGCCGATGGGAAGGGCTCTCTCCAGCTGCAGCTCCGCCCTCAGCTCCCCGCTGTGGTCCCGGGGACAGCCCAGCCAGGGCCGCGGCTCCTCCTCCCGCAGCAAATTCTCCACCGGGTACTTGGGATCCTGCAGAGGCACCAGCTCAGTATGGGGGGGCTTATCCAAGCACAGGGCTTTGCAGGAGGGGAAGAATCGGGGGTAATTAGGGCCCCAGGGTGTTAATTAGTTGTCCTTCAGGCAGAGCTGTGGTTCCGTCACCCCAAGCCACCCCTCTTCAAGGGAGACCCGGGTGCTCCAAACATCCCTCCCAGCGAGGAAACCCCCCAGGGACCTGTGAGGAGAAGGAGACGACGTGGCTGATTTTCACTGGAGCCATCCAGGACCCTCTGGAGACCACCAGGATCGAGTTTCCTCAGAGATCCCTCCAGTGCCTGGGGGGGACACAGGGCAGGTGGATCCGGGATGTGCCACCGGATCCGGCAGTTCCCGACCGGGAAGAGTTGGTGCTCCAGCTGTGGCACAGCCCCCTCCCCCCTTTCAGAGCCCCCTCGCCCCACCCCATTTTGCCCCACCAGTCACCCCCATAACCCCCCAGCCCCGTTCAGCCACCCCATAGCCCCCCTATCCTGCCCCCCAAACCCCCACACGTCCCCAGACCCACACACGCCAAGCCCCTCTCCCCACAGCTCCTCTCCCCCTGCCTCACAGCCCCACTTCTCCAGCTCCTCTCCTCCTCCCCTCTCCCCACAGCCCCTCAGGCCCTCTCCCCCCCGCCCCACAGCTCCCACAGCCCGTCTCCGTCTCCCTCTCCCCACAGTCCCCCCCCCATTCGCCCCCCAATCCCCTCTCCCCCGGCCCCACCGATCCCGCCACAGCCGCCACCTGAATCTCCCGCCCAAACCGCGTGACCCCTGATCCCGCCCCCTGACCCCGCGGCCCTCTCACCAGTCCCGGCCGGTCCCGCCGCTCCCTCTTCGCCTCAACGCCGCCGCTCCCGCCCCACGGGCCCGCCCCCCGCCCCCCGGCCCAGCCCCGGGCCCGGCCCGGCCCCCCGCCGCGGTGCATGACGGGACACGTAGTCCCCCAGCCGCGCCGCGTCAGCGCCGGGAGCCGAGGCCGCTAAGGGTTCGTCTGCCATGTGCGCTCCCCGCGAAACAGCGTGAGGGGCATCGGGAACGGGCGGGGAGGGCGGCTGAGGCGGCGATCCGGGAGCGTTAAAAGGGGCTTTCCCGCGGCGTGAGGCAGCCCCGGTAACCGGGCCCGGCCGCAGGGATTGCGCGTCCCGCTCCGGGATGGGAAGTGGCAGATAATCCCTGGCAGTGACAGTTCGTCCCTTTCTCCTGAGTGGAGCGCGCCTCCAGCCGTTTGCCCCGCCCCTCCTGTCTTCTGATTGGCGGCCGGTGAAACACCGCGCTCAGCGATTGGCCAGAGGGTCTGTGGCGTGGTCGCTGATTGGCGGACTGCAGCGGAAGGAGCTGGCCGCTGGGGGGGGGGGGGGCAAGATGGCGGCGGTGCTGGAGGTGGAGGTTGGAGGCCCCGGAGAGCGCGATGTGGAGGAGGTAACGGGCGGCCGGGGGCTGCGAAGCTGGGGGCGCTGGGGGGGCGGGTAGGGGCGTGCACTGCGGGGCTCGAGGGCTGCTGCGGGGGTCTGGGGCAAAGGAGGGGGGTCTGGGGCAAAGGAGGGGGGTCTGGGGCACAGGGAGCTTTGGGGGCGGTTGGGGCGAGTGGGGAGCGTTAGGGCCGGGGGGCTCTGGGGAAGGGGGAGATTGGGGGTCTGTGGGACAGGGGGAGAGACATTTGGGCTCCCTGGGGCAGGGGGGGGGTTCTGGGACCTTCTGAAGGGTCAGAGCCCTTCAGAGGGACATTGGGGGTCTCCTTGGGCAGGGCGACATGAGGGGTTCCTGGGGCAGAGGGGGCCCTGGGAACTTCTGAAGGGTCAGAGCCCTTCAGGGGGACATTGAGGGTCCCTGGGGCAGGGGGACATGGGGGAACTTGGGGCAAGTGGGGAGCGTTAGGGCTGGGGGGCTCCATGGGGCAGGAGAAAGGACACTGGGAATCCCTGGGGCTGAGCGGCTTTGGGGGTCCCTGGGCCGGGCAGGGGGCTCTGGGAGCTTCTGAAGGACCAGAGCCTTTCAGGGGGAGACCGGGAGGCTCTGGGGCAGGGGGAGATTGGGGGGTTCTGGGGGTCCCTGAGATGACGGGGTGGGGTCTCAGGGCTTCTGTAGGTCCCTGAGGTGGGGGGAGATGGGGGGGTCCCTGGGGCAGGGGGACATTTGGGGGGCTCTGGGTTCGGGGGTCTTCAGGCTTTGCCTGCTGAGCTGCTGTGGGGCCTCAGGGGGGCTGTGGGGTCCCCAGGGGGCTGGGTCAGGGTGGGAGTGGGGAGGATGGGCCCGTGGGCTGGGGGGGGGGGTGTGTGGGAACAGGCTGGAGGTGCCAGCGGGGAGCACAGGGGGCTGGAAAACTGCTGGAAAATCCACCCAGGAGCAGGGTGGGATTTGCATTTTGGAGACTCCGGGAGCAGGTGGGGCTGCCTGGGGGATACCAGCAGCACGGGTGACATCCCCTCCCAGCAGCTCCTGTGCTTGGGCCCCTCCTGCTTCGGTGCTTTTCCTCAAAAATTGGTCGTTTGGTTTCAAAATCCCTCTGGTGTTCGGGAGGTTTTCCTGGCAGGAGTTTGTGGAGCTTCCCAGAACTTCCACGTCCTCCCGGGGTGGGGGTGACAGGAGGTGACACCTCAAATCCAGGCTCTGAACATCCAAAGCCACCAGTTGGTCACCCCGGGGTTGCTGCTGGGTTTATTTTTAAACTAAACTTGAAAGGTTTGGGGGCTTTTTATGCCAGGGAGGGGTTTTTCCAGCTGGGATCTGAGGAACACCGCTGGACCCAGGAGGGATCCTGCCAGTCTCTTCCGTCGGGATAAACTGGATTTGAATCAACATAGGAAGGGAACAGTTGCACTCCTGAGCACCAGCAGCCCGTGGGAAACCTCTGCCCTGGGGAAAACAACAAAACAAAACATGGAAAAGCTGAAGTTTTAGGAGCTTCCAAAGTGGAATTCCTGGTTTTCAACCTGGAGAGGATGGAGCAGGATGAGGAGCAGCCCGAGGGGCTGGGCTGGGAACGCCACCAAATGTTGCCCAGGGGGGATCCAGAAGTGGTTCAGCCTTTCCCTGGGTGCTTCCAGGTGGGATGAAGTGTTGGAATTCTCCTGCCTTTGGCTCTTCCTGCTGGAAACTCCTCAGTTTAACTCCCAGTTATCAGAGCGCCGGGGCCGTTCTCCTCCTTCCGGGTCGTTCGAGGAATGAAAACTAAGGGCTTGAGATTCCAAAAAATTCCCTCAGCCTTTCCCTAAGGAATCTGCCTCTTCCAGACCTTCCGGGAGTGAACAGCCAGACTCTGGACACTGTGGAAATGAGGATTATAAATTATTAGGATTATTTCAGGTTGTTCCTAACGATGGGAAACGGGTGCTGGGGTTGGGAGAGGGTCTGGATCCTGGATTCTCCGTGGGGAGAGTCCAAAGGGATCAGGATGGTTGGATCATCTGCCTGGGGATCTACTCGTCTTCATGCTTGGAAAAATGGGCAGTTTGGAGGGTTTTCTATTCCAGGTAACCACAACTTCAGGGGTTTCCCAGAGGGAAGGGACCATCCAGGTGGTGGGAATCAGGGATTTGGGGGTATTATTCCCCTGGGAGTGGCACGAGTTTGATTCCACATCCAAGAGGATTAGACTTTGCTCGTGGAATTCCTGCTTCTCCCAGAGGGAGTCGGGGCTTCTGGGCAAAGTTCAGGAGTGATGGAGGAGACTGAGGGAAGGAGGGATCATCATTCCTTCAGAATTCCTGAGTTTTCTTTAAACAAACAGTGGTTTGAAGAGCTCGGAAGTGGGTCCTGAGCTGAGGTTGGTGGGATCTTCAGATCCTCCTGGTCCTGCCCCATCCCACTCCTCTTGGGGTGGAGAGAGGGAGACTGGAGGGGTTTCAGGGGGGGTTGAAGGCAAGGTCAGGAGCACAGGTGGTGGGGTAGGAAGGGACCCACACGGGGTGTTCACCTGAGACACCCCCAGACTGGGAACAGGGCAGGAGCTTCTGGGCACTGGGAATCGACGTCGCTGGTGGGTCTGAGACCTGATGCTCTGGTCAGTGGGTTTGCTTGGTCCTTCTTGGGCTCCTTCCTTCTTTCTTGGGCTCCTTCCTTCTTTCTTGGGCTCCTTCCTTCTTTCTTGGGCTCCTTCCTTCTCTCTTGGGCTCCTTCCTTCTCTCTTGGGCTCCTTCCTTCTCTCTTGGGCTCCTTCCTTCTCTCTTGGGCTCCTTCCTTGTTTCTTGGGCTCCTTCCTTGTTTCTTGGGCTCCTTCCTTGTTTCTTGGGCTCCTTCCTTGTTTCTTGGGCTCCTTCCTTGTTTCTTGGGCTCCTTCCTTGTTTCTTGGGCTCCTTCCTTGTTTCTTGGGCTCCTTCCTTGTTTCTTGGGCTCCTTCCTTGTTTCTTGGGCTCCTTCCTTGTTTCTTGGGCTCCTTCCTTGTTTCTTGGGCTCCTTCCTTGTTTCTTGGGCTCTTTCTTTGGTTTTTTGTACTTGTTTAGTTTTTCCTTATTTTTACCTTAGCTCTTTCTTTGGTGGTTGGTTCTTGTTTGGTGGTTGGTTCTTGTTTGGTGGTTGGTTCTTGTTTGGTGGTTGGTTCTTGTTTGGTGGTTCTTGGCCCTTTTCTGGGGTCTTTCTTTCTTTGGGGTCTTTCTTGGCTCGTTCTTGAGCACGCAGCCCGAGCAGAGGTGAACTGGAAGGTCCAGGCTGTGTCTGACAGGGATCAGATCCCTCCCTCCCTGCCCAAATGTCCCACCCAGCCCCACTCAATGAAGTTATTTCAGGAGCTCTGAGCTCTGGGAAATCCTCTGAAATCCAGTCCCAGTAACTGAGGGAAAATCGTGTCCGAGGCCGCGGGTTCCCACTGGGACGTGCTGGTGGCAGCTGGGATTGGAGAACAGCTGGGCAGGAAATGCCAGCAACGTCTCCTGGAGGTTTGGAGCTGAGGGGGCTTTAGCTCCTTGGAAGAATTTGGAGATATTCCAGCTGGTTTGCTGGAAGAAGTGGGAGATTTGGAGAAGATCCTGAAGGAAAGACTGTTCCACACGCTGGCAGGGATGGAGACCAGCTTCTGCTTGTGGTGACTTGGGAACGTGTTCAAACTGGTGCTGTGGAACATCTTGGTTGGTGTCATGGACAGTGAGGTCGATGGCCCCTCAGCAGGTTTGCTGGTGACACCAACCTGTGTGGTGGGCTGACACCCTAGAGGGACCTGGACAGGCTGCAGAGGTGAGACTGTGCAAACTGTGAAGTTCAACCAGGCCAAGTTCAAGGTCCTGCACCTGGGAGGGGCAACCCCAGGCATAGATCCAGGAGAATGGATGGGGAGCAGCCCTGAGAAGAAGGACTTGGGGGTGTTGGGTGAGGAGAAGCTCAACATGAGTTATCAAAGCCACCAACTGTGTCCTGGGCTGTGTCACCAGCAGCGTGACCAGCAGGGCCAGGGAGGGGATTGTCCCCCTCTGCTCTGCTCTGCTGAGACCCCCCTGCAGGGCTGGGGCCACCTCTGGGGTCCCCAACACAAGAAGGACACGGAGCTGTTGGAGAGAGTCCAGAGGAGGCCCCAGAGATGATGGGAGGGCTGGAGCAGCTCTGCTCTGGAGACAGGCTGGGAGAGTTGGGGGTGTTGAGCCTGGAGAAGAGAAGGCTCCAGGGAGAGCTTGGAGCACCTTGCAGTGCCTGAAGGGGCTCCAGGAAAGCTGGGGAGGGGCTTTGGCCAAGGGCAGGGAGGGATGGGCCCAGGGGGAAGGGTTTCCAGCTGGAAGAGGGGAGCTGGAGATGAGATGGGAGGGAGAACTTGTGTGCTGGGAGGGTGGGGAGAGCCTGGCCCAGGTTGGCCAGAGAAGCTGTGGCTGCCCCATCCCTGGCAGTGTTGAAGGGCAGGTTGGATGGGGCTTGGAGCAGCCTGGGCTGGTGGGAGGTGTCCCTGCCCATGGCAGGGGTGGGACTGGATGGTCTTTAAGGTCCCTTCCAACCCAAACCAGTGTGGGATTGGATGACCAGGGGGAGCACAGGGCACACTGTTCCTGGCTCTCAGATTCCTGCCACCCAGCTCCTTCCCTCCCTCCTCACCCCGGGGGGTAATTAGGGTCATGATTAGGGGTGTAATTAATCTCCCGGGGTAAAGGTTGAAGTCTCGAGTAGGTGGAGCCTGTTCCTGCCTGGAGGTCCCTGGTGCCCTGACAAAGTCCTTGGTGTCTCCAGGGCCAAATCCCTCATGGTGGGAGGATTCAGGTGGATCATTCTGAGGGGAACAGGTGGATCTGGTGGGATGTGGCCCCAGGATGAGGTTTGGGAGTTGAGGTTCAGCAGAAACGGGCTTGGAAATCACTTCATCCTGTTCCTCCTGTCCCCAACAACCTTCAGATGGAGGAGGTCTGGAACTGCCAGCCCAGCACTTCCAGTGGGATGAGACATGGATTCCACCAGCCCATCACTGACACCCCTGGGAATTTGGGGAGGAGCCTCCAACTGTGTCAGCAGTTCCTTTTTTTTTCCATGATTCTCCCTGAAAATCCATTTGGTGATGGCACCTGCAGACACCACAACCTGCCCCACAGACCTGGGGGGGGGTTTGGACGCCCTGTTCCTGATGGGATGATCCCAGGGATGATCCCACCATGCCCAGGGTTGGGTTGGGAAGGTGGGATTTAAAGCAGTTCCTCTGGGATGCTGGAAAATAGGGAATGTCATGGAAAAGCACTGGTGGGGGTTGTCCACTCAAGGCTGGTTTTGCTGCTCCCAACCCCTGGAACCTGATGGACTTGGTGCTTTTTCTGTCCCCAGGTGGATCTTTCCCACTTGTCCCCAGAGGAGAGATGGAGGTGAGTCCTGCTGGGGGGTGATCCAGAGCTTCCAGCTCTGTGTTCCCAACAGAATTTGTTGGATTTGGATTTTTTTTTCCCATAACTTGAACCATCTTGCCAGCCTAAGGCCAAGAGGTAAAGATGTTCAGGTCTTGGTTCAACCCTGGTTGTTGGTCCATCAGCACCAGCTGCAGAGAAACCCCAACTGCCCATCGAGCTGGGAAATACTTGTTCCTGGATGGAAATGGGATTTCCAGGGCAGAGAGGGGTTTCCAAGCCGTGGAGATGTGGTGCTGAGGGACATGGGTCAGTGGTGGCCTTGGCAAGGCTGGGGGAATGGTTGGACTGGAGGACCTGAAAGGACTTTTCCAACCAAAACAATTCCTGGAGTCTCTGGATCTGTTCTTCCCAGCTCCCCTGTGCCCAAGGTGTTTGCCACCTGTCAGCCCAGCATCTGGTGGTCACTTCTGGGCCCCTCAGGACACAAAGGACATGGAGGGGCTGGAGCGTGTCCAGAGAAGGGCAAGGGAGCTGGGGAAGGGGCTGGAGCAGAAGGAGAAGGGTCTGGAGAACTTGTGAGGAGCAGCTGAGGGAGCTGGGGGTGTTGAGCCTGGAGCAAAGGAGGCTGAGGGGAGACCTTCTGGCTCTGCAACTGCCTGAGAGGAGGTTGGAGCCAGGGGGGGTCAGTCTCTGCTCCCCAGGAACAAGCGACAGGACAAGAGGAACCGGCCTCAAGTTGTGCCAGGGGAGGTTGAGGTTGGATCTGGGGAACAATTTCTGCCTGGCAAGGGTTGTCAGGCCCTGGCCCAGGCTGCCCAGGGCAGGGCTGGAGTCCCCATCCCTGGAGGGGTTTCCAAGCCCTGTAGATGTGGTGCTGAGGGACATGGGGCAGTGGGTGGGGTGGTGTTGGGTTGACATTTGGACTGGATGGTCTCCGAGGTGTTTCCCAGCCTCTGGAATTCCATGGGTCTCTGGTTCCCTGCCTCCTCAGCCCCTTCTCCCTGTCCCTGCAGGGTGGAACACGCTCGCATGCACGCCAAGCACCGCGGCCACGAGGCCATGCACGCCGAGATGGTCCTCATCCTGATCGCCACGCTGGTGGTGGCCCAGCTCCTCCTGGTGCAGTGGAAGCAGAGGCACCCGCGCTCCTACAACGTAGGTGTCCTCCCATGGCACCTTGTTCCTGGTTTTTCTCCTCTGGCTTCGAGATTCCTTCCTTTTCCCAGTGGCGTGTGGGGACTGTGGCCTAGGGATGAGGATGGATGTTCCTGGTGGCCACAAGTTTCTGTTTTTATAGAATAAGTGGGTTTTACCCCAGTTCTTTGACACGATGGGACGCACAGATCTTGGGTGGTGTTGATCAATGGTTGGACGGGATGATCTTCAAGGTCTTTTCCAACCATAACATTGTGTGTCCCGAGGGCCGCACAAAGGGAAGCTGCATTTCTTTGGGCACTTCTTCCCTGTAAACCTTCACTTCTTCCCCAAACCTTCAGGTTGGATGGGGCTCTGAGCAAGCTGGTCCAGTAGGAGATGTTCCTGCTCATGGCAGGAGTTTGGACGAGATGTGACCTTCAAAGGTCCTTCCAACCCAGACCCTTCTGTGAGGTGATTTTTGCCACCAGGACGCTGGGTTTGATGGTTCCTGCTGCTGCCTCGTTGTTTCCCCTGACCCCCCCTCACTCCAACTTCCTTCTCCCAATTAACGTTCCCAGGCAAGACCTGGATTCCTCCATGACCTTTAAACCCAACCCTGTCCCCCTCGGGCAGCTCCATGGGAGCTCATCTCCATGGATCCCCTCAGGAACGGGCCGTGGGGCAGAGCAGAGGCCAAAACCTTCTGCTGCACCTCATTGAACACCCACCCAAGGGGTCTGTGCTTCCAGTTTTTGGGGCCAGGAAGGTTAAATAACCACCTGGGGACAATTAGTGAGGTGGATCATCTCCTGTACATCCCTCTGGAGATGTTTCCTCTGCCATTTTCCCCTCCAGCTCTAGTCCTGTGCCACCAAGGATCACCCAGCTGCTGCCTCCAGCTCCCTGAGCCTGTTCTCCAGGTGCCACAGGCCAGACCTCCCGAGGCTCTGGGTGCTGTTCCAGGGCTGCTGGGACATGCTGGGTGTCCCTGCTGTCTGCTGAGCAGAGAACCAGCTCCGAGGGCCTTTCCCCTGTCCCTGCAGATGGTGACCCTCTTCCAGATGTGGGTGGTGCCACTCTACTTCACCATCAAGCTCAACTGGTGGCGGTTCCTGGTGATCTGGGTGTTCTTCTCGGCCGTCACGGCCTTTGTCACCTTCAGGGCAACGAGGAAACCTCTGGTCCAGACAACGCCCAGGTGAGCACGTGTGTTCTAGGGAAGCTCCTGGGCCCCCAGGGGACCCATTCCCAAGGAGCTCATCCCACCTTTTGCTGCCACAGCCTAAAACTTCTCCCCCCAGGGTGCCCAGCCCCTGCTGGGTGGGAGGTCCAGGCCCTGGGGACATCCCCAGGACTGCCTTGGAGCCTGTGGAGATCCCAGGGTTCCTCATTTGGAAGCCAAGGCCATGGTGGTGGCCAGTCTGGAGCTTCAATTAGGAGTTCCAGGCTGTATTGCCCGTGGGTAGGTGAGGTGGCTGCCAACACCATCCAGCTGTGACAAGTCCAACTCTGTCAGGACAAACGAAGTCATTAAATCCTAATTAAATCTAAATGTCTTCTCCCCAGGCTGGTTTATAAATGGTTTCTACTGATCTACAAGATCAGCTACGCCACCGGGATCGTGGGCTACGTGGCCGTGATGTTCACACTCTTCGGGCTCAACTTGTTGTTCAGGTGAGTGAGTCCTTGGGTTGGGACATCCCCCATGGAGGGATGTGTTGGCTACAACTGGAAAAGCAGGTTAATGGAGCCAAAAAGACTCCAGAGGTGTCTTCTCCCTGCTGGGAGGATCACAAGTGAGGTGCTGGTACCTAAACTGGTTCAGCCCAAAGCACACTCCTCTTGAGAGAGGCTGTGGTGGGTGGGGAGAAGCTCAATGTGACCCATCAGAGCCACCCGTGTCCTGGGCTGTGTCACCAGCACCGTGACCAGCAGGGCCAGGGAGAGGATTGTCCCCCTCTGCTCTGCTCTGCTGAGACCCCCCTGCAGGGCTGGGGCCACCTCTGGGGTCCCCAACACAAGAAGGACACGGAGCTGTTGGAGAGAAACCAGAGGAGGCCCCGGAGATGATGGGAGGGCTGGAGCAGCTCTGCTCTGGAGACAGGCTGGGAGAGTTGGGGGTGTTGAGCCTGGAGAAGAGAAGGCTCCAGGGAGAGCTTGGAGCACCTTGCAGTGCCTGAAGGGGCTCCAGGAAAGCTGGGGAGGGGCTTTGGCCAAGGGCAGGGAGGGCTGGGCCCAGGGGGAAGGGTTTCCAGCTGGAAGAGGGGAGCTGGAGATGAGATGGGAGGGAGAACTTGTGTGCTGGGAGGGTGGGGAGAGCCTGGCCCAGGTTGGCCAGAGAAGCTGTGGCTGCCCCATCCCTGGCAGTGTTGAAGGGCAGGTTGGATGGGGCTTGGAGCAGCCTGGGCTGGTGGGAGGTGTCCCTGCCCATGCAGGGGTGGAACTGGATGGTCTTTAAGGTCCCTTCCCACCCAAACCAGTCTGGGATTCTGGGATGCCTTCTCTGGAATGCTGAGCTGGCAGCAGGGAGGTGACAGTGTCACCCAGGGTGCTGTGGTGCAGCAGGCAGGTGGAGGTGGCAGCAGTTGCTGGTTCAGAGGCTGGTGAGGGTGGTGGGTGTGAGGTGGGGGGTTGGTCACACCCATGGGGTCCTTCAAACGCTGCTTGTCAAAGACTGAGGCGAAGTGTCCCTGAAGCAGGGACCAGGGTTGGGCTAGAAGGTACCAAGAAGACCTCCAGATGATGGTTCCTGCAGCCCACTGCCTTGGTGGACCTTGTGTGAAGGGGTTGGTGCCGTGGGCTGTGTCACCCCCCCAGGAAAAGCTTTTGACACAGGATCCCAGGCTGGTTGGGGTGGGAAAGGACCTTGAAAGCCCATCCAGTCCCACCCCCTGCCTTGGGCAGGGACACCTCCCACCAGCCCAGGTTGCTCCAAGCCCCGTCCACATCCCTTGGGCTCTTCTGTCCTAGAATCAAGCCAGAGGACGCCATGGACTTCGGCATCTCCCTGCTCTTCTACGGGCTGTACTACGGGGTCCTGGAGCGGGACTTCGCCGAGATGTGCGCTGACTACATGGCCTCCACCATCGGGGTGAGCCAGACCCCCCCCAGGGGGCCCTGGGACCCTTTGTGTGCATCCCCCCACAACGGGAACGTGCCTCCCAAGGGCTCCCTGAGGGTGCTGAGCTCTCTCTGCACCCACCACCACCACCACGTCAGGGTTGGGAGGTTTCTGAGACAGTTTCTTCAGGTCCTTCCTGAAGAGGAAAGCCCCTGTGGGTGTCACCTCCCTCCCAAAAAGGGTGGGATTGGAAGGATCTGTGAAGGTGGGGAGAGCCTGGCCCAGGTTGGCCAGAGAAGCTGTGGCTGCCCCATCCCTGGCAGTGTTGAAGGACAGGTTGGATGGGGCTTGGAGCAACCTGGTCTGGTGGGAGGTGTCCCTGCCCATGGCAGGGGGTTGGATCTAGATGATGTTTAAGGGCCCTTCCCACCCAAACCATTCTTGAAGTCAATCTGCTCAGCCCTTCTACACTCCTGACCAATATTTCCCTCCCTGGGCCCTTACAAATCTCCAGTGCCCAATTTTGGCACCAGGGATGGATCCATACCACCAGCTTCCAGCTGGCTAGGGGGACAGGGTTCCCATTCCTGCAGAGGTGGCCACAGATCTGTAGCCCACTTGCCCTGGTACCAAAAGCCACCCCCATTCCACCCAAAAAGCAGGTGACACCAGTGGAGTCAGTCACGTGGCTTCTTTGCAGCAGCTCTTCAGGGTCTTGGACTTGGTGTTTCCTGCTCCTCTCTGAGTTCCTTGGAGCCCTGGGACACCTTGGCAGAGCTTGGGGGTGGATGATGGTGAACTTGGAGGAGCTGTGGTACCCTGGAGGGTAGAGAGGGTCTGCAGAGGAATGTGGGTAGGCTCAAGAGCTGAGCAATGGCCGACCTAGGAAACGTAATGGGGGGAAGACCTGGATTCTCTACCTGGGATGGAGTAATCCTGGTTATTCCCCACCAAGGGTGGGGTAACCCTGGTCATAGGTAGAAACTGGGGAGAGGAGAGGCTGGAGAGCAGCTCTGTGGAGAGGGAGGTGGAGGTTGGACACCAGGAGAAGGTTCTTCACCCACCAAAGGGTGTTTGGTCACTGGGATGGGCTCCCCAGGGAAGTGGCCACCAAGGCTGGTGGAGTTCAAGGAGCGTCTGGACGACGCTCTTGGTTGTGCAGTTCAGTTGGAGGGAGCCTGTGAGGAGCAGGGGGTGGATTCCATCCTTCTGGATCCCTCCCCACTCCAGACCATTTCCTGCTTCTCCCAGCCTGGCACAGGGCTGGGGCTGTTGCCACCAGGTTGTCACCTTGGGTCAAAGCTGTGACCTCCACATTGTCCCTCTCTCATCCCCACCCTCTGCCCTCACTCTCTGTCCCCAACAGGCAGCTGACAACTCCCTGGGGGGGGTGTCCCTGCTGTGGGGAGGGGTCTGTGGGGCTGGGCCACCAGGGGCCACCATGTCACCGAGCACCTCCCTGTCCCCTTGGAGTCCTTTCCTGCAGCCAAACCCACAAAAAGGGGGTTAAGCCCCCCTCGTGCACCAACCCCCCCCCCCAGCTCCCCTGAAAGCTTGTCTGGGGGGGTGGGATGTGTGCCCCCCTCCCCAGTGTCACCAGTGTCACCCTGTCCCTCAGTTCTACAGCGCCTCGGGGATGCCCACCAAGCACCTCAGCGACAGCGTCTGCGCCGTCTGCGGGCAGCAGATCTTCGTGGGGCTCAACGAGGAGGGGATCATCGAGAACACCTACCGCCTGTCCTGCAACCACGTGTATCCTGCCCCCCCAGAGCCCCCTGCCCCCCCCCAGGGACCCCCAGGGACCCCCCCCCGTTGTCTCACCTCTGTCCCTGGGAAGGGGACGGGGCGACTCGCTCTGGATCTCCTCCCTCAACAAGGTTGGATGGCAGGAAGTTGTTGGGGGTGGTCGGCATGGATTTAGTGAGGGGAAATCATGCTCGACCCATCTGCTGGCCTTCTGTGGGGACATGGCTGGAGAGCAGCAGATGTCACCTCGCTTGACTTCAGGGAGGCTTCTGATGCTGTCTCCCAGAACTTCCTCACTGGGAAACTGAGGCAGTGTGGGCTGGATGGGTGGGCAGTGAGGTGGGTGGAGAGCTGGGGTGGGACAGAGCTCAGAGGGCTGTGATCAGTGGAGCAGGGTCAAGTTGGGGCCTGTAACCAGGGGTGTCCCCCAGGGGTCATTACTCAGTCTGGTCTTGTTCAACGTCTTCATCAATGACCTGGACAAGGGGACAGGGTGTGACCTCAGCAAGTTCACTGGTGACACCAAACTGGGAGGGGTGGTGACACTCCAGAGGGCTGTGCTGCCATCCAGTGTGACCTGGACAGGCTGGAGAGCTGGGCAGAGAGGAACCTGATGAGCTTCAAGAAGGGCAAGTGCAGGGTCCTGCTCCTGGGGAGGAAGAACCCCAGGCACCAATAGAGGTTGGGGGGGGGACCTGCTGGAAAGCAGATCCCAGGAGAAGGATCTGGGAGGCCTGGGAGATAGTAAATGATCCATGATCCAGCAATGGGACCTTGTGGCCAACAGGGCCAATGGAACCCTGGGGTGTGTGAGAAAGAGTGTGGCCAGTAGGTCGATAGAGGTCATTCTGCTCCTCTGCTCTGCCCTGGGGAGGCCACAGCTGGAGAACTGGGACCAGTTCTGGGCTCCCCAGTTCAAGAAGGACAAGGAGCTACTGGAGAGAGTCCAGCACAGGCCACTGAGATGCTGAGGGGGCTGGAGCATCTGCCTGTGAGGAAAGGCTGGGAGAGCTGGGGCTGTTCAGCTGAGAGAAAAGGAGGCTGAGGGGGGATCTCATCAGTGATGATCAGTATCTCCAGGGGGTGTCAGGAGGGTAGGACCAGGCTCTTCTCAGCAGTGCCCAGGGACAGGACAAGGGGCCATGGGCACAAGCTGGAGCACAGGAGGGTCAAGCTGAACATGAGGAGGAACCTCTTGCCTGTGAGGGTGGCAGAGCCCTGGGACAGGCTGCCCAGAGAGGCTGTGGAGTCTCCTTCTCTGGAGACATCCCCAACCCTCTGGCCGTGTTCCTGTGGGATCTGCTGGAGGTGACTCTGCTCTGGCAGGGGTTGGACTGGATGATCTCCAGGGATCCCTTCCCATCCCAACAATTCTGGGATCCTGTGGCTTGGCCTGGGAAGACACCAAGTCTTGCCTGTCCCCAAAATCTCTTCCTCTCCAGGGCTGTTTCCTCTCCCTCCCCCCCTGCTCCCATCCCAGTTGCCTTTGCCAAATCCTCCCGGGATGTGAAGTGTCCCTGCTCCAGGTTGTCCCACCGGGGCTGTGGAGCCAAGCAGCCAAAAGGAACAATCAGAAGGGAAAACCCACTGTCCTCACCATCCCCTGGGAAACAAGCTTCAGTGCCACCACTTTGCCTTCAGCACCTTCCTTCCCCGAAGCTCTTCGGGTGACTCCCGTGGGGTTTCCAGCCCCCTGGAATTGCTCATCCCTCCCCCGGGTCAGCTGATGGATGTTGAAACAGGGAAGTGCTGCTGGTTGCTCAGCCCCAGCCCCGGGGGGGTTTCCCGAGCTCCGCCTGCCCGGTGGTTTCCAAACTTTTCCTGAGGAAAGGTCACGGTGCCCAGGCTCGATGTACGTGCCAGGAGTTCCCTGGCAGGGTTGAGGCTGGACTGGCCCCAGGAAACTCACCCGAGGACCTGCGAGGTGCCCCCCCCCGGCAGCCTGGGGGGGCTGGGGCTGGTGGAGCAGGAGGGAGCTGGAAGAAATCCCTAAAACCCTGGGGTTAATCCCAGAGGGGCCGTCGCAGGAGCCTGGGCTGGGGTGGGCAGAGCTGTCCTGGGCTGGGGGAACCTGCCCAGGCTCCCGTGTCTCACAGCCAGGGACACCCCTGGGATCACAGAGTGATGGAATGGTTTTGGAAAAGACCTTGAAGATCCTCCAGTCCCACCATTTCCCCAGCCCTGCCAAGGCCACCACTTCCCCGTGTCCCTCAGCACCACATCTACAGGGCTTGGAAACCCCTCCAGGGATGGGGACTCCAGCCCTGCCCTGGGCAGCCTGGGCCAGGGCCTGACAACCCTTGCCAGGCAGAAATTGTTGCCAAGATCCAACCTCAACCTCCCCTGGCACAACTTGAGGCCGGTTCCTCTTGTCCTGTCGCTTGTTCCTGGGGAGCAGAGACCGACCCCCCCTGGCTCCAACCTCCTCTCAGGCAGTTGCAGAGCCAGAAGGTCTCCCCTCAGCCTCCTTTGCTCCAGGCTCAACACCCCCAGCTCCCTCAGCTGCTCCTCACAAGTTCTCCAGACCCTTCTCCTTCTGCTCCAGCCCCTTCCCCAGCTCCCTTGCCCTTCTCTGGACACGCTCCAGCCCCTCCATGTCCTTCTTGTCCTGAGGGGCCCAGAACTGACCCCAGGACTCGAGGTGCCCCCTCCCCAGTGCCCAGCACAGGGATGAAGGAGCTCTCTTGCAGCTCACCTTGGTCTCACCTGGCACCGTGACTGAAGGGTCTGTGTCCCACTGATGGTCACAGCCCCTGTCCCACCATCTCAAAGGTTTATCCATACCTGGAAGGCATTTGAACCCCCTGGGAACAGGCCGTGGTTGTGCAATGTGCCCGTCCATGCAAATGATGGATGTTTCTCCTCCCCCACGCTGCTCCATGACTTTCTGAAGCTCAGTTGTGTCCCCCAGTGCTCATCCCCCCCCCTCCCCCCACCTCCAGCCCATGGTGGTTCCCCTTAACCTGCTGCTCCCCAGATTCCACGAGTTCTGCATCCGTGGCTGGTGCATCGTTGGGAAGAAGCAGACATGTCCCTACTGCAAAGAGAAGGTGGATCTCAAGAGGATGTTCAGTAACCCGTATCCTTTCTCCTGGAGGGAGCTCCCTGTGCCCAGGGCTGCTCCCTTGGGCACTTTCAGCTCCTGTGCTGAGCAGAGAATCATCCACTCACAGATTGGTTTGGGTTGGAGAGACCTTAAAGACCATCCAGTTCCACCCCCTGCCATGGGCAGGGACACCTCCCACCAGCCCAGGCTGCTCCAAGCCCCATCCAACCTGCCCTTCAACACTGCCAGGGATGGGGCAGCCACAGCTTCTCTGGCCAACCTGGGCCAGGCTCTCCCCACCCCTCACAGCACACAAGTTCTCCCTCCCATCTCATCTCCAGCTCCCCTCTTCCAGCTGGAAACCCTTCCCCCTGGGCCCAGCCCTCCCTGCCCTTGGCCAAAGCCCCTCCCCAGCTTCCCTGGAGCCCCTTCAGGCACTGCAAGGTGCTCCAAGGTCTCCTTGGAGCCTTCTCTTCTCCAGGCTCAACACCCCCAACTCTCCCAGCCTGTCTCCAGAGCAGAGCTGCTCCAGCCCTCCCATCATCTCCGGGGCCTCCTCTGGACTCTGTCCAACAGCTCCGTGTCCTTCTTGTGTTGGGGACCCCAGAGGTGGCCCCAGCCCTGCAGGGGGGTCTCAGCAGAGCAGAGCAGAGGGGGACAATCCCCTCCCTGGCCCTGCTGGTCACGCTGCTGGTGACACAGCCCAGGACACGGGTGGCTCTGATGGGTCATATTGAGCTTCTCCTCACCCAACACCTGAAGTCCTTCTCCTCAGCTCAGGGCTGTGTCCCCTGTGTCGTGGCAGGTTTGGGGGGGGCGGGGGCTCCTGGGTGGTCCCCACTCCTCTCCCTGTGGCTCTTTAACTCTTTCCTGCCCAGCTGGGAGAGGCCCCACGTGATGTACGGGCAGCTGCTGGACTGGCTGCGGTACCTGGTGGCCTGGCAGCCCGTCATCATCGGCCTGGTCCAGGGCATCAACTACATCCTGGGGCTGGAGTAAGGGCAGGGACCCAGGAGAGGACACGTCCCCGGAGCAGGGGGGACAGCAGCTGGCCGGGGAACCACTGGCTGTCCTCTGTCACCTCTCAGGACCTCGGCAGCCCCTCCAAGGATTGTGGCGGGGGGTCGGGGTGGGGATGGAGCCAAGGGAGGACTCTGCCCCCACGGCCCCTCCAGCTGGGGCCGAGTCTGGGGTATTGTTTTTTTTTTTTAAAGTGATTATTTTACGGAGAGTATTTAACACTTTCTATTGCAGAGGAAAAGAGACACTCGTCCTGTGTGTCCCCGACCCCCCCGGCCCCCCCCTGCTCTGCCAGGGAAGGTGACAGGGGGGGGCCAAGTATTTTGGACCGATCCTCTTCCCCACCCCGGAGCAGCAGCGAGTTTGGAACCCTGGGGGGCTCTTTGCTGCGGGGGGGCTGCGAGGAGAGGCTGGACACGGCGGGGGGGGGACACACGGCTGCCCCGGCACAGCGCCGGGGTCTTGCCTGCCAGGTCCCTTCCCCGGTGCTAGGGGACAAACCAGGGACGGTGGCATCTGCCTCGGGTCACCTTTTTGGACCCTCTCATCTTTTCTATGTTGTTGTTTCCCCGCCGGGGGGGCCGGCGGTGTCACCCCCGGGCCAGCCAGCACACGGAGCGATGCCGCAGCCGCTCGTCTCCCCGCGTCCCTTGCGGTGACAGTGACAGTGACAGTGACAGTGACAGAGCCGTGCCACCGCCCCCCTTGCACAAGGGACATTGACCTTGGGGGGGGGGGGTTGTTGGACACGGGTGGGTACAGCCCGTGCCGGCAGGGACAAGGTCCCCAACCCTGGGGACACTTCGGAGGTGGCAGGGACTCGGGGGGGGGGGTGGGTGTCACACCGTGTCCCCAGAGGGGTTTGGTGACACAGTGAAAGGACACGAGACGCCGTCACCGGGTGCGAGGGATTTGGGAAGTGGCCGCGGGGGGGGCTTCTGTGTCACCCGGGGCCTGTGGGGGGGGGGGGGTGGGACCCGGTGTGACGGTGCCACGTGTGTGTGTGTCGTCCGCCCCCCCCCGCACCGGCACCGACCCTTTTCGGTTTTCGTTTCGGGCCGCGACCGCGTCGCGCTGGTGCCAAAGGCAGAAATAAGAGCCCTGGAATCGGCGCCGCGGCCCCGGGTGGTTCTTCAGCGTCTCCCCCCGTTGCAGGGGGACCGAGACACGGTTCCTCCCCCTCGCTGCCCACCGGGCCCTTGGGCCGGCGCCGTGGTAGCCACGGGATGGAGCCACCATCCTCATCCCGGTGGGAGGACGGGGTCGGGCTTGGCGAGGTCCCCGAGATAAAGCCGCTCCCAACGACGGGAATTGCCCTTCTGGGAATTGGCCGCGACTGCCGGGAAACCCGACGGGGTTTTAGGTGTTTGGGGTTTTCTTTTTTTTTGTGTGTGTGTGTATGTGTGTGTCCTCCTTTCTCCGCCCCCTGTGCCTTGGGCTGGAGCTACTGGGGTCGGGGGGGGGCTTCGGCAGCTGCATGGGGAGGGGGAGGCCCATGGGCTTCGGGGGGTTCCTGCTGCTGGGGGCTGGATCCGAGGGGATCTGTCACGGGAAGGAGGAGAGGGGCCGGAGTCCTTGGGGTCCCGTTCGGGGTCCTGGCAGGACCCTCTTGGGCGGGGGGGGGTTGTCCCTAGATTTTCTTCGTCCTCTGGAGCTGGGGGGGGGGCAGGGCCAAGGTTGGGGCACCCCGGGGACACCCCCGAGCACCCAGGGGGCTTCACCCACCTCCCTCCCCCCCCCTGTCCCGAGCCTCCCCCCACTGGCCTCCAAACGCCACTTCCCCCTCCACTAGTCCCCAAGTCCCCCTGGCTGGCCACTGCCACCACCAGCCCCGGGGACTGTCCCCAACCCCTGTGCCACCACCTGGCTCAACGCCCCACGGGATGGACACGAGGGACCCGACTGCTCGCCCACGAACACGGGGGGGGGACATGGGGTGCAGTGAGGCTGATGACAGAGCGGCTGTGGGATAGGTACAAGCAGGTGCAGGAAACATGGGGCACAGGGGACAGAGGGACGTGGTGTGCAGGGGGCTGGGGGGGGCACAGGCCGGGTCCTGGGGGGCGTGGGACATAGGACGGGGAACACCAGGGACATGGGACATGGGGGGACACTGGGCTCATCCCCGGGACGACATGGGACACGGGGACAGTGGGCAAATCCCCGTGGTCCCAGGGGACATTGGACACAGGGGGACACTGGGCAAGTCCCAGGGATGCAGGGGGCACATGGGATGTAGGGGGACACTAGGCACGTCCCCAGGGCCCTGGGGGACATGCGATGTCGTCCGGGGGCCATTGGACATGGGGGGGAGGCGGGTCACGGGGCACACTGGGCATGTCGCAGGAGCACGGGGAAAGGAGGGAGGTGGGGACATGGGAACACGGGGCCCACGGACACTTAGGGGCCGGTGCGGGTCCTGGTGCGGGGGCGGTCACGGTCGCGCCCGTCGGCGGGGCCGGGGGGCGGATCCCAGTGAGTCACGGTGCTGCCGCCCCATAAAGTGTCTCCTCACCGAAACCCGCACCGGGACCGAGATCCGCACCGGGAACGCACCGAGACCGGGACCACTACGGGACCCCATCGAGATCCGCCCCGGGACCACTCCTCCCCTCCCCGGCCCCCAGCGATGGCCGCCCCGCTCCCCACCGGTACGGTCGCAGCGCGACCGTCGTGTCCGGGGTGGGGGGCACCCGGGGACACCTCGGGGGCACCCGCCAGGACTTGGGGGATCCCAGGAGGGGGAACCAGCGCCATGCCGGGAGGAGATGGGGGGCGGGCATCACGAGGCTCGGGGGATGCTGGGGGGGAACAGCCCTGGTCTCGAGGGATGCTGGGGTGGGGGATGTTTGGGAGGGGACGTTGGGCGGGACAGTCCCGGGCTGGGGGGGAAGCATCCCGGGGTGCCCATCACTGAGCCCCATCTCTGTCCGCAGGACCCCCGCTCTCCCCTACCCGGCTCCTCCTGCCCCTGCTCTGCTGGGCCGTGGCCTCTCCCCGCACAGGTAAGGGGGGCTATGGGGGCTGGGCTGGGGGGGGGAGCCGGGGCCAACTCCGGCCTCGGTGTCCACCCCCAAGGGACCGGGGGGGGTCGGGGCTGGGGATGAGCCGTGCCCCGTCCCCTCGGCAGGACCCAGCCCACCCGCCCACCCCACTGATATGAGGTCTCGGGGGAGGAGGGCAGCTCTCCCCCCCCCCAAAACCTCACCTCACCCTGTTCCCTCAGGTGCCACGGCCCTGCAGCCCCCCAGAATCACCAGCCTGGAGACACCAGCACAGCCTCCCCGGCCAGGTGAGTGACCCCCCCCCCCCCCCCGGGGGTGGTCTGGGGGGTGTGGGGGGGCTGCAGTTTGACCCCTCGCGAAGGGGGGGGGGGGATAGGGCTCAGCTCCTGCACCAAGCCCCCGCATTCACACGGGGTGCATCCCCCACCTGCAGCGGAGATTTTTAGGGTGCTGGTGGGGTGGGGGGACATTCTCCTTTAGGGAGGGGGGGCACCAGGGGACAGGGGGGGCAATGGGGACCGTGGCAGCCCCGCTGATCCCCCCCTCCTCGTGTCCCCTCCAGGTGACACTGTGAGGGTCTGGTGCGAGGCGTCCAGCAGCCTCCCCGAGATGACGTTGCTTTACTGGCTGGGGAACGGCTCCTTCGTGGAGCAGCTGCACCCCCGGGGGACCGTGAGCGAGGGGACAGTGATGTGAGTACCGGGGAGGGGGGAAGTCCCGGGCAGGGCCCCCCCAGGTTCCCAAGCTTTGGGGGTGTGATGGAGCCAGGGGGTGGATGCTGACGGGTCCCCCGTTGGGTCGCAGAGAGGAGCCACAGGGCTCGGGGGTGACCCTGCGCCGGGACCTGCGCTTCAGCTCCGTCAGCACCCGGCACCTCAGCACCAACTTCACCTGCGTGGTGCTCAGTCCCCTCGGCTTCGACGCCCGGGAGGTGCGGTGGGACCTCCCGGTACCGGCACCGACCGAGAGCGGGGGACTGGGCTGAGACCGGGCAGCAACTCGTGACAGGCGAGCGCTGCCTCCCTGCTCCCACGGCCCCGCACCACGGAGATGTGCCGCTTTGGGAGGAGGATTGTCACCGTGCCCCACCGTAGGGGTCTGCACGGCCCCCCTCCCCTGCCCCCCGTGGGGGTCCTGCCCCCCCCTCCTCGTGGGAGTCGGTCCTGGGGGCTGGGGGACCCCAGGGTTCATTAAAGCACCTGGAGGTTGTTTGGTGTCACCCGCGTCCTGGGGACGGGGCTGCCCGTGGGGTGAGGAGGTGGCTCTGGTGGCCATGGTGGGGAGAAGCCATCCCAGACTTCCCCGGTCATGCCCTATGGAGGAGGATTTTGGGAAGCCCTGGGGGGGGCCCCGAACCCCCCTCCCAGGTAGCTGGGCCCATCACCTCCCCCTCTGCATCGGGGCCGGGGGAGGGGGTGTCAGGGCTGTATCCCCAACCACTCCATGAGGACCCCCCCCGCCCCCCCTTTCATCTTGTCTCTGCCGCACGGGACCAGCGGGGCTGGGGTGGCCGGTGCCAGCCCCCTCCCTGCTCCCTCGGGGGCTTTGGGGGGCAGTGTCCCCCCTCCCGGCCAGGGGACAGGCAGGGAAACAGGGAGGAGACCCCCCACACACTCCCGGCCCCCTCGAGCAGGACCCAGGCATTGTCCCACGGGATGCTCCGGCTGCGGGAGGTGTGGGACTATGGCGGAGGCTGGAGAAGACACCCCCAGCCCCCCCCCCCCCCGTGAACCACCTGCCCCCAAGGAGCTGCAGGAAGCCTCTGGGACCCCCCCCGGTGCCACAGCAAAGTTTTATTCCTCTGGGAAAAGGAGAGCGGCGGTGCAGCCAGCTGGGCAGGGACGCCCCCAAAAGCAGCTCCCGCTGTGTCCCTGGGGTCCCCACCAGCCCCCCCCTCCCCTCCCCGGTACCTGGGGCAGCCCCTCCGGGTGGGGGGGGCCCAAATTAAAAGAAAAAAAAAAGCCATCCTAAAAGCGGCAGCTCTGCCAAAGGCTCCTCCAGGCGCCGATGGTGTCCGAGGGCTGCTGGCGTGTCCCGGGGCCGGTGGCGGGTGGCAGGGCTGAGCTGGGGGCGGGTGGCAGAGGGGGGGAGGGGGGGGAGGTGTCCCCAAGCCCCTCCTGCTGCCCCATCCCCTCCTGGCTCCCAGCGGGGGGAGGGGGTCTCAAGGCTCAGGGGGTCACGGTGGCTGCCAGGGCTGTGGCTGCCAGGAGGAGCCCCCAGAGGCACGGGGGGTGGTCCCTGGGGATGCTCCTGCCTGGGGGAGGGGGGCGGGGGACAGAGTGAGGGGCAGTCAAGGGGGGCAGAGGGTCGGGGGGGGGGAGGGGCGCAAAGGGGTTCCGGGCTCACCTGCACTGAAGACACACGGTGGGTTCTGGCATCTCTTCGCTGCCAAGGAAACCAGCTCTGTCGGCACGGGCTGCACCCCGAGCCAGACAGGACAGGCCGTGCCAGGCTGTGCCGTGCCAGGCCGTGCCAGGCTGTGCCATGCCAGGCTGTGCCAGGCTGTGCCAGGCTGTGCCATGCCAGGCTGTGCCATGCCATAAGCTGGGGAGGGGATCGAGTGCCCACTCAGTTCACAGATGACACCAGGCTGGGCAGCAGAGTGGAGCTGCCTGAGGCTCTGCAGAGGGACAGGACTAGGAGCAGCCTGGTCTGGTGGGAGGTGTCCCTGCCCATGCAGAGGGTGGGACTGGATGAGCTTTGAAGGTCCTTCCAACCCAAACCAGTCTGAGATTCTAGGATTCTATGATCTGGACAGGCTGGATCCATGTGCCCAGGACAATTGTGTGAGGTTCAACCAGGCTCAGTGCTGGGTCCTGCACTGGGGGTCACACCAACCCCCCCAACACTCCAGGCTTGGGGCAGAGTGGCTGGAAAGTGCCTGGGGAAAAGGACCTGGGGGTGTTGGTCAACAGAAGCTGGAGATGAGCCAGAGTGTGCCCAGGTGACCAAGAAGGCCACCAGCATCCTGGCTTGTGTCACCAGAGTGTGGGCAGCAGGAGCTGGGCAGGGATCCTGTCCCTGTGCTGGGCACTGGGGAGGGGGCACCTCGAGTCCTGGGGTCAGTTCTGGGCCCCTCAGGACAAGAAGGACATGGAGGGGCTGGAGCGTGTCCAGAGAAGGGCAAGGAGCTGGGGAAGGGGCTGGAGCAGAAGGAGAAGGGTCTGGAGAACTTGTGAGGAGCAGCTGAGGGAGCTGGGGGTGTTGAGCCTGGAGCAAAGGAGGCTGAGGGGAGACCTTCTGGCTCTGCAACTGCCTGAGAGGAGGTTGGAGCCAGGGGGGGTCGGTCTCTGCTCCCCAGGAACAAGTGATGGGACAAGAGGAACCGGCCTCAAGTTGTGCCAGGGGAGGTTGAGGTTGGATCTGGGGAACAATTTCTGCCTGGCAAGGGTTGTCAGGCCCTGGCCCAGGCTGCCCAGGGCAGGGCTGGAGTCCCCATCCCTGGAGGGGTTTCCAAGCCCTGGAGATGTGGTGCTGAGGGACACGGGGCAGTGGTGGCCTTGGCAGGGCTGGGGGAGCAGTTGGACTGGATGATCTTCAAGCTCTTTTCCAACCAAAATGGTTCAATGACTCTAAGATTCTATTCTGTACAGTGCCATGCTGTGCCATGCTTTGCTGCAGACCTTCCCCCATTGCCAGCCCCAGGGAAGAGTAGCTGGGAGACATGCAAGGACACGAGCCCCAAGGCCAGCTCCCCCCATCGCCCTCCCCACAATGGAGATGCCCTCTTTCCCTGGTGGGACTGGGCTACCTCCCACCATCTGCCCCCTTGCACCCCAGACCATCCTGTGGGGACATCACCTTTAATGAACTCGCAGTTGTAGTTGCTGAATGTTTCCTTGGAGTAGAGCTGGATGTAGGCGTTGCCATCACGCCAGGTGGCATTGGTGACCTCGAAGCACTCGAAGGGTGGGATGAGGACCTCCTCCTCCTGGGCGATGATGGAGAAGTCCTTGATGGGGACACCATAGCAGGTGCACACCGAGAAGAAGGTGTCCTTGCCGAATTGCTGGGTGTTCTGGCTGCGGAGGGAGGTGGAGGTGAAGTGGCCAAAGCGGACGGTCCGACCACGCTGGGTGGTGAAGCGGATGTCCTGGACCCCCCGGTAGACTTGGTAGCAGCGGCGGGGCTGCGCCTCCCGCAGGGCGCGCAGGGCTTCGCTCAGCAGGAAATGCAGCACCTTGAAGTGAAAGGAATCCAGGTATTCCCGGCGGGAGCGCCCAGCCTCCCGCACGGCCGCGTTGAAGTTCTGGTAGAGGGGCCCCGGCAACGTGTAGGCCAGGATGGCAATCGCCTGCTCCGGCCGCAGCACCGGGGGGACGCAGCTGCGCCGGCTGCGCCATTCGGCGGCAGCCAGAGCCCAGGCCTGGGCGTAGATGCTGTTGATGGTGAACTCGGTGCGGTTGAGCTCTGCCAGCTCCTCCTCCATCAGGTGGCTGCAGCCCTGGTACTGGTCGTCGAAGGAGTTGGGGGCCATGTCCAGGGCCACCTCCTTGATGGAGCTGAGGTGTCCCTGGTACAGGGTGCTGGTGACCAGGGTCCCAGCCAGCAGCACCAAGCCCAGCGCCAGGTGCTCCATGGTGGGCAGAGCTGCACGGCCACGGGGGGACCGGGCAGGGAAGCAGCTGGTTCCTCGGCAAGAGGCTGGGGAGGTGGGGGGGCAGGAGCAGGGTCAGCTTGGGAGGGTACGGGGAGGGGGCTGTGAGAAGCAGGGCAGGCTGGGGGGGGGAAGCAACCTGCCCCCCCCCCGAGTTCCATCCTCAGCCAGGGGCACCACTGAGACCCCCACCCTGGCACCAGACAAGAACCTGGTACTGTCCCAGCACCAACTCCGACCTCAACCTCAGCACTGGTGATCCAGCCCCCCCAAAACCCAGACCCTGACCCCAACCCTGGCACCAATCCAGACCGCAACGCCAGCATCAGCCAAGGCCCCAACCCTAGCACCACCCTAGACCCCGACCCTGGCACCAGCCAAGACCCCAACCCCAGCACCAGCTGAGACCCTGACCCCAGCCAAGATCCCAACCCCAGCCAAGACCCAACCCCAGCACCAGCTGAGACCCTGACCCCAGCCAAGATCCCAACCCCAGCCAAGACCCAACCCCAGCACCAGCTGAGACCCTGACCCCAGCCAAGATCCCAACCCCAGCCAAGACCCAACCCCAGCACCAGCTGAGACCCTGACCCCAGCCAAGACCCCAACCCCAGCCAAGACCCCAACCCCAGCACCAGCTGAGACCCTGACCCCAACTAAGCCCCCGACCCCGTTACTTGCATTAAACCCTGCAGTACGGTCCTGGTGCCCGTCACCCGGCAGACCCTGGCAGGGACCACCCCCCAGTCCCCAGCCAGCAGCGTCCCCGTGTCCCGCGGTGGGACAGGCTGGGGCTGCCCCAGGCTCCGCTGCCGCCGCCGGGCCGAGGAGCGGCCGCTCGTTCTTTTTATAGCAGCCCCGGCCGGGACCGCCCGGGCCCCGATCCAGCCCCCATCTCTCCCCTCCCGGTTATTTTTACCGTCTCCCCCCCGGTGCCCGGAGCAGCCGCGGTCACCTCCTGCCTTGCGGGGGAGGAGGGGGGGGGGATAGTGAAGAAGCCCCAAAACATCCCCGGGGGGGTTTTCTGGAGGGTCTTTGCTATAACCCGGGCACAGGCACCATCCCGCCCCCGGCTCTGCCTTGTCCTTGCAGGAGTTGAGGCGGACCGAGATAGGCAAAGCCGCGACCCACACCCCCACCTCGGGGGCTGAACTGGTGCTAGAAATCCAGGAAGCAGCACATCCTGTGCTGGCAGCACTGGATATTAAGGACATGTTTTTCCAGGTCCCTATTGATATTGAGGACCCGGTGCTTGCACTGACCCCCCCACCCCCTGTCACGCTGCTGAGGATGGGGCAGGTTGTGGCATGAGTGTCACAGAGGTGTGGTGGGGAGAGCTGCATCTCTCCAGCCCCACTGAGCTGCTCCTGGCAGGTTCCACGTCCTTGTCCCCATCTGCAGCCTTGTCCATGTCCACCACCAGCTGCTCCTGCATAGACTCATGGATTGGTTTGGGTTGCAGGAATCCTAAAGGCCATCCAGTGCCACCCCTGCATGGGCAGGGACACCTCCCACCAGCCCAGGCTGCTCCAAGCCCCATCCAACCTGCCCTTCAACACTGTTATCTCTGCCTGTATCTTTTCCTGCAAATGCTACCCGAAACTTTTCAGCTTTCAGGGATTTATAGGAGAGGCTTAAACAATCCAGACTTCCTTGTGTCAACTGTGTATAAACAAGGTCAGTGAGTTTACAGGCCAAAGATAAGCAAGCCTCCCCCCAAAAAAAGACAATACCTGGCAAGGAAGCAGGATGCTCTGCAATAACAGCTCAGAACATCCTGATTTTGCCGACTTGAGTTGGGAAGAATGGGATTGTTAAACTATGAGATATAATCCTATATGGGCAAAACAGCCTCAGGCCAGAACTGGTGGGCACTTCTCAGGAGTTGTATGAATTCATTGGTCTGATGTATATAAAGGATGAGTTTTTGTCCTTCAGTGTGCACGTTAGGAGGGATCCCTCATGCACCCAGTGCTGCAATAAACCGTTGGCTTTTGAATCTAACATTTGGTTTGGAGAGTTTTTTTGGGTAACGCAACCAGGCCTGTGTTCACACCTCTTAGGGTGCCTGTCACCAGGTAAGGTGAAATACGAATTATTTTAGATATTAGGAAGAAATTCTGTGCTGTGATCTTGAAGGTCCCTTCCAACCCAAACCATTCAATGCTTCTATGATTTTACCTCCAGGTGTGTCTGCTTGCCACCAGGTGAAGTGCTACGCTGACCATTTCACCTCATGGCAACTAGTCACAGAATCACAGAAGCATTAAGATTGGAAGAGACCTCTGAGATCATCAAGTCCAACCATCAACCCAGCACCCCCATGCCCACTAAACCACGTCCCTCAATGCCACGTCCACACGATTTTTTAACACCTCCAGGAATGGTGACTCCACCACCTCCCTGGGCAGCCCGTTCCAATGCTTGGCCACCCTTTCAGCAAAGAAATTGTCCCGAATATCCAATCGGAACCTCTTCCAGCTGGAAACCCTTCCCCCTGGGCCCAGCCCTCCCTGCCCTTGGCCAAAGCCCCTCCCCAGCTTTCCTGGAGCCCCTTCAGGCACTGCAAGGTGCTCCAAGCTCTCCCTGGAGCCTTCTCTTCTCCAGGCTCAACACCCCCAACTCTCCCAGCCTGTGTCCAGAGCAGAGCTGCTCCAGCCCTCCCATCATCTCTGGGGCCTCCTCTGGACTCTGTCCAACAGCTCCGTGTCCTTCTTGTGTTGGGGACCCCAGAGGTGGCCCCAGCCCTGCAGGGGGGTCTCAGCAGAGCAGAGCAGAGGGGGACAATCCCCTCCCTGGCCCTGCTGGTCATGCTGTTGGACACAGGACATGGGTGGCTTTGGTGGCTCATTTTGAGCTTCTCACCCATCTCTCCCAGGTCCTTCTCCTCAGGGCTGCTGCCCATCCATTCTCCTTGATTTGTGCTGGGATTGCCCCAACCCATGTGCAGCCCCTTGTCCTTGCCCATGTTGACCTTCATGTCTATGTATATGAAGATCTGTACATCCAGCCAGGGAAAGGCTCTGCCCAGCCCTCCCTCCATTGTCCACCTCCGGATGGGGCTGCAAGGACCGGGCATTTGACCCATGCAGTTGAGGGTCCCTGAGGGTCCTGCACCTCTTTTCTGCCCACCCTGTGCCCACCCCCAGCCCTCCCCTGGACCCCCGACATCCCAGGAGGGAGAGGGAGGATTCATGGTCCAGAGTTTTATTTCCAGTGCGTTGGATTTCTCAGGTGCAGGAGGCAATGGGAGCACATGGCCACAGGCCCTGGGGGGCTGGGACCCCTCAGCCCTGCAACCAGGGTGACCCCAGCTGGGGTGGGGGGGTCCCACTGTTGAGCTCCTCTCCCCCAGCACTGATGGACCTCCCACCCTGCAGCTCCATGGGGTGCCAGGGGCTACGTGGGATGAGCCACCCTCATGGGGCACCCATGGCCACCGCCATCCCGTAGTGGGGTGGTGGGCAGGGGGTCCATCAGGGTGGTGGGTCTGCCAGGGCTATCAGGCAGCTTTGCCCAGGACCAGCACACTCATGAGGAAGACCATGAGGAAGAAGACCCACATAAAGAAGCGATCCATCACCTTGGCCACCTTCTTCCACTCCCCGGTGCGGCGCTGGGCAGCGCGGTGCCGTCGGAAGCAACCGGTGATGTAGTTGACGTTCCTCAACAGGCCATCATGGTGGCACAAGCAGCGGTCCCGGGGGCAGCCCCCCACCTCAGCACCCACATCCCCTTCCCTAGGGCTCTCCCCCAGCATGCCGGGGTCCCCCCTGCCTGCTTGCCTGCCCAGCACCTGCCGGGGGCTCTTGCAGCTCTCGCCCACCTCGTAGACACAGCAGAGTCGGGCCATGTGGTGAAGGATGAGCCGCCTGGCCCAGGGAGGCACGGGCCGGGCCCCTGGGCCACAGTGGTGGATGTTCATGATGAAGATGGTCAGGGCAGTGGAGGCCGTGATCATGGTCATTGTGGCGATGTAGTACTTCCCTGTGTGGGCAACAGGCGGTGAGGCCGTGGTCTAGAAAGTCTCCAAGGAGGCCTTAGAGCACCTTGCAGTGCCTGAAGAGGCTCCAGGAAAGCTGGGGAGGGGCTTTGGCCAAGGGCAGGGAGGGATGGGCCCAGGGGGAAGGGTTTCCAGCTGGAAGAGGGGAGCTGGAGATGAGATGGGAGGGAGAACTTGTGTGCTGTGAGGGTGGGGAGAGCCTGGCCCAGGTTGGCCAGAGAAGCTGTGGCTGCCCCATCCCTGGCAGTGTTGAAGGGCAGGTTGGATGGGGCTTGGAGCAGCCTGGGCTGGTGGGAGGTGTCCCTGCCCATGCAGGGGTGGGACTGGATGGGGTTTAAGGTCCCTTCCCACCCAAATCAGTCTGGGATTCTGGGAGTCTATGAGGGGGTAGAGACCTGCACCCCACCCCCATGCCCAGCCCCTCAGTGTGGGTGCAGCCCTGGTCCCATGGGACACTCACCGATGAGCGGGACACTCTCTGAGGGTGGCATGCTCTCTGCCACCAGCAGCTGGAAGACAGTGAGGGCCAGCAGCACCGTCACCCCCAGCGAGACCTTCTCCCCAGAGTCGGCCGGCAGGTAGAAGCCGAGGGGTGCCAGGAAGGACACCATGATGCAGGGCAGGAGGAGGTTGTAGATGTAGAAGGAGGCACGGCGGCGGAGGAGCAAGGTGAAGGTGACATCGGGGTAGGGCTCGGAGCAGCAGCCATAGGTGATGACGTTCCTGGTGGCTGGCATGCCCAGCACCTCCCACTCCACGTTCTCCACAAAGTCCGTCAGGTCGCCGGTGTCCAGCCGGTTGCGGAGGTCGATCTGGTTCCCGTTGTAGGTCCAGGAGCCGAAGGTGAGACGGCACCGCTGCCCGTCGAAGGGGAAGTAGGAGACGTCCACCTTGCAGGAGCTCTTGGTGATGGCAGGTGAGTCCCACATGATGTGTCCGTCAGAGCGCAGCACCACGTTGGTCTCCATCGAGCCGCCAAAGCGATCGTCAGCGCTGGGGGATGGACCCCGTGGGGCCGGGGTGGCCCCAAGCCTCATGTGGGACCAGGGTCTATGTGGCCAGGGTCCAGCGCCAGCCCCCAACACTGTGTCCCCTTCCCATGTCACCCTGCCCCACCAAAAGTGGTGGTTTGGTGCCCCAGGCCACCCCCACAGTGGCACATCCCAACCAGCAGGTCAGTGCCAGCTCCCCCAGCCACCCCTTTTCACCCAGTTGGGGTGACCATCTCCCTGTGTCACCCACACCAGGACCCCCTGGGAGCAGGGGGACACCAAGGACAACCCACTTGTTGTAGAGGATGATGTCTGGCCGCCAGACGTAGCTGCTGGGGATGCGGATGCTGTCGATGCCGTCGTAGGTGTCCTTGTCCCAGGTGAGGTGGGCATCCAGCCAGGCCTGACGGACCCACAGGTAGGAGGTGAGGACCTGGTTCCTCTCATCCTGTTGAGGGGAGAGGGTGGGTGTGGGGGGACAGACCCCCAGAGCCCCACCAGCCCGGCGACCTCCTGAGGGGCTCAGCTGCTTTCAAGGGGGTTGTGGTGGTTTGGGGAGGTTGGAGAGGGCTGAGCTGGTTTCAAGTGGTCTGAGTTCATCTTGTGAGGGTGGGGAGAGCCTGGCCCAGGTTGGCCAGAGAAGCTGTGGCTGCCCCATCCCTGGAGACATTCCAGGTCAGGTTGGATGGGGCTTGGAGCAGCCTGGTCTGGTGGGAAGTGTCCCTGCCCATGCAAGGGTGGGACTAGATAAGCTTTAAGGTTCCTCCAACCCAAACCAGTCTGGGATTGGATGAACTGTGCTGGTTTTGGGGGGTCTGAGCTGACCTGGGGGCAGCTGGGCTGGTTTTGAGGGCTCTGGGCTGGTTTTGAGGGATGAAAATCATCTCTGGGTCCAGCAGGACCCACTGCAGGGAGAGCAGAGCCCGGCCAAGAGGTGGCCAAGAGCGTGACAAGGACAGTCTGGTTCTGGCCGGGGTGCTGGTGGTGGTGCCATGCCTGGCCACTCACCATGTCGATGATCTGGGCCAGGGTGACCTGGAGGGTGACATTGAGCGCCCGGTCCGTGTCCTCCACGGGGCGCAGGGCGCTGGAGTAGTTGGCAAAGAGGTCGTGGAGCAGCTTGTAGGCAAACCTGCCCTGTGCCCCCCGGCAGCCTGCGGGGACCCAGACCGGGGGACTGGAGGGGCTGCGGGTGCCGGGGGTGCAGCCAGACCCCTCCCCAGGGACCCGGCTACAGGGACCCTCCGGGTGGGGGAGCACCCCAGGACCCCTGTCCCTCCCCATCACTGACCCAAACCTCCAGGTCCCATCAACCCTATCCCCCGGCGGGGGTGCTGCTACTCGCTGGGGCTGAGAGACCCTCTCCCCCCCCCCCGGGTGGGGGTCAGCACCCCATGGCCCCCCCCGACACTTACCCGGGGCCAGGAGGCAGCCGGCGAGGCAGAGGGCGAGCAGCGGGCGAGCTCCGGGCTCCATCCCGCCCGCTCCCGCCCCACGCAGGTCCCGGGGGACAAGGGCGGAGGGGGGGGGGGACAGCGGCGCTGCCTGTGAGCACGGGGGTGACGTCAGGGCTGGGACACGGCGGGGGGGGGGACACCTTGGCCTCCCCAGGGACTGTGTCAGTGCGGTGGGGGGGGAACGGAAAGCGATGCCCGAGGAGCTCGGGGTGAGGGGGTCCGGGCACAGGGAGCTGGGATGTGGGAGGGGGTTTGGGTGCAGCTGAGCCCCGTTGGGTCAGGAGGGTCTCATGGGAGCACGACAGGCAGCGTGTGGCTTGTTGTGGTCCCTGGAGACCCTTCTGGCCACGCTGGGACCAGGACCATGGGTGACACGGACCATGCTGGAGCAGGCAGGGATGAAGTGGCTCCTCGATGTGTTGTCCTGGAGGTTCTTCCTGCCCGGAGCTGCCTGCAGCTTCATTCCCAGCCTCTCCAGAAACCACCCTCGCCTCTGGCCCGGGGGGCTGGGGGGGCTGCAGGGAGAGGGGATCGGTCCCCGCAGCCAGAACAGGCTGGAAAAGGAAATCCCAGGGATGAAAGGGAAATGTCACCCTGGCTGCAGCCGGGGCCAGCCTGGAGCTGTGGCAGCGGGAAGACCCCAGGGTGGATGGAGGGACCACCGTGCACTGCCAGAGACACCCCGCGCCCCCACTCCTCCTGTCTCAGTAAAAAAAACGAGGAATGGGGGTAAGAGGAAGATTATTCCCGTTCGGTGGGAAGAAACTCCCGGGACGTTAAGGGACATGACCCGGGAGACAAAGCCACAAGTGGCAGAGAGGTCCCTGGCTCAGGGATGCGGGAGCGTGTCCCCAGCTCCAGCCCTGCGTGAGGCCACCGACCCCTGTCCCCTGTCCCCTGGCTCCTCTCCCCCGCCGGGCCCGGCAGCAGATGCCAAGCAGCGCCCAGCGCTCCTAAGGCTGGAGGTTTTGTTTCCAAGCGCTGAATTATTCATCCCCAGCCCGACATTCCGGCTGCTCCCGCGCCCAGGGCGGCCGCCGGGTGCCGTGGAGACACAATTAGGATAATGAGGGAGGCGAAGCCGGGCGGGTTGGACCCCCGCTCGGGGGGGGTGTCACGTTTAACGGGCGGTGACTCCGGCCGGGCGGGGGAGAGGGGACACAAGTCGCCCTTGTAGGAGCTTTTCGTGCCCCAGAGCTGGCACTGGGGAGCGGGTCCCCCCAGCCCCGAGCCCAGGAGAAGAGACCACCCAGCACCGGCCCGCCTCGGGGAGCAGAGGCCTGGATTCATGCCCAGCCCGGGACCATGGGATGGATTGGGTTGGGAGGGGCCTTAAAGCCCATCCAGTCCCACCCCTGCCATGGGCAGGGACACCTCCCACCAGCCCAGGCTGCTCCAAGCCCCATCCAACCTGCCCTTCAACACTGCCAGGGATGGGGCAGCCACAGCTTCTCTGGCCAACCTGGGCCAGGCTCTCCCCACCCTCCCAGCACACAAGTTCTCCCTCCCATCTCATCTCCAGCTCCCCTCTTCCAGCTGGAAACCCTTCCCCCTGGGCCCAGCCCTCCCTGCCCTTGGCCAAAGCCCCTCCCCAGCTTTCCTGGAGCCCCTTCAGGCACTGCAAGGTGCTCCAAGCTCTCCCTGGAGCCTTCTCTTCTCCAGGCTCAACACCCCCAACTCGCCCAGCCTGTCTCCAGAGCAGAGCTGCTCCAGCCCTCCCATCATCTCTGGGGCCTCCTCTGGACTCAGTCCAGCAGGATATTTCTCCATGGGTTATTTCACACACAGTTTTCACCCTGAACAAGCCTGTTTTGTTCTGTTGCACAGAAAAGCACTTCCACTTCCCCGTCGGTCTGAAGCTTTAACCTGGCCCATCCCTCACCCCTCTCCAGAAATCCCCCTTCCAGTGAAGCCCATTTCCCCCCCTCCACACTCACCCTGGCTCTGCAGCCTCCTCTAACCCTTCTCTCCATCATTCCCAGGAGGACAAGCTCCATCACTCCCCCAGGGGTCCGGGTGAGGCTCACCAGCCCAGAGCTCCCCCCACCCTCCTCCTTGAAGACAGGGGTGACTTTTTCTTCCAACATTCTTCTGTGGCTCCGAAGGAACCTCTCCATGACCTTTCAGAGGTATTCCAGTGGCCCTGCAGGTCCCTCAGCCCTCATGGGTGGACCCTGCCAGGCCCCAGAGACACAGGGTCTAAGGGCTCCATGGCCTTCATCCCTCTCCAAGCCAACTCTTCCTCACTCCAACCTTTCCTCCTGCTCTCAGGGCCCTCCAGTTGCTGCAGGCCAGTCCTACCAGTGAAGACCAGGCTGAAGGTGCCACCCAGTCCCTTTTCCATCTCCTTTGTGACCAAGTCCCCATTCTCATTCTACCCTGAGCCCCCTTTTCAGTCAGTCCAGATGTTCCTGTCACTCCCTTCCCACCCCTCAGTGGGTTCAGCTCCAGGGGGATCCCAGCTTTCCCCAGCTCCAGCCACCACGTGGGGACAAGCCCAAGAGCCACCTGCCTCCAACTCTGAAACCTTCCTGAAAGAGCAAAGCAAACCGTGGGAATACTATAAACATTTTATTTATTGTTTTCAAAAAGACAGGAAAATAATCTAGATCATTTATTTATATTTGTTTTGTTTCTTTTAAATAAAAATCTTTACAGAAGCCTCATGCAGAAAGACCTGGGGCGAGCCAAGGGGGAGCTCAGGGGTCTGCACTGACCCCAGGCCCCACAGCAGGGCCAGAGGCAGCTTTTTTTTTTTCCTTCTCCCCAAAACAAGTTGGTTTCTGAACACAGTGAAAGGGAAGCCCGAGGACACAGGCAGGGACATGGGCTCCACTCAATGTAACCCAGCAAAGGATGATGGATGGAGCTGGGGGGGGGGGGGGCTGCCTGCACCCCTGCCTGCACAGGCAGAGTCTGGCAGGGATTCCAGCCGGGCTGTTCCACTCCTGGGAGCTCTTTGGGCTGTTCTGCTTTCTGAGCAGTTTGCTCCTTCCCAGCAGGAATGCCTGGTCCTGGAATGCAGCAACTCTTGGGAGAAGCTCCTGCTGTTTTAGTGCCTGTGGGATCCAGGAGGTGTCTGTCCCCGAGGCCACCCTAAGGCACACGCAGAGGTGTCACCTCCCCTGCTCCTGAGGCTGGGAAGGAGCTGGTTTTGCTTTTGGAGATGGAGAAATGAGAGAAAGGAGAGGCTGGCAGTGCTCCAGGGCAGAGAGGGGATGCAGGAAAAGACACTTCAGAGTTTTGTTTCTTCTCAACCCCCAACCCCAGAGCAGACTTGGAACATCCAGCCCTGGTTAAAGCTCATCCGTGGTCAGTTGAGGCGCCAAAGGTCCATCAGTTGATAAGTGCAGTCCCACCAAAGCAGGAATCTGCCCACAGGGAAAAAAACCAACAACCATCCCAGACCTTGCTCCACCATCCTCTGTGCTGCAAGGGAAAGGAGGGACAAGGATCTGCCAGGAGGGGAAGCCCAGAGCCTGCCCCCCTCCACGGGTACAACCTCCCCTGCAGACGGGTTTGGCAAGAGGAGCTTTATTGAGTCTAGGAAATGTTGGGTGGCCGGGGGTGCCAGCCAGCAAGGTCCAACCGGGCTCAGCACTCCAGACTCACCAGTCACCCGACAGGCTCCAGCTGCTTGACACGGAGAGGTTGTTCACCCCAGAACAAAAGGGTTAACAAAGAGTAAAAAGTAGGGGAGGGCGAAAGAAAAGCTGTCCATGGGTGGCAGGGCCCCTCCTTCCTCAGGGCGTGCCCAGGGTCAGCTCCCGCAGGTAGGACTGGGTCAGGCTCCGCAGCTCCTCCAGGGCGTAGTCCTCGGGCATGGGCAGGCGGCCGACGTGCGGGGCCAGCAGGCGCAGGGGGACGCGCTGCGGGTCGGGCTCGGGGCAGTGCTGCAGGCTCAGCACCACCCGCAGCAGGTTGGCCAGGCGCTTGGCCATGTCTGCAGAGAGCAGGGAGAGGGGTTGTGTGGAGGCTGCAACACCGGGACCTCCCCCTGCAGAGGAGGGAACTCCAGCAGAGATCCCACGGGAAGGTTGGGAGCTGAGAGATGTGCTGGGTTGGTGGAAACCTGCCCTAGGGGGACCCGGCCCTTCCTCAGCCCCAGCGCTGAACCTCCTCTCTCCACACGTGTCTCCTTGGCTCACATCCAGCAGGGCCAGGGAGGGGATTGTCCCCCTCTGCTCTGCTGAGACCCCCCTGCAGGGCTGGGGCCACCTCTGGGGTCCCCAACACAAGAAGGACACGGAGCTGTTGGAGAGAGTCCAGAGGAGGCCCCGGAGATGATGGGAGGGCTGGAGCAGCTCTGCTCTGGAGACAGGCTGGGAGAGTTGGGGGTGTTGAGCCTGGAGAAGAGAAGGCTCCAGGGAGAGCTTGGAGCACCTTGCAGTGCCTGAAGGGGCTCCAGGAAAGCTGGGGAGGGGCTTTGACCAAGGGCAGGGAGGGCTGGGCCCAGGGGGAAGGGTTTCCAGCTGGAAGAGGGGAGCTGGAGATGAGATGGGAGGGAGAACTTGTGTGCTGTGAGGGTGGGGAGAGCCTGGCCCAGGTTGGCCAGAGAAGCTGTGGCTGCCCCATCCCTGGCAGTGTTGAAGGGCAGGTTGGATGGGGCTTGGAGCAGCCTGGGCTGGTGGGAGGTGTCCCTGCCCATGCAGGGGGTGGGACTGGGTGAGCTTCAGGTCCCTTCCAGGCCAAACCATCCCATGGTTCCCCTCATCAAGCTCAGCCTTCCTCCAGCAGCACAGAGGGACAGATACAGGGGCAGCCCAGGTGACAGCCAGTGTCCCAGCTATAAAGCCACCCCCCCGGGGGCTGTCACTGTCACCTACCTGACTGTGCCAGGCAGTCCTTGGCACAGTGGCACTGGAGCTGCTGTATCCTGTTGCACAGGGATGTCACTGTGGTGTGTAACCTCTCCAGCTCGTAGGTGGAACAATCCAGCTGAAAGGAAACAGGAGTCGGGCTCACCCAGGATCCCTCAGGCTGCTCCGGCCAGACCCACCCACCCAGAGCCCTGAAACCTCTTAGAAGTTCACACCCCAAGGGGGGGATGGGAAGCCTGGAGCTGAATGAGAAGGGACTGACACGCAGAGGAGCTCACTGCTGGTTTTGTTCCTTCTCCTTCACTTCTGTCAGACCACACTCCACAGAGCAGGTCTGCAGAGTCGCTGGATCACCTTGGTTGGAAAAGGCCTTCAAAGATCACCAAGTCCAACCATCAACCTAACACTGACAAGTCCTTAACTAACCCACATCCCTCAGTACTATGTCTATACAACTCCTAAATCCCTCCAGGGATGGGGGCTCCACCCTTGCCCTGGGCAGCTGCCCCCATCTCATTTTGAGGTCATTTACCCAACCTCCCTTGTCAGAGATGCAGCAGATTCCCTCTGCCCGGGGCAAACACCAACCTGAGCACTGAGCAGCCAGGGGAAGGGGATTCTAAAGGCAAGAATGTGTTTGAGCTTCCAAACTGTAGGAAAAATAAATCCCACCAGGTGTTAGTGAGTTACCTGCTGGATCCTGTCGAGCATCTCAGTAACATGGATGTAGTCCAGGTAGACCAGCCCTGCCAGCTCCCAGTCCTGGATGAGGGCACTGCGCTCCGGAGGGGCCAGATCCTCCAGGAATCCCTTCAGGTACTTGTAGTTCTCGTTGATAATGGCATCTGAAGAGAAGCAGCACCTTAGTGACCCAGGGAAGGGGTTTCTGACAGCTCAGGAACATGGACTGTTGAAAACCCAAGCCATGGACTGAGCTCTTCATCAGTTCTGTAACCCCTGACACCACCGGCCACGGCCAGAAATGTTGACGTGAATCAATCCTCACTATGAGGGTGGGGAGAGCCTGGCCCAGGTTGGCCAGAGAAGCTGTGGCTGCCCCATCCCTGGCAGTGTTGAAGGGCAGGTTGGATGGGGCTTGGAGCAGCCTGGGCTGGTGGGAGGTGTCCCTGCCCATGCAGGGGGGTTGGAACCTGATGAGCTTTAAGGTCCCTTCCAGGCCAGACCATTCCATGAATCTATGACTTATGAGCTCCACAGGACAAGACTAAGGCCATCCCAATCCCAGGAGCAGGATAGGGGCTCCAGAAATGCCTCTGCAGCCCTTACTCCCTGAGGCACCTCTGGCACTGGAAGGTGCAGAAGGTAAAGTCCTGCCCTTCTCACATGTCTGCAGTGACTCACCAGCACCCCAGGAACCACCAGAGCCTGGTCACTCTCTGCTAACCCCAGCCCCTTCCACCACCAGCTCCACCACTGCCCCATGTCCCTCAGCACCACATCTCCAGGGCTTGGAAACCCCTCCAGGGATGGGGACTCCACCCCTGCCCTGGGCAGCCTGGGCCAGGGCCTGACAACCCTTGCCAGGCAGAAATTGTTCCCCAGATCCAACCTCAACCTCCCCTGGCACAACTTGAGGCCGGTTCCTCTTGTCCTGTCGCTTGTTCCTGGGGAGCAGAGACCGACCCCCCCTGGCTCCAACCTCCTCTCAGGCAGTTGCAGAGCCAGAAGGTCTCCCCTCAGCCTCCTTTGCTCCAGGCTCAACACCCCCAGCTCCCTCAGCTGCTCCTCACAAGTTCTCCAGACCCTTCTCCTTCTGCTCCAGCCCCTTCCCCAGCTCCTTTGCCCTTCTCTGGACACGCTCCAGCCCCTCCATGTCCTTCTTGTCCTGAGGGGCCCAGAACTGACCCCAGGACTCGAGGTGCCCCCTCCCCAGTGCTGAGGAACACCCAGTGACTTTTGTTCCTGTATTTTGTGTTGCCCTGGAGACACAAGGACACAACCCCACCGAGAGACTGACCTGAGGCCAAGTGCCTGACAACCAGCTTGTGACACTGGTTCCAGTGCCCAGCCTTGAACAAGAAGAGGGCTTCTTTGTGCTTGTCACCCTCCATCCTTGCTCGAACTGCCTTTGCTTCATGAATCCACTCCGGGGGGACACAGAGTCTCTGTGTCAGGAATGTCTCCTTGCTCCAGGACTCCGGGGTCTCGTCCAGGCTGCAGTGCCGGTCCAGGAGCTCCCGCACGGCCTTCTCCCGGGTGCTGGGGGCAGAGGAGCCCAGAGTCAGCTCAGTCACTTCAGGACAGGATGAGCACTGACACAGGAGTCATGGCTGGTGTTTTGGAACATCTTAAATGTTCTAAGCTTAAGGAGGTTAACACAGGCCCCTAAAAGTAACATCCAGGTTTTGTTTGAAGTTACAGGGTTGGAAAAACATTCTAGTGGGATGTGGCTGGAAAGAGGAACAGCAGGAGACGCCCTGCCAGAGCAGGGTCACCTCCAGCAGATCCCACAGGAACACGGCCAGAGGGTTGGGGATGTCTCCAGAGAAGGAGACTCCACAGCCTCTCTGGGCAGCCTGTCCCAGGGCTCTGCCACCCTCACAGGCAAGAGGTTCCTCCTCATGTTCAGCTTGACCCTCCTGTGCTCCAGCTTGTGCCCATGGCCCCTTGTCCTGTCCCTGGGCACTGCTGAGAAGAGCCTGGTCCCACCCTCCTGACACCCCCTGGAGATACTGAGCAGCCTTGAGGAGACCCCCCCTCAGTCTCCTCCTCTCCAGCTGAACAGCCCCAGGTCCCTCAGCCTTTCCTCACAGGGCAGATGCTCCAGCCCCCTCAGCACCTTGGTGGCCCTGGCTTGGACTCTCCAGTACCTCCTGGTCTTTGCTGAACTGGGGAGCCCGGAACTGGTCCCAGTTCTCCAGCTGTGTGGCCTCACCAGGGCAGAGCAGAGGGACAGGAGAACCTCCCTGACCTGCTGGTCACACTCTTCCTGATGCCCCCCAGGAGGCCATTTGCCTTCTTGGCCACCAGAGCACCTTTTGTTGGCTCATGGTCACCCTGTTGTCCCCCAGGACCCCGAGGTCCTTCTCTGCAGAGCTGCTCTCCAGCAGGTCAGCCCCACCCTGTGCTGATCCATGGGGTTGTTCCTCAACTTTACACGTCACCTTGTTGAATTTCATCTAGTTTCTCCCTGCCCAGCTCTACCCAAGCACAGTCTCTCCTGCCTCTCTGCAATCTCAGGAGACAATTCCTGTGAGTGCCAGGCAGTTCTGCAGTGCTGCAGCCCCAGATGAACCTCAGGGAAGCCACGCTGAGTGACAGCACTGACAGCAGGTCTCTGAAGAGGAGACCTCATCATCCTCTACAACTACCTGAGAGGAGGTTGTGGTGAGGTGGGTGTTGGCCTCTTCTCCCTGGCGACCAGTGATAGGCCAAGAGGAAATGGGGTCAAGCTGCACCAGGGGAGGTCCAAGCTGGATATTAGGAATAATTTCTTCACAGCAAGAGTGGTGAGGGATTGGAACAGGCTGCCCAGGGAGGTGGTGGAGGCACCATCCCTGGAGGTGTTCAAAAAAGGGGCAGATGATGTGTTTTGGGAGACGGTTTAGTGCTTGGGGGTTGTAGGGTGGATGGTTGGACTTTATGATCTTGAAGGTCTTTTCCAACCTTGACAATTCTATGATTCTATCCCATGAAACAGACACCACCCTTTTCAAGGGGAGGTGATAAAACACAAACCATCATCTCCTCACCGTGTGTCTGGCTCGTGCAGCAGGACAAACACAGCCCACTCCCAGAGCCCCTCGCTCTCCAGCTGGGCAGCGTAGCTGGTGTTCAGGACCCCCTGGCTCTGCCTGAGGAGGTGGGTGTAGTTCAGGGCCCTCAGCACCTCCCAGAGGTGCCAGCTGAGGCGATGGTCCAGGGGGTCGGATGTCACGCTCCTGGGATCAAGCAGCTGGTCGAGATCGTAGTGCCTGGAGGGGAGAAATGTTTGCATCCTTCATTAGGTTCATTAGGTCCATGTAACACAATTATTAACCAGTGCTCCCCAGTTCCTTCCCTTCACCCACTTTCAATTATTCCACAGATGTGACTTATCTGGGTGGGGGGGATTTGCTTGTGGTTTTTTTAAAAAAGAAAAAACAAGAGCAACTGTTAAAATCCTTTTGCTCTTGAGTCTGCAGCCAGGCTGGGACAGGCTGCTCTGCTACAGACTCATGGGATGGTTGGGTTGGAAGGGACCTTAAAGCTCACCAGGGTCCAACCCCCCTGCCATGAGCAGGGACACCTCCCACCAGCCCAGGCTGCACAAGCCTCATCCAACCTGGCCTTGAACACCTCCAGGGAGGGGGCAGCCACAGCCTCCCTGGGCAACCTGTGCCAGTGCCTTCCTACCCTCACGGGGAAGAAGTTCTTCCTGAGGTCTGACCTCAATCTCCCCTCTTGCAGTTTCAAACCATCCCCCCTTGTCCTGTCACTATCTGGTATCTGCTCCTCCTGCAGGTTGCTCAAGGCCTTCAAACAAGGCAGCCATGATGAAGCACAATCACTGCACCCCTGGACACACACAACATGTAAGAAACGCCCCCACAAACGTGCTCCAGAGCTTCAATGTCACCAACTACAGCATCACCAGCAGTGACAGTGCCACCACCTTCTGTCAGGTGGCACAGGCAGGGCAGGTTAAATGTGACTGGTTCAGAAAATGCTGAAGCTGATTCCACACCCTTGGGAATTCAAGAACTCACTGACCAAGATTCTTCCAAACAGTTTTTGAACTATTTGCCCACCTACCTGTCACTGTAGAGCTTTAACAGGTGGAAGCAGACGTCTCTCAGAGGCCTTCCTGCACTGTCCTCTTCTTCAACCACACAGCCAGAATCCTCCAGGTAAGGAGGCAGGGGGCAGCAGGCATATTTTTCACACTCTGCTGTGTTCTAAAGAAAGAGTTTTAACAGTCTGAAGTTAGTGCTTGGAACAAAGCTGGAGCCACCCTGCTGGAGCAGGATGTGGCCCGTGATGGGAATTGCAGCGGGAAGTGGAGGAAGTCAAACAGGGAAATGGGCGCGGGGATAAACACAGCTGAGGAGGGGACATTGGCCCCGAGGGGACGGGGCAGCGGCTGCTCACCAGCCTGGCCGTGGCACCAGCACCGGGGCCCACACGGTCCCACAGCCCGAATCTGCCCCAGAACCGGGCTGGAGGGACAGCAGGAGCCAGCACCGAGTGCTGGGAGTCCAGGAACCACCCGTGTCCTGGGCTGTGTCACCAGCAGCGTGACCAGCAGGGCCAGGGAGGGGATTGTCCCCCTCTGCTCTGCTCTGCTGAGACCCCCCTGCAGGGCTGGGGCCACCTCTGGGGTCCCCAACACAAGAAGGACACGGAGCTGTTGGAGAGAGTCCAGAGGAGGCCCCGGAGATGATGGGAGGGCTGGAGCAGCTCTGCTCTGGAGACAGGCTGGGAGAGTTGGGGGTGTTGAGCCTGGAGAAGGGAAGGCTCCAGGGAGAGCTTGGAGCACCTTGCAGTGCCTGAAGGGGCTCCAGGAAAGCTGGGGAGGGGCTTTGGCCAAGGGCAGGGAGGGATGGGCCCAGGGGGAAGGGTTTCCAGCTGGAAGAGGGGAGCTGGAGATGAGATGGGAGGGAGAACTTGTGTGCTGGGAGGGTGGGGAGAGCCTGGCCCAGGTTGGCCAGAGAAGCTGTGGCTGCCCCATCCCTGGCAGTGTTGAAGGGCAGGTTGGATGGGGCTTGGAGCAGCCTGGGCTGGTGGGAGGTGTCCCTGCCCATGGCAGGGGTAGGACTGGATGGTTTGTAAAGCCCCTTCCCACTCAAGCGTTGTGGAATTCCATGATTCTGTGCTTCCACACAGCTTTGCAGGCTCACAAGCACATTTCCTGCCTCCCAGCAGAAGCTGCACCCCACTGAACCTCCAGCCAAACCTTCCACCACAGCTGCAGACTAACAGGACACAAAAAAGAAAACACCTCAACCCAAACTGCTTTGGCAAAACTTCGTTTCATGGGACACGAGGTTCTGGGGAGGAGCTACAGCCACTTTTCCTGCACGTCACAGGGCTGCAGGGAGACCTTCTGACCTAGCAGCATCACCTGAAGTTCAAGTCATGCTAACACTGAAGCTGGGTGTTGTGAATGCTGCCCACATTGCACTGACACGCCCTGCCCGAGGTCACCAACATTCCAGCAGCAGACTGACCAGACCTTCCTGGGCTGGTGCTGTGCTTTTGTCTGGCTGTCAAATACCTGGAGACACTCAATCTGTGGGAGGTTGGCTTCAAATCTGGCCCCAGGAGAAGCCCCTGAAGAGCAGGTGTAAAGCACCTCTAGTGATTGGTCAACCCTGGTGCCTTATTCCATGGGGGAAGGAACCTTCCTATCAAAGTGAAGGGCTGGGAAAACTCATCACTGAAGCTGGGGAGGAACCTGATGCTGTGACAACTGAAATAATGACCCCACGTGCAGTTCCACACCTTGGACCAGCACAGTGATACTTGATGGTGTCCAGCTCTGGGCCCCCTGGTTCAGGAAGGACAGGCAACTGCTGGAGAGGGGGACAGCAAAGGGCTATGGAGATGATGGGGGGACCAGAACATCTCTGCTATGAGGAGAGGCTCTGAGGGACTTGGGGCTGTTCAGGCTGGAGAAGAGCAGACTGAGGGGATCTTATCAGGGCTTATCAATACTTAGAGGGTGGGTGTCAGGAGGAGGGGGCCAGGCTTTGGTTAGGGGTGCCCAGTGACAGGACAAGAGGGAATGGGCACAAACTGGAACATTGGAAGTTCTATCTGAACATGAGGAGGAACCTCTTGCCTGTGAGGGTGGCAGAGCCCTGGGACAGGCTGCCCAGGGAGGCTGTGGAGTCTCCTTCTCTGGAGACATCCCCAACCCTCTGGCCGTGTTCCTGTGGGATCTGCTGGAGGTGACCCTGCTCTGGCAGGGGTTGGACTGGGTGATCTCCAGAGGTCCCTTCGACCTCAACCATCCTGTGCCTTTCTCAGAGAAACCCCAGTGCAAGATGAGCCAGTCCACACCACCAAGTGTCTCCTCCTCCCCAGGCATGATGACCTACCTGGAATGCTGCCTCATACATGGCCAGAGCCTTGGCAATAGAGGCTGTTGGAGGCAGCAGGTACCAGAGGTGGACGGCCACGCAGCGCTTCCAGTCCAGCAGCGAGCACACGTTGATGCTGACTCTCTCTGACAACTGCCACACCTGAAGAAACACAGGCCCAGGTTTCACTAAACTTATCAGACAATGGTTGGGACACACCAAGGCTGCACTGGTAAAAAAAGCCAGGTCAACACCTTGTCCCCCTCTTCTGCTGTGTACCAGGCTGGAGAGTTGGGTGCAGAGGAACCTCATGAGGGTCAACAAGTGTGGGGTCCTGCATGTAGGCAGGAATAAGCCCAGGCACCAGGACAGGTGAGGGGTGGAGAAGGACCTGGGAGTCCTGATGGACAAAACGTCAACCAGGAGCCAGCACCTTGTCCTTGTAGCTAAGAAGGCCAATGGAATCTTGGGGTGTGTTAACAAGAGTGTGAGCAGCAGGTCAGGGAGGTTCTCCTGCCCCTCCTTCTGCCCTGGTGAGGCCACAGCTGGAGAACTGGGACCAGTTCTGAGCTCCCCAATTCAGGAAAGACAGGGAACTACTGGAGAGAGTCCAGTGGAGGACTATGAGGATGATGAGGGGATTGAAGCATCTCTCATGAGCTGGGGCTGCTCAGCTGAGAGAAAAGGAGGCTAAGGGGAGATCTATCAATGCTTATAAATATCTACAGGGGGTGTCAGGAGGATGGAGCCAGACTTCTTGGTGCCCAGTGACAGGATCAGGGGCAACGGGCACAAACTGGAACCCAGGAAGTTCCACCTGAACATGAGGAGGAACTTGTTGCCTCTGAGGGTGGCAGAGCCCTGGGACAGGCTGCCCAGAGAGGCTGTGGAGTCTCCTTCTCTGGAGACATCCAGAAGCCACCTGGATGTGTTCCTGTGGGATCTGCTGGAGGTGACCCTGCTCTGGCAGGGGGTTGGACTGGATGATCTCCAGAGGTCCCTTCCCACCCCACCATGCTGGGACTCTGTGGTCAGTTAAACATCTGGTTAGATGTCAGATAGTCCTGTACTGACTAACTCCTGACCTCTGCTGGAGAAGCAGATCTCAGTCTTCTTGATACCCTCATGGTGTCTGTGGCTCAGCAAGGTTCCTACTGAACAACTTGCCTACAGAACAAGCTCAGTACTTGAGAACTTGTCCTGAAAACATTGTCAGTGCAAAATATTGTACCTGTTCCCCATTGGACCTGAACAGAAGCAAGTGTGTTTGGAAGGAGAGCTGGGGAATCACCAAAATGAAGGGTCTGGAGCAGAAGGAGAAGGGTCTGGAGAACTTGTGAGGAGCAGCTGAGGGAGCTGGGGGTGTTGAGCCTGGAGCAAAGGAGGCTGAGGGGAGACCTTCTGGCTCTGCAACTGCCTGAGAGGAGATTGGGGCCGGGGCGGTCAGTCTGTAGATGACCCTGCTCTAGCAAGAGGTTGGACTGGATGATCTCCAGAAGTCCTTTCCAACCTCCCATGACGCTGGGACACCCCATGTTGTGGCTGAGTGTGCTCAGAAGAAGGGGACAGTCAGAGCCAAGGACCCCCTGGGCGGGTGGCAGAGCTCACCGGCTTCCCTGCCAGCAGTGCGAAGAGGCGCAGCCGCTCCTCGGGGATGAAGCGGTCGGCCTGCAGACGGTGCCAGTCCACCAGCTGCATGGTCAGCAGGTCCTGCAGGGGTTGGCTGCCCGCCAGCTGGGACAGCAGCAGAGCAAGCCTGTGGTCACCTGCAAGAGGAGACACAACAGCACCTCAGCGAGGTCCTCCCAGTTTCGGGGCGCTGGGATCAACCTCCAGCTGCGCGACTGGGTTTTTGCGCACGATTTCTTCTCGTAACCAAAACGCTCCATGAACACCGACCAGAACAGGGGGCAGGGGGAGAAGACAAAGGGATGGGAAGGAGAGACTCACTCCCCCGAGGAGGCAATTTTAAGATTTGAGCTGACATAAAAGCCTGAGATGAAACCAGCCCTTAGGCTCTGAAAATACACATTTTAAAATAAATGTGGAGCACTGAATAGAAGCTCAGTGAGAAATAACAACCATTAAAGAACCTTCCAAGGGAGCAGCTGTGCAAAAAATACCACGTGCAGCAGAGCATCAGCTGCTGACTCCAGGAGAACTGATGTTCAGGCAGTGGGAGTATCACCAGGTAGTCAAGCAGCAAGTAGACAAGCAGCAGCCACCTTACCCACTGTCACAGGACCATGAAATGGTTTGGGTTGGAAGCGACCTTAAAGATCATCCAGTTCCAACCCCCTGCCATGGGCAGGGACACCTCCCACCAGCCCAGGCTGCTCCAAGCCCCATCCAACCTGCCCTTCAACACTGCCAGGGATGGGGCAGCCACAGCTTCTCTGGCCAACCTGGGCCAGGCTCTCCCCACCCTCCCAGCACACAAGTTCTCCCTCCCATCTCATCTCCAGCTCCCCTCTTCCAGCTGGAAACCCTTCCCCCTGGGCCCAGCCCTCCCTGCCCTTGGCCAAAGCCCCTCCCCAGCTTTCCTGGAGCCCCTTCAGGCACTGCAAGGTGCTCTAAGGCCTCCTTGGAGTCCAACCAGAGGAAACTCCCTGCTCAGAGGTCAGCCACTGTCGGCTCCCAAAGTGAAAATTCTCCCTGTGTGTCTCCCTTCTCCCTCCCCTCAGGAAGCTGGGGGATCTACCCCAGAGTCTCACCTGCCTGCTGTGCCAGCCTGCAAGCTTCACCAATTCTCTTCCCAGTCAGGCAGCTGAACACGGCCTCCACGGGGCTCCCGTGGCGGGACAAGGAGACCTCCTCCTCGATGCGCCGCGCCGCCGTCTCCGACAGCCAGCGGGAGAAGGCTCTCCTGCGCTCCAGGGCCAGGAGGTACTCGCTGGGCTCCTCCAGCCTGGCCTCCAACTCCTTCAGGTTGCCCCAGATTGCTTCACATAAAGTCCAGGTCAAGCACCAGTGCTTCACCACAGCTGCCAAGAGAGGAGTTGAGTCAGCAGGAGTGAACACACAGAGAAGAATAGAGAGGACTGGGATATGATTATAAGCAGAACCTAACAATCATGGAATTGTTTTGGTTGGCAAAGAGCTTCAAGATCATCCAGCCCAACCGTTGCCCCCAGCCCTGCCAAGGCCACCACTGCCCCATGTCCCTCAGCACCACATCTCCAGGGCTTGGAAACCCCTCCAGGGATGGGGACTCCACCCCTGCCCTGGGCAGCCTGGGCCAGGGCCTGACAACCCTTGCCAGGCAGAAATTGTTTCCTATCATAGAAGGGTTTGGGTTGGAAGGGACATTAAAGATCACCTTGATCCAACCAGATTCAACCATCTAGATTTTCACCAGAGAGGGCAGTGACAGGACAAGGGGGAATGGTTTGAAACTGCAAGAGGGGAGATTGAGGTCAGACCTCAGGAAGAACTTCTTCCCCAGGAGGGTAGGAAGGCACTGGCACAGGTTGCCCAGGGAGGCTGTGGCTGCCCCCTCCCTGGAGGTGTTCAAGGCCAGGTTGGATGAGGCTTGTGCAGCCTGGGCTGGTGGGAGGTGTCCCTGCTCATGGCAGGGGGGTTGGAACCTGAGGAGCTTTAGGGTCCCTTCCAACCTTCACCATCCTGTGAGTCTATGAACCCCCTGTATTGGCAGGGACAAGATCCAATCTAAGTGTCCCCTGGGACAACCTGAGGCTGTTTCCTCTTGTTCCACCACCTGGGAGCAGAGATCAACCCCCCCAGCTCCAACCTCCTCTGAGGCAGCTGTGGGCAGTGAGGTGTCTGCCCTGGGGATGCCACAGTCACCCTGTAGGCTATGTCAGGGCCCCTCCTGCTGCTCCAGGAAGGCAGCCAGCTCTCCACATGCCACCACCCATGTTCATGTTTTCAGAAGGAAGGCTGAAGCACAGTCAAATTGTTCTCTTTTATTCACGTTTCACTGCTCTGGTGACACTTGGAATTAATCCAGCCTGGAGAGGTTTCCAGCCTCACTGTCACCACCACGAGGAGCATCACTCCATACTCACTCTCCGTCCCCGTGGGATCCTCGGACGCCTCCCGAGCCCAGTCTGCGTAGTCGTGGATGGCAGAAACCCCTGGGTTGGGAGCTAGAAGAGGACACTGCTCATCCATGTGGACAGTGCTGTGCTTCAACTTTATCTGCAGGGGGATGAGGTACAGCTGTTTGTCCCTGCCCATCTTCCGTTGGGCTAAGCTCAGCTTCTCCACATGGACCTTGAAAGAAGATTCTGAGAGTCTGGAAGGAAACAAAAGAAGGTAAGAACAGGTGGTGATGTTTTGAATTGATCAGAGAGACTCACAGGATGGTTTGGTTGGAAGGGACCTTAAAGCTCCTCAGGGTCCAACCCCCCTGCCATGAGCAGGGACACCTCCCACCAGCCCAGGCTGCACAAGCCTCATCCAACCTGGCCTTGAACACCTCCAGGGAGGGGGCAGCCACAGCCTCCCTGGGCAACCTGTGCCAGTGCCTTCCTACCCTCATGGGGAAGAAGTTCTTCCTGATGTCTAAATTCTTTAGTGTGAGGGTGGGGAGAGCCTGGCCCAGGTTGGCCAGAGAAGCTGTGGCTGCCCCATCCCTGGCAGTGTTGAAGGCCAGGTTGGATGAGGCTTGTGCAGCCTGGGCTGGTGGGAGGTGTCCCTGCCCATGCAGGGGAGTTGGAACCTGATGAGCTTTACGGTCCCTTCCAGCCCAAACCAGTCTGGGATTCTGGGATACTATGAATTGTTCTCCATGCACATGATCTGCAGCCATCAGAGGGCAGCTTGTCCTAATCCAAGGGCAACAGCTCGAAGAACCTAGTGACAGAGCCTGGGATTCAGAGCCAGGCTTTGGCAAAGGAACCTCACTCAACTGGGAGCTTCCACCTCTCTGAAGGCAACAACTAGCACACCTCACCACAGCTCAGTGTTAAGAGCACCTCATTCCCTCAGCAAATTGGATATGCTGGAGAACATCCATCAGACAAGCTTTTTGGAAGACTTAAATGGTGGAACATGTAGTTTTACTCCAGCTAAGTTTAGGTATGGAGCCCCACAGCCCAGGGGAGGGCTGTACCCTGAGCCACACAAACAGAATTGAAGGCATCTGAATTCAGGAGCTAAACAGGAAAGTCCTCAGGTAGTTCAGATATCCTCGGGGGGATCCAACAGCAGATTAGAAGCTTCATGGACAACAAATCTGAGCTCTAACATTTTGCCAGGTGACACTGCCATTTACTTGTTAAAAAAAAAAATAACCCAACCTACTCTTCCTACAATATCCCAGATCTTTTGAGATACAGATTTTTGTAAAGCAGCAGCCTGAGGGACACTACATGGCTAACATGACCTTGCACCACTTCAGCCTACCAGAAGGAATATTGAGCCAAATTTCAAAAAGGAATCGACCAACAATCAAGACTCTGTCAAAGAGGAGGAGAGAATATGTTGGAACCATCCTGAAGGAAACAACTACTCACGGTTTTGGAGCAACAGGAGTTGGCAGGAACCCATATCCCATGGACTCGTCCCAAACATCTTCCCTTTCACTTGATCCACTCAACTGATCTCCACAATTGACAAGCGTCCAGTTGGGTCCCCAACCAACACGAAACGAGCGCCCCATGAAGAGTGCCATGTCCATCAGGAGCTTCCCTCTCCCATAGGTGATGGACTTCTCCAGAGGCACCAGCCCCTGCTGCCGGCGGACACCGACTGTCTTCACCTGTACCTCAGGGACGGACGGAGGGACGGAGAAGACAGAGGCCAAGGGAGAAGTGGCCGACCAAGGGGTGACAGCAGGGGGGCTGCTGGACGTCCTGGGTCCCCTGACATCTTGCAGAGCAGCACTCGGTGGTTGGAGAACGACATTAGCCAACTTGGATTGCAGCAGCCCACCAACTGGAAGGGAAGAAGCAGGAGGAACGTTAAGGTGAACGGGGTGAGCACTTTTCAGGCAGCAAAATTCTGGTGTTTCAGAGTCACAGAGTGGTGGGGGTTGGAAGGGACCTCTGGAGATCACCCAGTCCAACCCCCTGCCAGAGCAGGGTCACCTCCAGCAGATCCCACAGGAACACGGCCAGAGGGTTGGGGATGTCTCCAGAGAAGGAGACTCCACAGCCTCTCTGGGCAGCCTGTCCCAGGGCTCTGCCACCCTCACAGGCAAGAGGTTCCTCCTCATGTTCAGATAGAACTTCCAATGTTCCAGTTTGTGCCCATTCCCTCTTGTCCTGTCACTGGGCACCCCTGACCAAAGCCTGGCCCCCTCCTCCTGACACCCACCCTCTAAGTATTGATAAGCCCTGATAAGATCCCCTCAGTCTGCTCTTCTCCAGCCTGAACAGCCCCAAGTCCCTCAGAACCTCTCCTCATAGCAGAGATGTTCTGGTCCCCCCATCATCTCCATAGCCCTTTGCTGTCCCCTCTCCAGCAGTTCCCTGTCTTTCTTGAACTGGGGGGCCCAGAGCTGGACACCATCAAGGCATTTTAGTTTTTAAAAGGTATTTTAGCCCTTGAGCAGCCAGTGGAAACATCTGCCCTGGGCTGTGATGGTACCTCACAGCTAAGCACGTTACCTGCAGGACTGAGCTCTGCAGAGCCCTCCCTGCACAGGGTGATCTGCAGCACCCAAGCTCAGGTGCAGGGTGTCACACCAAGGTCAGCACACACAGCCTCACCCCAGCACCTCCAAACATGTCCCTGATTTAATGATAGTGTCACAGTCAGACCACTAGAGCAGAAGCATCTTGTGAGGGAAGCAGACACTGATTGCAGTTAACAGGAACAGGGCAGAAACTGTCCCCACAGAAACATCCCAGGTCTGCCCAGTTAATTCAGGAAGCAGCTCCATGCTTGTTATTAGAGGTACCCTCCCTGTTCCTACCACTGGTTAGTGGATTTGTGGGTGCTAACAGCCAGGTTTTGGCAGCAGGGGGGCTGCAGGGGTGGTCTCTGTCAAGAGGGGAGGTGCTGGACACAGCTCAGCCCATCAGGGGAGTTTGTGGCACCTCTGAACCAATCAACAAAGCTGGTGGTGCCTCAGTGGGAGCTTAAAAAAGGGCAGAAAACATCAAACAGGCAGAAAATAAAAGTGAAACCAGCAGCATGAGCAGAGGTGAAGAGGAAGGGGAGGGGAGAGGAGCTGCTCCAGCACCAGAGCAGCTTTGTTCCCCACAGCCCCCAGGGACAAGTCATGGTGGGGCAGGGGAGCAGTGTGAGGAAGGAGGAGCAGCAGAGGGGAACTGCCAAGGTCTGACCACAGCCAGGCTGGGAGGAGGCAGAGGAGAAGGGAACAAAGGAGGGACAGGGGAGGAAACCATTGCTTCAACATGTCTTTGTTCCTCACAACCCAAACCTATTTTACCTGGCAGCAAATCAATGTGTCTCAAGCCAAGTCTGCTGAACAGTTACTGCCACGAGCAAAACAGCCCCCCTGGTTTTACCTCATCCCATTTGTCATCCAATTTCCCCCTTCCCTGTCCTGTTGAGGAGGGTGGGTCAAAGCCAACCCACCACAGCACACAGCTGTCCTGCCACAGGACAGTGACAGGACTTTGCCTGTTAATATTAGAATCAAGCTGTTTTTTTTTCCATGCCATGTGTGGTTTCTCACAATACCTGAGCATCTTTTCTGTCCTTGTGACTTTGAGATAGGGAGCCTTGGAGAACAGATCTCTTGAGAAGTGTCCATTTTCACAGGCTGCTTCCCAGGATAATGATCCAGGATCAAGTCCAGGTCATCTTCATCAGCAAGCAGGGAAGCTTTCATGATCTAAAAAGGAGGTAAGTCAAGCCTGCAGGTCAGGAATCTCTCACAGCAGCAGCTCACTGACCCACTCAGCTCCCTTCCCAACCAGGAGAACTTGTCCATGTTGCACATGACCAAAGAACAGGCTCATGCCACAGACTCTGAAGGAAGCTCATCAGCTGATGGGAAACTTCAACAAACTGCCAGTTACATCAGTGTCAGAGCACTTGCAGGGATGGGTGTGGAGTCCTAAAATCATCATGTTTTCTTAGATCTTCATAGAATCATGGAATGCCAGGTTGGAAGGGACCTCAAGGACCATCTGGTCCAACCTTTCTAGGTACTAGTCTAGTTGATACGAGGTGGCTCAGCACCCTGACCAGCTGAGACTTAAAACTGTCCAAAACTGACAACTCTCTTGGCTCTACCCACTTGTTTTCCAGCTCAAGTAGTAACTCCAGGACTATTTTTCCTCACACATTAAAACCACAGCAGGCCCCAGGTGTTCGAGGCACCCTCCCTCTCACCCAACAAATAAAACCACCAACACCTAAAGCCAAATCAAGACCAATTATTCTAGTACCTTGTTTTCCACAACCTGGGCCCAAGGCAGCCCTGTCCAGCTCTCAGTCTCACTTACTGCACTGCCCACATTTCCACATCTTGGAAAACCCCTTGGAAACCTGCATTTCCAGCCTTCAGATGATTTGAATTTCTGCATTGAGCTTTTCCTGTCTATAAAAGTGTAGGGCAGGAACACATGAACTCAAACATGTTTTAGTCCTGCTACAGGTGTGATGTATAGTTTGTAACAAGATCATAGGATGTGGGGGGTTGGAAGGGACCTCTAAAGGTCACCTAGTCCAGCCCCCCCTGCAGTGCACAGGGACCTTCTGAACTAGATCAGGTTGCTCAGAGTCCCATCAAGCCTGACCTTGAATGTCTCCAGGGATGGGGCCTCCACCACCTCTCTGGGTAACCTGTCCCAGTGCTTCACCACCCTCAGTGTAAAGAACTTCTTCCTATACTTTATGGTAGAGTAGGGTTAATCTTGGTAGAGCAGGGTTAATGGTTGGACTTGATGATCTTGATGGTCTTTTCCAACCTAAGTGATCCTGTGATATCCAGTCTGAATCTACCCTGCTCTAGTTGAAGGCCATTTAAGGCCATGTACCAAGCTGGTACCTAAGTACCCTTGGGGAGACAAACTGTGAAGTTCCTGAGTTGTTAAGTCCTCTCTTTCAGAGGGAAAAGGGCAAGACACTCACCTGCAAGACATGGGGGTTAATGCCCAGGGTGGAGGCAATGTGAGTGGAAGCAGGCACGGCCTCCTGCTCCTCCAGCAGGTTGTCTTCTCCGGGGGACTCCAGGGGAGGCTCCTGGGTGATGTCTGCCATGTCACTGTCCAGCTCCACCACCCTGCCCAGCTGCTCCACTTCGGGGGTCTGTGGAATACACACAGAGGTCACATCAGACAACAACAGACTGCAAAGGTCTGCAGAGGAAGAGTGTGGAGTAGTTCCAACAATCACCTGCCAGCGAGGCGCTCGTGCCAAGACTCCCCATTAAGTGCAGAGATGGATAAACAAACCCATTCCCGTTTTCTTCAGAGTTGTTAAGTGACAGGGCAAGTGACAGGGAAGGAGAAGTCATGGTTTAGTGATGCCCTCCCGAAGTTCTGCCAGAAAACTGTTCTTCAGCTTTCCATTTTTCATGCGACCGACAAAAAAAAGGCAGAGTTCTGTGCATCCTGCCTCCCTGCCCTCCTCCCTCAGCACCCGGTGGCACAAGGAAAGGTTTCCTGGGCCTGAAGTACAACCTGGGATAGTTTAGAGAACTGAGCAACCAGTTTAAAAGCAGTGATTCCCCAGCATTCACGTGTGGTGCCACCAGCAGCTGCTGAGCAGGGGAGTCACTGTGGTATCTGCTCTGATTCCCCAGCTGTGAACACGGTACAGATCAAAAACATCAATTTATATTCCACAGGGAACTGAACAGTAAGTTTTAGGTGGGCACGAGCCCCTTCAAGAGCACCTAAGTCTGGGTGACAGACAGTGTGTGTGCATGAAGGTGTAAAATGATGTTTAAATTTTAAACCAGGACACAACTGTCGTTGGACCAGAAAGTTGTGGGGGTTTTCCAGTGATGTTCTCCTTATCAGTGGCACATCAGCAGTCAGGAAGTTTATCATAGCACTTCTCTTCCCACCTGCAGCTCCATTTCTCATCTCTACTGTGGGTCCAAGGCAGGAGGAAGAATTAATTTAAGGATTTCTCTGGAGGCAAACCCATGGCATTGCCTTTGTGATGAGCCTGAGGTGACCTCTGCACACTGACAACTGCTTAAAACAGCTCGTACTCGGGCTGCAAGCAGGGCTGGAGAACATCCATCCAGCACAAACCAGGGGCAGACAAATTAACTCTGATCACCACTGTCACGGCCTGCACTGCTGCCCAGCTGCCCACAGGGGTGACAGCAGCACCCAGCTCCCTGAGCTGCTACCAAACCATGGAGCAAACCCTCCAATTCTTTGTCAGCTCTGCTGCCAGAAACTGTTTGAAAGCACAAACACCCTCGGAGGATGTCACTTGGTGGTGGTTTTGTGCAGCTAAGGGGCCAGGCCCCAAGAGGCTGGTGCCACATTAGTGGAATGGCCTTCAGGTCATTCCCGAGGGGCTCTAACGCCACCCCCTGGGCTTCAGGGGTTTTGCTCCAGTCCAACCACCATCCCTGAGTGTCCTGGGAGAGCATCATGCTCACAGCTCCCTTGTTTCCAGCAGAGGGCTGAGGTGATGCTGATGTGGGAGGACAAGGAACGACAGAGCACCCTCAAGGGGAGCTTCTGAGCTCCTGGGGACAGCCAAGAAATGTGATGCAGGTTATCAGGTGAGGCAGGTAACATGAGACTAGGGGGGATCTGGAAAGATAGAACCTCATGGCAGAGATGGCAGGAGCATCAGCTGGTGGCATCTGAGTCTGCCTACAGCATGGGGGACAGATTTACAAGTCAAATATCATTACAAACACCAAAGTTTCACTGCTGCCTTCACTGTGCTTTAATGCAGCCAGGCCCTGGCTTGTAACTATTCCCTGTGGACCCTGTAACATCAATAACTTCATTAATACTCAAGCTACCAAGAGAAGAAAAAAAACCCAAGTCTAGATCCTAAACACTCCCTGCAGACCAACTACTATTTCCAGATGCTTCACACACCCAGAGTCTGGCAGGATTTTCAGCCATGCTGTGCTGTTTCCCAAAGGTTTAGGAAAGACAGCTGGATGATTTTCCTCTTTTCAGGAGTAAAAGCCTTTGTTAATGGTACCCAAGTCAAAGAGGTTAATGAACCTGGCCAAATTTTTGCCAAGTACATTTGAATCCAGAAGACAGGCCTGAATAAATCACGTGTGTTCCTGGTATTTTGAAGGCTTGAAGCATCAGCTCTGGTGCCCCTTCATGTGAACAGGAAGCAGGAAGGGAAAATGGGAGGTGGTGGATGCAGGCAGGTCTGCCAGGCAGCCACGTGTTCACCACCCAATGTAAGAACTTAAGGAATCCAGGAGAGCAGGATGAATCAGGAGGATTTAATTAGCCAGGGGGAGTGCTGAGCCGCAGCTTAACGTTACTTGTTACGTTTCAGGTGAGCTGCTGCCACCAGAAGTCTCATTCTGAGCTCCCCTAACCTGCAGGGACACCTAAAGCAGCAGAGCTGGAATGGCTGGGATGTTTCTACAGAGGTCCTGACTAGGTCAGAATGTCACAAGCAATTCCCAGCTGTCTTGATGTTTTCCTACCACTAAAGTAATTGTTCCTTTGCACAAGCAGCGATGGAGCCCAATTCATGGTATCTCCTTGGCACCAGGAACAGACCCTTCACCAGAAGGGCTCTGAGGTACCCAAAGCCCTTGGCCAGTAAAGAGAAACTCTGCTAGAACACCTCCTGGTTTCAATGAATCCCAGACTGGTTTGGGTGGGAAGGAACCTTAAAGACCATCCAGTGCCACCCCTGCCATGGGCAGGGACACCTCCCACCAGCCCAGGCTGCTCCAAGCCCCATCCAACCTGCCCTTCAACACTGCCAGGGATGGGGCAGCCACAGCTTCTCTGGCCAACCTGGGCCAGGCTCTCCCCACCCTCCCAGCACACAAGTTCTCCCTCCCATCTCATCTCCAGCTCCCCTCTTCCAGCTGGAAACCCTTCCCCCTGGGCCCAGCCCTCCCTGCCCTTGGCCAAAGCCCCTCCCCAGCTTTCCTGGAGCCCCTTCAGGCACTGCAAGGTGCTCCAAGCTCTCCCTGGAGCCTTCTCTTCCCTGGGTGGAACAACCTCAGTCCAAAAACAAACAAAACAAAACCACCCCAAAACCAAAACCCCAAGACCCCCACAACCAGACCCAACTCTTCACCCTATGACAGCACTGCCTCTTCAGCTGTTTTTCATGCTTTGGCTTCAGAGATGCAGAAATGAACCTCTGCTCTGCCTGGGCCACCTCCTGAAGGGTGCTCAGAGCCTTGGCCACCTCCTGAAGGGTGCTCAGAGCCTTGGCCAGCTGCAGGCCCCGAGATGGCCTTTCCCTGTGACTGGAGGGCCCAACAGAAATCCTGCTGACACCCAGCCCCAAAAACCTCTCAGCACATCCTACCCAGCTGCTGAACACCCCCTGCTCAGCCACACACCCCCCCTGCTGCAGGGCTCCTCTCACCACTAGGAGATGTTAAACCCAGTTTTGAACACAAAAATAAATCAATCTGCTCTGCATTTGCTTTCTGTTTTATGACAATTTACTTCAAAAAGCTATAGAGAGTTGACAAACATTTACCATGAATCTATGTGATCCCACCAATGGCAGGAGGCCTCCCAAACAGGCTGGTTTTCACCAGCAGCTCCTAATTTAGCTTAACAATATCCACAGCAATTACATTTGGAAAATGCAAGCTGCAGTCAGACTGACCTTGAGACTCAGAAAAAAGGATTTAAAAAAATATTAAATTAATATTAGACCTTAAGGATTTACCAATTAACTGGATAAAATGGTACCCTGCCCAGGAGAGGCAGAGGTCCCACTGAGGATGTTTTACAAAGCTTTAGAAGCAGCCACATCCAATCCAAATACACTTAAAAATCCAGCATATAACTAGCCTTAAAAAAGTAATTTTAAAAAATAAAAATTGAGCACATTCTTAAAATATAAAGCATACAGTCCTGCACACTAAGTGATGGTTCAAACTAATGCACAAGATCATTCTCCAGGCAGGCAGCACAAGGAGTTATCACTATTTATCACACGTTCAATATTCAGAAAAACAAGAGGTGCAAACAGGCCAAGCTCCACCTGGACCAGGATGTAAAGAAGAGTTGGAAAGCCCTCCCATCCCCACACCCCCTCACTGAGAAAGGTCAAGTATCTGAACCAAAAAAGACCAGCCAGACACACATCAGGAGGTCAGAAGAGCTACTCAGTTTGTGTGCAGTTTTGCTCCTCCATTTCCAGGCTACCTCTGACTCCAACAACCCCTCCCAGGCACCAGCTACTCTTCCCATTTCACGTTAGGAACTCGGTTTTAGTCACTGTCCTCCTTCTACCTGGGATGGAGGTGTGGGCTTCCCGTTCAGGGTCATTTGCTGGGGCAGCAGGTGCCCTGGGGGAGGCGCTGGGGTTGTTTTTAACTTCTTTGTGTCCACTTTGGAAGGATGATCCTCCTCTTCCTCATCCGAGTCCTGTAAGCCGTACTTGGAGAAGTGTGCCACCTGTGGGAGGAGAAGGGCAAACAGGTCACACCTGGGGAGAAACAGTTCAGGCATTTCTGAAAGGCCTCAACAACGAGCTGGTGTGACTGTCCAGCTTGCACAGGAGTTGTGAGAGCTGCAACAAATCCAGCTTTTAAAGACCAAGAACATCTGCTGCAGTTCTGGGGTTCCCAACACAAGGACATGGAGCTGTTGGAGACTCCAGAGGAGGCCCCAAAGATGATGGGAGGGCTGGAGCAGCTCTGCTCTGGAGACAGGCTGGGAGAGTTGGGGGTGTTGAGCCTGGAGAAGAGAAGGCTCCAGGGAGAGCTTGGAGCACCTTGCAGTGCCTGAAGGGGCTCCAGGAAAGCTGGGGAGGGGCTTTGGCCAAGGGCAGGGAGGGCTGGGCCCAGGGGGAAGGGTTTCCAGCTGGAAGAGGGGAGCTGGAGATGAGATGGGAGGGAGAACTTGTGTGCTGGGAGGGTGGGGAGAGCCTGGCCCAGGTTGCCCAGAGAAGCTGTGGCTGCCCCATCCCTGGCAGTGTTGCAGGGCAGGTTGGATGGGGCTTGGAGCAGCCTGGGCTGGTGGGAGGTGTCCCTGCCCATGGCAGGGGTGGGACTGGATGAGCTTTAAGGTCCCTTCCCACCCAAACCATCCCATGACTCTATGCAGGTCTTCAGCCAAAGCAGTTCCGCTCTGTTTGGTGGGACAGCCTGCACTGCGGCTGAAGGACTTGAGGACAGTTCAGAGAAGTGAGAAAAGCTTTTGAAACGTCACTTCTCAGGAGAGTGTCACTTCAGCCTGCTCCCACAGCCCCCTGGTCAGTCCCAGCAGGGTTACCTTGAAGACCCAGGAGCCTGTCTCCGGGCGGTACTCCTTGAAGCGCGCGCCCTGCCTGCGCGACACGGCCTCCAGCCGCCCTTCGTAGTTCATCTCGGCCAGGCGCTCGGGGCTCTTGATCAGGCAGCGAGAGGTTTTATCCGTGGGCCAGACTCCATCCAAGGTAACCTCAGCTCGTCTGGTGAGGGCAGATGAAGGTGAGAGACTGCAGGGTTTTGAGGAGAATCGAAAGCACACGAAGGGGCCGGGCGCTGAACGTCTGGGCTCAAACCGGCTCATCAACCAAGTTTCTGGTTCAGAAACTGGCGTTTCCCCCGAGATTAGTGCTGGGCCCAGTCCTGTTCAGCATCTTCATCAGCAACCCGGATGAGGGGACAGTGTCTCCTCAGCCAGTTCGCTGATGATCCCAAACTGGGAAGAGTGGCTGATCCACCAGGAGGCTGCATGGCCATTCAGGGAGACCTGGACAGACTGGAGAGCTGGGCAAGGAGGAACCTCTTGAGGTTCAACAAGAGTAAGTGTAGAGTCCTGCACCTGGGGAGGGTTAATACCAGGCACCAGGACAGGTTAGGAGCTGACCTGCTAGAAAGCAGCTCCATGGAGAAGGACCTTGGAGTCCTAGTGGACAACAAGTTATCCACAGGACAGCAATGTGTCCTTGTGGCCAAGAAGGCCAATTGGCTCCTGACGTGCATTAATGAGAGTGTGTCCAGCAGGTCAGGGAGGTTCTCCCCCTCTACTCTGCCCTAGTGAGACCCCACTTGGAGAACTGGCTCCAGTTCTGGGCTCCCCAGTTCCAGAAGCACAGGGATAGACTAGAGAGAGTCCAACAGAGGCTACAAGGATGATCAAAGGGCTGGAACACCTGTGTGATGCAGAAAGGCTGAGAGACCTGGGGCTGTTTAGTCTGGAGAACAGAAGACTGAGAAGAAGAGAAGACTGAGAGGAGACCTTATTAATGTCTATAAATATCTGAGGGGTGGGTGCCAAGGGGGGGGTCAGTCTACTCAGTGGTGGCCAGTGACAGGACAAGGGGCAATGAACACAAACTGGAACACAGGAAGTTCCACCTCAACAGGAGGAAAAGGTTCTTTCCTGTGAGTGTGACAGAGCCCTGGGACAGGCTGCCCAGAGAGGCTGTGGAGTCTCCTTCTCTGGAGACTTTCAAGACCCATCTGGACCCATTTCTGAGTGACCTGCCCTAGGGGATCCTGCTCTAGCAGGGGGTTGGACTCTATCTCCTGCTTGCTGCCTGCAGACACAGCAGATTGTCACTGCTACAAAGACCATCAGGGGCCACTGTCCCTTCCAGCAGTTACTAATTACCTGTTTAATCCTTCACCAACAGGGGGTTTTCTTTCATCGTCGGGATAAACAATAACCTCTTTCCTCCGGATGTGCACAATCTCATCCAGATTTAAGTTAGTCAGATTCACTTCTCCTTCAAAGTAAATCGATCCATAACCTGCAGAACAAACCAGAACATCCCAGTTTGTCCCTGAAAAATGACATGCCAGAGAAGCCAGGTTCTTGCTCCACTCCCCAGCTGGACCCTCTAGGATGTGCAAGTTCCCCCTCCTCCCCCGTGTGAAAATACTGAAGGTCTTTTATCAGTTTCTTTTACAGCCAATTCCTTTGTTATCCCAGCTTTCTGGTACCACTTGGCTGTTCATCTTGCCCACACAAACACCACATGTACCCTCAGCCTTCCAGCACAGTTACCAAGTGTTCTACAAACAGCACACACCACATGATTAATTGTTGAGGTCAATAAAAGCAGCAAGAGCAGTCTGGGCTGAAGGCTCTTCAGCCTCTTCTTCTACTCCAGCTCAGGTAGCTCCAGAGCAGGCAGCAGCCAGGAGGGAAGCAAGGATGACTGCTCTCGCATCCCTGCTCCAGCAAGTTTGGATTCTACAATCTTTACATTTAAGCACAAGTGTCTTTAAAAGCTACTTTTGTTCTTGTAATGTCCGAGCTTCTCAAGTCACCCCACAACACGGGTTGTTAGAGCTGCCAGTCTGAACGATGACAGGTCTTTGATGCAGGTTGTTCCCAAGGGCACTGCTCATAATCCTACTGAGGGCAGGAAGCTCACATTCAGGATGGCTTTATCTCACACTGCCCCTCTGCTCTGCCCTGGGGAGGCCACAGCTGGAGAACTGGGAACAGTTCTGGGCTCCCCAGTTCAACAAAGACCAGGAGCTACTGGAGAGAGTCCAGCACAGGCCACCAAGGTGCTGAGGGGACCTGAGGATCTGCCTATGAGGAAAGGCTGAGGGACCTGGGGCTGTTCAGCTGGAGAGGAGGAGACTGAGGGGGGGTCTCCTCAAGGCTGCTCAGTATCTCCAGGGGATGTCAGGAGGGTGGGACCAGGCTCTTCTCAGCAGTGCCCAGGGACAGGACAAAGGCCCACAGGCACAAGCTGGAGTGACCCTGCTCTGGCAGGGGGTTGGACTAGATGATCTCCAGAGGCCCCTTCCAACCCCACCACGCTGTGACTCTGACATTTATGCCTTTAAAATCATCAGTGCAGCTTAAAAGCAACTGGGCAGGCTGCCCGTGCTGACCTTTGCGGCCGATGGTGAAGTCTGTCACGATACACTCGCTCCTGTCGCTGGTGAGTCTGGCCAGCTCCTCCATGGAGGGGATGGTGTAATAACCAGCTCTGGTGAGAACAATTCCTGCAACACAAAACCCACTGAGAACGGGGCTGACAGCAAGCTCCCAACGTTACCACTTCATGAAGTCAGTTCTGTTTCTTTTGCAAGCCTGGACAGAAGGTCCCAAAAGGAGCCAAGAATCGAGGCAACAAAAGGAGGCAGAGCAACCAAACCACCTCATCTCCACAGCAAGTTTAGGACAAGGGCCATGCCAGGCTCCTTGGGCCTAGCAACCTGCCAGCAGAGAAGTGTGGGTAAAGAGGAAAATGCCAACACATCCAGCAGCACTGGTGAGAGACCCTCCCAGCTTCAGTCCCTGGCAGCTCAGGCCCCTGCTGACCAAGATGCAGCATCGCTGACATTGAACAGCCTCCAATGCTTTGTCATCCAGTCAATTGTTTAGTCATCTTGAAAATCCACACAAGCTTTTTGCATCTGCAACTTCTTGCCCCTGGGGCTTCTGAAGACCTTTTTTTTTTTTTAAAAGGTCACCTGCTCGTTTCACTAGATGCCACATATTGCCTGAAAGGATCAAGTCTTCTCATCCTCTCCAGATCATTCATGAGTTTAAAAAGACAAAACAAAAAACCTAACCAGAAACCCACCTCTCTTCACCAGCTACAAAGTCTCAGCTAAGGGAAAGTTACTCAAGATCTCTCCTAATGTTTCCACACGTTCAGTTTTCTAGTATGAATCTAACAGTGTATCAATGGTTTTACTCACTCATGCTGTACTAAACCACTGAGCTTCTTCCCTTGTCATGTAAAGGACTTCCAGAAAAAAGGAAAATATGTATTTGAAGATCTTACTTTTGAAAAAAACTTGGGTAACCCAGAGGCATGAGGCTCTCTCTTCAACAAACAGGAAAGCTTTGAGAACTGGAAAATCTCAGTCTGCTTCCAGGATGGAACCAAGAGGACTGCAATGACTCCCCTAATGCAAATCCCAGGACATTGTGGCAATAAAGTCTTTCCTTTCCAAGTGGTTGTCCCCCTTTTTGCTTGCAAAGTGAGAATTTGCTCTTCAGCTCTTTGGGTCAAAAATGCCTCCTTCCAGTTGACACCCTGATATGACTGGAGGCCAGGGGACAGTATCACACTTCAAATACTTGATCTGCTATTTAATGTTTCCACGACAAAGCAGTGGCACGATTCTGTACAGAGGTCATGGTTGGACTCTGTGAAATTAAAGGTCTTTTCCAATCTAAATGATGATTGGCTTGTCACCAGAGAGGGCAGTGACAGGACAAGGGGGGATGGTTTGAAACTGCAAGAGGGGAGATTGAGGTCAGACCTCAGGAAGAACTTCTTCCCCATGAGGGTAGGAAGGCACTGGCACAGGTTGCCCAGGGAGGCTGTGGCTGCCCCCTCCCTGGAGGTGTTCAAGGCCAGGTTGGATGAGGCTTGTGCAGCCTGGGCTGGTGGGAGGTGTCCCTGCTCATGGCAGGGGGGTTGGAACCTGAGGAGCTTTAAGGTCCCTTCCAACCCAACCATTCTGTGAGTCTATTCTATAACATGAAATTGGGTGATAAAATGTAATTGCTTGTAGACTCAGCAGAATAATTTTCTGCACGAGGGAAGAGACTGATTTGTGTTCTGAAGAGGAGGAAAAAGAGGAAAAGCTGAGGGTGTAAAACAGCAAATGCAGCAAGAAACACTGCCAGGAATGGTCTGGTGGGAGGTGTCCCTGCTCATGGCAGGGGGTTTGGAACTGGATGATCTTTAAGGTCCCTCCCAACCCAAACCAGCCTGGGATCTGATGATGATTCCATGACCTACACATCTACAACATCTGCCTCACCTGCAGGGTGCAGATGATGGACAGTCTCAGGCTCCTCCTCACGCTCATCCTGAAGGGAATCATCATGGAATGAGGCATCCTCGCTGCCGCCTTCCAGCCCGTTGCGCAAGGCCACGCGCATGTTGAGGGCCACGATGGTGTCGTCAACGCTGTTGTGGTGCTTCTGCCCCGGGTTCTCTGGGGTCTGTGGGATGGGCTTGGCAATGGGGTTAGTGTAAAACCTGGTCACCTCGTGGGGATCCTCCTCCTCCTCTCGCTCACCATCTTGCCTGTGGTTTTCATCGGGAGGCACTGACAAAAAGAACCTGGAGAAGTGGAGAATGAATTGTTTAGTTCTAAGGGATGGTGTCAACATGAACATGCTGGTGTCTTTCCATACAACAAGCATGACCACCAGATGAACTGCAGAGCCAGCAGGCTGAGGGAAGCCATTATCCCCCTTCACTCTGCCCTTGTCAGACCATTTCTGCCATTCTGCAGCTCATCTGAGGCTCCCACTACAAGAAGGAGTGGTAGGACCAGGAGAGGGGTACCCAGGTGGCCAGGGGACCAAAGCACGTGGTCTGTGAGGACAGCTTGAGGGAAATGGATTGCTCAAGGCTGGAGAAAAGCCTTGCAAGGCAGGGTGTGGTGGCAGCCTTCCAACACCAAAGACAACATTCAGCTCTCCACTGATACACAGAGCAGAAGGATGAGAGACAACTATCCAATTAAAACAGGAGAATCAATGAGAACAGTCAAGTGTTGGAACAGGGACCCAGAGAGGCTGCAGAACCTCTGTCCATGGAGGTTTGAGACTCAGCTGGACAACAACCAGAACAACCAGGTCTGAACTCAGCATTGAGACTGCTTGGGGAACAGAGACCTCCCAATTGAACGATTCCACAATTTGTGAGGCAGGTTGGTACAGGCTTTTGTGCCCAAAAAATAATCCTGCTCTTCTAAAGCTGGGTCTGAGTCCTGCAGGAACCATGAGCAGACCAAGCCTGAGAAGTTTGTTGTGACAGACCCTCCAAAACTCCACCTACAGAGAGCTGCCCACACAGCTAAACAAGTGCCCTGCCCAGCTCAGGACTCAGGTGATCAGAAACAAGGTTCCCCACTCCCACTATCAGTTCTTACATCTGGTCACTTCCAATAAAACCCAACTGTTGAACTGGTCAGGAATTTTTACAGCCTCTGATTTGGAAGAGTTGATCTGAAATACAGCCACAGGTTTTTAGAGGCACATATTCAGAGTTTTGAGGGGAAAAAAGAGGGCCTTGGAGATTCCTTGGTTTGTAGAAAACACATTGCTATGATGAGACATTCAGATCAAAGGAGCTTCCTTGTGATCCCCACGTGACCAAGCAGGACTGAGCAGAGGTTCTTCTCACCTCAGGGTCAGGTTTATCACCTCCCATTAAGAACCAGCCTCGTTTCTCACCACAGGGAATGAAGACAGATCCACAAAGTCATTCCTCTTGGAACCCCTGATTTGGGAGGGAACAAACTGGTGTGTGAGCACAGGAAGGACACACGGCCAGTTCAAGAGGAAATGAGTCTCCCAGCAGGTCAACCTGCTTCCAAGGAACAGCTGAGGCAACATCCCTGAAAATGCCTACTGTTCTACTGGCAGTGATTTGGAGACAGGCACCACCAGGCTGCATTCCTCCTCAGTGGGAACACCTGCCCCGTGCCCCAACTCACCGTTCCTCGTTCTCTGGATACTCAGATGGAGAAGCCAGGTCTTCATTTTCACGACTGACCGGAGAGAACAGGTTGCTGCTGTTGAGGTTCTTCAAAACCAACTTTTTGATGCTCTTCCTAAAAATAATTCAAGAAAAATCAACACCAAAGAGACACTTGGATATATCCACTTCATAAATACATATCTCATGCTTAATTCTATGATTCTGATTTCTATTATTCTAATTTTATGATTTTTCTGCATTTCTGGGACCAGGAACCAGATGTATAAGACCTGTGCCCACACTCAGGATATAAAAAGTCTTCTCTAAGACCACTTCAGTGGGCAAGATATTAAAACTCCTTTTGGAATCCCATTCAAGGCTTTGCTTTGTAAGTAACTTCCAGGGCACTGGTGGAAACAACATCCCTGGAGCTGTTGAAGAAACATGTAGATGTGGGACTTCAGGACACAGTTTAATGGGTGTGGAGGGGCTGGGTTGACACTTGGACCTTAAGAGGCCTTTTCCAACCTTAATGGTTCTGTGATTCCCCAAGTGCAGATAGCACAAGTCATTGCAAGCTCCAAAGCCCCAGCTCAGTAACCACAGCACCATCAGTTTTACCAAACTGAGCCTGTCCAGCAGGAGCACAGAACCCTGCTCAGAAAGCCTGGCCCATGGATGCAGGTTCTTCTTGACTATGGGGTCATTGTAGGAGCAAATTCATGGCCAGGCTGGTGTTCACTGCAAGCTGGAGGTCACTGAACATCTATGTTAATTACACTCCCAAGAAGCCCAAGATCCCCTTTGCTCTGATCTTTTTTGAATAAAGCAGAGTAACTCCAGACTCTGCTGGAACAGGGACAGAGTTCAGGCTAAATGAAGGACAAACCAAGCTCACAGGAGTTACAAAATCATAGAATCATGGAATGGTTTGAGTTGGAAGGGGCCTTAAACACCATCTAATTGCAACCCCCCTCTGCAGGCAGGGACACCTCCCAGCAGCCCAGGCTGCTCCAAGCCCCATCCAACCTGCCCTTCAACACTGCCAGGGATGGGGCAGCCACAGCTTCTCTGGCCAACCTGGGCCAGGCTCTCCCCACCCTCCCAGCACACAAGTTCTCCCTCCCATCTCATCTCCAGCTCCCCTCTTCCAGCTGGAAACCCTTCCCCCAGGCCCATCCCTCCCTGCCCTTGGCCAAAGCCCCTCCCCAGCTTTCCTGTAGACCTCCTTTTCACCTCCTCTACAGAAGACATTTCTCTTCAAATTCTGCACTAAACCTGTTACTGCTCTTCCTAATTGAGCCAGGTCCCAAAACAGTCCTGGAATTTGGGACACTCTACAGGAGTTCACTGAATCTGATCAGAAGGTTCTTGCACCCCCTCCTCCATCCCACATCATATCCAACCCAAAAACTAACTTTGGCATGAATGCCCCGTTGGAGAGGGAGGGCTCATCATCATCAAGGCCATCGAAGAGGTGAGACTTGGCAGAGCCAGCAGACTGCAGAGCTTTGGGCCGCACTCTGGTGGCTGGACGTGGGGTCAGTTTGTAGTGGGTGGGTGTTGTTAAGGCCTTCTGAGCTGCTGGGTTGGTTGGTTTCAACCTCTGCAACAGAAAGATGCAGAATTGCTGTTTTCACACCATTTCCTGTAAGGGTTTGGATCTGCTTAAGGACCTTGAGCAAAGCAGTAAGTAGAGGGGGGAGCAATAAACAGAAGCAGGGACACAAAGCTGGATGAGAGCAGGGCATGGAAATGATGCCAAAGGCCAGGAGTTTCCAGTCCCTCGTGGAGGGGACATTAAGAAGCTCTGGCAAGAGCCAACCTGCACTGGAGAGGAGTGACCTCTAGCCCCTGGAATCTGCCCAGGGCCAGCAGCCACTTGAAATCATAGCATCATGGCATGGTTTGGGTTGGAGGGACATTAAGGATCATCCAGTCCCACCCCTGCCATGGGCAGGGACACCTCCCACCAGCCCAGGCTGCTCCAAGCCCCATCCAACCTGCCCTTCAACACTGCCAGGGATGGGGCAGCCACAGCTTCTCTGGCCAACCTGGGCCAGGCTCTCCCCACCCTCACAGGAAGGAATGTCTTCCTGATGTCCAACCTACATCTCTCTCTTCCAGCTTAAAACCATGACCCCTTATCCCATCCTTACACCCTTCTCAAGTCCCTCCCCAGCTTTCCTGTGGGCTCCTTAACACTTAAAACCTCCCTCAGCATTTAAAAAAAGTCTGAAAATTCTTTGGCTTTTGTCTGTGCAAACAAGCCAGCAGGGTGTGGCTTGTCAGAGGCTGTCACAAGAGCTGTGCTCAGCAAAGCTGAAGCTAAGCCCTAAACCCCCCCAAGTGCAATCACCCCTCTTTTTCTCCCCTGGCAGCAGGGAACAGAACAAGAGCCCCAAAGCCAAGGCTCTGCTGTGCTCAGAAGCAGTCAATAAAACCACAGATCCACCAGTTTGTGTCCTGGAGAGCACAAAAAGCCACCACACCAGCACCAGCACTCGGGATGGCAACTCATTCTGCTGCCCTCTGGGTACTGAAGTGCAGTGAGCACAAAACCAAGCCACTTCACATCTTACCCAGCATGTGGGCCTCACGTTCACCTGCACTTACCTCTTCTTTCTTCTTTGGGTCTGACATGGGGTTTCTGAAGAGTGGGGAATCTCCAAAGGGGGAGTAAGTCAAGCTGTTGAGGTGCTGCTGCAGGACAGCCTGCTGGGCAGCTGAGGCATTTGGGTCTGTCAGTGCTAGAAAAAGAACAACAGTTTTTAGTTAACAGCTTTACTACTAGGACCAAGGAAAGTAGAAAAGAAACCTAACCAGAGGAGCTCCTCACAGGAGTTGAAGTTCCTACACAAACTTCAGCATTCCTTCCCCTGCTCTTTCAGCCCCATTCCTGCAGCAGCCTGGAGGAAGAAATCCCACCCTGTCCCTTCACCAGAATCTGCAGCCACAGTCAGGAAGTCTTAACCTGTGAGAAGCTGAGGGCACAGAGAGCTCCACATCAGTGGGATGAGCCTGGATCACCAAAACCTTAAACTAATACATTTGATCTCTGAAACACCTTTTAAGGAAATGAAACAATTAAAATCTGTGACACAAAGATTTTATACTCTTGCTCCAGCAATCAAACTTAGCAGTCTGGAGTCCTCTGTACAACAAAAGCCTCTTAGTTTTGTCTCTCCATCTTCTAGCCTCTAATTTTAACTCCTACTAAAACACCCCAAGTGTTCACACTATGAAGTGTTGGGAGCAACCTAAAGCAGCTTAGTTCTCATTCCAAGAAAACCAGATTGAATCTGTGAGTTCCCAAAAACGGTACAAAATCCCTTTGGAGAAACAGCACCTTGTGGTCAGGCAATGTCTGCAGGTACAGTCTGAGACAAGTGGGTCTTCCCAGATGAACAGCTGGTTTAACTGAGCAGATGTTAACCAGGGAGACCCTTCCCCACGCTGCCCCCCTGCAGCTGTTGCCTACAGAAGTGAATCCCAGAATCCCAGACTGATTTGGGTGGGAAGGGACCTTAAACCCCATCCAGTCCCACCCCTGCCATGGGCAGGGACACCTCCCACCAGCCCAGGCTGCTCCAAGCCCCATCCAACCTGCCCTTCAACACTGCCAGGGATGGGGCAGCCACAGCTTCTCTGGCCAACCTGGGCCAGGCTCTCCCCACCCTCCCAGCACACAAGTTCTCCCTCCCATCTCATCTCCAGCTCCCCTCTTCCAGCTGGAAACCCTTCCCCCTGGGCCCAGCCCTCCCTGCCCTTGGCCAAAGCCCCTCCCCAGCTTTCCTGGAGCCCCTTCAGGCACTGCAAGGTGCTCCAAGCTCTCCCTGGAATACTTGTATCATCTGCAGAGCTACATGAAGAGAAGTCCAAGCACAAGAAACACAGACGTATGATGGAAGCAGGACAGAAATGTATAAAACCTGACTGCACCACACTGATGAGAGAGAGCATTTCATCATGATGAAAACACAGCTCCACTCAGCCACATTTGGCCTGTCATAACTAGCATCTGAGGTTCCTCTGAGGGGTGTTGACAGAGCAACCAGGCTGGAGGCACCTCTGAAGTTCCCCTCTCCTTTCTACCTGGACTGAAGAAGCCAACACTACACTTCCCTAATGTTTTTTTTTGTAAGCACCTATTGCTGCTGCCCCAAATTCCCTCATGAGAAACATGTTGCTCATCTTGAAGACAAAGCCCTAAAATAGCTGCAATTATTCTTAACGTTAAGTAACTCTGAATTACTTTTAAAAATATTTACATATAATTAGCACCAAAAAAACCTCATTAACACCGTCTTCACTGCCACCAAGAACAGAAGTGGCCTCAAAGTGATGCTCAAACACATTTTTCCCTCCACAGCATTTGGGTGGGATGTGCTCTTATGTTCAGGCATGCCTGCCACGAGGGGGGAAGCAGCAGCTGAGGAGGGGTCAGGCCCCACTTACCCACGGCAGGCTGAGGGGCTCCAAAGCCCAGAGTAGCTGTCGATGTGTTGAACCCTGGTGCTCCAAAGGGTCCCGTTCCCAGTGTTGCTCCAAGCTTAGGCTGGGTGTTCCCAAACAAAGATGTCTGTCCTGCCCCAAGAGCTGTGGCAGGAGAGATGACTGTCATTTACCACAAGGCTGTGACAAACTTACAAGCCAATTTATCCCACCACAAAAAAAACACAACAATTTATTAAACTGCAAGAAACACTCGAGGTGGCCGCAGACAGCCCAGGCTCAGGTGATCAGGCCAGAGGCCTGGAACACAGAGGATGCCACCACTTTTCTGCCTGCCATCTCTAAGAGGTTATTTAGCACCGTGTTAGCAAGCTGGACTTGGTTCTGATTTGAGACTGAGAGTCACAGCTTCAAGCTAAAACATGCAAAGCCTTTACTATGTGAGTTAGCAGGTAATACCAAGGCTAAGTTAGCAGTGAAGTGTCAGGACTGTGCTAATGCTGACATGAAACAAACTGGTGAACTGTTTACCTGTCCCAAATCCTGTTCCAAGCCCAGTTCCCAGAGTCCCAGTAGCAGGTTTATTTCCAAACAAACTATTTCCAGCAGTGTTGGCACCAAAACCTTCAAGAACAGAAGCAGCAGCTTGTTAATCTAACACTGTTAGAGATTAAATGAAAACTTGAGATTTAAACAAATCAGCATCCCTGGCTCAAAGTCAGCCCTGCCTCAGCTGAGGCCAAACTTCAGAGTTTCCCACAATGGCAGGTGAACTGACAAGCAGCAAGAAGGGACCTCACTGGTTAAAAATGTATTTGAGTGAAGAACACGCTACTGAAAACATGAGTACAGAAAAATATGGTTTTGCCTCCTTAAGCTTTTCAATTTGTTACAAACTTCCAAGCTTTCCTGAAGGGCAGAACTGACACGGTGATTTTGTATCTGGCAACAGAATAGAATGTGTTATATTTCTGCAACTGCCTGGAAGGAGCAAGTCCCACTTTAATCCTGTTTATACCACACAGCTGCTTCTCCAATTCCTCCTGACAAAGCCAGTAACAGCTCAGAGGTACAAGCACCCAGGTCAAAGACACCTCTCTCATTGTAACCAGGTACAACCCAAAGGTAACATCAGACAGGTTAGTTGTTCAACAGGAGATTGTGAAATGGTCCTGTGGTTGGTTACTGTGCAAAGACAGATTTCAACCAGGAAGCTGCAGGCATGGATCAACACCAGACAGAACCAAGCTCCTCTTTCCCTACAAACCCTCCCACTGCAAGGAACAAACTGAAGACACCTGCTCACCACCAAGCAGTGGCAGCACACTAACCACGCTGGCTGTGGAGATCTCGGAGAGCAGCAGAACAAGGGACTGGGAAGCAACTCTCCCCACCAACATGGTGAGCAGCTTGCTGGGGGTTGGTGACCACCAGGAAGCTGTGGTGGCTGAGGAGCTGCCCCTGGAGCTCCGCACTGTCCTCCCTGCTAAGTGTGTTTTAGACTTCATTGCTGATATTAAAATTAAAAATGAAAGGGGCAGGTGCCAGGATCTCAACCCAGTCCCGCTCACTTTTGGGAAAACAATTTTGTTGCTCTTAAAAGAGTCAAGAAAAAGAAACCAGACCAGCTTTCAGCAGCAGTTCTGTGACAAGGACTGTCACTGCCTCCCACTGTCACCACAGGTTTCTCCTGCTCAGCCACACACTGGTTCAACACCCACTCCCAAGCTGAGAATCACAGGCCAGCACTGACACAAGACCCAGCTCTTCAGGACTTGAATCCTTCACACCATGACAGACAACAGCAGCAGTTCATTCAACTGGAACAGACTCCCTATCCCTGCCATCAACCTACAGGTATTGCTGCTTTTCCCCCACTCCTGGTTCATCCTCCTGCCTTCAGCACTCCTCTGCCACCACAGCACATTCACAGCCTCCAGCAAACCCCTGCTGTACGAATTCTTTGATTTCAAGAGTGTTCAGTTCCAGGTTCCACCTTTTCTTGAGCCCTCATTGGAAGAATGGTACTTTCATAGAATCACGGAATGGTTAGAGTTGGAAGGGACCTTAAAGATCATCGAGTTCCAACCCCCCTTCATTGGCAGGGACACCTCCCATTAGACCAGGTTGCTCAGAGCCCCATCCAACCTGAGCCTCAACGCCCCCAGGGATGGAGCCTCCACAACTTCTCTGGGCAACCTGTACCAGTGTCTCACCACCCTCACACTAAAGAATTTCCTTCTGATCTCTAACCTAAATCTCTCCTCCTGCAGTTTCAAACCATTATCCCTTGTCCTATCACTATGTGCTCTTGTAAACAGCCCCTCCCCAGCCTTTCTGTAGGCCCCCTTCAGGTACTGGAAGGCTGCTATGAGGTCCCCCCACAGCCTTCTCTTCTTCAGGCTGAACAACCCCAACTCCCTCAGCCTTTCTTCATAAGAGAGGTGCTCCAGCCCTTGGATCATTTTTGTGGCCTCCTCTGGACACGCTCCAGCAGGTCCATGTCTTTCTTGTGATAGGGGCTCCAGAACTGGACAGAGTATTCCAGGTGAGGTGTCACCAGGGCAGAGCAGAGGGGCAGTAAATGGTTCCCTGACCCTGACTTTCACTTAACTACCCTTGAGTCAGGGAGCACCAGAGGGGAAAGGGACAAACCAGCAGCTGTGACGTCTCCCTGCAGCACCACCCACCAGAAGCACAGCTCACCTGAGGACCTGAACATCCAGAACTATTTACCCTGTGCTACCCAGCAGCCAGGAGTGTGGTAGATGCAGTAGAGTTTCAAGTGACTGAAACCCCACTCTTTTTTATAGGTACCAAAACTGGAAGGGCTTGTACTGGTTCCTAAAGTCAGGGGGGGTTTGTTACCGAAGAGGCCGCCGCCAGTGGTCGTGCCAAAGGAGGGAGCACTGGTCGTGGTGGTTCCAAATCCAGCTGGTTTGTTACCAAACAGGGTCTGAAAGGAGAAAAAACACAAACATCGATTTGGAAACCTGACAGAGCCATCTGAAAAGAACTGCATTAGTGTTGCACTGGGGGGGGAGGAAGCAGAGCTCAGACCACACAACCCAGGCTGCCAGCAGCCGTGTTACCCATAAGACACAAGCACCTCCTGCAGACTGATGTTCTCTCTGCTCTAAAGCCAAAACGATCAAGGATCAAGGTCATTTTTGATTGTCACCATCACAACTTCAATGCCTGTATTTTCAGCACTATGTCGAGGCATCCCAAGCACCATATAGGCAGGAAGATGTTCAGTCTCTCTTGCTGCCTCTTCATAGAATCGTCGACAGCTTTGGGTGGGAAGGGACCTTAAATCCCATCCAGTGCCACCCCTACCATGGGCAGGGACACCTCCCACCAGCCCAGGCTGCTCCAAGCCCCATCCAACCTGCCCTTCAACACTGCCAGGGATGGGGCAGCCACAGCTTCTCTGGCCAACCTGGGCCAGGCTCTCCCCACCCTCCCAGCACACAAGTTCTCCCTCCCATCTCATCTCCAGCTCCCCTCTTCCAGCTGGAAACCCTTCCCCCTGGGCCCAGCCCTCCCTGCCCTTGGCCAAAGCCCCTCCCCAGCTTTCCTGGAGCCCCTTCAGGCACTGCAAGGTGCTCCAAGCTCTCCCTGGAGCCTTCTCTTCTCCAGGCTCAACACCCCCAGCCCTCTTGGCCTCTCAGGCCTTTTACCAGGATGTTACCTGTTGAAAAACAATTATTCCTGCAACACCAGTTCTATCACACCTGTTTATATCACATCCTTCAGTCTACACAAGACCACACTATTTTTGCACCTTAACTCTTACGATACCACCACTCTCATGGAGGTCAACATGCAGGCACAGGAGTTTCAGCTGGTTTTATTTTAATTTAATATTTTTCTTCTTCATAAAGGCACAGACATACCGAACCGCCAACACCAAATCCTGTGTTAGTTTGTCCAAACAGCCCAGTTCCAGTTCCAAATCCAGTACCAGCATTTGTATTGGCAGCTGTTCCAAAAAGGCCTCCGGGCTGTGAGGGCTGGGTTACCCCAAAGAGACCCTACAAAACAGGAATGAGGTTAGGATGCTGCTGTGAGGCTTCCCAGAGCCTAGCACTGATGGTCACAGAAATAACACTCAAAATTGGTTACTGAACTGATGCTACTCTAACCCTTCTGCTGGGGGAAGCTGGGGGGGGGGGAGAGCATTGCAGAAGCTTTAGTCATTCTTCAAGAAATTAGTTACAAAAAAGGAAGTTAAAAAAAACCCCAAACATTTATGCTCCAAGCTTAAAAGGATATTGGAATTTCCTCCTCACTTGGAGCGAGGGAGATGAAACAAACATTTCACAGTGTTTCCTAGGAGAAGTCAGAACATATTTAGAAAGAATATAGCATCTGTGGAGCCAAGGCCCCCAGCCATGCAGCAGGTGACAGCTCCGTGGCTTCCTTCTGTCCCAAGAGCCCAGGAGCACTGCTCGTTAGTCACCAGGAAGTACAGAACTGTGAATTAATTCCCCCAGAATGTTAATGACAGTTATATTATTGTGTGAACACGACTGGGAACACCTGACAGAGCAGGCTGCTTGAAGAAGGGAATGGGAAAAGCCACTTGTGAGAAGCTGTGTTGCTGTCCTGTTATCAGGAATAACAAAATGTGGCTGGCAAGAAGCTGCTGGCTGAGAGCAGCGCCCAGAGCTTCACACCCCACCTTCAGGAAGCTGTTCTGCAATTTGGGGGAGACCTGGATCACTGCATCACAGCCCCCCCTGTGCAGCTGGAGCACCTACACCTCAACTCAGAGCCTGAGGGATTCCTGCACTTGATCTTACCATGGTGCTCGTGTTGGGCTGCCCCAAAGTGCTGGTGTTGACAAAGGAAAAGCCAGTGTTCTGCGTCGTGGTGGCTTGACCAAAGGGCTTGTTGAACAGACTTGTGGTTTGAGACTGCTGGCCAAAGAGACCCCCCGTCGTGCCAGTCCCAAAGCCAGTCGTGCCTACAGCAAACACAGGCACTGGTTACAACCCCCTGAGTATTCATCCAGACCCACTATGTGTCCACACTCGGAATGGTCAAGAGTGGAAAAAGATCCTTCAGCTCCATGGAACAGCACCTGTGTCCAGATGGGTCACAGAATCACAGAATCTGAGGGGTTGGAAGGGACCTGGAAAGATCATCCAGTCCAACCCCCTGCCAGGCAGGGTCACCTAGAGCACATCACACAGGAACTTGTCCAGGTGGGTTTTGAATGTCTCCAGTGAAGGAGACTCCACAGCCTCTCTGGGCAGCCTGTCCCAGGGCTCTGTCACTCTCACAGTAAAGAAGTTTTTTCTGATGTTTACATGGAACCTCCTGTGCTCCAGTTTGCACCCATTGCCCCTTGTCCTATCACTGGACATCACTGAAAAAAGCCTGGCTCCACCATCCTGACACTGCCCCTTCACATATTGGTAAACTTTGATGAGGTCACCCCTCAGTCTCCTCTTCTCCAAGCTGAAGAGGCCCAGCTCCCTCAGCCTTTCCTCATAAGGGAGATGTTCCACTCCCTTCATCATCCTTGTGGCTCTGCACTGGACTCTTTCAAGCAGTTCCCTGTCCTTCTTGAACTGAGGGGCCCAGGACTGGACACAATACTCCAGATGTGGCCTCACCAATGCAGAATAGAGGGGGAGGAGAACCTCTCTTGACCTACTAACCACACCCTTTCTAATGCACCCCAGGATGCCATTGGCCTTCTTGGCCACAAGGGCACATTGCTGGCTCATGGTCATCCTCCTGTCCACCAGGACCCCCAGGTCCCTTTCTCCTACACTGCTCTCCAGCAGGTCAGCCCCCACCCTGTACTGGCACATGGTGTTGTTCTTCCCCAGATGCAAGACTCTCCACTTGCCCTTGTTGAATTTCATCGAGTTTCTCCCCACCCAACTCTCCAGCCTGTCCAGGTCTGGATGGCAGCACAGCCTTCTGGTGTGTCACCACCACTCCCCGTTTGGTGTCATCAGAGAACTTGCTCTGTTCCCTCATCCAGGTCGTTGATGACAATATTGAACAGTACTGGTCCCAGCACTGACCCCTGAGAGACTCCACTAGTCACAGACCTCCAACTAGGTTCTGTCCCACTGACCACAACTCTCTGACTTCTTCCTTTCAACCAATTCATGATCCATCTCACTACCTGATCATCAAGACCACACTTTCTTAGCTTATCTACAAGGATGCTGTGGGAGACAATGTCAAATGCTTTACTGAACTCAAGATAAACCACAGCTACCTCTCTACCATCATCTATCCACCTAGTTACTTTCTCATAGAAGGCTATAAGGTTGGTCAAACATGACTTCCCCTTGATAAAACCATGCTGACTGTTCTTAATGACCCCCTCATCCTTGATACACCTAGAGACAGTGCCAAGAACAAGTTGTTCCATCACCTTTCCAGGGATGGAGGTGAGGCTGACCGGTCTATAGTTACCCGGGTCCTCCTTCTTGCCCTTCTTGTAGACTGGTGTGACATTTGCTGTCCTCCAGTCCTCAGGCACCTCTCCTGTTACCCATGACTTACCAAAGATGATGGAGAGTGGCCTAGCAATGACCTCCACCAGCTCCCTCAGCACCCACGGGTGCATTCCAACTGGACCCATCCATTTATGGATGTCCAGATTGCTTAACTGATCCCTAACCCAATCCTCATCTATCAAAACAAACTGCTCCTTCATCCTGACTCCTTCTGGGGCTTCTGAGGAGGGTTTGCAGGATTAAAAACAGAGGCAAAGAAGGCCTTCAGTACCTCTGGCTTCTGTATCCTCTGTCAGCAGGGCACCCACCTCACTCAGCAGTGGGCCTATATTGCCTCTAGTGTTAGTTTTATCTGCAATGTGTTTGAAGAAGCCCTTTCTATTGTCTCTGACCTCACCTGCAAGATGAAGTTCCAAGGAGGCCTTAGCTTTCCTAATTGCCTCCCTACATCCTCTGACAACAGTCCTATATTCCTCCCAAGTGCTCCAAGCCCCTCCTTCCAAGCCCCATCCAACCTGCCCTTCAACACTGCCAGGGATGGGGCAGCCACAGCTTCTCTGGCCAACCTGGGCCAGGCTCTCCCCACCCTCACAGCACAGAATTTCTCCCTCCCATCTCATCTCCAGCTCCACTCTGTCAGTTTAGAACCATCAGCCCTTGTCCTGTCTCTGCAGGCCCTGCTAAAAAGTCTGTCCCTGTCTTTCTTATATGCCCCCCATAACTCCTGAAAGGCCACCCTGGAAGGTCTCCCTAGAGCCTTCTCTTCTCCAGGCTGAACACCCCCAACTCTCCCAGCCTGTCCCCACAGCAGAGCTGCTCCCTCAACCAGACCTTCCCAGGGACAGAGGAATTTGGCCACCCTTGTGCTGCTCAGCTCAACCCAGACATTGAAGCCCCAGGACCAAGCCCAGCAGTGCCTGTCACGAAGGACAGACACGACCCTAACCCAGGGCAGTCCAGCCTTCCTCACAGCAGATCATCACCTCTGATTCTACCACCTGTAGGACTGTGAACTGCTGTTTACAGTCTAATTCCACAAATACAAATAACTCATTTTAGGTCTGCAGCAGAAGCTAAGAAAAACATTATTTGGTTTTTAACTTTTTCAGCACTCTTTGTTTTACACCAAAGTTACCACGAGCTGGTGAGCACAACTGCCCTGCAGCCACCAGGGACACAAACACTTGTGTGCATTAGTGGCTTCATGCCTGGCTTTTGCTTTTTGACCAAGGATGCCAAAATGGACACTGTGAAACCAGGACAGACCAACGTGTAACAGGTCACACCTCAGCCCTGATCTGCTGTGGAGAAAAGCTCCTGGCAAAGCTTAGTGAGGACACCACAAATTAACTTCTCCTTTTCCAGGGTATTTCTGTTTGCTCATCAGAAGTAGAATCTTGACCCCACCGTGAACCACCTGATGCCAACACCCTCCTCCTGATCGTTACCCATGGCCTGGGGGGTTTATTTCCAGTTGTGTTACTGGCCCATAGGAAGTAGCCAACTGCCCAGATGCTCTCATGAACTGTCCTGCAGTGAAACCTGGGGGGTGCAGGGGAAGTTTGCAACCCCTGAAGTCAGAGCTTTATATGGCAAAGAACCTGATTGCTGGATGTTGATCACAGAACTAATGAAATTCTGAGCTCATCTTTTAATGACAGAATTTTAAACAGCTGAACAGAACATCTGGGCAAGGAGAGGGCCCAGACAGTACTTACTGGTTCCAAAAGCAGTCTTATTCTGCCCATATGAAAAGCCTGTGTTAGTAGTAGAAGAGCCAAAAAGTCCCGTGGCTGTACTCGATGTGGCAGTGGAAGAGCCAAACAATCCTGCAGCTGCTCCTGCCCCTACAGGGTTTGAGGGCCCTTTCCTGTTTGCCTGGTAGTCTTCTAAACGGAGTTCCTAGAAAAGGAAAATCCAGGTCTCCTTAGAGGTTCTTTTGACACAGGTGAGAACAGTGGCACCAGTGTGTTTACACAGCATTCCAGCCAGCTCCAGGATGGAGGTGTCAAGAAATGCTCTAACACCTACATGTTATTGAAATAGAGACACCAAAAACAGGACCTGAACTGAGCTGTACCTCTGAAGCTCATGTCTGGGCTTCAATTTGACTCCTCAGAGCTTTTTTGAGCAGAAGACCTGTTCTGAAGTATCAAACAGGTCAACCTGAATGGAAAGGCTTCAGGGTTAAATGTTTGGGAACACAAGTTTCTATTAAACATCTGAGTTTTGTCCAAGCTTCTGCTGTTACCTCAGCAGTGCAAGGCTGCTCCCAACTGCTCCTCTCACCCCCCTGTGCTGTGGGGAGATGGAATTTCAGCTCTTCAGAAATTCCAGTGGTAAACATTTAAAAACAAATGCATGCAAACAGGGTGAAACACTAAGTGCTTTACTTCATGATACCTCATGATGCAGATACTGAAGGTTGTACTCATGGTCATGAGCACAGAAGATACTTATTATGGCCTAAAAAAGTTCTGCTAAACCAAGGCTAAAGCACAGCAAAGAAGAGAAGTAAGTCTGAGCACTCATGGACTGACCTCCAGGGACTTGCTTTCATACTCTTTCATAGCAGTGATACATTGGTGCTTGGTGTTGATGCTGGTGCTGACTCCAGACTTGACCATAGTATCTGTACCAGTTGGTGGCTGCAAGAGAAGAGGTTCAGGTATCAGAGGTAAAATGCAGCTAGATTTCATCCAGCTTGTGCTCACTCTGCAGATGCTGTTCAAACCAAAGCAGGAGCAGCAGCTGTGTCACTTACCTGTGCAGCTGTGGCCTCACCCAGTGCTGAGGCACACTCAGCAGCACTCAGGGGTGGGGGTTACCCCAGGAACACCCAGGACAAGGCAGTGCCATTCATTTTTCAGCTTGACTCTAAAAGCAGTTCACCTAAATCTGTGGCACAGGTTCCCTGCCTATGCATGGACTTCATTCTCCCTTGCCCCTCCCAGGGCAGTAGGAAGGCCCAGCCCCAGCTACCAGCCCAGCTCTGCCTACATCCCAGATTAACAAAGCCTCAGTCTAGAAACAGAGGGCTGAGATTTACAGGAACAAGGATTTGGGAACAGCAAGGCCTCTTCCCAGCAGGCACCAGTTACCCCATTTCCACCCTGGCCCTTTCCCAGCCACCTGCCACCTCCAACTGCCACAGCCCCTCTGAGCCGTTTGCAGCCCCTTCTTAAAGGGGACCCACCCCAGACCCCTGGGGGCACCAGCCTTCCCATTCCCAAGCCATCCTGACTCCTGGGAGAACTGCATTTCTTTTGACCCATTCCAGGATGTATTTAACCCTTATTGCTGTGAGCATTTAGTGTTGATCACCCCAAATTCTGTGGCCCTTCCTGCCCCCCTGAGGGGGCTCCATGTTAAGAGCTGCTTCCCCTCTGCAGCTGAGAACAGCTCCCAACAGGACATTGCTCCACGGGGCTTGAGGAGTTTGGCAAATTCAGAATTAAAACCAAAATGAATCTAATCATACATCCTATTTCCACTGTGACAGTTGCACTGAAGGGGATGTTTGCAAATCATCTCAGAACACTGCACACTTTGCCTGTGAACTCCCCACTTCCTTCAGCTGAGACCAAAACACTACATGACAGAAACAAGTGCAAAATGCAACATTTCCTACAGTAAACGAGGTTGATTAGGAGGGAAAAGCAGAACTTACATTAAACTTGATGGTCGTGCCAGTTGGAGCAGCAGTAAAACTAGTTGGGCCAAAAAGAGAGCCAGAAGTACTCCCAAAAGGATTGGAAGTGGTGTTAGTAGTTCCAAAGAGACCTCCACTGCTGGTACTGGTGCCAAAGTCTTTAAAAAAAAAAAAAGATAAAAAGATGAGTACAAAAACAAACCTGAATTTTAAAGCTTATACCCAAACATTTGTATTTAAAGTACCAACTGGTTTATAAATGGAAGAAACTGCTAAAGTTTTTCAGCAGGACTGGAATCCAATATCCTGCTGCAGAGGAGAGTGCCCAGCTCATCACCCCAGGAAACACCAGCACAGCCACAGGAACCAGTTCCAATCCTGACAGTGCTGAGCACATTCAGTGTGTAATAAAGGGGAGCAGGGAGGCCTCTTCTCTCCCCTCAGAAGGGCCTGAGAGCAGGTGCTCCTGCTTTGGGGAATCACAGCTGAGTTTAAGAGGCATTTCAAGCATTTTAGGGCCAGAAGCAAAACCAAGTAAAACTGCTCTGTGACAGGCAGGGGAAACAGCTACAATCAGGCAGCACCAGAACATTCCAGAACAGAAAATGCCAGGGAACCTCCTTGTGCAAGTTATTTTAAAGCTCCTGGCTAGAATCACAGCTGTCCTGGGCTGCAGCAACAGAAGTGTGGCCAGTAGGGCCAGGGGGGAGATTCTGTCCCTCTGCTCTGGTGAGACCCCCCTGCAGTGCTGTGTCCAGCTCTGGAGCCCTCAGCACAGGAGAGACATGGAGCTGTTGGAGAGGGGCCAGAGAAGGGCCATGGAGATGATCCAAGGGCTGGAGCAGCTCTGCTCTGGAGACAGGCTGGGAGAGTTGGGGGTGTTGAGCCTGGAGAAGAGAAGGCTCCAGGGAGAGCTTGGAGCACCTTGCAGTGCCTGAAGGGGCTCCAGGAAAGCTGGGGAGGGGCTTTTCAGCAAGAGAGGGCAGTGACAGGACAAGGGGGAATGGTTTGAAACTGCAAGAGGGGAGATTGAGGTCAGACATCAGGAAGAACTTCTTCCCCATGAGGGTAGGAAGGCACTGGCACAGGTTGCCCAGGGAGGCTGTGGCTGCCCCCTCCCTGGAGGTGTTCAAGGCCAGGTTGGATGAGGCTTGTGCAGCCTGGGCTGGTGGGAGGTGTCCCTGCTCATGGCAGGGGGGGTGGAACCTGAGGAGCTTTAAGGTCCCTTCCAACCCAACCATTCTGGGATTCTATCCTATGATTCTATGGGCTCTGCAGCACATCAGGCCCCCTCGTGGCTGCTGCCAGACAGCAACAACGTCACGACATCCTTCAGGAGGGAAAACCCACCCATCCCCCCGAACCCGTGTGCCATCCAGCCTCATGCTCCCCAAGGACACTGCGCAGTGCTCAGCAGGGGGGCAGCAGTTTTTACTCACTTCCAAACCCAGCTGGCTTGTTCTGTGCAAAGGCATTATTCTGGGATGAGAAGAGGCCCCCACCAGTGCTGGTGGTTCCAAACAGGCTGTTTGATGTCCCCGTTGATGTTCCAAACCCAAAGCCAGTGCTTGTGGAGGAGGTGGCTGGCTGGTTAAATGTGGTTGAACCAAATAATCCTCCTAAGACAGAAAGAGATGATTAATCTTTGCAGTCATCACCTGCCTGAGGTTTTGTGTTTGTTTGTGGGAGGTTTTTTTGGAGGGTATTTTTTTGTTAGTTTGGAGGTTTTTTTGGAGGTTGTTGGTTGGTTTTTGTCCTTGCTTTTGTTAATGGTACTTGTTGGGGTTTCCCCCTGCTCTCCAGTAACATCCTCCTTTCAGGAGTGTGTCCTGCACTACAACCACAGCTAGAGCAGGGGGGATCCAGACTGGGTACCAGGAAGAAGTTCTTGACACTGAGGGTGGTGAAGCACTGGGACAGGTTGCCCAGAGAGGTGGTGGAGGTCCCATCCCTGGAGACATTCAAGGTCAGGCTTAATGGGACTCTGAGCAACCTGATCTAGTTCAGAAGGTCCCTGTGCACTGCAGGGGGGGCTGGACTAGGTGACCTTTAGAGGTCCCTCCCAACCCCCCCGTTCTGTGACTCTGTAACCCAGCAGTACCTGGTTTGGCCTGGGTGCCCCCAAAGAGGCCTCCAGTGTTATTGTTGGACCCAAAGGCTGATGTTCCAAAGGCTCCTCCACTCGTGGTACCAAAGCCAGCATCTGAAAATCAGCATCATGGTTGAGATGAAACCACGTTCTGAACACGTGCACCACAAACTAAAATGCTGTCACCAGCTTTGAACCTTCCAGAAGTGCAAAGACCCTCCTCCCTCTGCAAGGCCACTTTGTGCAGCACCTTGAGGTTGCTCTTCTCATCCCTCAGTTTAGGAACAACATCAACTGAATTGTTTTGTTTCCTTCCTAACAAACAGAGCACACACCAGCTCAGCCTGCTTGAATGGCTGGACACTCACTCACTGGGCTAGTTACAGCCTCTATCTCCAGAAGACACTCCTCACATCACATACTTTTTCCTTCCAAGTCTTCCCAATGACTTGACAGACAGAATCTCTCCCCCCACCCTGGCAGGGCAGCCTTTATCCAACCATTCCAGTTTCCACTCCTTTTAGACAAGGAAGTTTCAAGGACTGTAGGTGGAATCCTGGTATCTACCCAAATTAAAAGCTTGGGTGAGGGGAGAAGCTGAAGGCTCCTGAACCTGATCCCTGCAAAATGAGTGAGCTGGACAGCTGAGCAGCACCCCAGCTCCACATCCCCCCTACTCCATCCCCCCCAGCTCCACATCCCCCCTACTCCATCCCCCACCAACAATTCTATCCCTGCCTGACCCTCGACCTGCACCTGCAGGAAAAATCACCTCCAGTACCAAACAGCCAGTCAGGATGGATTACTTACTTTGCCCAAAAGTGGAAGTTGTCCCAAAGCCAGTGCTGCCTCCAAATGGAGTCCCAAAGGATTTGTTAAACATTTTCAGGATCTATCAGGTTTTTCCTCTAAATCTGGAAAGAAGAATTCAGCTTTTAATTAAAGCTTATCTTGAAAGCTCATTTTTCCCCTCCTGGTGGCTGGAAGGCACCTCCACCACAAAAGGCACCTTGAAGCCACACTAGGCAAGGTCAGGCCCTGAAAGGGACAAGAACACCAACACTCCAGTGACATCCCAGGGAAGCTGCTTCCCAGCTCAGTTATGCCTGGATTTTTATGGCTGGATTTTCTGCACAGGCTGAACAAGAACAACAAACAAAACTGGTGCCCTGAGGCACCTGTGCTCAGCACCCCACTCCAGAACACCTAAAGCCACCAGCACTTCTGCTTCTGCCACCTTTGATCCCCATCAGGGCCACCTCAAGGCTGGACAGATCCCCCCAAGATCTGCACTGTGCTCCAGCTGTTCCTGGGACAATCCTGGGATTTTCCATCACTCGTTTTCTGTCCCACCCCCCTTTGCCACCTGCTTCAAACGGGACAAGTGGAGATGCACCAGCATCTCAGGAATACACCTTCCACCTGCTTCCCGTCTGCTGCACCACGATTGGCTTCACTTCCAGAAAGTTCCTTTTAAACACTTGTTCAGGGGAGCTTAATCCCATTTAGGCCAAATTTACCTTCACATCACCCATGGTCTTATGTACAGACCCACCTAGTGCCCCCACTTCACTCCAATCTCTTCTCCAAGTCCAAACACAACATTGCAGCTTTTCTTTAACAAAAACAACCAAACCAAAGCAGAATCACCACAGGAGCTTCTGTCCTACCCCAGCCAGGGACATTCTCTGCGTGGGGACTGACACCCTGAGCTCCACCCCGGGAAATGCCAAGATTATCCAGAAAAAAATCCACTGCTGGCAGCTTCAGCCCCTCCACTGCAGAACTAACACGTTCAGAGAACTGCAGGACATGCCCCAGACTAAGAACATTGACCAAGCACTTACTGTCACCTCGGGAGGACTCTGCTTTACAGAATCACATGCTAATTTTTAGCATTTCGGTGTTTTTTTTTAAACTCTGTTTAGGTTTTCCAGGAGGCTCAACATCCAGGATAGCATTAAACTCCTACCAACACCTATGGTTCTATGATTCTATGATTCTCCATTTGGTTGCCAACAAGTTCAGTCAAACTCACATCTCACATGTTGACCTCTGCCTGGTTCCACAGCTCCCTAGAGATTCCCAATTCCATCCTCTAGAGCTCCCCAATTGCATCCCCTTTTCCATCCTGCTCCCCAAAAGGCAGCATGTGCCCCACAGGGTCACAGAGGGTTGGAAGGGACCTCTGGAGATCATCCAGTCCAACCCCCTGCCAGAGCAGAGTCACCTCCAGCAGATCCCACAGGAACACGGCCAGAGGGTTGGGGATGTCTCCAGAGAAGGAGACTCCACAGCCTCTGGGCAGCCTGTCCCAGGGCTCTGCCACCCTCACAGGCAAGAGGTTCCTCCTCATGTTCAGCTTGACCCTCCTGTGCTCCAGCTTGTGCCCATGGCCCTTTGTCCTGTCCCTGGGCACTGCTGAGAAGAGCACCAAGCACATGGCCCAGCACAGCCACTCCCAAGGGAAGTCACTCAATCCACCTGCCCCTCCATGAAACCAGAGTGGTTTGTCTTCTCCAAAATCCCTACCACCTCCTGGCAACAACCAGATCCTGATCTTGAGCCCCCGTGGCTGCCCAGTGCCCTTGGCAGCCACTCCAGCACTGCTGGGGGCAGGAAGGGCCAGGAGCAAATCAGGACCCGACACCTGCATTTTGGGTGAAATTCACCTCTTTGGAACAGCCAGAATTCCAGCCCCAGGGCACAACTCTGGGCTGTTCAGTGTCTCCCCACTCCCACCTCTAAGTCCTTATGGACATCAGGAGTACTTTAAATAAAACTATTCTGGTGTAAGAAAGAAAGAAGGAGCTGATCTGACAAACTCTCAGAGGCCCCTAAGCCCTGAGCTGCCTCCTGCTGCTCCACAGGATCCTTCCGTGCATCCCACACAACCTCCCAACCCCTCCTCCCACACACCCTGCCAGGTGCTGCACCCCCAACTCTTCCACGAGTACATCCCCTTCATGGTGCCAAGGTGGCTTGTTTTCTTTTCCAGCAGGACAAAACACAGAGCCACCTCCCCCTCGCTTCCTCAAATCCAACCCCTGTGCTCTGTATGGGGCTCCCAAGAACATCCACCACCCCCACCCATCCCCCAGCATCCCAAACTTCATCATTTGTCCTCCCTTACACTACATCACCCACACAAAGTGTCCCCAGTTGCAGTTTTCAGTTGTTGTCCAACCTTCTTCCTCTCCACCTTATCTGCAATCCATAAAACTCCTCTTCTTTCACCCATCCCCTTTTTCATGCCACAGATTTTCTGAAGCCAGCGTCCCAAGGATGGTTAAATGTCAGATTCTATTTCAGAAGAAACCCAAAGTAAAGTTTTCTAAAATTTTAGCAACTTCTAAAAGAAGTTATTAAAAGATTACACGCTCTCACAGGGTTTGCAGCTTTAACATCCCCAAACCCTAAGCAGCTCTGGTTCAGGAGCCCCTGCCCAAACAGAACTGGGGTGTCAAGTGGTCACTGGTGTCACAGCCCCTGAGGCCAGCCCAGTGGGAAGGGGCAGGACAGGGAAGCAGCCCAGAGCCTCAAAACCACCCTGAGCTGTCCCAGGAAAACACACTCAAAAGAGCTCCTGGAGGCTCCAACACCAGAACTGAAAAAGAACAACCTGGTCTGGTGGGAGGTGTTCCTGCCCATGGCAGAGGGTTGGGACAGGATGAGCTGTAATGTCCCTTCCCACCCAAACCATCCCCTATGTCTCTAAAAGCTAGAGGAAGATTGAAAAAAGTCGTTTTCTTAATATATAATGGTTCTGTTCCCCTTGCTAGGCACCACCCGCAGCTGAAGAGGAGCCATGCCCTCACTCCTGAGGGATTTTAATGACAGTTCTACAACCACATTACACGAACCTCCAACCACATCCAAGGAAATGCCATTAATTCGTTGTCATAACTTTAAAAGACCACCTCAACAGCAGGCTGACAGCCCGGGAAACTCACCGCAGGTAAGACCCTGGAAACAGGCCCACCCGGAGACAGACCCACCGTGACCCCGGACTCCACCGGACACACTCCGCAGCGCCGTCCCCCTCCCCGCCGTACCCCCGCCAACCCGCCCGCCTTACCGCCTCTCCTGCCCCCACCAAGCCCAGCCCGGCCCCCCCCTCCTTACCCCCTCCCCGCAAACACCCCAGCACCCCCGTCAGAAGCCGGGAAGAGACACCAAAACGGCCGAAATCTCCCAAAGCGGGCCGAGGGAGCGGGGCGGCAGGGCCCTCGCCACACCGGCCGGCGGAGCGGGGCTTACCCACGGGCTCCCCTCGCGTACCCCCTTCCCCCGCCCCTCTGAACCCTTCCCAGCTGCCCTCCCTCCCAGAGCGGGCCGCTCCGCCCCCCCCCCGCGGCCCTAGGCCGGCCCCGCTCTCCCGGGGGAACGCTAGAAACAAAGGCCGCGAGGCGCCCCCGTGGCCGTTGAGCCGCCCGGGTGGGGGGTGGGGAAGGAAGCCCCGGTGGTTGTTTCCCCTAACCCCAGCCCCCGGTGCTCACCGGCAGTGCTGAGGGGAGGGAGGGGAGCGCGGGCCGAGCCTCACCGCGCCGCTCCCGCCGCCGCCTCACCGGGGAGGGAACCTGCGTCACAGCCCGCTCCGCGCACGCACCTCACAGCCGCCCTCGCGCTGCCCTTCCGCCCTCCCCATTGGCTGAGGCCACTCTGCCGCCCTCCTATTGGCTGCCGCCCTTTGAAAGAGAGGCAGCTCCCACCCCCCCTCCTCTCGGGGAAACAGAGCGTTTCTCGCTGATTGGGTGAAGCTGGGCATTACGTCCGCCGCGTTCTGAGGGCCTATTGGTCTGAGGCGCGGAGGAGGCGGAGCTAATGCTGCGGAAGGGTCCAGAAGCGCGGTGCCGCAGCCCCGCCCAACATCCGGGGAGTTGGAGGAAGGCGGGACTTCTCCCGAGCCATCCAATCCCAGAGCCTGAGGAGCTGTCGTACAGTGGCCGCAGAGGGGCGGGGCCGGGAGGCTTAAAGGGACCGTGGGGAGACGCGGAGGTGCTGGGGTTGGTAGGGGGCGCTGCCCTGAGAGGAGGCCCCGCTGCGAGGGCCCGGGCGGCAGGCAGGAAGGGGTGGGAGGAGCAGCAGCAGCAGGCGGAGCCGGGCCGAGGAATGGAGCAGGACGGCAGGGGCTGAGCGGTGAGGGGCTGGGGGAGCAGAGGGATGAGTGAAGGTAACGGGCAGGGGCATGGCGGGGATGGTTCTGGGGGTCTGAGGGGAGAGTGGGGGTATCCGCGGGGGTCACTGGTAGCACTCTGAGGGCCTGGGGGTCTCGGGGGATGGGGAAGTGTCGTGAGAGGGGTCATTCGCAGCACTGTGGGAGCCAGGGGATCTATGGGGGTATGGGGGGGGGGGTCATAGCAGTGTGAGATCCTCGGGGTCTCGGGGGATATGGGCTGTGGGGGGGGGGTGGGGTTCACAGCACTGTGAGGTCCCGGGAATCTCGGGAGATGTGGGGTGTCCCGGCAGGGTCACTTTGAGGTCCTGGGGGGTCTCTGGGGATGTGGGGTGTAAGAGTAACCATGGGGGTCACAGTGCAGTCCTGGGGGTCTCTGGGGGGGGGAGGGTGTGGAGTGCCTGGGGGTCCCTGGGGAATGTGGGTACCTGGGGGGGGTTCACAGCACAGTGAAGTCCCTGGGGGGCTGTGAGGTGTCTGAAGGGTGGTCTCTGTGCTGGGGCCTCGGGGGCCGGGCAGGCAGGGGGGCCTGTCAGCAGGTGACACAGGATTTGCTTTTTTATTTGCCTCCTTTTGGGCAAGACCCTCATGAGAGGGTGACAGGGGCTAATCAGGGGCTCCCTTTTTGGAGGTGGCAGGGTCACCATCTGTCCCCCCCCCCTCCCACTGCGAGGCTTTCCCCCCCCCGGGGTGGACATGCTCCAGACATCCCCATGACTCCATGTGCAGTGTGTCCCCTCACCTGAGCCCCCCTCCTCCAGGGAGCCCTGTTGTCCCTGGGCCCTTCAGAGCCATCTCCCCTGGGGTTGAGGTCACTGCCTGGGGGGGGGGGGCACATCCTGGAGGGGTGAGCCTGGGCTGGCTGGGGGGTCCCCACCCACCATCCCTGTCCCACAGGGCTCAGCAGAACCATGGTAGAGCTGCTGGGGTCCCTCAGCACTGGTGGGGACAGTCCCTGTGCAGGGGTGGCTGCACTGCCCAGACTCCTGCCCTCGCTGGTAACTGGATTCCCTGGGGATTGTCTGTCAATCGGATTTGTCCCGGAGCCCGAGCAGGGTGTGGGGTGAGGCAGGGATCCCCCAGCTGGGAGGAGAAGGTCACAGCTCCTCCTTGGGGCGGTTCGGTGGCCCTTGTCCCCAGCCTGCAGGGATGGGAGGGGTTGGGGCCTGGCGTGGAGGGAAGAGAGCTCTGAGGAAGGTGTGTGTGATGGTTGGGGCTGATTTAATGTGGCTGTGACCCCTGGCGGGCTGAGGGCAGCTGGGCTGGGGCCAAGGGTGCACGGGACGGTTAAGGGATGAGCAGTCGTGGCTGAGAGTGAGATGGAAGCCAGTGAGGGTGGGGACTGAGCTGGAGGAGAGCCCCAAGCCACTGCTGGGAGACTGGAGTTGATGTAGCCCTTGTCCTGGCTTCCCCAGCCTGATAAGGGGATTGTTCCCCTGTGCTCCACTCTGCTGAGACCCCCCTGCAGGGCTGGGGCCACCTCTGGGGTCCCCAACACAAGAAGGACACGGAGCTGTTGGACAGAGTCCAGAGGAGGCCCCAGAGATGATGGGAGGGCTGGAGCAGCTCTGCTCTGGAGACAGGCTGGGAGAGTTGGGGGTGTTGAGCCTGGAGAAGAGAAGGCTCCAGGGAGAGCTTGGAGCACCTTGCAGTGCCTGAAGGGGCTCCAGGAAAGCTGGGGAGGGGCTTTGGCCAAGGGCAGGGAGGGATGGGATGAAGGGGAATGGTTTTAAACTAGAAGAGGAGAGATTGAGATGATATCCTGGGGAGAACTTGTGTGCTGTGAGGGTGGGGAGAGCCTGGCCCAGGTTGGCCAGAGAAGCTGTGGCTGCCCCATCCCTGGCAGTGTTGAAGGGCAGGTTGGATGGGGCTTGGAGCAGCCTGGGCTGGTGGGAGGTGTCCCTGCCCATGGCAGGGGTTGGATCTGGATGATCTTTAAGGTCCCTCCAACCCAAACCAGTCTGGGATTGTACAAACTTTATCCTGTGCAAGGTGTGGGGCTTGCAAGGTCCCGATCTGGCAGCCAGAGTCTTTCCCATAAAGGTGCTGAGCTCTCAGGTGGGGTGGTGCTGGGGCCATGGTGTGCTCCAGAGCTGTGCCAGGGGGTGTGGATGTGCTGGCAGCACCGGTGGCAGCAGGAGGGTCCCAGCTGTGTCAGCTCCGTCCTGTGCAGCGGCTCCAGCAGCCCGGGAATGGTCTGGATAGAGCGGCCCTGCTGAAAAGAGCTGACAGCTCTGAGGGAGGATCAGCCCCGTGCTCCCGGGCAGGGCCCAGCCTGGGTGTGACAGCCCTGCTGCACGTCCTGCTGCACGTCCTGCTGCGCTGGGCACGGCTCTGAGCTCTCTGCAGCTCCTGAGAGGAGGTTGGAGCCAGGGGGGGGTCGGTCTCTGCTCCCCAGGAACAAGCGACAGGACAAGAGGAACCGGCCTCAAGTTGTGCCAGGGGAGGTTGAGGTTGGATCTTGGCAACAATTTCTGCCTGGCAAGGGTTGTCAGGCCCTGGCCCAGGCTGCCCAGGGCAGGGCTGGAGTCCCCATCCCTGGAGGGGTTTCCAAGCCCTGGAGATGTGGTGCTGAGGGACATGGGGCAGTGGTGGCCTTGGCAGGGCTGGGAGAAGAGTTGGACTGGGTGATCTTGAAGGCCTTTTCCAAGCAGAACCATTCAGTGGTTCCACAGTCACTGCTGGGTGTGTCTCAGCTTTCCTGCATCTCCAGGCTGGTGCTTCCATCCACCCATCCTTGATTCCCACCCCAGGGCCGTGAGACCCCAGAACAAGAGGGCACAGGTTCCTCTGCCACCTGCGTGTGCCTCTCTGCCCCGGGCTCTCTGGCACTGGACCTCTCAGGAGGACAGGGAACCCACCTCCAACATTTCCTTGTTGTTTTCAGGTCCACAAAGATGTTGCAGGTACCACTGCCCCTGGATAGGGATGGGATCCTCTTCCGGCTCCGTTTCACCACACTGGCTGTTGGGACCGTGTTCTGCCCACTCTTTGGGTTCCTCTTCTGTGTGACCTGGTCTCTGCTGTTCCATTTCCAGGAGACAACAGCCACCCACTGCGGGGTAAGTGACTCTCATCAGCAAAGTGTCCTCCAAGGTCGTGGCTGCATGGCAGGACCCCTGTCTTCTGCACTTTCCCACCAGAAGTGTTGGGGGATGTTGAGCAAGGTGCTTTATTTTGTTGTACCTGTGGTGCCTCGGGACTGGCAACTGGGATGTGGGGTTTTTAAAAGGGACCTTGGGAAGTGCAGACTGGTCAGGCTGGTGACTGTACTGATCACATTGGTGGTGGTTCTGGTAAGAGATAAAACTAGTGAAGCTACAGAGCAAAATACTGTCTGGTGGAAGAGTGAGCCCAGCTCTGAGGAGAGGAGTTGCAGGCTGGGAGAGTTGGGGGTGTTGAGCCTGGAGAAGAGAAGGCTCCAGGGAGAGCTTGGAGCACCTTGCAGTGCCTGAAGGGGCTCCAGGAAAGCTGGGGAGGGGCTTTGGCCAAGGGCAGGGAGGGCTGGGCCCAGGGGGAAGGGTTTCCAGCTGGAAGAGGGGAGCTGGAGATGAGATGGGAGGGAGAACTTGTGTGCTGTGAGGGTGGGGAGAGCCTGGCCCAGGTTGGCCAGAGAAGCTGTGGCTGCCCCATCCCTGGCAGTGTTGAAGGGCAGGTTGGATGGGGCTTGGAGCAGCCTGGGCTGGTGGGAGGTGTCCCTGCCCATGGCAGGGGTGGGACTGGATGAGCTTTGAGGTCCCTCCCACCCAAACCAGTGTGGGATTCCATGGATTGCTGCCCCTCAGAGCTGCTGGAGTTCTTCAGAGGTGTCACAAGCATGTGCCTGCAGGGTGTGGGTTGGGAGGGCCCAGCTGAAATTCCCAAAAGGATGTGATCAGGTTCCTCCCTGTAGCACGAGTGTAGGGAAGCAGCTGGTTCCAAGCTGGGAACCTAGGGCAGGAGTAGGTGGCCAATCTGACACCAGCAGGAGGTGACACCAGCAGGAGGTGACCCCAGGGCTCTGTGGGGTCGGTTCCTTGTGTGCTGTGGGGTGACACAGGCTGAGGGTGTTGCCAAGATCTGGAGCAGGGGTGGTGAGGCAGGCTGCAGGGGAGGGTGATATGGAATGCCAGGACAGCTTGGTCTGGAGAAGTCAGAAATGCACAGACCCGGGGGGCAGGTTCTGCTGGAGGAACCAGCTCCTCTTTGGATGCCTCCAGAACAGCTGATCTGGGGAACCTGCTCCCCAGGTCAAAAGTTTTACAAAAAATGCATGTAGACAATAGTATACTTTTTAATTAATTATCATACCAATGCTTTTAATTAATTATCATACCAGTCCAGGAATTCCCACATGGAAAAGACCAGGGGTGATGGGTACAAGTTGGTCCTGGGGAGATTCCCATGGGACACAAGAGGTCCATTTTTCCCCATGAGGACAGTCCAACATTGGAAGAGTCTCCCAAGGGAAGTGGTGGATTCCCCCCCATTGGGCAGTTTTAAGTCTCAGCTGGACAGGGGGCTGAGCCACCTCATATCAACTAGAGTAGAACCTAGAAAGGTTGGACCAGATGGTCCTTGAGGTCCCTTCCAACCTGGCATTCCATGGTTCTATGATACTAGTCCAGGAAAAGTAAGGAAAATGAACACATCACAAGGAAGAACAGGATCCATACTCCAAATCCAGCAGTGTTTTTGATGGTCTCTCTTATGTCTTTGTTGCCTTCTTTAATGCTCTCTGTAGCACCACAACTGACCGATGGGTTTTATCTGTATCAGTTTCCTGCTCCCAGGCTTTCTCAGTGAACATCTCTTCTAATCTGAGTCTTCCCACCACTTTTCCTTCAATTTGTCTGACTTAAAGAAAGAGATTGTTCCCTGGGGGTGCACAGTTCCACCTGGGCTCCAGGGGAGACCAAAACCATGGAAGATGGATTATCTGGTCCACTGTGGCTGGCTCAGGAAGTCCCTGAGCTGTGACACTCCAGAGCTTGGATGTTTGTTCCAGGGCTGCATTGATGGTTCTCCTGTGTTTCTGTTCCACCCTGAGCAGTCTCTGCCTGCTGTTGCTGTCAGATCTCTCCAGTAGGGTCAGGATAACAAAACCCTGTGCCCTCCTCTCCTCCCTCCCCAAACCTGGGGGCAGAGAACATGGGGGGGACCATGACTGGGGGTTGGAACTGAATGATCTTTAAGGTCCCTTCTGACCCAACCCATTCTGGGGTTGAAAGGGAAGGAATAAAGGTCAAAAATGTAAACCTGAGCAGGGTCACCCAGCTCCCAGGGGCTGTCCCAGCAGGGCTGGAGGCTGCCTGGTGCTGGGGGGGTGAACCAGGGTTGCTGCCACGTTGTGAGGAGCCGGCCTCAAGTTGTGCCAGGGGAGGTTGAGGTTGGATCTTGGGAACAATTTCTGCCTGGCAAGGGTTGTCAGGCCCTGGCCCAGGCTGCCCAGGGCAGGGGTGGAGTCCCCATCCCTGGAGGGGTTTCCAAGCTGTAGAGATGTGGTGCTGAGGGACACGGGTCAGTGGTGGCCTTGGCAGGGTTGGGGGAACGGTGGGACTGGATGATCTTGAAGCTCTTTTCCAACCAGAACCATTCTGTGATCCATAATTCTGTTCCCTGGCTTTTGAAATAGGAATAAACTTAATTAGAGAAAAAAAAAAAAAAAGAAAAAACCCAACACAGTTTCAGTGTCCTGGGGAGCTGTAAATCATAGGATCATGGAATGGTTTGTTTTGGGAGGGTCCTTAAATCCCATCCAGTCCCACCCCTGCATGGGCAGGGACACCTCCCACCAGCCCAGGCTGCTCCAAGCCCCATCCAACCTGCCCTTCAACACTGCCAGGGATGGGGCAGCCACAGCTTCTCTGGCCAACCTGGGCCAGGCTCTCCCCACCCTCCCAGCACACAAGTTCTCCCTCCCATCTCATCTCCAGCTCCCCTCTTCCAGCTGGAAACCCTTCCCCCTGGGCCCAGCCCTCCCTGCCCTTGGCCAAAGCCCCTCCCCAGCTTTCCTGGAGCCCCTTCAGGCATTGCAAGGTGCTCCAAGCTCTCCCTGGAGCCTTCTCTTCTCCACACCACGTGGCACCTTGTTATGCCTCTGCCCATCAGCTGCTGTCTGTTTTCCAGGTCCCCAACTACCTCCCATCCATCAGTGCAGCCATCGGGGGTGAGACCCCCCAGCGCTACGTCTGGCGTCTCTGCATCGCCCTCCACTCTGCCCCCCGCTTCCTGGTGGCCGTCGCCTACTGGAACCACTACCAGAGCTGCCCCTGCACACACCCCCGCTACCTGCGCCTCTGCCACTTCAACCTGGGGCTCAACCTGCTGGAGAACTTCGCCCTCCTCCTTCTGACCTATGTGTCCTCCTCTGAAAGCTATGGTAGGTGCCTCCTGCCCGACGTTGGGCCCGCGGTGCCGCTCGTGGCCGCTGAGGCTGTGCAGAGCTCTGCTTCACACCAGTGTTTTGGAAGTGGTCAGTTTGGAGGGGAAAGAACACTAAAAAGATGATCTTACTAATGTTTACAAATATCTGAAGGGTGGGTGTCCAGAAGAGGGGGCCAGTCTCTTTTCAGGGGTGCCCTGTGATAGGATGAGGGGCAACGGACACAAACTGGAACACAGGAAATTCCACCTCAACATGAGGAGGAACCTCTTGCCTGTGAGGGTGGCAGAGCCCTGGGACAGGCTGCCCGGAGAGGCTGTGGAGTCTCCTTCTCTGGAGACATCCCCAACCCTCTGGCCGTGTTCCTGTGGGATCTGCTGGAGGTGACCCTGCTCTGGCAGGGGTTGGACTGGATGATCTCCAGAGGTCCCTTCCAACCCACACCATTCTATGATTCTATGAAAAAAAATTCTATTAAAGTTAGTATTTATAGAAGGAATTTCATAGCCCATTGTGCAAATAGCCACATTCTTCCCCAAATTCTTGGTAACTGATAACTACCTGAAAGTGTCCATTGAATTTTTGTGTCAAGTCCAGGATCAGATGTTAGAACTTGGTTCCCACTCTCCTGGTTGTCACCAGGTTGGTGCTCATCCCTGCTGCCCCCTCCATGGCCACTGCTGAGCTTTGGCTTTTGGTTCCAGCTGCCTTTTAAACTCCTTCCCACAGAACTGCCTGGGCAAAATTCCCTGTGTTGGCCTGGAAACAAGATCAGACTTTCTCAGGTGAAATTAGTGTGTGCAGAACATGGTCATGATAGCCTGGGAAATGCTCTTCTGTCCCCTGGTCTCATCTGAGATGAAGTTCAGTGCCAGAGATGACATCTAGGTGTTGTTTAATCCAAAGGTCTGGAGGTGGCACCAGGGGTTGACTTGAGAGGAGTCTAACCCAGGAGCCAGCACGGTGCTGCTCTGGCAGCAGGAACAAACCCAGCTCTGGGGTGTGGCAGCAAGAGTCACGAGTCACCTGTCCCTGCACACAGGGTGAGGGTGACAGTGACAGATGTGTCCAGCTGGGGGCCACGCTGGAGGATCATAGAATCATGAAATAGTTTTGGTTGGAAAAGAGTTTCAAGATCATGTAGTCCCACCATTCCCCCAGCCCTGCCAAGGCCACCACTGCCCCATGTCCCTCAGCACCACATCTACAGGGCTTGGAAACCCCTCCAGGGATGGGGACTCCAGCCCTGCCCTGGGCAGCCTGGGCCAGGGCCTGACAACCCTTGCCAGGCAGAAATTGTTCCCCAGATCCAACCTCAACCTCCCCTGGCACAACTTGAGGCCAGTTCCTCTTGTCCTGTCGCTTGTTCCTGGGGAGCAGAGACCGACCCCCCCTGGCTCCAACCTCCTCTCAAGCAGTTGCAGAGCCAGAAGGTCTCCCCTCAGCCTCCTTTGCTCCAGGCTCAACACCCCCAGCTCCCTCAGCTGCTCCTCACAAGTTCTCCAGCCCCTTCTCCTTCTGCTCCAGCCCCTTCCCCAGCTCCCTTGCCCTTCTCTGGACACGCTCCAGCCCCTCCATGTCCTTCTTGTCCTGAGGGGCCCAGAACTGACCCCAGGACTCGAGGTGCCCCCTCCCCAGTGCCCAGCACAGGGCAAATGTTCTCACAAGGTCTCACAAAGAGTCTGGGCCAGAGCTCTGAGGAGGTTTGGAATGGTGCTGGTGGAGGAGGGTTGGTGGAAGAGGGAGGTGAGATGGGCTGCAGCTGATGTGCTGAGAGTATCTTCCTACTCACAGTGGGTGAGGACAACAAGCTCTGAAAGGGCAGATGTGGAGGGGATCAGGAATCCTTGCAATCATTGCTTAGAGCAGCAAACTGGAAACGAGCTGTGGCCACCAGAGGTCTCTTAGAAGGCTGGGAACGTACCTGCAAGGCTGAGGGTTCCAGAGGAGCAGGTGGATGATTCCTGAGGGTCCCTGCAGCCCACTGCTGCCAGCACAGCAGGGTGTCCCACTGGAAGCCCAAAGCACTGCAGGCACTGTGCTGGTGTCCTGTTCAAGTGGGTGTCTGGAGATGTTGCAGGATGTCTGGGAAAAGGTGTTCAAGTGGTGCTGAGGGACATGGGTCAGTGGTGGCCTTGGCAGTGCTGAGTTAACAGTTGGACTGGATGAACTGAAAGGTCTTTTCCACCCAAAACAGTTCCATGATTTATGATTCTGAAAGCAGCTGACAAGTGTGAGAGCCCCACCAGCCTTTGGGCTGGCAAGCCAGCTGTCCCTTCTCTGTGTCCCCTGCCCATTTCCCAGCCCCACGTGCTGCCATTGTTTGCAGTGGCTGTTTCCCTTCTCCCCCCTGCTCCTCTCCTGGGAGTCGTGCCTGGAGCCATCTATGCCAGGGCCAACAGCTTCCCACCCTGTGGGTGCTCACTGGCTTCCACTGGGCCTTCCCCAGTGGGGCTGGTGGCTCCAGGGCTGTGGTGTCATGAGCAGAGGCCAAGGGCCTCCTCAGCCTTCAGGGTGAGGGTGGGGATCAGTAGTGGAGCCCAGTGCCCTGGGATGGCTGGAGTGAACCTCCAGGATGGGGGTCTGTGGTCTAGGGGTGTTCCTGTCCTGCTCACCTTCCTGCCTCCACTCCCTGTCCCCCACCATGAGGCATCCCCTTGTCACCCTGCCAGTGTCCCCAGCTGCCCCCACCACAGCAGGGGACTGCAGACCCTCCTAACAGCAGAGCTTCTAGAGCCTGCCAGGGCTGGGAGCCCTCAGAAATTCAGACCCTCTTTTTGGGGTTGGGACACCTCAAAGCCCATTGTCACCCCAAGGGCTCTGCCTGTGCCTGGTTCCCTGGCTCTGCCCAGCTTGTGCAGGAGCTTGGGGAGGAGACCAGAGCGTGGCTGGGAAACAGCCACAGAGGGTTGAGGTTAACCCAGTTTTCTCAGATCCTCTTGCAGACTAATGCCAGCTTTGAGGGGAAAGTTTCAGACCTGAGCTGCCATCCCAAGGTGACAACAGGCCCAGGTTAATCGTCTTGGCAAGACATAGCTCAGGTCTTCACCTCTGCCAGCTGCCTTTGCTCCTCACGTGGTTTCCATTCCCCTGGAACTGAGAAGGGAAGCAGGAAAGATCATGTCTGATGTTCAGGTGGTTGGGAATTCAGGCTGTAGTTCAGTTCCTGGAGAACAGGCTGGGAAACTCCCTTAAATAGAAACAGTCATTTGAAAATAACTGGCCTGGAGGTGCCTGGGCTTTGTGTGTGGCTGTGGGGCTTGGAGAGCTGCTCCAGCTGCATGTCCAACCTGACCCCACTTCTCTGCTCGTTCAGTGACACACGAGGCAGCCTCAGGGCTGCCCACAAGGCTGATGGCAACTGTTAATGATGGAATAGTTTTGGTTGGAAAAGAGCTTGAAGATCATCCAGTCCAACTGTTAACCAGCCCTGCCAATGCCACTGCCCCATGTCCCTCAGCACCACATCTCCAGGGCTTGGAAACCCCTCCAGGGATGGGGACTCCACCCCTGCCCTGGGCAGCCTGGGCCAGGGCCTGACAACCCTTGCCAGGCAGAAATTGTTCCCAAGATCCAACCTCAACCTCCCCTGGCACAACTTGAGGCCGGTTCCTCTTGTCCTGTCGCTTGTTCCTGGGGAGCAGAGACCGACCCCCCCTGGCTCCAACCTCCTCTCAGGCAGTTGCAGAGCCAGAAGGTCTCCCCTCAGCCTCCTTTGCTCCAGGCTCAACACCCCCAGCTCCCTCAGCTGCTCCTCACAAGTTCTCCAGCCCCTTCTCCTTCTGCTCCAGCCCCTTCCCCAGCTCCCTTGCCCTTCTCTGGACACGCTCCAGCCCCTCCATGTCCTTCTTGTCCTGAGGGGCCCAGAACTGACCCCAGGACTCGAGGTGCCCCCTCCCCAGTGCCCAGCACAGGGACAGGATCCCTGCCCAGCTCCTGCTGCCCACACTCTGGTGACACAAGCCAGGAGGCTGGTGGCCTTCTTGGTCACCTGGGCACACTCTGGCTCATCTCCAGCCTCTGTTGACCAACACCCCCAGGTCCTTTTCCCTCAGGCACTCTCCAGCCACTCTGCCCCAAGCCTGGAGGGGTTGGTGTGACCCCAGTGCAGGACCCAGCACTGAGCCTGGTTGAACCTCACACCATTGGCCTCAGCCTGTGGGTAATTGGCAGGTAGATAATGCAGGAGGCCAGAAGATGGCCCTTTCTGGATCTCAGACTGACTCATGGTGCAAACCCACCCTCTGTGCCTCAGTTTCCCCATGTTTAGAACAATGCTGGTGATGCTGTGCTGCTCTTGAGTACATCTGAGGTTCACAGCCGTGGGAAGCAGCAGAGACTCTCAGACCAGGTGTCAGAGCACATCAGCACCCTCCTGGCACCTTTGGGCTAATCCTCCAGGAATGTGCACCCCCCCCCCATGCCCAGGCTCACGGGGGGGGCCTCGAGGCATGTGTGAGCATCTTTGCCATGAAATCCCCCCCTGCTCACACTGGGGGCACAGCATCTCCCAGGTGCTGGGGTCCCCAGCAGCACCCCAGCCTGCAGAGCATCACCCTGCACCCTCCACAATCCTCCCCACGTGTTCCCCGTGTGCTGTTGGCTCAGATGTAACAGGAAACCTGTTGTCTCGTTGATTTAGCAATCCATGAAAATGCCTTCATCATCTTCATCACGTCGGCTCTGGGCCACATGCTCCTGACGTGCATCCTCTGGAGAATGACTAAGAAACACACAGTAAGTCCCGAGGTACAGACACTTTCCTTTCTTCTCTGGGTGCAGTGCTGGGCAGGGGGCTCTGGGCTGGGGGGGGGGGCTTTTGGCTGTCACTCACTGGTGAAATCACCCTATCCAGGTGCTGGGGGAGTTGACACACGAGGTGAAACTGGGAAATGTGGTCACCGAAGTTCACGCTTAGCAAAACGAAGTGGGGAGGAATCTTTTAATTTCCCATTTTCTTGTTTTCACTTGGAGCTGACACTTGTAAACTGCCCCATTAGTGTCCCCGTGGGTTTGCTGACCCCTTCTCCTTGCTTGTTTCTGAGCTGAAGTTGGCTTCTCTGTGCTGGGGAAACTGGGAACCTGCTGGTCCTGCAGACTGGGACAGCTGCAGCGGGCGTTGTGGTGTCCCTTTCCAGGAATCGTGGCATGGAGCAGGGGGCTGTGGGGCTTGTCCTCTGTGAGGGTCCTGGTGGGCTCAGGGACTCACTAGTCGTGCAGAGGATCAGGCAGAGGATCCAGCCAGGAGCTTCTGGCTCCATCCCCTGGATGGAGCTTTGGTTCCGTGCTGGTTTGTGCCGCAAGCGCCGGATCCCAGGCACCGGCAGGGCAGGCAGCTTTCAAACTCCATCTGTGAAAGTTGCAGCAGTTGTTTGGCTGCAAGATTCCCTGTGAAACTGGGAGACCCAGGAGTTCCCCTCTGCTGCTGGGATGTGACCTGGTGATACAGGGATAACGGGTGCTCAGCAGTCACTCCTTGGCAGCTTTCCCATGGCTTCCTTGATTTTCTTCAGCCTTTCTGGCTCATCATACATACCCTGGTGGCCGTGGGTACAGGGGCTGCAGGCAGAGAGCTCTGGTGGAACATGTCCCTGGCCTGTCACAGGACAGGAGCTGGAGGATCAGGCCAGGGAGGCAAGCAGCCCGCCCCGATAAACATCTGGCTTCTCTCCGCTGGTAGTTCGGGTGGGTTTCTCCCAAATTCACCTCAGGAAACATCATGAGCAAGGTCCCATGGGTGGTGTTTTGACCCAGTGTGCTCTGCCACCATCTGGTAGCACCTCTGCCTGCAGGTTTCCCACCTCTGCCATGTCCGGGCTGGTTCCTTATCTGCTCCTGAGGAGCCGAGGAGAGCAGTTGGGAGGTGCTGGCATGGCAGTCCAGAGCCCCCCTGTGCATGGCTGCACATCCATGGCCAGGCCATGAAGCTGCAGTGGGATGGGGGCCTTAGAATCATGGAATTGTTTGATTTGGAAAAGATCTTCAAGATCCTCCAGTCCACCTCTTCCCCCAGCCCTGCCAAGGCCGCCACTGACCCGTGTCCCTCAGCACCACATCTCCAGAGCTTGGAAACCCCTCCAGGTATGGGGACTCCACCCCTGCCCTGGGCAGCCTGGGCCAGGGCCTGACAACCCTTGCCAGGCAGAAATTGTTCCCAAGATCCAACCTCAACCTCCCCTGGCACAACTTGAGGCCGGTTCCTCTTGTCCTGTCGCTTGTTCCTGGGGAGCAGAGACCGACCCCCCCTGGCTCCAACCTCCTCTCAGGCAGTTGCAGAGCCAGAAGGTCTCCCCTCAGCCTCCTTTGCTCCAGCCTCAACACCCCCAGCTCCCTCAGCTGCTCCTGCTCTGACTTGTGCTCCAGACCCTCTCCCAGCCCTTTCTGGGGCTGTGCTGGGGGTCCAGCCCGTGCCCAGGCAGCCTTTGGCCTCGCTGTCACTGGGAGTCACCTGGGCTCTCGTGCACCTGCAGGCACTGGAGCAGCTTGTGCATCTCCTGCTCTGACACAGCTTCCTTCTCCCACCTTGGAAAGGCCCAGCTGGTGGAGGGGAGCTGTGCATGGCCCCCCCAGAGCTGGGTGCCCCCCACGGAGTGTCCCCAGCTCCCTGCAGGGCTGGGTGTCACCAGATGGAGCTGTGGCTTGAGGCTGAAGAGCAAGTTCCTCCGTGGCTGCCAGGTTGGATGTGTTTGGATCCAGTGGCTGAGGTCGGGCAGTGCCCTCTGATAAGCAGGTGCTGGTCCTTATCATCACCCTGCAGATCTGCCCATCGCTCCCTCCGAGTCCTGCGATGTGCAAGTTGGGCTCCTGCTGTGAATCACTCCCACGGGGGCCGCAGCTCCTCCGGACCAGGATTAGCCCACTGTTGGGGTTCCTTGGGATGCATGCCAACTTCCCAAGGCTGATGGTGGCAGGGGATTAACCGACAGGCTTGGCCTGGCTCCTGCAACCCCCACGGCTCGCGTGTCTGGGCAGAGGGGGGTGACGGGGCTGCACGAGGCCGGGGCCAGCGCGGTGACGCCGCTGCCACATCCTCCTCAGCCCGAGCCGAGCGGCCGGCGGGAACTGCTGGCCTCAGCAGGAGCAGGCAGAAGTTGGGCAGTGCCTGCTGAGCTGGCCAGGCCGGGGGCTGGTGGGGCTGGGTGACAGTGGGTGGTCTCTTCTGGTGGCTCATGGCATCTCGGGGCTGTTTTTTGTCTTCACTCGTGTCTGTTGTGGGGCTTTTTGTTTGCCTTTGCCTTTGTTTCCCTGCAGCTGGTGGTGGCAGGAGGGGACAGGTGAGGGGGACAATTCTGGTCCCATGTTGTGTCTCATCCTTCCACTTCAACAGAGGGTTCCGGAGCAGAGGAAGCCACCCAGAGGCCTCAGGGGGGTTCAGGTTCTCCAGGGCCAAACCTGAGCCCATCTCCAGGACAAACTCCATGTGAGGAGCTGAGGTCCAGCCTTCCTCCGAGGAGGAGAATCTGTGCAGAGCCCCCTTGGCACCCGAGCTGGGGCAGGAGGACAGGGCCAGCAGAGCCCTCCCCAGGCCCCATGTCCAGCACTGCTGCCAGAGGGGGTGAAGCTCCCCAGGTTTGCTGGAGTTTCTGTGCCCGAGTGACAGGAATTGGTCTTGCAAAAGCCTCGTGCTCGCCGGGGCTGGTGTTGCAACTGCCTTTCTGCAAGGGCAGGAAGGTGCTGAGGAACTTGTTGGTAAGGGGGAAGTACAGATGGTTTCCAGCTGCAAGGTGGCAAAGAGTGAGGGAAAGGAAAATAAAACTCTGCAGGAGGGAAGAAGAGAGAAGGCAGGCTGAGAGGAGGAGGGGAAGGGGTGAAGAAGTGAGCTCAGGGAGGAAAAAGGCAAATGGAGCCAGCGAGCCTCCCTCCAGCTCTGGCCTGATCCCAGGGGACTAGAGGCCGCTGACACGGTGCCTGCTGCCCGGCCGTGGCTGGTGTGGCATTGCCCTCCCTGGCTGGCACTTCTGGGTCACTCTCAGCTCCCGGCTGCCTGCACGCCCTTCAAAACCCTCCTTCCCCAGCTGGCTGTGCCGCAGCCAGGGGGCCGAGCGGTGCAGCAGAGCAGAGCAGTTTCACTTCTTGTCTGCAAACATCTTTTCCTCTCCCCGTCCCGGGGGCTGCGTCTCGGGTGAGGACGCGCGGGTTCAGCCCTGCACCCCGGCAGGCCAGTGACCCCTGGAGCAGCCACGGGGGCTCACACAAGCCCTCTATAAATATCCCAGCGCTGAGCTCTGGGTGCTGGGGCAGCTTGTGCTGGGGTTCACAGCAAGGGAAATGCTCGAGGGGCAGCTGGGACTGGTGTGCAGCACATGGCCTTCAGGGGCTGCTGTCCCCTAGGAAGCAACCTCTGCTCCCTGCTCTGCTGGGACCCCCTGCAAGGCCGGGTCCAGCTCTGGGGTCCCCAACACTAAAAGGACACAGAGCTGTTGGAGAGAGTCCAGAGGAGGCCCCGGAGATGATGGGAGGGCTGGAGCAGCTCTGCTCTGGAGACAGGCTGGGAGAGCTGGGGGTGTTGAGCCTGGAGAAGAGAAGGCTCCAGGGAGAGCTTGGAGCACCTTGCAGTGCCTGAAGGGGCTCCAGGAAAGCTGGGGAGGGGCTTTGGCCAAGGGCAGGGAGGGCTGGGCCCAGGGGGAGGGGTTTCCAGCTGGAAGAGGGGAGCTGGAGATGAGATGGGAGGGAGAACTTGTGTGCTGTGAGGGTGGGGAGAGCCTGGCCCAGGTTGGCCAGAGAAGCTGTGGCTGCCCCATCCCTGGCAGTGTTGAAGGGCAGGTTGGATGGGGCTTGGAGCAGCCTGGGCTGGTGGGAGGTGTCCCTGACCATGCAGGGCGATACCTGGGACTGGAGGATTTTTAAGGTCCCTCCAACCCAACTGTTCTGTGATTCCATGAAGGGACAGCTCTTGAGCACACCGTTTGCTCAAGGGGTCCCAGGACAGTGTGGCTATTGCATTTTGAATTAATGTCACTTTGTCATCCCATTCCCTGTCCCCACCAGGAGCTAGGGTGTGCAGAGTCCCTCTTCCTCCCCTCTGGAGGCAGTGGAGGAAGCAGGAGGCTCTGTGCCTCTCAGCAGCCATCATCCTCCAGCCCTTAGAGCAGGGTTTGCAGGGCTGGGGCTCCCCTGGGACAGGAGGAGGAGATGTCAGGTGCCTTCTTGGGCTCAGAGCTACACGGAGCAGTGTCCTGGGCTGGGGCAGTGTCCCTGGCTGGGGCTGCAGAGCTGTCCCCCCCAGCTGGGGTTGGTTCAGCTGGTGTCTTCTCTGTCATCATCCAGCTTCCTGCTCTTGAGTCATCTCTGTGTGCACGGGACCAGTGCCTCAGCCCAAAGCCTGCAAGCTGCTGGACCAAATATAATTCCCCTGTGGTTTTCTGGGCCAGACACACATCCAGCCACGGAGGGCTGGCTCGGGGAGGGGGGGACACACTGTGAAACTGGAGTGCCTTGCAGGGGACATCGGGTGCCCTGCTCTGTCTTGCCAGGAGGAAATTGCGGAGCTGGGGTTGGCAGCTGCGTGTTGGCAGCCCAGCAGCCCCAGTGAGGGCCCGGGGGGGACTTGGAGCACCCTGGCTCTGGGAGGGTGATGCCTGCTGCCCGTGCCAGGCATCCCTCTTCCCTGGCATCCCTCTGCCCCAGTATCCCTCTTCCCTGGTACCTCTCTGCCCTGGCTCTGCAGGGGAGCAGGTTCTGTGCTGCACCACGCTCAGTTAAGCTTAGAGTCAGGGTCAGGCTTAGGGTCAGGGTCAGTTTTAGGGTCCCTGCAGCAGTGAGGAGCAGCACGGGGATGGGGAGCCAGAGCGTTGCCCCCTGCCCTGGTGCAGGAGGAGGAGGCAGGACCCGGCTCTGCGGGCAGCGCAGTGGGAGCTCCAGCAGCTGCTGGTGCTGGTGGGGATGAATGGCTGGTCTGCTCCTGGCCTGGGCTGTCCCCACCACCCCGCCAGGCTGGGGTCACCCACTCGTGGCCCCCCGCTGCGTCTTGGCAGGTTCAGCTGCCTGGCCCCCCCAGCCTTTGGCCACCAGGTCACTGTGAGCCCCTTGTGAGGGACCTGGCGGTGCCTCCCATCTGCTGCTGCTGCAGCCTCCTGTGGGGTGGGTGCTGGGGCCCGCCTAGTGCAGTGCAGTGCAGTGAGGTGCTGTGTGACATGGTGCAGTGCTGTATGACACAGTGCAGTGCAGTAGGACATGGTGCAGTGCAGTATGACACTGTGCAGTGCAGTAGGACACAGTGCAGTGCTGTGTGACATGGTGCAGTGCAGTATCATGTCGTGCAGTGCAGTAGGACACCGCGCAGTGCAGTATCATGCCATGCAGTGCAGTAGGACACCGTGCAGTGCATTAACACGCTGTGCAGTGCAGTAGGACACAGTGCAGTGCAGTAGGACACGGTGCAGTGCAGTAACACGCCGTGCAGTGCAGTAGGACACAGTGCAGTGCAGTAACACGCCGTGCAGTGCAGTAGGACACACTGCAGTGCAGTAGGACACGGTGCAGTGCAGTAACACGCTGTGCAGTGCAGTAGGACACAGTGCAGTGCTCCATCACGCCATGCAGTGCCATGCAGTGCAGCACAGTGTGGTGCAGTGCCGGGGAGCTGCTGCCACTCTCCTCGCTGCTCCGAGGGGCTGGAGCTGCCGCTCGGTAGCGCAGCCGCTTCCGCCGCCGCGGCCCCGGGTGACAACACGGCTCTTTGTGACCCGCTTTTCCGCTGTGAAACTCGACGCAAACGCCTGGGCCCGGCGGCTCATCGCTGTTCAACTCCCGGGCACTGCAGCTCCTTCACCCTCACACCTCAGCACCGGCCTCCTCCTGCTTCCTGGGGTCCCGGGAGGTGCTGGGGAGAGGGACCCTGGTCAGCCCGAGGGGGGAAGAACCGGCCCAGGCCCCGCGGGGTGGGGGTGGAGGCCCCACGTCACCAGATGTTGAAGGCGCTGGTGGGGCCGTCCTTCCTCTCTGGGTTTTCCTCCCTGCTGTGACCTGTTTGTGCTCTCAGGGCTGAGCTTTCCGGGGCAGGGGGGTGGGGGGTGGAAAGTGTGATGGGGCAATTTAAATTTTCCTTATTCTCAGCAGTCCCTGAAAATGGGAGGTTTTGTCATACGTGAAACGTCAGTCGAGGGGGAAATTCCCCTCCCACCCAGAAATGGGAATAACAGCCTCTGTCTGGGCCATCTGTGGCACCCCCAGATGTTTTGTATGAGGCTGACCCCTCCTCTCCACCCCCTGCCCCATGGGGATTCGCCACACCTTGGCATGTTGGAGTGGAGACACTGACATCTCCTCTGTATCTTCCTTGATGTCCAGCTGCAGTTTGGGGTTCTTCTGCCATGAGGGCTTCCTGCTCTGCTCTGCTGAGACCCCCCTGCAGGGCTGGGGCCACCTCTGGGGTCCCCAACACAAGAAGGACACGGAGCTGTTGGAGAGAGTCCAGAGGAGGCCACAAAGATGATGGGAGGGCTGGAGCAGCTCTGCTCTGGAGACAGGCTGGGAGAGTTGGGGGTGTTGAGCCTGGAGAAGAGAAGGCTCCAGGGAGAGCTTGGAGCACCTTGCAGTGCCTGAAGGGGCTCCAGGAAAGCTGGGGAGGGGCTTTGCCAAGGGCAGGGAGGGCTGGGCCCAAAGGGGAACAGTCTCAAGCTGGAAGAGGGGACAACTTGGAGGCAGGAATACCCGGGTGCTCGTGGGGATGGACGTGGGGCTCTCACTGCTCCCCCAGGTCAGGTCAAGGGCTCTACCAGACAGCAGATCCTCCAGCTGCAGGTGGCCCCAGGCTCTGCCCAACGGTCCCGGCACGGGGAATTCACCAGCAGCGCAGGCGGAGGCGGGCAGTGCTGCTCCCCCGCTCACAACTGCGCCGGGGAGGAGGAAACCACACGCTGGGGCGGGCGCTGCACTGGAGACACCAAACAAACCACCCTGGCACCCAGGGGGCCCCATCCTGTCCCCACAGCACCACCTTTAACAGCAACACAGGTGGGAGCAGAGCATGGGGATAAAGTGCTCCCATCACGCTGAGCATCATGGAGAAAGAAAAGTAAAGGCCTTTGAGTGAGCACAGAATCATGGACTCACACACTGGTTTGGGTGGGAAGGGACCTTAAAGCCCATCCAGTGCCACCCCTGCCATGGTCAGGGACACCTCCCACCAGCCCAGGCTGCACCAAGCCCCATCCAACCTGCCCTTCAACACTGCCAGGGATGGGGCAGCCACAGCTTCTCTGGCCAACCTGGGCCAGGCTCTCCCCACCCTCACAGCACACAAGTTCTCCCTCCCATCTCATCTCCAGCTCCCCTCTTCCAGCTGGAAACCCTTCCCCCTGGGCCCATCCCTCCCTGCCCTTGGCCAAAGCCCCTCCCCAGCTTTCCTGGAGCCCCTTCAGGCACTGCAAGGTGCTCCAAGCTCTCCCTGGAGCCTTCTCTTCTCCAGGCTGAACACCCCCAACTCTCCCAGCCTGTCTCCAGAGCAGAGCTGCTCCAGCCCTCCCATCATCTCCGGGGCCTCCTCTGGACTCTCTCCAACAGCTCCGTGTCCTTCTTGTGTTGGGGACCCCAGAGGTGGCCCCAGCCCTGCAGGGGGGTCTCAGCAGAGCAGAGCAGAGGGGGACAATCCCCTCCCTGGCCCTGCTGGTCACGCTGCTGGTGACACAGCCCAGGACACAAGTGGGCTCTTGCTGTGGGGCTTGTTGGTGTCTGATGGTGCTGGAGACCCTGTGGCTCCCATCGCCCCTCACTGGCTGTGGCAGGGAAGGAGCCAGGTGGGATCTGTCACACTGCAGCCCCCTGTGGCATCCTGCCCTCGGTGGTCCCCACGGTGGGCAGCAGCTCGGTTCATCTCCGCGTAGGTGTGATGCCCCCTGCATGCCCCCAGGTCACAGCCCTGCCAAAGCAGCTTGTGCAGCCTGTGGTCCTTACCTGGGTGGCTGTGCCCGAGGAACTGGGGAGCAGGGGGGGTCCCGGTGCCTGCCCAGGCCAGGGCAGAGCTTCCCTGGGGTGTGCGTGGCTGCTCCACCATCTCTGGTGTGCACAGGGGGGAAGGCCGAGCTGCTTGTGGCCTCGGCAGGTCCCTGCTGAGCTGGGTCAGAGGGATGGGGCAGGCGCCAGGGACTGGCCGAAGTTGTGACCCAGCTCTTGGTCTCTTCCAGGAGCGCAAGTCATACAAGTGGAAGCAGCTGCTCTTCTTCTTCACCTTCATCACCTTTGTGTTTGCTGTCTGTGTCTACTTCCACCACAACTGGTACTGCGGCCCCGGAGGTAAGGGGGCTGGGGCAGGGCTGCTGTCCCCCCATGGCTTGGCCATGCCTGGGGGTGTCACAGAATCTCAGACTGGTTTGGGTTGGAAGGACTTCAAAGACCATCCAGTGCCACCTCTACCATGGGCAGGGACACCTCCCACCAGACCAGGCTGCTCCAAGCCCCATCCAACCTGCCCTTCAACACTGCCAGGGATGGGGCAGCCACAGCTTCTCTGGGCAACAGGGTCTCACCATCCTCAGAGTGAAGAATTTCTTCCTTCCTTCCAACCTAAATCCACCCTCTGCCCAGGAAGGGGCCGGGGTGACCCCTTGGCTGCCATGGGTGCTGTGGTGTGAGCTCGGGGTGGCTGTTGGATGTTAGAAGAAACTTCTTCCCTGAGAGGGTTATAAAACACTGGCCTAGGCTGCCCCGAGAGGTGGTTGAATCACCATCCCTGGAGGCGTTTCAAGGCCGTGTAGATGTAATTCTGAGGGACATGGCTTAGCACAGGACTCAGTAGAGTTGGGTTAATGGTCGAACTCAATCGTAAAGGTCTTTTCCAACCAGAACAATTCTGTGATCCCCCCTCACCTGCTCTGTTTCCTCCACCAGTGTACACCATCTTCGCCCTCCTGGAGTACCTGGTTGTCCTCTCCAACATGGCCTTCCACATGACTGCCTTTTGGGACTTTGGCAACAAGGAGCTGGTGGTGAGCTCGCTGCTGGAGGACAAACACTTCTAGCTGCCCTCGGGGCCAGCGCTGGGCGGGGGCTGCTTGTCCCCTGGGGGAGGCAGAGCCCCTTCCCTCTCCTGCTGCCCCAGGGCTGGGGCCAGGGCGTTTGCTGTGGAGCTGCCACACAGATTGTCCCGGGGTCCTGAGTCCCACAAGTGTCTGTGCATGGCCCCTGGCTGTGCCTGGAGGGGGAGACCTGGGGGCTCTCACTGGGGACCCTCGAGGCTGGTACCCCCTGTCCTGGCTCCCTGCCAGCTGCTGGAATGGACAGGGGGACAGAGGAGGGGGCAGGTTCCTGCTGCCTCTTTCCTTGGAGGATGCTCTGGGCAGAGCAGGGTTCTGCTCCCAGCCTTGCCCTGGCTGGTCTCATGGATCCTTCTCCAGGCTGAGGATCCTTGGCCAAGGTCCTCAAAAAGGGCTGGTGGCCTTTTGGGCCTCGAGGTTAAGGCAGCCTCCAGGAGAAGGAGCACTTGCTGCCCCCACATCTCTCTGGTCACACTCCCAAAGTGGAGAAGCCCAAAGCCTTGACTCCTTGGGAAGGCTTTGGGGCAGAGCTGGGTCCATGCCAGGGTGCTGGGGTGTGGGACATGGACCATGGCTGCTGGTGTGTGGGATGTGGATCTGGGTGCTAGGATGTGGGACATGGACCCTGTGTGCTGGAGCTGGGGTGTGGGAGACAGACCACAGGTGCTGGGGTGTGGGACATGGATCCATGGAGCTGGGTCCAAGCTCCTCCAGAGCCCAGGGTGAGCTCTGGAGCCTCGGCTGGGGCCTAGCTCCAGGCACTGCTCTCCCATCTGGAGCAGAGGGTGCTCCCAGGGGTGCTGTGCTCCAGTTCAATCCCTGTTTGGGGAGGAAAAGCCAGTGGGCTGGTGGTGAAGGTCCCTGCTCTGATGTCCTGTTGGCACCAGGAACTCTCTTGAACCTGGGGAGCTTGGTGCTTGCCCAGGCTCACCCCCACCATGCTCGTCCTTGAAGGCCCAACGTGGGTCCCCGCAAATGCAGCCACCACCACCAGACCCCTGGGATGTCTCAGCACTTGTCCCTGCACTCCCAGGGCTTGGGCAGAGCCTCCTCCACCACGGGCTGGGGCTCCCTGGTTGGTGGTCCTGGCAGTGCCAGAGCTGGGCTGGCCATCGAGCAGGTCCTGCCACGTGTGTGTCCATCCAGGAGTGTCCCCACCACGCCGTGCTGGGACCCATCCATGTCCCCTGCCTGCATGTGTGTGACGTGCTGTCCCTGCAGCATCTGTGCCTGGGTGTGAGGTGGAAATAAAGCAATGAGGATTTTTGTGAGCTCTTGGCAAACTCTGTCCCACTTCCAGCCAGGATACAGCCCTCCCGGGACCAGGCAGGGGGAGCAGGACATGGCCATGGAGACCATCCCTTCCTGGGACACCAGGCCAGGGCGGGGGCTGAGCAGGATGTGGACCAAGGGTTCTGGGGCTGGAGTGTGGGCTGTGGGTGTTGAAACTGGGGTGCAGAACATGGATCCTGGGTGCTGGGGGGTGGGGATCCCTGAGGCTGGGGTGCAGGATGGGATCAGTGGGGTGAGGGACATGGACCCTGAGTGCTGGGGGGTGGGGATCCCTGAGGTTGGGGTGCAGGATGGGATCAGTGGGGTGAGGGACATGGACCCTGGGTGCTGGGGTGCGGGATGTGGATCACTGGGGGTGTGGGATGTAGATCGTGGGCGCTGGGGTGCATGACCTGGACCCATGGGGCTGGGATTGAGGTGTGGGACATGGACCCTGGGTGCTGGGGTGCAGAACATGGCTTCCCCGGGTACCGGGCGAGGCCGGGGCAGGCCCGGGGGGGCGGGGGGAGCCGGGAGCCGGGCGGGAGCGGGGCTGGAACGCAGAGCTCCTTGGCCGAGCCGACCCCCGGGCTCCTGGCTCCGCTTCCCCACCCAGCTCCGGGGCTGCGGGGCCGGGGGGTCCGGGGGTGGGCAGGGGAGCTGCTGCCTCAGTTTCCCTCTAGTCCGTGCTGGGGCTCCTGGGGGCGGCCGCGATGGGCCCTGATCTCATTGCAGCGGGGCCGGGGAGCGGCAGGGAGGGAACAGCCATGAGCTCATCCCGCTGCTCCGGGGCCAAGGCAGCGCCGCGTCCCGCTGCCGCTCCCGGCATCCCGCCCCGGGGTCCCCCCTCGTCCTGACACCCGCTCCCCTGCGGGGGCTGCAGCCCCCTGACAGCACAGGGTGTCCCAGCTCTGCCCTCGGCAGCCCCACACTGTGGCACCCACGGCTCTGCTATCAGCCCTGCCCATGGGGGAGCTGGTGGGGTGGCCATGGGGATCTGCCATGGTGGGAGCAGGACATGGCCATGGGGATCTGCCATGGTGGGAGCAGGACATGGCCATGGGGATCCACCATGGTGGGAGCAGGACATGCAGCCCCCTAGGAACAATCTGGGGCCATGTCCCAGTGTCACAGGCTCCCAATCTGGGGTGTCCAGGGGGTTCATGCTTTGCACCAGAGGCTGTAGCAAGTCACAGCTGTGGGAGGGGGGACAGGGATGGGACGTGGCCAGAGCCACCCTGCCTCGTGGCACCGTCACCCACGCTGGCCCCTGGCTCTGGCCGGGAAGTGGCAGCTGGGAACAAAGGTGGCTTGTTCCTGCAGGAAGACCCCGGGGCTGGACAAGGGACCTGTGGGTGACAGTGGGGACCCTGCCAGGCCTCACTGGACCCAGCCACCGGCCACCACGTGCCGAGGGGACAGCCAGCACGGCCGAGCTGCCGGGGCCATTGCCAGCCTCAGCACTGGGCCTCAGCACACAGGGTCCCTCAGGACATCCCAACCCCCAGGTGTGGGGACACGCAGCTCAGAGCCAGAGCTGGGGTGGCTGGGGGCTGCCAGGGAGGGGACCTCACTCCTGCAGCCCCCTGGGCCTACCCCTGCAATGTCCCCAATGTCCTCATGGCCACCTAGTGCAATATCCCTGTCCCCCAGTGTCCCCCATGGCTACCTGGGTCAATGTGTCCCTGGCCTCAGTGTCTCCATGGCCACCTCCTGCAATGTCCCCATCCCCAATGATCCCACAGCCAACCTGTGGAACGTCCCCACAGCCACCTCCTGCATTGTCCCCATTCCTATCCCCTGCAATGTCCCCAAGCCCCCCCTCCCCTCCAGGGGAGCTCAGCGCTGGCCCCAAGTGGATATGGGGGTGGTCATGGGAGGGTCACCCCTGGGGCAGAGACTCCCGATGTCCCCCCCGGGGTGGCTGCAGGGGTGTCCCCATGCCCGGGGAAGGCAGAGCACAGGACACAGGGAGGCCTGGGCAGGACATTTTATTTAAGAAGCAACTCGGGGAGCAGATGGTTACAGGCAAGTCCCGCTGCCCCACGAAGCCCTGGCACTGGGACAGGTGCCCCGGCAGCTCCGTTCTCACCAGGGCTGAATTTCCCTGGGGAGCTGCAGCTCACCCCAGACCCCACCAGGAGACCCCTGGGCACAGCCACTGGGACCCAGTGAGATGCTTGGAGGTGGCCAAGCACCAGGGCTGGCACAGAGGGGCTGGAGGACCCCCCCGTGCCTTCCTGCTGGCGCAGGGGATGGGGCTGGTGGGTCCCCATGGGGTGCTGGGGGTGGCAAGTCCCTGCGAGGTGCTCAGGGTGGGAGCAGGGGTGGTTTGGCCACCCCCAGAATCCCCTTCTCAGGAAGCATTGCTCTGTGCTGGGACCAGAGAGGTGTCACCCAAAAGTGAACGGTGACAGCCAGGGCTGGGGGGGATCCCGCAGGGCTGGGGGGTCCCACTGCCCCCGGGGCAGTCGGCCAGTTAGTGCAAACAAGGTCTGTATTATTAAAGCTGGTGGCTTCAGGCTGGTGGCCCCAGTCCTGCTGTCCCCAAGGCAGAGGGCAGCGAGGCTCGAGGTGGCACCTGGATGGGCAGGGGGGGGTTCTGGTGGCACCAGGCAGCGTCTTGGGGGGGGTCAGCAGGGCCAGGGTACGGGCAGGATTGTCTCTTGCTGGTCACTCCGTCACAAGAGGACACAGGGCTTCTTGGGCTTGGCTGGGACAGGGTTGAGCACGGCCCTCACCGCCTCGGTGAAGACATCCTTGATGCCCTCCTGGTTGAGCGCCGAGCACTCCAGGTACTTGACGGCACGGATCTGCTTGGAGAGGCTGATGCCCTGCTGGGTGGTGATGGGCGCCTGGTTCTGCTCCTTCAGACGCTTCATGGTCTCAGGGTTGTTTCTCAGATCCTTCTTGGTGCCCACGAGCAGGATGGGCACGCTGGGGCAGTGGTGGCACACCTCGGGGTACCACTTGTGCTTGACGTTCTCATAGGAGGGTGGGCTGGCGATGGAGAAGCAGATGATGAAGACGTTGGTCTGGGGGTAGGAAAGCGTCCGGAGGCGGTCGTACTCCTCCTGGCCGGCCGTGTCCCACAGGTTTAAGTTAATAGTCCTGCCATCCACCGTGTTCTGGGCGCTGTAGTTGTCAAAGACGGTGGGGATGTACTCCTTGGGGAAGGCGTTGGTGGTGTAGCAGATCAGCAGGCAGGTCTTGCCCACCGCCCCGTCGCCCACCACCACGCACTTGATGCTCTGCATCCCGGCGGCTCCGTGTCCCTGGCGTCCCCCTTCAGCAGCCTGCAGGGAGGGGAGAGGGTCAGGGGAGCAGGGACATGCCAGGGGTGGCCTCACTGTTGTCCCCCCCCTGCTTGGACACCCTGAAAGGTCACACTTGGTCCATCCTGCATCCTGCAGCCGGGTGAGCTTCCCGGCCAGGTATGTCCCCCCTGAGCAGCCCCATTGTGGGCAGCAGATTGGAGATCCCATGATGAGGAACCACATCCCCTGATCCAAGGCACACACGTGTGCCACCACATCTGGTGTGTGTGGGGACCACATTGTCCCCAAAATGGTGCTCCCAGGATAGCCAGGCTGCTGCAGAGCCTTGTGCCATGCTGTGCTCTGTCATCCCTCCAATCCCAGACTGGTTTGGGTGGGAAGGGACCTTAAAGCTCACCCAGTCCCACCTCTGCCATGGTCAGGGACACCTCCCACCAGCCCAGGCTGCTCCAAGCCCCATCCAACCTGCCCTTCAACACTGCCAGGGATGGGGCAGCCACAGCTTCTCTGGCCAACCTGGGCCAGGCTCTCCCCACCCTCCCAGCACACAAGTTCTCCCTCCCATCTCATCTCCAGCTCCCCTCTTCCAGCTGGAAACCCTTCCCCCTGGGCCCAGCCCTCCCTGCCCTTGGCCAAAGCCCCTCCCCAGCTTTCCTGGAGCCCCTTCAGGCACTGCAAGGTGCTCCAAGCTCTCCCTGGAGCCTTCTCTTCTCCAGGCTCAACACCCCCAACTCTCCCAGCCTGTCTCCAGAGCAGAGCTGCTCCAGCCCTCCCATCATCTCCGTGGCCTCCTCTGGACTCTCTCCAACAGCTCCGTGTCCTTCTTGTGTTGGGGACCCCAGAGGTGGCCCCAGCCCTGCAGGGGGGTCTCAGCAGAGCAGAGCAGAGGGGGACAATCCCCTCCCTGGCCCTGCTGGTCACGCTGCTGGTGACACAGCCCAGGACACGGGTGGTTCCTGGACTCCCAGCACTCGGTGCTGGCTCCTGCTGTCCCTCCAGCCCGGTTCTGGGGCAGATTCGGGCTGTGGGACCGTGTGGGCCCCGGTGCTGGTGCCACGGCCAGGCTGGTGAGCAGCCGCTGCCCCGTCCCCTCGGGGCCAATGTCCCCTCCTCAGCTGTGTTTATCCCCGCGCCCATTTCCCTGTTTGACTTCCTCCACTTCCCGCTGCAATTCCCATCACGGGCTACATCCTGCTCCCCTTCCTGCTGCCGGCTGGATCCGGGCGCTGCCCCGTGGAGCCCAGCCGGGGCACGGGGGGGCACCGCAGAGTGCTGGGCTGGAGGATGCCCACCCATGGGCTCAGCACCCCCTTTCCCTGCCAGGATCGCACCATCCCATGGGATTTCTCCTCAGCGCCGCAGCGATGGGACACGGAGGGGCCGGGGATGCCACATCGTCCCAGAGCCCCAGGGCTGGGCGGGGGGAGCCCCCCTGGGGCTGGGGAAGGGTGAAGGGGCTTGGGAACCCCCACCTTGACCCGCCCCTCCCCAGGCCGGATCCTGCCCCCTCGGATGGGGAAGTGGCTCTTCCTCTTCCCACCCTGACACTCGGCTTCCTGCCCTGACCCCCGCCCTGCCTGGCTCCCTGCCCGCACCCCTGCCTGCAGGCAGGACAAGCGGGGGGAGCCCGAACGCTGCTGAGGTTCCCCCCACGCGGTTCTGTGCCTCAGTTTCCCCACTGCAAAAGTGCTTCTGCAGCACAGGGCTGGGGGGGGGGGATATCCATGGGTTTGCGAGTGGGAAGCAGCGGGGGTGTGGGGGGCGCAGGCAACCCCCCCCCCCCGACTTCTGCCCACAGCAGGAGGGCAGCCAGGGCCCCTCACCCAGGGCAGGGTCCCAGGGGGCTCCCCAACATACACCCGGCCCTTCAGCCTCCATTTTGTCCCTGGCTTTGGTTGAAAATGCAGCCCGGGGGGGGGTCCTTCCAGCAGGGCCTGGGGGGGCTCAGTGGTGGTGCAGGCAGCAGCAGGACCCCCCCCGGGGGTCTGCTGGGCTTGGAGCAGCCCGAGGCTGGGACAGTGGGAAAAGGGGCAGAGGGGTGGGAGCAGGATCAGGGCGAGAAGGACAGGGTGAAGGGAGCAGGGGCAGGACAGTGGGAGAAGGAACTGGATCAGGGCAATGGGAGCAGGAACAGCGTGATGGGGACAGGATCAGGGCAGTGGGAGCAGAATTATGGGGACAAGAGCAGGGTGTTGGGACAGGAGAAGGGGGATCAGGAAGAGGGTGATGTGAACAGGATCAGGGCGGTGGGAGCAGGAGCAAGGGGAGCAGGAGCAGGACACTGGGAGAAGGAGCTGGATGGATCACAGCAACGGGGGCAGGACCAGGGTGATGGGAGCAGGAGCAGGATAAAGGGGAACAGGATAAGGGGGAGCAGGAGCAGGGTGATGTGAGACAGAGCTCCCTGCACGGGGCCATCTCCAGGGCTGGGCACCCTCCACGGGGGCTGTAACAGCCAACCCCCCCCCCCCTACTGTCCCTGTACAGCACCAAGGAGGGGCTGTGGGGACACGGGGGAGCTGGCAGTGCCGGGAAGGGAACCCCTGGGGGTCTCCACTGCCTCGGTGCCCACGCAGGGGTCCCTCCTGCCCACAGGGGCTGCCCCGCTCAGGACAGGCACTGACTGCCCACAATGCCCAACGTGCCCCCCAACGTCCTGCAGCCCCCCCAGGTCTTTGCCCAGGGCTCCTGGGGCTGAGGGGGGACCCCGGGACAGCCTCTGGAACAGGATGGAGCAGCCTCATCACACCATGGCAGGGACCTGGTTGGGACTTATCTGGCCCAGTTGGAACCTGTTTCTCCCCTGTCATCCACGAGGCTTGGGAGGCACAGACACCCCACCCTCCCTCAACCCCTCCAGCAGCGCTGGAGCAGATTTTATTTTATTGTTGCCCTTTCTGATGCAGAAGAGCTGGCAAAAAAGGGAAGAATTTTCCTGGAAAACCATTTTGTTTCATAGTTTAGATTTAAATTCTGTTCCCAAGGCAAAGGCCTTCAGGCGCTGGGGTCACTGGGAGCCGGAGCCAGTCGCTGCCTGGCTGAAATAAACCCAAACTGGGCTTTGTTTTGTGAAAAAAGAAAACCACAAAAACTGAAAAAGAAACCCCCAAAAGTTGTTTCTAAATCCCGGCCTTTGGTTTTCTTTGCAAAACCATCCCTGGGGACGGCCGTGGCCCCAGGGTGTGAGGTGCACTGAGCAGCACCGGGCTCAGCCGGGGTGGGGGGAGCGGGGTCATCACGAGAGGACGGGAGGGGGGTGGGAGCTCTGCCGAGGGGGGGGCAGGACCCCCCACTCAGCATGGGGGTTTCACGGTGACATCCCCACGATCCCTGCAGCATCCCGGAGCACCAGGGGGGGCTGCACGGTGCTCCCACTCCAGCGGGACCCCAGCCACCCCGTGGGGCGCTCGGCCAGGATCTGGGGTGCGGGTGGCAGAGAGGGGCTGTGGGTGATGCACCAACCTCACACCCCCCCGGCATGACCCCCCCCCCCGGGACGGGAAAAGCGACTCACTCATCTCTTCTTCAGCAGAAAGGGGAAGCAGAACCTGCTCCCATTGACCGGCGGGGCAGCCCCCGTGGGGTTTTTCCGCCAGGGGAGCAGAGGAGTCACCCCCACAGCACCCAAACCTGAGCAAACCTGACCAGAGCCTGCCGGGCTGTGCACCCCCCTGCACCCACAGCACGTATCCTGCACCCCACAGCATAAACCCTACACCCCACATGGTGCACCCTGAGCCCCACAGAGAGAACCCTGCACCCCACACCCCACGACAGGCACCCTGTGCCCCACGTGGTGCACCCTGTGCCCCATGGCATGAACCCTGCATCCCACAGCACGAACCCTACACCCCACAGCATGAACCCTGCGTCCCACACCCTGTGCCCCATGGCATGAACCCTGCATCCCACAGCACGAACCCTACACCCCACAGCACGAACCCTGCGTCCCACACCCTGCACAGCACGTTGTGCAACACACACGGTGCCCCCTATGCTGCACCCCACACCAGGCACCCCACACTGGGCACCCTGCACCCCACTCCCCACACTGGGCATCCCCCCCATCACTGCCCACGCTGGCAGGCCGGGCAGTGGGTCCATCCTGGACCACTCTGGGGCTGGGGGCAGCGCCTCGATGGCCGCGGTGGCTCCTGCTGGGCTGGGGGGAGCAGCTCAGTGCAGCCCCCCCGGCTGCGCCGCCTCAGAAGGAGGAAATAACATCTCCTAATACCGAGCAGGGACCTGGTGGGGCTGGGGGGGTGGGAGCAGCGGGGGGCCATGGCCACCGTGGGGACCTGGTGGTGGCACGGCTGAGATGGGGTCCCCGCTTGGTGGGACGTGCCTCAGGGGGGCTGTCACTGAGACCCCCGGCTCTGCTATCACAGTGAAATAACTTCCATGCTGAGGGGAGGGTCTTGGATTCCCCCCTTTTCCATCTCGCTGTGACCCGTTTCCTCATTTTCTTTCCCTCCGGGCCGGGGGCTCCACTGGGTCCTGCTGGGCCCCTGAAACTGGCAGCACTGGGAGCCAGAGCCGGGTCCAGACCCCCCCGGGGTGATGCTGCAGGAGCAGCCCCTGAGACTGGGCCAGCCCTGGCCAGCAAACCCCCGCCCTGGGCCAGCGGTGGGACGGGGCTGGCATCAGCCAGGGCTGCTGCTGGTGAGACATGGAGGACTCTGGGATGGAGGGAGGGTGGATGATGGATGGATGCAGGGATGGATGGATGCAGGGATGGATTGATGGATGCAGGGATGGATTGATGGATGGATGTATGTATGGACGGATGGATGGATGGATGGATGGGGCCAGCCAGGCCAGGCCATGCTCCATGGCCCTGGGGTGAGTTCCCACCACCACCAGAGGTGCAGACAAGGCCACAGTGTCCCCCTGTCCCAGCCCTGGGCCAGTTTGTCACCTCTCACCGCACCACCCAAACCCAAGCTCTGGGCAGGGATGCCCAACGCCTGCTCCCAGCCCACGCAGGGCACCCCAGGCAGGGCACCCCAGGCAGGGCACCCCACGCAGGGCACCCCTCGCACCCGCCAGCGGCGCCGCTGCTGTCACGAGGTGTGCCGGCCTCAGGGCTCTGCTGGCACCCCCACAGACACCCCCACCCATGGGTGCTCCTGGCTGCCCGTGCTCCCAGATGGACAATGTCCCCACGTGCCACCACCGGTGCTTCACCAGCTCCTCCTTCTCCCAAGACCAGAGGAGAGAGCCCAGCAGGAACCCACCCACGGAGCCACAGCCACACCAAGGGGTGACGTGTCCCCCCAGGCACTCGGGGACCTGCGGGTGCCCCTGCTCTGTAGCGGGGGCCCTTGGGGACAGCCCTGTCACCCAGCAGAGCCACACCGTGCCACCCCCGCACCCCACTGCAGCACGTGAGCACCGTGGGGACTGTCCCACGTCCCCCAACACACCTCGCGTGTCGCAGGGTGTCACGACTCGTGGCAGCACCTGCAGTGTTGCAGCAGGGCGCTGTGGCACGCTGGTGACTTCCAGCGTGTGTCGTAACGGGCCTGTTGAAAGGCCTGTGTTGCAGTGGGTGCAGTGCCCTTTGCAGTGCTGCAGTGGGTGCAGTGCCCCTTGCAGCGGGTGCAGTGTGGGGTGCAGAACCCTGCAGTGGGTGCAGTGAGTGTTGCAGTGGGGTGCCTGGTGTGCAGCGGGTGGTGCAGTGGGCAGTGCCGTGGGCACAGGGTGCAGTGCAATCAGAGTGGGTGCATCGGGTGCAGTGGCAATGGGTGCAGTGGCCCCGTGGAGGGGGTTGAGCCGGGTCGGGTCGGGCCGGTTCCGTCCCCGCTCTGTCCCAGCAACTGCCGGCCCCGCTCCCCCCCCGCAGCTCTGCTCCCTGGACCCCGCACCCCCGTTATCCCCGGACCCCCATTATCCTTCGCCCCGCTCTGGGCAGGTCCCGGTGCCAACGCCCCCGCCCTGCCGCCGGCGGGTCACTCCTTCCGCCGCCTCGACCCGGACCCGGTACCGGCCGGGACCCTCCCGCCCCCAGCAGCGGCACCCCCGGTACCGACCAGTACCAGCCATGACCCTCAGCAGGGGAACCCCCGGTACCGGCTAATACCGGCCGTGACCCCCAGTAGCGGAACTCTCGGTATCGGCTAATACCGGCCGTGACCCCCAGTAGCGGAACCCTCGGTACCGGCCAGGCCAGTCACCCCCGTCAGCAGAACCCTCGATACCGACCAGCATCCCCAATACCGTCCAGAACTGCCAATAAAGGAAGCCCCGGTACTGGCCAGGACCCCCAGCAGCTGGACCCCTAGTACTGGCTAGCACTCCCAGTACCGGCCAGGACCCCCGGCAACGGGACCCCCGGCAGCAGGACCCCCCGTACCGGCCAGCACACCCAGTAGCGGAACCCCTTGTACCCCCGGTACCCGCCAGCCCCCCGGCCCCCCCAGCAGCGGGACCCCGGGACGGGACCCTGGGCAGCGGAACCCCCATCCCTCTCCGGGTAACCCCGGGTGCCCCCGCCCCGGCAGCGGGACCCGGTGTGTGTCCCCCCGCCCGGCTCCCCACTCACCCCGGGGCATGGCGCGGCGACTCCGGGCGGCGGGCGCGGGGCCGGAGCAGCGGGAGGAGGAGGAGGAGGAGGAGAGGAGGGGAAGAGCAGGGGGGAGGAAGTCCGCAGCCGCCTCCTCCTGCCGCCCCGGGCGGTCCCGCGGAGAAACTTCCCCCCGCCGCGCCCGGCCCCCGCCCGCCCCCGCCGCTTCCTTCCTCGGCCCGGCCCGGGGGGGGTCGGGGGGAGGCTGCCGGGGGAGTGTAGCCCCCTGAGCATTGCCCCACGGACCCCCCGCTCCCCCCAACCCTCCCCGAGGTCACCCCGTCTGCAGCAGGGTCCGGGTGCCTCCCGGGATGGGGGGGCCGGACCCGGCGGGGTTGCGGAGTCTCGGGCTGTGGGTGCGGGACCCTGGCTAGAGGTGGAGGAGCCCCGGGTTGGGGGTGCGGGAGCTGGGGTGGGGGGTGCAGGACCCCGGACTGGGGGTGCAGGTCGGTGGGTGGCGGTGTGGGAGACAGGGTGGGGCTACGGAACCGCGGGTTGGGGGTGTGGGACCCTGGGCTGGGGGGTGGGAGCCACACTGGATGTGCGGAACATTGGGTGGGGGTGCAGGACCCCGGAATGGGGGTGTGAAAGCTGGGTTGGGAGTGAGGGACATTGGTGGGGGTGTGGGAACTGGGCTGGGGGTGCAGGACCTCGGAGCCCCCCACACCCCCAGCCCCGGGGACACGCTGCAGCGGGCGGGGGCTGCACAGGGACGGGGGTCCCACAGCGGCCATCGGGGCTCCTTGGGGACACTTAGGGGGGTGGCAAGCAGAGGAGATGGCAGCCCCTGCCCGAGGGTGGCCATCGGGGTCTGGGTGGGGACAGATGGGGATGGGGTGACGGGACAGTGGGGACCAGCAGCCCACAAAGGGGGGGACTGGGGTTCCAGGGCTGCTGCAGGGGCACAGCAACCCGAGCACAGCCTTGTCCTTCTGGGTCAGGGCCAGAGGAGACCCAGGTGCTGTGAAGGCCCCCACAAGGGCTAGGTCCCCCAAGCTGGGGGTCACCACGAGGACCAGGTCCCCCAAACTGGGGGGTCACCACAAGAGCCAGTCCTGCAAGCTTGGAGTCCCTGTAAGGATCATGTCCCAAAGTTGGGGTTCCCTGTCAGAGCCTTGTCTCCCAAACTGGGGGTCACCACAAGGGCCAAGTTCCCCAAACTGGGGATCCCTTTAAGAGCCAGGTCCCCAGGCAAGGGATCCCCATAAGGGCCAGGTCCGCCAAACTGGGGATCCCTGTAAAGGCCAGGTTCCCGAGACTGGGGTTCCCCATATGGACTAGGTCCCCAAAACTGGGGGTCCCTATAGGGGCCACATCCCCAAGCTGGGGGTCCCCATGAGGGCCAGGCCCTCCAAACTGGGGGTCACCACAAGGGCCAGGTCCCCCAAGCTGGAGGTACCCATAAGGACTAGGCCCCCCAAATTGGGGATCCCTGTAAGGCTACATCCCCCAACCTGGGGGTATCTGAAAAGGCCAGGTCCCCCAAACTGAGGGTATTTGCAAAGGCCACATCTCCCAAACTGCAGGTCTCCGTGAGGGCCAGGTCACCCAAACTGGGGGTCCTCTCAAGGTCCAGGTTCCCCCAAACTAGGGGTGCCTGCAAGAGCCAGGTCCCCCTCCAGCAGCACCTGCAGCCCATGAGGGTACCGCGGTGCCGGCCCTGGGGCAGGAGTGTCTTGTGGGGGAGATGTGGCTGCCTGGGGGGCTCTGCCAAGTTGGGGTGCTCCGATGACCCGGGGGGCTGTCTCCACAGAGGTGTGTGTGTGCGCGCGCCCCCCCCATCCAGGCCTCCCACGCCCCCGCGCCCAGCGCGGGTATTCCCCCTGCGCCCGCCAGGGGGCGCTGCGGCTCAGCGGGGAGGCCGGCGGAGGCGGGAGGGAGGAGGCGAGGGGGGCGTGGTCACCTGCTCGCTTCTGATTGGTCGGGCGGCGGCGCGGCCCCGCCCCGCAGAGGGTGTCGCGCGGCGGCGGGTGGCTCCGCCCCCTGTCACCGAGCGTGCGGCGGCGGCGTCAGGGCCCGGTGCGCGGCGGGGCGGGCGGGGGGCGGGAGGCTGGAAGAGACCAGCGCTGCGGGGGGGTGCGGGGGCTGTCCCGGGAGAGGCGGCGGGGGTTGTCCCGAGAGAGAGCGCAGCTGAGGCGAACGGTGCGGGAAGGAGCGGAACGGAGAGAGGTTATCGGGGGTAGGGGGGCAGGGGTGTCCTGGTAGATAACACCAGTGAGGAGAAAAGGGGGGCAGGGTGTCCCGGTAGAGACCACTGCGAGAGGGGGGGGCCGGGGGCAGCCCTCCGGGCCGTTTCCGGGGCCGAGCGGGAGCCGGTAGCACTTGCCCGGCCCGGTCTGGTTGGGAATACCGGGAATAGGGAATACTAGGAATAGGGAATACCGGGAATTAACCCGCGGTCCCTCAGCTGGTGTCGGCGGCGGCCCCGCGGAACGCTCCAACCCGTCCCGCCCGGCGGTGGGGTACGGCGTGAAGCGAGCTGAGGTAAAGGGCCGGGCCTTGCGGCGGGGGCCGATGCCGAGGAGGAGCTGACAGCGGCGGGGAGAAGACGCGGAAATGGATTTACGGTCGGGAGTGGCCCTGTGGGTCCTGTGCGGTTTCCTCCTGCAGCAGGGGCGAGGGGAGAGGCCCCCCGGCTCCCACCTGGACGAGACGGCCATCGCAGGTGAGACCCCGCGCCTCCTCACACGCTGCCCCGGGGCCTCGGGCCTCTCCCTCCCTCCCTCCCTCCCACCGCCTTCCCCAAGGCTTCCCCCGGCTCCCGGCCAGCCCTCGGAGCTTTGGTCCGTGCTGTGTCCCGGGGTGGCTGCGGGTCCCCCCACGCCTCCGGCCCCGCAGGCCTCAGTGAGGTTGGTTGTTCCCTGTGGGAAGGGGCAGGGAGCCGGGTTAGCGCCCTGCCAACTGGCCTCGCCTCCGTTTTGAGGCAATTCCGGGGTTTATTAGGGAAAAGCTGCTGCTCGCTGTGTCCCAGCCCTGGTTCGGAAACCCGCAGCGCTCAGAGCGAGGGGTCGAAGGACCAAAAATAATCCCTGTTTATTTTTTGCAATGGACTCCAGCGATTTGCTAATTGAGGGTGTTTCGCAGTGAGCTTTGGGTCGTGACTTCGGTGTGTACAGCAAATGCCCGTGTTTGTGTTTGTTTTAAGGACGTTCCCAGGTTGTTCAGCCTGGCTGGGAGGGCAGTGGGCTGGGGGTGAGGGATCCCCAGGGCTGTGTAGCCCCGGCGTGCCGTCCTCTCCTGCCCTCTCCCTGCTCCAGGAATGAGCTTTTCCCACCTCCCGGCCCGAAAGAGGAGAGGTAGCAAAGACCTAACAGCCAGATATTCTGGTTTGCCCCTTGTTTCCCTCCCCCTCCACCCCAAAACCCAACCAAAAAAAAAATAAAGAGGAGAAGCCCAAGCTGCTCCGGACTTGGGTGGATATTCCCTGCGGGAGCCGGGATTTGATGGCACGCTGCTGCCAGAGCCGGCCGCGGCAGAGGGGCTGGGAGCTGGTGAAGCCACCGTGGGCACTGGTGTGTGCTGTGTGTCCTTGTGACAGTCCCCGAGGTCAGAGCTGGCAGCCTGCTGGATCAAACGTGCCTTTAATTGTCAGTGGGGAGGCAGGGATCCTCGCCCCCGCGCCTGGGCAGCGCAGCAGCACCGAGATTTTTGCACGCTAGCCATGGAAAAGCAGGGGAGTTCCATAAAAAAAACAACAAAACAAAACAGGGATTTGTGTCCTGTGAGTGCTGCAGATGGAGAAATAAATTGATTTCTGAGGGGGTGAAGTCCCATTGAAGCTGAACTGCTGCCGGCCCGGGTGTGGGCCAGCCTGTCTGGGCACGACTTTCTGCTGTCAGCATCTGGGTGGCTCTGCACCTCCAACTCCATCATGCACAGCCTGGATCTGCTCTGGAGGGTCCCTCCTGGTGCAGGCTTCCATGAGGGAAGCACTTCCTCACGGAGAGGGTGATTAGACATTGGAATAGACTTCCCAGGGAAGTGGTGGAGTCACCATCCCTGGATGTGTTCAAGGCAAGGCTGGATGTGGCACTTAGTGCCATGGTCTAGATGGTGTGGTGGTGTTGGTCATAGGCTGGACTTGATGATCTTAAAGGTCTTTTCCAGCCTTGGTGATTCTGTGGGGGATAATGCACAGGTTCAGGGTGGTAAAAAACAAAAAGAAAGGTGACGGGCAGGTCTGAACTCGGGTGGTGGTGGGAGGTTGTGTTGCGTGCACGCGTGGTCCCTCACTGAGCTTTTCAGGCTCCTGCCCTCCAGGGACTGGAGCTCCTGGAGGGTTTTGGTTCCCCGTGGAAGGTGCAGGTGTGGGCAGCCGTGTTTGTAGGGATGAAAGTGGCCACAGGAGCGTTGCTAAGAGGGCGTTTGGCTTTGTGTACCGAGCGGGCTGGTGAGAAACAGGGCAAGTCCCTGGAGCTGCAGTATCAGGCGCGCGATCGGGAACTCGGTGTCTGGTTCCTGGGCAGGCAGATTGTTTCATCTCTGCGACATGGTGATTTATGTGACTCACTTTTTTCCCCCCTTAATCCTGGCTGCACGTTAGCTGCTCTGGAAGAAGTTTCTTTTTATATTCTTTCTACGCCAGCCTAAATCCTTAGGCCAGTTCACATCCAGTCCACTCCATTAAGGAAACTGGATCTCTGCAGTCCTGATGAAGCAAGGTTTGTGCCTCCAAGGAATTTCCAGCAGAGTTATTTTTGGAGGCCCTGCAGAAGTGTGGCAGCCCTGGTGATTCAGCTGCTGACTTGCTCTTCTCTCTGAGCTGAGGCAGAGCAGGGAGCTGACCAGAGACCTGGTCTCTTTAATAAAATTTAAAAAAAAAAAAAAAAGGTGCGCTTCTCCTGCAAAAAGAGATGCTTTTCGTTGCTCTTGGCTTTTCTGGTATGTTCCACTTCTGGGTTTAAAAACCTGCAGAGCAGCACGTGGCACCTTGCAAGGGAAGAGCTGGTCAGAGGTTGAAACCCAAAATGTGCAGGTGGACCTGGTCAGTGAGGGGTTTGTTGGCTCTGAGGGCGTGTAACCGGCACCGGGCTGCTCCGAGTCCCTCGCAGGAGCAGCTGGGAAGTGCGGTGGTGCTCGTTGCACTCTGCTCACGCAGCTCCAAGTTAGTGCTGCTTCCTCTGGCAGCCCGTGGCCATTTGCTTTTGAGCTTCTGGAGCTGCTGCTCGCAGCTCAGCGGGGTGAGTCTCCTCTGAGAGCACTGGGACTTTTCCTGGCCTGTTCCCTGGGAGCAGAGCATGAGGTTGTGCTGGATGCACACTCGTTGGTGGTAGCCCAGGCTCCTACCCAGCAGCACAGGTAGGTGTTGATTGAATTTTTGAAAGTGAAGGGATTAATTTTTGGTGGATTTTTAAAAGTGCAAGGATTCTTCGTTTTGTTTTGTTGTTTTTTTTTTGTTTTTTTTTTGACATAGCAGTATTTTAATGATAAAAAAATGGGTAGCAGCAGCCACTTTTCCCAGGAGCTGTGAAATTTTTCAGGAGATGCAGGGGAGTGCTGTTTGTGGGGAGCAGAAGTGTGAGTTTTAGCAGTGTTTGCTCGGTGCCTTAGACTCCTGTGCACACTCAGGGATGCACCAACGTTCCTTATCAAATATCAAGAGATGTTTCTGATTCCCAGGTTTTGGTTTTGTGTTGTTTTTTTTTTTTTAAGTAAGAGCTTTAAATGGGTTGTTTTATCCATGGAGGAAAACGAAGAGCTGCTGACTGAACTCCAGGGAAAATCAGATTTTCCTCTGGCTTTGACTTGTTGAGAGGCAAGCCCTGCTGGTCACTGCCTAATCTTTCATCTTCTCCTGCCTCCATCAGATGTAATTTTGGTTACGCTCTGAAGCGCAGGAGCCATTTCACAAGGCATCGCCAGGGAGCTGGTGTGTGGTTTGGAGCCAAGAAGGACAGCCAGGCCCTGGCCCAGCCCCCAAAGGCTGCTCAAACTCCCCAGCCTGTTTTTGCCCCAGAACACGTTACAAAAAGCCACGGTGTGGTGAAGGGGGCCGGTCCTGCTGCCGTGCAGGATGTGTGACAGCCACCCTGCCGTTATTGTTCTCACCCGCTGCTGGTTATTTTTAGCATGAATTTGTCTAGCTGCAGCTTCCAGCCCTAGGATCTGTCCTACACCCCCCTCTAAAAGGGGCAAGAGAGGGTTTTCTCACAAATACTCCTTTTTCTCTCTTTCCAGTTACCTGCTGCAGTCTCTCTGTTGCCCAAGTCTAACCTGTTTAACGTGGGGTTTGTTCATTTTTTCTCCTGGCAATATTCCCCATCAGAACATCACCTGAGGTTATGGCAAATAGTTGATGGAAGTTTTATGTGCACCATCAGCTGTTTCGGCCAAAAGTTTTCACACTTTGTCCCAGTGAAGGCAGTGAGCTTGCTCGATAGTCTGGGTTTTGTTAAATCCCGTTAACTGGTCCCAGTGGTTGCTCCACTTTGTTTTCCACTCAATCACCTTCTGTGCAGACCGTTGTGGGTGGAGGGTGAAGTGTCACTGCTGGGGACTTCCAGGTTGGGCTTTGGGTGTGTTTGGAGGAGATTCAAGGAAAACTAGCTGTGAAAGGGCTGGGCTTTGGATGACTGGCATCCATTCCTGGTTCCTGGAATGGCTATAGCTTATTGCTGCTTTCCTGGATTCATACCTGCTCTGTCTCTGCACATTAATGAGGCTCCCTGGAGCCTCATTTCACTTTACACTGGGGACCCTTTTTGTGAGCTGACATCTGTAGGGATGCAGGGCTGGATCTGCCTGTGCTGGAGGGGGTCCAGGGTCTCCTTTGGGTCTCCAGCCTGAGGATCCTGGTGTGGATTTTCCCTGTCTCTCCCTCCTGCAGCAGTTAAAAGGTGGGCACTGGGTAATGTGGTTTGAGCCTAAGCTACACATAAAACCAAGGAACATCAATGTTTAACAAAAGAAGCATGATGAGTGGGAGCTGCAACCACAAAGTCTTAACTAGTGATTAATTTGATAGGGGGAAAAAAAATAATGATCTATTTCTGGGTGAGGATGCTGTGTCCAAGCTGTGCTGCTGGGAACTCTTGTACTTGTCTGTCGAAGATGTGGGGTTTGATTCAAAGTCAATCCTTGGCTACTAAATCTCTAGCTTGGAAAGTGATGAGTTGTGGGGCTTTGGACTTGGCAGTGAAATGTTTTAACATATGGTGAGACCGTGGACTTGGTGGTGTGGTGGAGGTGGGGGTGTCTTTCGAAGGCTCGGCGCAGTAACCCTGCAGGGTGGGGACACAAAGGGTTGGTTGCTGCTTTATCTGCCCATTTCAGTGTTGCCACCTCTCATTGCTCCATTAACAAAACGTGTTGGTGTGTTTATTTCATGGTGCTGAAACTCGTGTCACCCACTGTGATGCCAAAATCTGCTTCTTTCCTCTATTCCTTTGCCAGAGCCTCTGACTTCATCCAGTGCAGCCTCTCAGGTGCTTTTCTGAGTTGCCTTCAGAAAAGTCTTACAGTTTGAAATGAGGAGGGTCAGTGTAAAATGGTGATGTTAAGATCTGAGCAGGTCACTGAGATACCATTGATCTGGCTGCTCCCTGCTGCTCGTTAAGCTCCTGGTGCTGTGGAAACAGAACCACTGCAGGATTTTACCCATTGCGTTGGTGTGCTGGAAACCTCTGGATCACCATAGCCTGCCCTGGACAGCAGCCTCCAGCAGATGCACCACCAGGCTGGTCAGAGCACCCCTGGACCCCATCACTCCCACAGATCTGGAGGAGTTTGTGAAGTACAATCACCTACTTTGCTTTTCTGGCTGTACCATGAAATGTTTTCTAAAGGAGACTTTGGTGGAAGGATTTTGCTGCTGTGCTTTGTGCTTTAGCTGTAGTTCATTGTTTCTAGGCGTGGACTTTGATGTAGAAGTTGCACGTGTGAGTAGCAGCTTCAGGCTGGGCAAGGGAGAAGTGTTGGAGAATACTTAGAAAACTCTGAGACAGGCTGGGAGAGTTGGGGGTGTTGAGCCTGGAGAAGAGAAGGCTCCAGGGAGAGCTTGGAGCACCTTGCAGTGCCTGAAGGGGCTCCAGGAAAGCTGGGGAGGGGCTTTGGCCAAGGGCAGGGAGGGCTGGGCCCAGGGGGAAGGGTTTCCAGCTGGAAGAGGGGAGCTGGAGATGAGATGGGAGGGAGAACTTGTGTGCTGGGAGGGTGGGGAGAGCCTGGCCCAGGTTGGCCAGAGAAGCTGTGGCTGCCCCATCCCTGGCAGTGTTGAAGGGCAGGTTGGATGGGGCTTGGAGCAGCCTGGGCTGGTGGGAGGTGTCCCTGCCCACCATTCTGAGAACTGGAAAGTTGTCTTTTTTTCCTCGTGCAGAAGAGGAGCAGGGCAGGATGGGCACACGTTGGGGCTGGAAGTGCTGCAGGGAGCTCCTGGCTTCTGCCTGCAGATCCTGTTCCCTGTGTTGGCCTGGAAACTTGGAGCGACGCTCAGCTGGAGCAGAGTGTGGATTTCCTTTATTTATTTATTTAAGATGTTATTTATTGCTTCAAAAAGCAACATCTCTCCGTGCCTGTCGTGCCTCCCAGGTGGTGTTTTCAGAGGGCAGCACTGCTGGTGCAGCTGGAGCTGAGGGGAGCTCCGTGGGGTGTCTGTTTTCTCAGGAGTTATGGCAGTGCAGGACATGGAAAGCTCGTGCTCAGAGTTTCTGAGCTACTTCTGGCCTTTGCCCTGCCTGCATCCCAGTGGGAGAGAGAAACCTGACCTGGGCTTTGACTGCCCAGAAAGTGTGGGTGGGGGGAGCACAGAGCTGAGCCCCAGAGCAGGGGTCTGGGTAACCCCACGTTGGGCCCGGAGGAGAGAACTGATCTCACGTGTGACTGGAAACGTGATTTCTGAGCCTTTTGGGTGTCTTCATCACCAAATCCTCTTTTCTCAGGGCTGCACCTCACAAACCCCTTCCTGTCTCTGTGCCCTGCAGTCCGTGGCACAGAGCAGGGTGTGACTTGGGGCCTTCCCAAAACGTGCAGTCCTGGAATGAACTCCTGCAGGAAAAAAATAGCAAGACCAGGGCAGACTGTCTCTTTATCCTGCTTCAAACTGAGCCTTTTGGTTTGGATGGGACCATAGCTGTGTGACAAGGCCTCCTGACATCCCACACGGGGTGGCCAGCAGGCTCTGGGAGGGTGATGGTTGGGGCAAACGGAGCGTGCTGCATCTGAAAAGGAGTGAGAAAGATTTTTTAAAAAATGAAAAATTGGCTTTTCTGCCACCTGTTTGGCTGGTGAGCTCTACTCAGTAGATCATAATCCTCTCCTGGCTGAGTGCTCTCAGCTCCTCTCCCTCCAGGCAGGGGACAGATGTCTGCCCACTGCCCTTCAGACCCATCCTGCGGGGGGGACTGACTGCACTGAGCTTTATTGCAGGAGGGAAGGGAAGTAGCAGGGCATCCTGGTGTGATTCCACGTGGATTTGTTAGAGGCTGTATGAGCAGGTGATTGACAAGCAACAGTTATCCGTGGGGTTATGCCTCTGCTTCTAAAAGTTCTCCTGCTTCTTAAACGTGGAGGCCGTGCTGATTAAAAAAAGGCACCGGCGGTGGCACTTGTCCTGTTGGACAAGTTTTAGTTCATTAATTAGCTTCGCTTTAAAACAAAGCTAGGTGAGGAGAAATAAACTCCTGAGCGGGCAGACTGGAGCGTTATGGTTCTTAATGGGGCAGCTCTGGGATTCCCATGGGAATGGGCCCTTTTGTTGAATAAGGCCAAGTGCGAGGTCCTGCACCGGGGGTCAGGGCAATCCCAAGCACAGATCCAGGCTGGGTGGAGAATGGTTGAGAGCAGCCCTGAGGAGGAGGACTTGGGGGTGTTGGTTGAGGAGAAGCTCCACATGCAGTGGCACTGTGGACTGGAGCCCAGAAACCACCTATTTCCTGGGCTGTGTCACCAGCAACATGACCAGCAGGGACAGGGAGGGGATTGTCCTCCTCTGCTCTGCTCTGCTGAGACCCCCCTGCAGGGCTGGGCTCAACTCTGGGGTCCCCAACACAAGAAGGACACGGAGCTGTTGGACAGAGTCCAGAGGAGGCCCCAGAGATGATGGGAGGGCAGGAGCAGCTCTGCTCTGGAGACAGGCTGGGAGAGTTGGGGGTGTTGAGCCTGGAGAAGAGAAGGCTCCAGGGAGAGCTTGGAGCACCTTGCAGTGCCTGAAGGGGCTCCAGGAAAGCTGGGGAGGGGCTTTGGCCAAGGGCAGGGAGGGCTGGGCCCAGGGGGAAGGGTTTCCAGCTGGAAGAGGGGAGCTGGAGATGAGATGGGAGGGAGAACTTGTGTGCTGTGAGGGTGGGGAGAGCCTGGCCCAGGTTGGCCAGAGAAGCTGTGGCTGCCCCATCCCTGGCAGTGTTGAAGGGCAGGTTGGATGGGGCTTGGAGCTACCTGGTCTGGTGGGGCTGGATGTTCTTTAAGGTCTCTCCCAACCCAAACCAGCCTGTGAGTCCATGATTCTGTTGGGCTGTGTTTTCCTGAGGTTGAACCATGCTGAAGATACCTGTGCTGGAGACAGGACTTTCCCTGCTGTTGGGGTGCAGGGCTGCAGTGTGAGCTGAGGATCCCTCTGGTCCAGGGCTGCACAAGGAGATGTGATCACCCTTCATTTATCGTAGTCAAGTGCTATTAATAACGTGGCTCTTAGGCCTGTGTGACATCTCTCCCTGTTCCAAGTAGAGCCTTGGGTACCTGCTGTTTCCCCACCTCCTTCCCCGAGGACCTTAGTTTGGGTCTGGAGCTGGAGAGCAGTTTGAGGCGTGTGGAGGGCACGGCTGCCTCTGCCTGTCTGAGCTGATCCAAGTGGGTCTCACTGCCAGACAGTAATTTCTCTTTTCCCTTCCCTTTCCTCAGCCCCTGCCATCCTGCCTGATTAATTTTCTGGCACCTCCGTTGCTCCTCTTCATTTTCTAGCAGTTACTGCTGGTCCTCAGGCAGGCATCAGGGATGGACTCTTTAATTAAGCTGTTGCTCATTACTCCTGCAGCACACGAGCCTGGAGAAGCTTCTGCCTCAGACTCTGAGCCTGCGTCTTAAAAACCAGCACTGGCTCCCTGGGGAGCTGAGCACCAGGGGGGAAGTTTTACTGGTGAATTATTCCTTTAATTTACTCATTTACCCCCACCTCTGAGCTGCTGGGGTGGGGTGGGTGCAGCTGTGGTTTGAGGTGAGCTTTTCTGGGGAGCTGGGTGATGACTGGAGCCAGGGCAGGATTGGGCCCAGTCGAAGGGTTTGTTTTCACAGGGACCAAGCGCCCACCTCTGAGACAAGAATCATCTGAGGAGCACAGGGAAGTCATTGAGATAACTGCACGTGTTTTTGTAGGGAAATTGTCTGTGCTTGTTTGTCTTATCTTTGTGAAATGGTATCGGGATGCTTGTTTGTTTGGATTAGGGGCCTATTTTTAAGTAACCTATTTTTTCCCCTTTGGAAAACGTGCTGGCTCGGCGCGTCCCGCGGCCATCTGCCCAGGCTGGCTTTGGGAACCCGCCCTCTCCTCTGAGCTGCTCTCCCACCACCGTTTGCTCTTGCCTTTTGCCTTGCAAATTTATCTATTTCTAACCTGTGCTGGGACAGGTGTCTGCAGGATCCAGAGAGGCAAACGTGGGGCTTCATTCTAAGTGCACTTTATCCCAGGAGCTCCACAGCCTCTTAACTGCGCTGTCCCTTCGCCTCATCCCGGGCTTGGAAACGACAGGTGGCTTCACTGATCCCCACCAGCCTTTGGGAAGTGGAAGCAGTTGCAATCTGATAGGAAAGGGGGATGTTTGTTAACAAACACACACTCCCGCCGCATGGTTTGAAGGAAAGATGCAATTTTGTAACTGTTTCTTGCCTCTTTTTGCCTGGAGGGCAGAGGGCTTTTTTTTTTTTTCTTCTTTTAACGTCAGTTTAATTCGTTCCTTCAGGTCTTGAGCTCTGGTGCCTGAAGTTCTGCCACTCTCGGGGGACAGAAACATAATCAACAGGAGAACTTGAAGAATGTTCCTGGTCGGAGTTGGAAATGAGCAGCTCTCTTGTTTGAACAGCCTGCCCTTTGGCTGGTCAGGCTGAGCTTTGTGTGGCAGGAAGGGAGAAGGAATTCGGGATTAAAGCTGCTGAGCAATGCGGGTGTTTGGAGTTGCTGGGGTGCCAGTGTGTCACTAATGTCTGAGTGAGCCAGAGAAGAAAAAAGAAGTTGTTGGGTTTTTCCCCCCTTGATAGAGATAGACAGATGCAGGATAAATCCTGATGTTTGTGGGGAGAAATAAGGGCTGAAAATCCTGTTTTCCCAGTCACTGCTGGGATTAGTGCCACCCGGGGGCTCTGCATCCCAGCTGCTTTGCTGTTTTAAGGCAAAAATCAGATGTCAACTTGTGCTTATTCCTGCAAAGCTCCAGGTTTTCAGGTGTGGTGATGGTAACCTCCAGAGCAGTCACCCTGTGGAAATGTCATTTCTTCTTCGTGCTGCATGTGGTGGCTCTTCCTGCCTGCTGTGTGTGTCACTGAGGGCTGGGGGTGGTTGTGGCAGCTCATGGCTGAGGGGAAAAGGCAACCATGTCTTCAGGGAGCCTTGAGGCTTTCTCCTCTTCTTGGTATTTCAGCAGCTGGATCGTAGCCTGGCCTGTCATGGGTGGCATGAAGCTTGTAGGAAGCAAAAAGAAATAAATCAGGAATGAAGTGTTTATATAAAAACGGTTGATTAAAGATCATCTCTGAGCATTTGGGAAAGGACAGAGCGATTTGGTGTTCCCCGTTACTTCACTGTGTAGCTGTTCCTCAGACTCCACAATGAGTAGAAATATTGTTTTTCCTTTTAAAAACTGTGGAAAGGATCAGGGAAGAACAGCTTGGCTCTGCCTGTGCTTTTAGCCGGGGTAGATGGAGCTACACCCCTCTGTGCAGGAGGACACGGGCTGGTTCCTCCCCAAGCCAGACCCCAGCACCTGAGCCCAGGATGGAGGCACAAAAACATTGCAGCTTGGTGGAACTCCAGAGGGATTTGGTGGTGTAGGATCACGCTGGGCTCTGCAGAACTAATTTAGAAGATGCTGATGCATTTGTGGGAATGGTGACAGCAACACACCTGGCAGCCTGTGGGAAGAGGGACATCTCAGTGCGGCAGTGATGGGTGCCATCCTCATCCCACCTCTGGTGCCATCCTCCTGGCCCTGGCAGTGCACAGAGGTACAGGGGTCACCTGGCCATGGCCACAATCATAGAATCCCAGACTGGTTTGCGTGGGAAAGGGACCTTTAATGCCATCCAGTCCCACTCCTGCACAGGCAGGGACACCTCCCACCAGCCCAGGCTGCTCCAAGCCCCATCCAACCTGCCCTTCAACACTGCCAGGGATGGGGCAGCCACAGCTTCTCTGGCCAACCTGGGCCAGGCTCTCCCCACCCTCACAGCACACAAGTTCTCCCTCCCATCTCATCTCCAGCTCCCCTCTTCCAGCTGGAAACCCTTCCCCCTGGGCCCAGCCCTCCCTGCCCTTGGCCAAAGCCCCTCCCCAGCTTTCCTGGAGCCCCTTCAGGCACTGCAAGGTGCTCCAAGCTCTCCCCGGAGCCTTCTCTTCTCCAGGCTCAACACCCCCAACTCTCCCAGCCTGTCTCCAGAGCAGAGCTGCTCCAGCCCTCAGATCTCTGGAAATTAGAGGAGCACTTCCAGTGCCATGGTGTGCCTGGGATCTTGTTGCTCTTGGTGGTTTCTTGGGCTGTGCCATTTCCTGAAGATTTGCACTCTGTTTTTTGGAGATAAACAGGTTTTCCTGTTTCTCATTAGTTTTGACTTACTGTAGCAGGGAAAATAAGTTTTTAAAAAAGGTAGAAAGGGGTATTTGGGGGCACCCAGTGCACCTCTCCCACATCCAGCAGGATGAGTTCTACAAGTGTTTTTCTTACAGCTTTTGGCTTGAGAAGTGGAAGGTGGGATCTCTTGTTATACTTTTTCCACCTTTCTTCTTGGAAAAGCAGACAAAATATTTCATGCTTTGGTGCCTCAGGAAGGATGAGGCTCAACTGGTTGAGTTTGTTGTTTAGAAACTGTGTATTAATCTAATTATCTGGTATTCCTGTGCCATCCCTGCAGAGATGGGCATCTTCGTATGGGTGATCCATCTACCTGTGTTAGATGGAGGAATTGCTCTCCAAAGGCCCCATCTTTCCTTTCCCTCCTTAGAGAAGGAGCTTAAGCAGGTGGTGCTAGATGAGGTGATGGTGGGGGAGGTATTTGTTTAGGTAAATGGTTGGGAGGGGATTCTGCACCTCTGGAGGGGATTGTCCCCCTCTGCTCCACTCTGCTGAGACCCCCCTGCAGGGCTGGGCCCAACTCTGCAACCTCCAACACAAGAAGGACACGGAGCTGTTGGGGCAAGTCTAGAGGAAGCCTCAGAGATGATGGGTGTCCCTGCCCATGGCAGGTGGAGGGACTGGATGATCTTGAAGATCCCTTTCCCACCCAAACCAATCTTCTGTGAAATGTCCCTTTTGCAGTGACAAGTGGCTTTGTCTTCTGCCACCACTCCTGGATCTCCACACACCAAGAGCTCAGGCCTGCAGACCGCTCAGTCTCAGTCCTGCATCCTGCCTCCAGCTGCAGCTGGTGTTTGCTTTAGCCTTCCCGTTTGGATAAGTTGTCCAACTGGTTTGTTTTTCATCTCGTGGCTATTTTCAGCCACTCAGCCTAACAAGGTGAATGTCTGAGATGCTTTTCTGGTCCCTGTGACCGGGCTATAAGGAGGCACTTGGCTCCCCCCAGCAGGCTCCCCCGTGGGGCCGCTCACCGCAGCCTGGGCTCTCCGGTGGCCTTTGGCAATCTCAGGGCCTGGTTTGATTGCATCACTTCGCCCTGTCATAGAATTACAGAATCATTAAGGTTGGAAAAGACCTCTAAGGTCATCAAGTCCAACTGAACCATGTCCTGAAGTGCCACGTCTACATGTTTTGTGAACATCTTCAGGGATGGTGACTCCACTACTGCCTTGGACAGCCTATTCCAATGCTTGGCCACTCATTCAGTAAAGATTTTTTTCCTAATATCTAATCTGAACCCACCCTGGTACACCTTGAGGCCATTTTTTTTTTTGTCAGAACACTAGTCCATGTCTGCACAGATCCCCTGAGCCCCAGATCCCAGCGTTACCATCACCCTGTTGCCCTCCTGGGAGGCTGAGGCCAGGAGGATCCAGCACCTCGGCTAGAACCAGCTTTTGCCAGGCTCTGGGCAGGAGAAGCAGCAGGACTGGGGCCTACAGGAAAGCTGGGGAGGCACCTTGGGTGAAGGCATGTAGTGAGAGGAGAAGGGGGAATGGCTTTAGAGTGAAAGAGGGGAAACTGAGATTAGACATTAGGGGGAAATTCTGTGCTGGGAGGGTGGGGAGAGCCTGGCCCAGGTTGGCCAGAGAAGCTGTGGCTGCCCCATCCCTGGCAGTGTTGAAGGGCAGGTTGGATGGGGCTTGGAGCAGCCTGGGCTGGTGGGAGGTGTCCCTGCCCATGCAGGGTTGGGACTGGGTGAGCTTTAAGGTCCCTCCAACCCAAACCATTCTATGATTCCATTTTTCTATGAAAGGCAGTAAGCAGGGCAGCTGTAACGGTGGGGATTTGGGCTGTGACCCCCTTGGTTTGTGCCCAGAGCAGCTGTGCAAGGGTGGAGGTTGAGGTGTGAGTCCAGGGGGAGGTTTCACCCCACGATTTCCCTCTTCCAATCATAAGTGTGTAACTTGTTCACTCTTCTGATAAGCACAGTGGGAAGAGTGCACAAATTACACACCTGCAATTCCTTGTGATTCCCTTGGGGTTGGGAGAAATTCTCAAACTGCCATGCCCCCCAGTAAGATTGATTTTTGAAACATCCCCAACTCTTGCTCCTCGGTTAAAGAACAGAGAGGACTTGTGAGCAAAGGTCTTTCTTTCTCCAATGTCTGCCAAAGGAAACTTCAAACGTCACCTCAAACTCCTCAGTTCCTCACGGTCTCCAGGATATTGAACCTCACAGCACTGGAGGATGGGGAAGTTCTGGTCCTCCCATTTCAGAGGAAGGATTGAAGTCCAGAGATACCATTGTCATACAGGAAGTCATCTGGCAGAGCAGGGACTTGAACCCTCTCAGAAATGTCAGCTTGGTGGCCCAGCCTTGGCCAGTTCCCAAGGTGCAGTTGGTAGTGGGGGAGGTGGCTGAAATCTGCACTGGCTTGTGAAGTCAATTGAGCACCTCGATGTGAATCTGTCCACCTGCTGGGTCAGCCACCTTCAGGGAGTCTCTCCCCCACCTTCAGAAATGTCTCCTGATGGAGAAGCAGTGAGTGGTTATGAATAAACCGCTTGTCCCAGGCTGTGCTGGTGGGGGGAGGCCACGTGCTGTGCTCTGCTCATCGCCCCGCGCTCCAGTTGCATGGTGGGGCCTGGTGACAACACCTAGAAGCTGCCACTGGTGGCACTGGGCACCTCAGACCTGCTGCATTTCTGCATACCTAGAAGAAGAACAGAAATCCAGTGCTTGGACCCTAACGGGCTCTTGTCCACGATAGTCCAGCAAGTCCCCTTGTTTGTGAAGGGAGAGGAAAGGTGTGGGTTGGGGTGTGAAGTGTTCCTTGGCCAGGCAGAGCCAAGTTCTGCCCGTGAGGTGGCTGGCAGTGGCCTGTCCCTCCAGGATGTGCATTTCTGAGAGGAATGGTTTGGTTTCCCTTTGTTTTGGTAACTTTTTCATACCTGTTTTCTTGCTCCTTCCTACAGAGGGTTTGCAGGAAGGGTTTGTGTAGTGGGTTGGAGCTTTGTTGAGCTTGCAACGTGTATCTGATGGTCAGGGTGTTTGATGTGACCATGTGGCCTCCCAGGGAGGTCCAGTGGTGCCAATACCAGTCCCAACGAAGATGTAAAAAAAAAATATCCAAAGATTTGTAACTAATTGGAGCATAAGTCTGAGGAGCAGCTGAGGGAGCTGGGGGTGTTGAGCCTGGAGCAAAGGAGGCTGAGGGGAGACCTTCTGGCTCTGCAACTGCCTGAGAGGAGGTTGGAGCCAGGGGGGGGTCGGTCTCTGCTCCCCAGGAACAAGCGACAGGACAAGAGGAACCGGCCTCAAGTTGTGCCAGGGGAGGTTGAGGTTGGATCTTGGGAACAATTTCTGCCTGGCAAGGGTTGTCAGGCCCTGGCCCAGGCTGCCCAGGGCAGGGGTGGAGTCCCCATCCCTGGAGGGGTTTCCAAGCCGTGGAGATGTGGTGCTGAGGGACATGGGTCAGTGGTGGCCTTGGCAGGGCTGGGGGAACAGTGGAACTGGATGGTCTTAAAGGCCTTTTCCAACCTTATTATTCCATTGTTCTAATGTTGGAGAGTGCATCCTCTTCAACTGGGGTACTTTTAATCACAGTCTTCCAGGAGCTCCTCATTATTTATTCAAAACCTTCCTGAACAATAGTGGCTGCTCTTACAAACCCATTTTACAGCCTCCTTGTCTCTCTGCAGGGTTTGCCTGGGAACAGCATGGGCAGTTGACTTGAGGCCTCCTTGGTTTTGAGATTGGCTGAATCCTTTTGAAGTCACCAAGCACTTAAGGAAGGTTTGCTTGGTTGTGGCAGCCCAGGCATACACTTCAAATCCAGTTATGTGGTTTCTTGGACATTGTGCCAGAACGCAAGCTGTCTTCTGCAAACAGGAAAGTGGCGTTGGGAAGAGAGAAGAAAAAGGTTTTATTGTTGGGTAGAGTTTGTGTGTAAGTGTTGGTACAAGCGCAGGTGAAGGATGCAGTGCAGGAGGTGAGGAAGGAGGTGGGTTTCAGGGGAGTGTTGATACTGGGCCAGGAAAATGCAGGAAGGTCTCCCTGTTTGAAGCTGAAAAAAAACTCGTGGTACCTTTTCCCCTTCATGCTGATGGCTGGGAGTAATGTTTCCTGCTCAAAGAGTTAGAGAGGAGAGTCTCTCTCTTCCTATTTAATGAGGTGCTAGAAAAGATCCAGAGGAGTCAGGACTTGTGTTCCTGAGGAACCTCTGTATTTGTCTTTGGGAGGGAATTTTACTGGTAGCCACGGTCACGCCTTCAGTAAACACAATTCTTTAACTTGACCGTGGCTGATGTTGAACAATGAATCAACAGAACCCTGATCCAGCGCAGCAGAACAGAGAGAACCCAGGGCTTGAAACTTGGGCAGGTTTTTTCCAGTCTGATGAACCTCAGATCCTGGTGCTGCTGCTCCTTCCGTCCCTGCGGAGACGGTGTCTGCCCGGGAGAGCTGCAAGGAATTACCTCTCACTTCAAACAGTTGGGATCTGGGGTTAATGTGTAGCTCTTTGTGGGTGACTGTGAAGCGAGCAGTCTTTTTCCAGGGCTCCTCTCATCACGTACAACCACTTAATAAAAAAAGAAGCTCTATTTGCATCAGAACAGCCAGAGGGAGGGACGAGCACCTCAGCCTGCGGCAGGCAGGACGTCGCCCCATCCCAGGCTGCACAGAGGGAGCTCAGCCAAGCCAGAAATGCCCCTTCTCCCTCTTTGGGTGCTTGTAATGAGGTGTGAGTGTGTGAGGTGCAGTGAGCTGAAGATGAGCTCCTTTCCACTGCCGTGGATGCCAGGAGAGCTGGGAAAAAACCTAGAGTAAAAGCTGTTAAAACCATGACAGTTTGGGTTTGGTGGTGCTGCAAACTCAGATCTGCTGCCTTCGAAGTGTGGCTCTGGGGGATGAAAGGGACTCAGCAAAGATTTATCAGTGATGATTGCTAAACTTAGGTGCTCGTTTCCTGGCTGGGGGTGTGTGGAAATGCTGGAGAGGTGATAGTTCTGCTCCTGGGAAAGAAATATTACCAGCAGGTCCAGTGGCAATGGTCCTGTGCTTGTACTGGTCTTTGGTGGGACAGACTTTATAGGGAGACATGCAAGAAATCCTTTTTTTTGTTGTTGTTTTTTTTGTGGATCAGCTGATGTAGCCTGGAAAAATTTGTTTTTATTTATTTATTTTTCGACCACAAAGGCCTTTTCCCCCCAGGTGAAGTTGCCAAAAAAATTGAGAAATTTAGGTTCATTGTTGTTGGACCAGCCCGGTCAGCTCTGCAGCCAGGGGAGCAGGAATGGCTGAGATGGCTCTGAGGGACCAGGCCCTTGCTCAGATGGAAGTTGTCCCACAGGAGGAGCACATGGGGGTCTGCTCAGGAGCCCACCTCACTTACTGGAAGGCACACGAGGGCCATGAGCTCCCCCTCGGTGGGCACCCACTGTCACCCTGTCCCAAGGGTGGGGGTTTGCTTGAGCTGTGGTTAAATGCAGGAAGTTTGCTCCAGGAAAGCTGGGGAGGGGCTTTGGCCAAGGGCAGGGCGGGCTGGGCCCAGGGGGAAGGGTTTCCAGCTGGAAGAGGGGAGCTGGAGATGAGATGGGAGGGAGAACTTGTGTGCTGTGAGGGTGGGGAGAGCCTGGCCCAGGTTGGCCAGAGAAGCTGTGGCTGCCCCATCCCTGGCAGTGTTGAAGGGCAGGTTGGATGGGGCTTGGAGCAGCCTGGGCTGGTGGGAGGTGTCCCTGCACATGCAGGGGTGGGACTGGATGGGCTTTAAGGTCCCTTCCCACCCAAACCAGTCTGGGATTCTATATCCATAAAACCTTCATTCCTCACAGACCAGAGCAGGGCTGTCACTCACCCTATTGGCCATGTTGTTACAATGACCTTCATGTCTGTTTCAAGAACAGACCAGATGGATGTTTCTGTTAGGATTTAACCATTTTTAAGCTATGACAATAATATTGCTCTTTTAGTCCCTTCATGCTTGTGCAGTAGTCACAATATTTTATTTTTGATCTGAGTGCTGACAGCTACTGTCCTTCTGGTGGTTGGTGGTTTTAAGTCATGCAGAAAGTCATGGTTCGTCCTCTGTGTGTTTTGGAATAATAGTTTTTAAAAATAAGTCAAGATTATTTTTTCTTATGCAAAGTACGTAGCTCAAATAGCCTCTTCTGCTGTTGGAAGCTGTGGCAGGCTATAATTAACTTAAACATAAATTAAGTGTTCTGTTTCTGATTGCAGTTAATGGACACTTCAAGTGATTACCCGTGTTGGTCATAAACTATTATAAGGTGCTGTTTGGTTCAACTGGCAATTTATGTTCTGGTGTCTGTCTTTTCAACACCTGAAGTGCTTTGCTGTAGGGGCTTTGAAGTCCAAAGAAACCTCCTTGTTGAGGATGTTGTTGTCCTAAGGAGCTTGTCCCAACACACAATATTCCCGTTCCAGCGTGTCCAGCCCTCGGTCAGTGTCGTGGCTGCTGGGCTGGCCGGGAGGAGGCTGGGGAGGAGCAGGGTCATGCTGCCAAGAGCATCTGTCCATGGCCTGCCAGCTGCACTGCAGGCACCCACACGGGTGTGGAGAGGTGGGAGGGAGAGGGAAAATCACTTTTCCAATCCCAACCCAAATAGAAAGTTCTGCTGGGAGTATTGCTTAGCCAGCAGCTGGTTAGTGCTCAGTGGTTCAAGGGGCTCCCACCTGAATTGTGAACCCACCTGCCTGGAGGACTGGTGGAGTGTCAGAGGACAAGTCTGTCTTTTCTTTCCCAGATCTGCAGCGTTGGGCAGAATTTGGGAGTAAGTAACCAAGCGTGAGGGTGGTGAGGCACTGGAAGAAGTTGCTCAGGGAAATTCTGGATACCCCATCCCTGGCAGTGTTGAAGGGCAGGTTGGATGGGGCTTGGAGCAGCCTGGGCTGGTGGGAGGTGTCCCTGCCCGTGGCAGGGGTGGGACTTGATGATCATGAAGGTCCCTTCCAACACAAACCATTCTGTGATTCTATAAGTCCACTTAATTTATTTTTTTGCCGTCCCTGAGCTGCTCTACACACCCAAGCACCCGCTGAGCCGTGGGAGCACGCCCAGAGCTGCTCGCTTCGGGGACCAAAGTTGGGGCATTTCTCAAATCAGACTCTCCTGTTCCCTTCCCAAACTGCGTGTGATTTATCCCTCTCATTGAAACTCTCTGGGGCGAGTTTCTGACCGAGTAAATAATTATGGAAAAGATATTGTTTGTTCAGCTGAAATAATGACAAATGGGGTCACACTCAACTCTGGTCTCCTGGCTTTGTGCCCGGGTGGCTTTGAATGGTGCTTTCCATCCTTGGCACTTAGAAAGAATGAGGGGAGATGGATCGTGTTGTTTCTGCTGTGAAAGTGAGCAGGGAGTTCAGGAGCTGGTGGTTAAATTCACCATTGTGCAGGTTTAAATACACATCCAGGACCTCGTACAGCACGTGTGTAGTGAGGGCTCACTTGGCCAAGGTGTGGTAAAATGTATGTGTGTGTGTGCTGCAAAGGTGTGACCTGGAGAGAAAGGATTAGAATTGGTTTGGGTGGAAAAGTCCTTTACAGAATCACAGAATCAACCTGGTTGGAAAAGACCTTGAAGATCATCAAGTCCAACCAGAACCTAAATCCACCCACCATAACCTTTATCTACCCATTAATGCTTAAATCCTGTCCCTAAGCACCACATCTGTATTTCTTTAAAACACTTCCAGGGATGGTGACTCCACCACCTCCCAGGGCAGCCTGTTCCACTGTCCAACCATTCTTTCAGTAAAGAAATTCTTTCTAATATCCAGTCTGAACCTCCCGTGGTGCAACTTCAGGCCATTCCCTCTGGTCCTGTCATTATTCACTGGAGAGAAGAGACCAACTCCCACCTCCCTCCAACCTCCTTTCAGGTAGTGGTAGAGAGCAATGAGGTCACCCCTCAGCCTCCTCTTCTTCAAACTAAACAACCCCAGTTCCCTCAGCCTCTCCTCGTATGACCTTTAAGGTCACCCAGTCCAACTGCTTCCCAGCCCTGCCAAGGCCACCACTGCCCCATGTCCCTCAGCACCACATCTCTACGGCTTGGAAACCCCTCCAGGGATGGGGACTCCACCCCTGCCCTGGGCAGCCTGGGCCAGGGCCTGACAACCCTTGCCAGGCAGAAATTGTTCCCCAGATCCAACCTCAACCTCCCCTGGCACAACTTGAGGCCGGTTCCTCTTGTCCTGTCACTTGTTCCTGGGGAGCAGAGACCGACCCCCCCCTGGCTCCAACCTCCTCTCAGGCAGTTGCAGAGCCAGAAGGTCTCCCCTCAGCCTCCTTTGCTCCAGGCTCAACACCCCCAGCTCCCTCAGCTGCTCCTCACAAGTTCTCCAGCCCCTTCTCCTTCTGCTCCAGCCCCTTCCCCAGCTCCCTTGCCCTTCTCTGGACACGCTCCAGCCCCTCCATGTCCTTCTTGTCCTGAGGGGCCCAGAACTGACCCCAGGACTCGAGGTGCCCCCTCCCCACTGCCCAGCACAGGGGGAGTGATACCTGTCCTGCTCCTGCTGCCCACACTCTGGTGACACAAGCAGGATCCCATAGGGTATCAGTGATGCTCAGTCCCTTGGGAAGCTGAAAGGAGGATTTCTCTGCAATACCCAGTTTGCTCTGATGTTCTGCTTTACCTGTGAGCTGCAAGACTTGTGGAGAAAACAAAAGGTAGAGATAAATCAGGAGTGCTGGGTGGGGTTGTGTGGTTGGAGTTATCAGAGCACTGAAAGCGATGGAGAGAGTCTGAGGTGGAGGTGATGGTGGTGGGAAGGTCTTTGTCCTGGGGGGATTTCAAGGCAACCTCAGGAAACGCCCTGGCTACAGTCTTTGATGGAGGCATCTCTTGCTTCCTCTGGCATTTCCTTAATTAGTGCATCCTCTCCCAGTCACTGCAGGTGGACTCCAACGTGCTGTTCCCTGGTCAGATGCTGCAGTGATGGCTTTTGGACCATCAGGAGCAGGAGCCAAATGGAGCCTTGCTCTGGATTAAAAGCCCCTGAGTGCTGTCTTAATGTTCTGCTCAGTGGCTCTTGGGCTGTGGCAGATGGTGTTTGGAAAACTGCCTCTCTCTCCTGTTGCCCTCCAGTTGGCTTAGCAGGAAGCAGCAGCACAGAGAGCAGCTACATCGTGCCTTAAAAATGTTGGGGAGAAAGGTGAGGTGCCAAAGTGTTGGACAGCCCTGATATCTGGTCAGACGTTTGAGGAGGGGTTGGATTTTTAGCAGCCTCTGCATGACCAGGTTGTGGTGAAAATGTTCACGCAGGGAAGGCTTTGGGTGGTCTCAGGGTGGATTAAACCATGTCTGGTTTGGGCCCCCCGGTTCAAGAAGGGGAAAGAAACTGCTGGAGAGGGGACAGCAAAGGGCTATGGAGATGATGGGGGGACCAGAACATCTCTGCTATGAGGAGAGGCTCTGAGGGACTTGGGGCTGTTCAGGCTGGAGAAGAGCAGACTGAGGGGATCTTATCAGGGCTTATCAATACTTAGAGGGTGGGTGTCAGGAGGAGGGGGCCAGGCTTTGGTCAGGGGTGCCCAGTGACAGGACAAGAGGGAATGGGCACAAACTGGAACATTGGAAGTTCTATCTGAACATGAGGAGGAACCTCTTGCCTGTGAGGGTGGCAGAGCCCTGGGACAGGCTGCCCAGGGAGGCTGTGGAGTCTCCTTCTCTGGAGACATCCCCAACCCTGCTCTGGCAGGGGTTGGACTGGGTGATCTCCAGAGGTCCCTTCCCACCCCACCACGCTGTGATTCTGGCTGCAGTTTAACCAAGTGAGTGGAACAGCAGCTGTGGCAGCCGGGGTGCTGTGCTAAGGAAACATTCAGCATTTTCTGGTCTCTTCCTCGGGTTTTTTACTTACACAACAATGTTCCTTAAAACCGCTGACCATTAACGCAGGTTGTGTCATGCTGGGACTCCTCCCTGTGTGCAGAAGATGAGGACCACGTTGTCCAGTGGGTTGCCAGCTTGCCTTTTAAAGCCCTTTTATTACTGCAAATGGCCTGGAAGATTTTTGAAAAACCATCTTCAGGGACGGAGCAGGAGTGGTTTGTGATGCTGCTGAAACTGCTGCTGTTCTGGAAGATGCTGATGGCCGTGTCCTCTGCTCTGCAGGCAAGCCAGGCTGGGAGCTTGCTCTGTGGAGCTTCAGGAGTGTTTTTCTCAAGCTAAGGATGAGGTTTCCAAAGCTGCTGAGCTGATGGAATAACACTGAAAAGTGTTTTGGGTTTTGGCAGTGCCTGCTCCTGCACCCGCAGCAGATGCTGTCGGTCTTGGGGCAGGTCTGGGCGTGTGGTGGTGGGTCTGTGAGCAGCTGTACCCCTGCACCACTGATAACCCTGCTCAGAAGAGCTGTCTGGGGTCTGTGTGCTCCATGTGGAGGCTCGAGCAGGGAAACCAGAGCCTGGCAGTGCTCTGGTGGGATGATTCTCAGAGGAGGGAGTGGGCAGTAGCAGCAGCAGCATCTGGGGGCTGTGGGACCTTCTGCTGCCCTGGGCTGAGGGCAGCCAGCACTGCTGGGACCCCTCCAGAACCAGCAGCCTCGTGGTTTTTGTGCTGCTCTTGGTCTACATCCTGTTCTAGAAAGTTCCTCTTCCGGGGGTTGCATGCAGAAAAAAAAAAGTAATCACTTTATTAACTGTACGATTCATCAAAGTGCTTTGCAGGTGTGAGTGTCCCCACTCTGTCCTCCAAGAGCAGCATTTCCAACTTCCATCGTGGCAAAACAAGGCAGAAAACACCAGATTCAACCCGTGTTCCACGACGGGTCATTTCAGACCTCTTGTTTTTTGTTTTTTTTTTTTTTTTTCCTTGGCTTGACCTGGATTGACCCCTTTTCCTCTCTCTCTATTTTCTTTTTTTTTTTTTTTAGCAGCAAGCTTTATTAGCCGGGCGCCCTGGGTTGAGCTCCCGGCCGGGCAGGCAGGGTTCCTGGCAGCCTGGTGCCCGTGCTCAGGGGCACTGTGCCAACCTCTCTGCTCCCCCACCTGTGCACCAGTTGTGCACCCAGCGGGGGTTTCATTTTGGTTTTGCTTTTGCGTTCAGAGATGGCAGCTCTTACTTTGGGGCAGGAGATTTTCAGTTTAGGAACTGGGGATTGTCGCTGTGTGTGGGTCCCATCCGAGGGTCTGTTTCTCCTGGGTGTGTGTCGGGGCTCCTTGCACGTCCTCGGCGCGGTGGGTGTGTTGGTGACAGGGTTTTGAAGGGGGGAGGCAAAGCCCGGGGCAGGGCAGCACGGCTCTGCTCCTCCCGGGCTGTCCCAGCACCGGGTTTTCCAGCAGGCAGTTGCTGTCAGTCGGCAGCGGGCGGGCAGTTGGCTTCCTCCCTCCTGGTGTTGCTTCCTCTGGGTGAGCTGTTGGGGCTGTGGGGAAGCCAGCCTTGGAGCTCATGGAGTCCCTGGGCTCCTTCTGTGCTCCAGCAGCATGGTTGGCTGCCCAGGACAGAAAAAAACATCTTCTTGTTTCCTTCATGTGGAGGGGATTGTCCCCCTCTGCTCTGCTGAGACCCCCCTGCAGGGCTGGGGCCAGCTCTGGGGTCCCCAACACAAGAAGGACACGGAGCTGTTGGAGAGAGTCCAGAGGAGGCCCCAGAGATGATGGGAGGGCTGGAGCAGCTCTGCCCTGGAGACAGGCTGGGAGAGCTGGGGGTGTTGAGCCTGAAGAAGAGAAGGCTCCAGGGAGAGCTTGGAGCACCTTGCAGTGCCTGAAGGGGCTCCAGGAAAGCTGGGGAGGGGCTTTGGCCAAGGGCAGGGAGGGCTGGGCCCAGGGGGAAGGGTTTCCAGCTGGAAGAGGGGAGCTGGAGATGAGATGGGAGGGAGAACTTGTGTGCTGGGAGGGTGGGGAGAGCCTGGCCCAGGTTGGCCAGAGAAGCTGTGGCTGCCCCATCCCTGGCAGTGTTGAAGGGCAGGTTGGATGGGGCTTGGAGCAGCCTGGGCTGGTGGGAGGTGTCCCTGCCCATGGCAGGGGTGGCACTGGATGGGGTTTAAGGTCCTTCCTACCAGTCTGGGATTCAGTGATTCTATGATACTCATATTGGAAATATCTTTTAACATTCCTAAGGGAACTCCCCAAAGTAACAAACTGAGAATTCAATCCAACAGTGGGAATATATGAGGATGAACCACCTTTGGCCAGAGGAGCAGTTTGGGTCTGAAGTTCTTTGCCGTCGAGACGTCAGATCTTTGCAGAAATGCAGCCTTGAAGGGAGGGCTGGGGTGGAGCTGCTGCCTGCAGTTCTGCTTGCTGGACTAAGCCAGGATAACCTCCAGTCAAGGGTTTGGTCCTCCAGGGAGGACAAGCAGGCTTTCCTTTTCCTGCTCTTCCCTTTCTCTGCAGCAGGAGCTGGGAGGGAGCTGTGCTTCGGGCTGGGAGCGATCGCTGGGGGATCCCCCAGGGCTCAGTGCTGGGGCTGCTCCTCTGTAACATCTTTATTGATGACTGGGATGAGGGACAGAGGGCACCCTCAGTGAGTTTGCAGATGTCAGTAAGGTGGGTGGGAGTGTCAATCTGCTTGAGGGCAGGGAGGCTCTGCAGAGGGATCTAGACAGGCTTGACCCATGGGCAAAGGCCAATGGCAGGGCACTTGGGCCACAACAACCCCCAGCAATGCTACAGGCTTGGGGAGGAGTGGCTGGAGAGCTGCCCAGCAGAGAGGGACCTGGGGGTGCTGGTTGACAGCAGCTGAACATGAGCCAGCAGTGTGCCCAGGTGGCCGAGAAAGCCAATGGCATCCTGGCCTGCATCAGGAATAGTGTGACCAGCAGGACCAGGGAGGTGATCTTGCCCCTGAACTCAGCCTTGGTGAGGCTGCACCTCAAACACTGGGTGCAGTTTTGGGCACCACAGGATAGGAAGGACATGGAGGTGCTGGAGAGGGTGCAGAGAAGGGCAATGAGGCTGATGAGAGGTCTTGAGAACTGGCTCGATGAGGAGAGGCTGAGGGAGCTGGGGCTGTTCAGCCTGAAGAAGAGGAGGCTGAGGGAAGACCTCATTGCTCTCTACAACTACCTGAGAGGAGGTTGTGGTGAGGTGGGTGTTGGCCTCTTCTCCCTGGTGACCAGTGATAGGCCAAGAGGAAATGGGGTCAAGCTGCACCAGGGGAGGTTCAAGCTGGATATTAGGAAAAATTTCTTCACAGCAAGAGTGGTGAGGCCTTGGAACAGGCTGCCCAGGGAGGTGGTGGAGGCACCATCCCTGGAGATGTTCCAACAACAGGTAGACGTTGTGTTTCGGGAGATGGTTTAGTGGTTGGGGGTTGTAGGGCAGGACTTGATGATGTTGAAGGTCTTTTCCAACCTTGGTGAGTTGGTGATTCTGCGACCCCTGGGCTCTGTGGTGTGTGTGCCCGTGCTGGGCTGCCTGGGGAAGGGTCAGTTCATCTCTGGAGCAACCACATTGTACTTAAAGGTGCTTCAAATCCTCAGCACCTTTCCTGTGGTGCCTGCACGGGCAGGCACGCCCGGCTTTGAGGAGCAATTTATGACCATTTTCTCTTCCTGAAGTCATTGTTTTTATGCTGATGTTTTTATGCATCCTTGGGATGCATCCCCGGCTGGGAAGTCGGGCACCCACTGCAGGTGCATAAACCTAAGATGCTGTTTCTCTTTTCTCTTTGAATTACCTTTTTTTTTTAAAAAAAAAAAAAAAGAGTGACAAGAGGAAAAACAGAAAGATAGTTTCTGTGGAGTGGGTGGTTCAGCTACTTCCAGCATCCTGAACGTGACTTCCTGCTCCTCTGTGCTGGTCTGGGAGCTGCCTGGTCCCACCACCTGCACAAAGCTGAACCAGATACTGATCATCAGAGGGTGCTTATTATTGGACAAGAAACCAGCTCAGCCTTGTAGTGCAGCTCCCTTCTTGAAAGCTCTTGCTGAAAAGGGTGATCCTAAGAGCAAGTGCACCCTGGTCTGGTGGGAGGTGTCCCTGCCCATGCAGGGGGTTTGGATCTAGATGAGCTTTCAAATCCCTTCCAACCCAAACCATCCTGTGATTCTATGATTCTAAAAAGTGTCTTCTTTTTCCTGTCAGAAGTAACTTCAGTTTTGACAAGTTAAGATGAAGGGTCCTTAATTCATGCAGTGGGAGGACAGGGAGAAGATGGAGTGAGGCTCCTCTCAGGCTTGCAAGGACAGGGTGGGAGGCAGCAGACACAGGTTCTGATGAGATATTAGGGGTGTATTTCCATAACAAAGGTGTCAGGCATTGAAACTGGGGCTCAAAGAGGTGGTGGAACCTCCAGCCTTGGAGATGACACAACTCAACTGGACGGGGCCTTGAACAAGCTGATCTGAATTGGCCCTTGCTGGGGAGGTTGGAGCAGATGAACACCAGAGGTCCTTCCTGGCAAAGTTCTTGTGGTTCACATGGTGTATGTAAGTGTTATAAACAGAGCAGATTTTGTGCGTGGTGTAACTGCTGCTCACCTGGTTGTGCCCGTATCCTGCTCCTGCCCTTGCTTATTGAGGGGTTCTGTTACTTGCAGTGTCAGGGAGACCATTAGAAATGCTGGGCTGGATCATCTGGGGAGCCAAGGGGAGCAGAGGAGCAAGAAGGTGCTTTCATAGAATCATCATAGAATCATAGAGGTTGGAAGAGACCTCTGAAGATCATCGAGTCCAACCCCCCTGCTGCAGCAGGAACACCCAGTGCAGATCACACAAGAATGTGTCCAGATGGGTCTTGAAAGTCTCCAGAGAAGGAGACTCCACAACCTCTCTGGGCTGCCTGTCCCAGGGCCCCATCACCCTCACAGTCACAAAGTTCTTCCTCATATTGAGGTAGAACTTCCGTGTTGTCACTTGGTGCCATTTCCCCATGTCCTATCATGGGCACCACTGGAAAGAGACTGGCCCATTCTTGACAGCCCCCCTTTAGATATCTGTAGACATTAATAAGGTCCCCTCATAGTCTTCTCTTCTCAAGACTAAACAGCCCCAGGTCTCTCAGCCTTTCACAGAATCACAGAATGGTCAGGGTTGGAAGGGACCTCTGGAGATCATTGAGTCCAACCCACCTGCCAGAGCAAGACCAAATCTAGGGCAGGTCACTCAGAAATGCATCCAGATGGGTCTTGAAAGCCTGCAGAGAAGGAGACTCCACAGCCTCTCTGGGGAGCATGTCCCAGGGCTCTGTCACCCTCACAGTAAGGGTTACTCTTAGTCTTCTTTTCTCCAGACTAAACAGCCCCAGGTCTCTCAGCCTTTCCTCATATGACAGATGTTCCAGTCCCTTCATCATCCCTGTAGCCTCCGTTGGACTCTTCCCAGCATATCCCAGCATAACCAGAGCAGTGCAGTTGGGCAGGGCCTCGGAGGGCCATGTTCTCCAACCCCTGCTCTTGGGGTCATCTGCCCCACATCATGTCTTGTGTCAACGTCTCTTGATGCCTCTTCGTGGTGTGTAAAGGTCGGGAGCAGTGGGGCTGATGTGCAGGAAGGCACGAGGGGGTGACACACCTTCCATATTCAAACAGGAGAACTGTCCAGGTGTTCTTGTGCCTGAGCTGCTGCTGCCTGCAGCTGCCTCTCCCCGTTAGGCTGGTGTGTGTCTACAAGGAAGCAAACATTGTCTCCTCTGAACCCAATTAGAATGAAGAAATGGCCCCCAAGTTTTGCAGATAATTTTTTGGAGCTGTCTTAGTATTCGTCATAAGGATTTCATTTGAAATCACAAGGAAAACCCACAAAAACCCCAGCAATGAACGAAACAAGAGAAAAAGAACGCCTCAGTTCCAGCCAAGGCCAAAAGTCATGGGGTAAAATGCACTTTCAACCTGATTTACTTCTCTGGACGTTCTCATACCTCAGTGTCTGCTGATGCAGTCAGGTTGTGTCACCACAGGAGTGGCGTCATTCAGGGGACAATGATCAGCCCTGAAATAATCCATGGGAAGGATAAGAAACTTGAGTTAGGAGCAGCAGTGATAGGGGAAAATGTTTCTTTTGGAAGAGGTCTGTCTTTGGAGCAGGCTGGCTGCAGGAGCATGTGGTCCTCCAGTGTGAGCCATGGCCCATCCCAGCCCTGGAGATGGGGGCCTGAAGCCTTGACTTGGAAGAAAAAGGGTGCTGGTGAGAAAGGAGAGTCTGTTTGGTCATGGCAATTCTGCAGGTTCTTCATCACACTTGTATTTGACTTCTTTGGAAGTAGCTGGAGCAGCGCTGACTTGTGTTTAGGTGGATACTGGTGGTACAAGTTCCTTCAGACTGGGGATAGAGCTGAGTTCCACCTCCACCCTGCGTGAGGGCCAAACAGCTCCTCATCGAGCTGCTCTGGTGTGTTCATCCACTCACAGACTGGTTTGGGTTGGAAGGGACCTTAAAGATCACCCAGTCCCACCCCCTGCCATGGGCAGGGACACCTCCCACCAGCCCAGGCTGCTCCAAGCCCCATCCAACCTGCCCTTCAACACTGCCAGGGATGGGGCAGCCACAGCTTCTCTGGCCAACCTGGGCCAGGCTCTCCCCACCCTCACAGCACAGAATTTCTTCCTAATGTCTAACCTACATCTCCCCTCTTCCAGCTGGAAACCGTTGTCCCTCATCCTATTTATCAATAAATACTCTCTGAGATGTTGGACTTGATGATCTTAGAGGTCTTTTCCAACCTTAATGATTCTATGAATAATGTATTTCTCTGCCACTTTGTGAAAGCTGCCAGAATTTTTGCTTCTGTTTGCAGCATGAAATGACCTATCTTGAGCTCTTCTTGCTCCCAGTATGATTTTGCAGGGTACTGGAGTGCCAGGAGCTGGGGGCTGGGAATTCCTGGCTGTGGGCAAGCAGGACCTGCTGCAGGAACAGCTCGCGTGGGTCGAGGCCGATGAGGTGGAACGGCAGAAAGACCGTGGGTTTCCTTTGCTTTCTCCCCAACCTGCTTTGGCATCTCAAATTTTTCAGGCCAGAATGACTCACTCACCCATTATGTGGTTTCCTGACTTTCAGCAGTTGTTTTTTCTTTCCCTTAAAAAATAATAATGATGATGAGTTGAGCATCTCTGTGCACGGCGCACGGCGCCACGGGCTGTGGGCTGGGCTGCCTGGGCTGCCTGACTCACTCAGGTCTCTCACAGGATTTCAGGTTGACGTTGATTTCTTCCCACCCCTCACTGGGTTTCTGTCCTTCAGAAGATCTGAAAGGCTGGTTTTTGGCCATGTCATGATCTCCTTGTCTCCCTCTGGAGCAGGAGTCCTGGTCCCAGGTCCTGAGGAACTGGTGTGGGTGAAGCCACCCCCCTTGGTTCCCTCTGGTGCAGGGACCCCCATCCTCCTGCCCAGCTCTCCAGCTGCACCCACTGCACCTGGGAGCTGCTTCTTCATGGGGGACACAGTGGGTTTCTGCATGTGATTCCACAAAATATCACCTTACATTGAATCCCAGACTGGTTTGGGTTGGAAAGGACCTTCAAGATCCTCTAGTTCCAACCCTCTGCCATGACCAGGAACACCTCCCACAAGACCAGGTTGAGTCCAAGCCCCATCCCACCTGCCCTTGAACGCTTCCAGAGAGGGATGGAGGAAGGTGCTACAAAATGAGGTGCAAGTCAAGGGTTGACCTCTGGATTCTGCTGCAGCCAGTGGCTTTTCAGCTTGTGGAATCCAGTTTTGATTCCTGCCTTCACTGGTGAAGGTGTGGAGTGTCCCATGGCTGCCTCTGCCCCAGCTGGGTCCTGAGGGATCCTAGCACATCTTGCAAGAGATATTTACCACTGAAATTAAATGTTGGGGTGTTGAGCCTGGAGAAGAGAAGGCTCCAGGGAGAGCTTGGAGCACCTTGCAGTGCCTGAAGGGGCTCCAGGAAAGCTGGGGAGGGGCTTTGGCCAAGGGCAGGGAGGGCTGGGCCCAGGGGGAAGGGTTTCCAGCTGGAAGAGGGGAGCTGGAGATGAGATGGGAGGGAGAACTTGTGTGCTGGGAGGGTGGGGAGAGCCTGGCCCAGGTTGGCCAGAGAAGCTGTGGCTGCCCCATCCCTGGCAGTGTTGAAGGGCAGGTTGGATGGGGCTTGGAGCAGCCTGGGCTGGTGGGAGGTGTCCCTGCCCATGCAGGGGTTGGAACTGGATGACTTCAAACGTCTCCTTCAACCCAAACCATTCCATGGAATGTGTATGTGCTGGGCACAGTGAGGTTGTGTGTGGGTCTGGAGCACCACGTGGCCCGGGCTGTGCTCCTGTCAGCTGCAGGGATCCAGTCACCTCCTGCTGGGCCAAAGCCCAGGGCTGCACTGCTGGAGAAAAAGATGTTTTGTTTCCAGGCCTTGTTTCTGCAGTAGTTCCCAGCTGTGATTGCGTGCCTGGGACCTCTGGTGTGTGGCTGCTGCTGGGTGGTCTGGGCAGTGACTCCGAGCGTGGCCATCTCAGAGCTCTGGTGCAGAATCACTCCTGAGAAATCCAAGGAATGTCTAAAATATTTTTATACCGAGAAATAGTTACACCTGAGTGTTGATAAACATCTGTTCTATCTAACAATAAGTGACCCCCTACCAAATTTAAAGGGGAGGAGGTGATTTTTAACGGAAAGCTGTAGGTGAATCTGCTGGGTATGGCCACGGGCAGGTGGAGGGGCAGGAGGGGACCTGCCTTGGAGTGCTCCACACAGCCCTGGAGCAGGGGAATGGAGACGTGCCACAGGGCAAAAGAAGTGAAGGAATGGTGACTCTGTTCCAGGTTCTATGAATGGCAGTTACAAATACAGCTGGAATTGTGGCAATATTTCAGGAATATCTGGGGGGGGTGGTGCTGGAATGCTCACCTTGAGCTGGGTCTGTGAAAGCCACATGTGTGCAGTGATGTCTTGGGTTTTGTTCTTCTGGCTTTGGAGAGCAAGCAAATTAGAAATTGTGTTCAAAGACATGTGGGAAATGTAACCAATGGTCAGAGACATGTGTGGAAGTCTGGAAAACCAATCATGTGCTCCTGCTTTATGGCACGAGCTGGGAAGAAACCCACAGATTGTGTCTAGAAATGTTTTTTCATTCATAATTTGCAACTCGTGGAGGAAACGTCTGCCCCGTTCCATGGTTAAAGCTGCTCTCCATGGGGTGATGGGGGAGCTCTCTGCATGGCTGGTGGCCTCAGGAGCTGTTTCTGCAAGGCCAGAGGGTGAAGGCCATGGAGCAGGACCACGGGGGCTGGGAGCCAGCTTGTCCTGGGGATGAATGGGATGGAAAGTTCAGAGCCAGTTTGCTCCACTTGTGGGAGTTCAGGGTCCTTCCCAGTGGAGAGGTTCAATCCCTCTAGGGTGGATTGGGAGTGTTTGGGTTGCACAGGGGGTGCAAAGCAGGGAGAGCATGAAGGGATTTCATCCTTCAGAGGTGGACATTCCCAGTGGATACATGGGAATGATGTTCCCATTGAAGGTTTGTGCCCAAGCCTGTGCTGGGCTCCTGAGATTCCCAGTTCCTGACCAGGAGCAGGCGCAGGCTGGGCCCCTCCCTGAGCAGTTGAAGGGGCCTACAGGAGAGCTGGGGAGGGGCTTTTCACTGGGGCTTGTAGTGAGAGGAGAAGGGGTGGTGGCTTAAACTGGAAGAGGGGAGCTGGAGATGAGATGGGAGGGAGAACTTGTGTGCTGTGAGGGTGGGGAGAGCCTGGCCCAGGTTGGCCAGAGAAGCTGTGGCTGCCCCATCCCTGGCAGTGTTGAAGGGCAGGTTGGATGGGGCTTGGAGCAGCCTGGGCTGGTGGGAGGTGTCCCTGCCCATGGCAGGGGTGGGACTGGATGATCTTTAAGGTCCCTTCCCACCCAAACCAGTCTGGGATTCTGGGATCCTATGAAGGACGCCCTTCAAGTCAATCTGTGTGACCTTCCCTGTTTGGGACAGTTTTAATGACTCCATTTTGTTCAGCACAGCAGGAATGTGCAAGCAGCCAGATCACTGAGTTTATTATTACGAAGTAACCCAATCTCTGGTTATTTAAGCTCATTAGAACTTTTCCCTGCCCATGGGACAGTTTGCAGGAGGACTTGACGTGGTGTTTTCCAGCCGAGTGGACGTAAAATGGTGCTGCCTGACAGGGCGGTGGGAAACCAACGTTTGTTGGCTTATTTAGACAGCCCAGCAGAAACACTGCACAGCCCTTGGGCCTGAGGAAAGGAAACCAACATTTCTCAGGGAGGAAATATCTGAAATTGTCACTGGGAGGCCAGAACACCTCAGCAAGGATGCTGAGATTTGGTTTGGAGATGTTTGAGAGCAACAGGGAGAGAAGAATTCTACCCCAATACACCATGGGTGGTGTGGGCAGGAGATGTGGTGGCTTCATGGAATCCCAGAATGGTTGGAAGAGACCTTAAACCTCATCCAGTGCCACCCCTGCCATGGGCAGGGACACCTCCCACCAGCCCAGGCTGCTCCAAGCCCCATCCAACCTGCCCTTCAACACTGCCAGGGATGGGGCAGCCACAGCTTCTCTGGCCAACCTGGACCAGGCTCTCCCCACCCTCACAGCACACAAGTTCTCCCTCCCATCTCATCTCCAGCTCCCCTCTTCCAGCTGGAAACCCTTCCCCCTGGGCCCAGCCCTCCCTGCCCTTGGCCAAAGCCCCTCCCCAGCTTTCCTGGAGCCCCTTCAGGCACTGCAAGGTGCTCCAAGCTCTCCCTGGAGCCTTCTCTTCTCCAGGCTCAACACCCCCAACTCTCCCAGCCTGTCTCCAGAGCAGAGCTGCTCCAGCCCTTCCATCATCTCAGGGCCTCCTCTGGACTTGCTCCAAGTCTGGTTGAACTTGATGATCTGCAAGATCTTTAAGAATGAAGGTGTGTGTTGAGGCAGCCCAGGTGGAAGGAGAGGTGGGCACTGTTAGGGTGGGCATATCTGGGCCCCAAGGTGGGGGATGGGTTTGGTGGTGGGTTCTTCCCACCTCAACAGGGCCAGATCAGTTGGTTGTGTTTGAGGGGCAGTCTCTGCTTTGGGGTGGCTTGGGTTTTTTTTTTTTCAATGGGCTGTAAAAAGCCAAGCATTGGAAGAGGAGGAGGGGGACAGCAGAGGTTTGTAGTGGAGGGGGTTGGTGCAAGCAGGGTTCTAAAGGGCTTTGCTGTTGCTTCCAGGGAAATAAAAGTGTGTTTGGAAGGAATGGGATGAAGCTTTGCTGGTGTTAAATCAGTAAATTGTTGCATGGAGATGATGAAGGAGGCTAATTGCAATCAGGAGGGGATCAGTTATAGTACATAAACACTGAGCTTGTGCCAAGGAGAGAAGCCCCTTTGTGGGAGACACGTTCAGTTTGTAGTGGAGCAGGAGCCACAGCTGCACAGCATCTGAGCTGCTGCCTGGGCCTGTCTGAAACTGGTGCTGGTGGCCTGGAGAGGTGAGTGTCTGAGGTGCCAGGAGTCCCCATGGGTCACTGAGGGCTTTCTCCTGCATCTGTTCCACCTCAGGTGGCTTTGTCAGGTTGATTCTGAGAGATCAGGGGATTCTCCAGGAACCAGGAGCTGTGGTGAGAATAGGGGAGACAGGTTTGGCCCTGTGAATTCTGCCCATTTCTCTGGGCCCTTTTATGAGGTGGTTGGTGAACATTTTTAGTTGCACCTTCCAGCAGAGACACCCAAGGGTGTTGTACCTTTCTTCAAGAGTTTATCAGAGATCAAATGCTCTAATCTCTGCCTGCATTTACATTTTTTCTAGACTGTTTAATTTGAGTGAGGTACCAGGGCTTTTTTGCCTTGCGCCAACTGGTTCGTGAAAGGAAAAAGTGTATCTTTGAACTCCTGCTAATACCTACTTAGTAGTTGAAGGTTCCCTGGTGAGACTCACCTGTTGGGTTACAGGTGAGGAACAGGGCAGCTGTGCTGTGAAATTCCTGTGAAAGGAACTGGAAAACTGGGTGAGTTCAGTGAGTTTCTGTTTAACTCTCTGCCACAGACCCCACTGTCTCAGGGGTGAAGATAATTTAATGCAGCAGCAGGAGAATGTTAATAAGTTGATGGTGTGGAGTGAGACACTTGCTTGAAGGCTCTTTGTCTACTTGGGAGGAAACTCCCTTGAGCTGCAATCTTCTACCTCCAGAACAAGGCCTAAGGGGTCTTGGGTGATGAGAAGGCCAACATGAGCCAGCACCGTGCGCTGGATCCCAGAACCCACCCGTGTCCTGGGCTGTGTCACCAGCAGTGTGACCAGCAGGGCCAGGGAGGGGATTGTCCCCCTCTGCTCTGCTCTGCTGAGACCCCCCTGCAGGGCTGGGGCCACCTCTGGGGTCCCCAACACAAGAAGGACATGCAGCTGTTGGAGAGAGTCCAGAGGAGGCCCCAGAGATGATGGGAGGGCTGGAGCAGCTCTGCTCTGGAGACAGGCTGGGAGAGTTGGGGTGTTGAGCCTGGAGAAGAGAAGGCTGCAGGGAGAGCTTGGAGCACCTTGCAGTGCCTGAAGGGGCTCCAGGAAAGCTGGGGAGGGGCTTTGGCCAAGGGCAGGGAGGGCTGGGCCCAGGGGGAAGGGTTTCCAGCTGGAAGAGGGGAGCTGGAGATGAGATGGGAGGGAGAACTTGTGTGCTGGGAGGGTGGGGAGAGCCTGGCCCAGGTTGGCCAGAGAAGCTGTGGCTGCCCCATCCCTGGCAGTGTTGAAGGGCAGGTTGGATGGGGCTTGGAGCAGCCTGGGCTGGTGGGAGGTGTCCCTGCCCATGGCAGGGGTGGGACTGGATGGGCTTTAGGGTCCATTCCAACCCAAACCATTCCATGATTCTGTGATTCTATTAAATCCCCTCTGAATACCCCATGTTGGAGCTCTGGCCTCTCAGGCAGGTGGAGGGATGGATGAGGTCTGTGGTTGCACTGCCAGTGGGTCCTGTGCCACTCCTTGATGTGACAAGGGTCACAAGTTGCTGCCTTCCCAATCAGGATGTGGTGTCCTGCCTCTGCACCTGCTAAAGAAGGAATTTTGCTGCCAAGAAAACACCTTCAAACAGAACAGGGACACGGGCCTGTGGTAAATCCCAATTGTCCTTGACAACTTCACCTTTGTTTTAAAAAAAGAAGTATTAGGTGTGAATTTTCACGTGGATTTGTGGATGAGCCGTGCCCAACATGGAGCAGTGGCTGAGAGTGCTCTAGATAGTAAATAATACTCAGCTGTACAGTGGAAACTTGGAGTATAAAAATACTTGGAGTACTTTTCTGACAGTGGTTGTCTGCTCTGGGAATGTTGTCAGGCTCTTTGCTTGGGGAATTCGGGCTGGAAAACGCTGGTTGTTCTGCCCTTTTATTCCCGTCCTTGCCAGGCTGCTGCTCGGCAGCCCTGCAGGATCCCTTCATTCCCTTTCATTTTCCTTCCCCTCCAGGGGGAATGGAAATCTCGGGATAGTTCCTCACCAAAGCGTTTAAAGCCTCTGTTCAAAGGTATGAAGTTTTCTTTGGCTTTTATTTTTTTTTTTTTTAACTGAAAAGCAGAGTTTTAGGGGAGGAGCCGTGAGCGAGGCTGTTAAACCCAGTCCTAGTTTACATTAGTGAAATATGTAAACAATTCTTATCCCCCGAATATAAGAGTTTTTTTTTAAAAATTATTTGGGCTGCCATTGCAGTGTTTATAAAAGCCAGTTATGTAAGTGGCAGTTGTTAGAATCAAGCTCTGTCTGATCCTGCCCCTCAGCTGCTGGTGCTGCAGAGCTCAGGGCTGCTGGGGGCTCTCAGCTGTGGTGGCACCAACGCAGCTTTTCAGCATCATTGAAGATAATGGGACCTTGGAGCAGAAAACAGAGAGAACCTGGGATTAAACAAACAAGATTCTCATTAGACTCTCCCACGAGAAAGGAAAAATCTGGAATCAAATGGTTGCATGTTAGGGAGTCTCAGGAGGCTGGCAGAGACCTTTGGAGGTTGTCCTCTCCAACCCTGCTCAAGCAGAGTCACCCAGAGCTGGTTGTCCAGGGCTCTGTCCATGTGAGATTTGTCCGTCTCCATGGATGGAGACTCCACACCCTCTCTGGGCAACCTCTTGACCACCCTTGGAGTAAAACAGTAGTTTCTGATGTTTAAACTGGATTTCCTGTGTTCCAGTTTGTGTCACAGCTTCTTGTCTGTTCGGAGCTGAAGAGGCAGTGACAGTAGGAGAAGGGGTAGGACTGCAAAGTGTCACTGCTCCGAAGGTGTTTCCTAAGTTGTCTCTTTCTGATCTGTTCAGAAAACCAACCCAGAGCACTTTTGATGGTCCATGGAGCTGCTGGAGTGGGTCCAGAGGAGGCCCCAGAGATGATGGGAGGGCTGGAGCAGCTCTGCTCTGGAGACAGGCTGGGAGAGTTGGGGGTGTTGAGCCTGGAGAAGAGAAGGCTCCAGGGAGAGCTTGGAGCACCTTGCAGTGCCTGAAGGGGCTCCAGGAAAGCTGGGGAGGGGCTTTGGCCAAGGGCAGGGAGGGCTGGGCCCAGGGGGAAGGGTTTCCAGCTGGAAGAGGGGAGCTGGAGATGAGATGGGAGGGAGAACTTGTGTGCTGGGAGGGTGGGGAGAGCCTGGCCCAGGTTGGCCAGAGAAGCTGTGGCTGCCCCATCCCTGGCAGTGTTGAAGGGCAGGTTGGATGGGGCTTGGAGCAGCCTGGGCTGGTGGGAGGTGTCCCTGCCCATGGCAGGGGTGGCACTGGATGACTTTAAGGTCCCTTTCCTCCCAAACCAGTCTGGGATTCTGTGTCACTCCAGCTCTACCTAGTCTGCTCGAGCCCTTAGGCTTAAGTGTCAGATGATGATCTCTATCTAGATGGTGGCACCCAGCGGGGTGGCAGCAGGGCCCCTGAGCAGCTTCCTTGCAGGAGATGGCCCAGGAGATTGCAGGCACCTTTAGTGGGGGAGAGGGAGTCCCGAGGGTGAAGGCTGGTGGCAGAGGACAGAACAATGGAGGAGAAGGGCTGTGAAGATGGCATGTGTTCATTGTGCCCAGGTTTGGAGGCCCTTATCAGCCTATCAGGACACCCCGGGGGAGGGAAAAGGGACTTTTTGTTCTGGCAGGAGGGACAGCCTGTAGCTATGGAGAGATGATGGTGGGGAGATAAAGAACAGGACTGGAGGCACAAAGCAGTGGGATGAGGAGACAAAGGACTCCTGATGACTCAGAATGGTGGGATTAAAGATGATGGTGGCAGCTCCGAGGGGATCCATGAGTCACAGCCCTAAATCCTGGTGTGTTCTGCTACATAAGAAAAGCTTGGGACAGCTGATGAGGACCAGACAGCAATTTTCTCTTTGTAGAAGCCTCCGGACCATTCTGTGATCAGTGCAGGGTCTTCTGATTAAATCACTGTGCCCTGGTTCAGGTTTTTCTGGCCTGGATGCAAGTCACAAATTCCTCCCCATTTACTGCCTTGATTGCTGTTAATTGTGTGCTCCCTTATCAGCACAGGCATCTCCTGATGGCTCCTTCAGCCCCTTTCACAGTCCTGCTGCATCCTGAGCCTTTGTGTTACAAACACCCCCGGGTTGTCCTTGGGCTGGCAAGAAATCTGGGCAAGGTCCCTTCAGATACTTGGATCTGGTGGCCAGCAGGCTGGACGGAGCACTGGGACAGCCGTGGGTTGGGGCTCCAGAGCTGGGTGGTTCTGAGAGTGTTAAGAAGAATAAAACCACTCTTGTTTTACAACAACATGCCCTTTCCTTCCTGGGATTTGAACTTGGCCAGAGCGTTGCTTCCTTCAGTGCTGTGAGAGTGAGCACGGGCTGGAAACAAGAGGGTCACGGAGTGTCGTGGGGGAGACCTTTTAGCCTGGCTGAATTTTCCCTTCTGAAGTCGAGCCCAAAGGCAGCATAAATACAACGAGCATCCCGTGTTCCTGCGTGGAGATCAGTGGGACAGATCATTCCAGAAAAGGCCCAGCCCAAGGATCTTGCCCACGGGGGGATGGGCCTGACTTCTGGGACAACATTTCCACAGTAACAGCTAGGAGAGTGTGGAGGGAACAAGCTCTTGCAGGGCAGGAAAGGAAAACCAAAGCTGGTCAAATCAGTGTCGGGGCATCCAATGATATTTCAAGTAACTCTGCCAAGTTCCTCTCCCTTGCCAATTAAAATCAACAAAGAGGAAAACTTGCTTCCCCTGGTTGCTCTGAAGCCCTTGGACAATGTTGGGTCTTCCGGGCAGTGCTGCTGGTCACCCTGCCAGCTCCTGCTGCCCGTGGGGACAGGGAAGGGCCCGAGGCTTCCTGGCACACCCCACAGGGAACCTCTGACTTCCCCTCCTGAGCTGCCACCGTTGCTCACACTCTGCTGCCAACAGGTTGTCCCTGGCTGCCACCTCCCTTCTGGGTGTTGCTGTCCCACGTGTTTTTCCCAGGTCCAGCTGCAGGGGCTGTGAGTCCAGTGTCCCAGATCTCATCGAATCCCAAGCTGATTTGGGTTGGAAGGGACCTTAAACATCAGGGACACCTCCCACTAGACCCGTAGAATCATAGGATGGCTGGGGCTGAGATGGGGCAGCCACAGCTTCTCTGGGCAACCTCAGGAAGTTTATTCTGCTCTAACTCTTGGCCATCCCTCCATGGAATCTGGCAGCCCTGTGAGCTGGTGGCCCAAATAAACCAGTGAGCAAGCCCAGAAAGCTCTCCCTTCCCTAGTACACATGCTGGGTAGGAAGCTGGTGGAGATGTCCAGATGGAGATTGGCGACCATTGATGTCCCTCAGGGGTCCCTACTGGCACCAATGCTGTTTAGTATCTTCATCAATGACATAGACAATGGGATGGAGTGCACCATCAGTGCATTTGTAGATGACACCACACTGCATGGTTGACACACCGGAGAGGAGGGATGGCATCCAGAGGGACCTGGACAGGCTGGAGACATGGGCATGTGCCAACTGTATGGTGTTCAACAAGGCCAAGTGCAAGGTCCTGCACCTGGGTTGGGGCAGTAATAGAATTAAAGGAAGTTGTGGCTGCCCCCTCCCTGGAGGTGTTCAAGGCCAGGTTGGATGAGGCTTGTACAGCCTGGGCTGGTGGGAGGTGTCCCTGCTCATAGCAGGGATGTTGGAACCTGATGAGCTTTAAGATCTCTTCCAACCCAAACCATTCTATGATTCTAAATTGTGGAGTTGGAAAAGACTGTTGTAATCATCCAGTCCAACCATTCCCCCAGCCCTGCCCAGGCCACCCCTAACCCATGTCCCTCAGCACCACATCTATGTGGCTTTGAGACCCCTCAAGGGTATGGAGGTGTGTTAGAAGTATGTTCTTCTCAAAAAACTCTGAAGTATGTGGCTGCACACGGGTGATGCATTGAGCTTAGGTCTGTGGTGGTGCTTTGGGTTGTTCTGTTCTTTCTTACCCAGTCCAGAAGGGCTGAGGGTTGGGTTTCCACTGTGGAATCTGGAAATCATAGAATCCCAGACTAGTTTGGGTTGGAGGGGACCTTAAAGCTCATCCAGTCCAACCTGGGCAGGGACACCTCCCACTAGACCAGGTTGCTCCAAGCCGCATCCAACCTGTCCTTCAATACTTCAGGGATGGGACAAATCCATCTACTTTTCTCATAAGCTCATCTTGCCTCGAGGGGATCATCTCAGAGTTTGCTCTGAGCTCATACGTAATTTGGACTTTCCTGCTGCAATTCCTCAGAGTTCATCCTGAACCCTCTTTGATTTTTTAAACGTGAGACCTCCCGCCTGGAACTGGGCCAGGAGCTGTTAAACTGGTTTCATAGCAATCTTGGAGCAATCACCCCGGGTTAATTCTCTAATCATTATCTGCTTACAGTGAATCTGATCCAGCCTCCATGACACAAAAGGGTTTTTCTTCACCCACCCCACGCAGGGAGCTCTCCATGGGGGCTGCTCTCAGTGCCTGGTTCTGTGCTTTAGTCTCCAGGGCTGGTCTGTGGTCATCGGGGCAAAGCCCAGGCCACCCTGCGGCAAGTGCCACAGAAGGGACCAAACAGCCACGTTTGGTGCTTGGGTGGACTCAGGCATGCAGCGAGATTTGGAGTGTTAGTCTTGAAATGTAGCAAAATATGTGAAAACAAGCCAGAAAAATCCATTTCATAATCAGGAAGAAGGCAAACTTGTTCTAATTGACGTGTTGTATAAACGTCCAACTCGCTCGCACAACGTCCCAGCGGGACACGGAGCCAACACTAACAATCCCCGAGTGAGAAATGAGGCTCGTGAAATAGGAGGCAAAACTGGAGCTGCAGTTCCCCCTGCCCTGCCAGCGGGCAGGAGAAGCCCTGGCTGTGAGACCTGCCCTTGGAGCACAGGGTGGTGGAAGAGCTGGTGGACTTGGCCTGGAGAAGAGGCACCAGGCTGAGGCCACAACCCAACCCATTGGGGTTTTGTTGGGGGTTTCACAGGGCTCTGGTTGTTGGAGACAACCTGCTGGGAGTGACAGCACCGAGGGGTGGTCTGCAGTGCTCAGCCAGGGCTTTCCAGACACAGACATTCCAGACTGGTTTTTGTTGGAGGAGACCTTTAAAGCTCACCCAGTCCCACCCCTGCCATGGGCAGGGACACCTCCCACCAGCCCAGGCTGCTCCAAGCCCCATCCAACCTGCCCTTCAACACTGCCAGGGATGGGGCAGCCACAGCTTCTCTGGCCAACCTGGGCCAGGCTCTCCCCACCCTCCCAGCACACAAGTTCTCCCTCCCATCTCATCTCCAGCTCCCCTCTTCCAGCTGGAAACCCTTCCCCCTGGGCCCAGCCCTCCCTGCCCTTGGCCAAAGCCCCTCCCCAGCTTTCCTGGAGCCCCTTCAGGCACTGCAAGGTGCTCCAAGCTCTCCCTGGAGCCTTCTCTTCTCCAGGCTCAACACCCCCAACTCTCCCAGCCTGTCTCCAGAGCAGAGCTGCTCCAGCCCTCCCATCATCTCTGGGGCCTCCTCTGGGAGGAGAGAAGCTTAGTGAGAAACCCCGAGGCTGGTGTTCCTGGTGCAGGCTGCCTGACATGGGTGTTCTCTCCTCAGCAGAGTTCTGCCGCATCGACAGGCCCCTGTGCCACGATGAAGATGAGCAGCTCAGCTTCGAAGCCGTCCGCAACATCCACAAGCAGATGGACGATGACGCCAACGGCAACGTGGACGTTGAGGAGAGCGACGAGGTGAGTGCTCAGCTGCTTCCCTGTCCTTCCCACCTGCAGCACCCTGCTCGGAGTGGGCTGTTCCCTCACAGGGAATTTTAGGTTCAGGCTGGATATTGGAAAGAATTTCTTTGCTGAAAGAGTGGTTGGACAGTGGAACAGGCTGCCCTGGGAGGTGGTGGAGTCACCATCCCTGGAAGTGTTTAAAAGAAATACAGATGTGGTGCTGAGGGACAGGATTTAAGCATTAATGGGTAGATAAAGGTTATGGTGGGTGGATTTAGGTTCTGGTTGGACTTGACGATCTTCAAGGTCTTTCCCAACCAGGTTGATTCTGTGGTTCTGTGAATGCTGCTGTGGGTGCCTGACATTCAGGTGCACAAACTCACTGCCTATCTCTGTCTGGCAGAGGAAGCACCAATGTGCCACCTTGGCCCAAGTCTCTGATCCAAACAAGGTATTTCCATGCCCTGCCCTATAGTGCCTACAGGTTTTCCTCTGTTCTAGGGGTTTCCGACCACTTAGTATTTTTCTCCACTCAAGGGATGACTGATTTATTTTAACACTGAAAGACAAGAAGATCTGTTTATGTAACTGGTTTTGTCACTTCATTCCTGTCTTTTTTAATTGTGGGCTTGGGAAACACGTTTGATTCTGATGGAGCCTCTTAGTCACTGCTGGGCAAAGCCACTGGCTGCCATGTCCTTCATGGTGTGGTGTTCACCATGTTCCTCCATGACCCAGGAGGAAACAGTTACAGCAAATCTGTGTGTACTGCTGAAATGGCACACATTTTTGTTGTCTTGGCCTTGAAGATTCTAGTGAAGAGAAATAAAATTGTTGTTGTTCTCCTACGTAACCCCTGATAGAAATAAGTGATTTCAAGGAAAGGGAAAGCTGTTGATTTAGGATGTTGCCTCAGTTGAGGTGGATGCCCACAAGGCTCTGCTTAAGGTAAGCAATGCTGGAAGTGCTCAAAGCTAAAAGAGGTGAAGGAATCTGGAGTGCTGTGTCCAGCTCTGGAGCCCTCAGCACCGGAGAGACATGGAGCTGTTGGAGAGGGGCCAGAGAAGGGCCATGGAGATGATCCAAGGGCTGGAGCAGCTCTGCTCTGGAGACAGGCTGGGAGAGTTGGGGGTGTTGAGCCTGGAGAAGAGAAGGCTCCAGGGAGAGCTTGGAGCACCTTGCAGTGCCTGAAGGGGCTCCAGGAAAGCTGGGGAGGGGCTTTGGCCAAGGGCAGGGAGGGCTGGGCCCAGGGGGAAGGGTTTCCAGCTGGAAGAGGGGAGCTGGAGATGAGATGGGAGGGAGAACTTGTGTGCTGGGAGGGTGGGGAGAGCCTGGCCCAGGTTGGCCAGAGAAGCTGTGGCTGCCCCATCCCTGGCAGTGTTGAAGGGCAGGTTGGATGGGGCTTGGAGCAGCCTGGGCTGGTGGGAGGTGTCCCTGCCCATGCAGGGGTGGGACTGGATGGTCTTTAAGGTCCCTTCCAACCCTGTTCTGTTATTCTGTGGGTCCAACGACGTGGCACAGCAGCCTGGAGCTGTGAGGAACCAGCAGTGTTGATTGTTGATTGGCTGTTCCTGGGTGGTGCTACACAGAGCAGGATGATCCCGGCTGCACACCACATGTATGATTGCATGTTGGGAAAAAGGTCCAGCTGAAACATTCCAGAGAGTGTCTGTTCAGTTTTCAGTCCATCACTAAATCCAGCAGAAGTGTTGCTCTTTGCCAACTGAGGGATTCTTCCCATCAGAGATGGAATTTTAAACATTCCCAATTAGTGAGAATTTATAGCCTGGGCTTAAAATCGAGCCCCACGTTGGGCACCAATAAGTTGTTGTCACGGTTTGGCTCAGGATCAGCAGTTGAACCAGAGACAACAATGCTCTTGATCCTCTCTCCCTCCCACCCAGGATGGGAAGGAGAGAGAGAATTAAGGAGAGAGACTTTGCTGGATTGAAAACTAAACTAGACAGCTTGAATTATATGTACAATTATATACAAGTATCTCCAGGAATGTGCAAAAGCCTCTTGCCTCCCCCCACCCCCAGCAGCTCCCCCAGCATCTCCTGAGCAGTGAGCAGTCCTGAAATGTCTCAGCCCACAGGCAGGAGATCAGGCAGAGCAGACAGGGGCTGGGGTGTGAGGGTGATGAGGTCAGAGCCTGGGGTCAATGGTGATGGATGGATGGATGGAGTCCTCCCTGGACACCAGCCATGGATAGAAGAGAGGGGAAGAAGAAGCAGGAAGGAAGTTGTCTTCTGTGATCTCTGACCTTCCTTGGAGCTTATGTAGATCTATGGAATGGAATCCCTTTGGTCAGTTCTGCTATCTGTCTAGTCCAGCTCCCCACTGGGGTGGCAGATAGAATTCTCCTGCTCTCAGTAGCCTCTGTAGCTGCAGATTCACTGGGCGGAACAAACTGACCTTGGAGTCTCAGCAGAAACATCAACATTCCAGTGTTATCAGCCCACTGGCTGGAACACTTGTTGCTAGTTAAAAGAGAGCTTACTGGAGGGAAAAAATCAGTGAAAGGAAAATGAGCTTCATCCTGGCTCAGAGCAGGACAGAGCTGCTCCCTCTCCCTAAATTCCACTTCAAGGAGCAATTAAAACAAATGAAAAGCTTTCAGTTGCGTTTCCTAGATCGTGGGGTTTTCCCTGGGGGCAGATCTTGGCACTGCTGTGGAGCTGCCCCTCTGCCTCTCCCAGGAACTCCTGGGGTACATCAGGCACATCAATCCCCTTGGTGCATCCCACCCACCCGTCGGTAAATGGAGGAGAAGCCTCATGTTGTTGGGCTTGGGCATTAATGGGCAAGTTTTGTGTCTCTTTGAGCAGATCTTGCCCTCTCTCTGGGGACTAGTTGAGAGCTTATTGTGCAAGAACTACCAGTGTTACCTGTTCTAAGCCTTGGTGCCACCAGGTCATTTTGCAGTACAGATCAAACCACTGCATGAGTCATACAAATATTTTTTCTAAAAGGCTTCAGCATGACCACCTTGTCCTGGTCCCAGCCGCTCTCCTCCCAGGCCTGGTCTGTGCCTTGTTCCTTCCTGCTCATTATTCACAGAGAAGCAGGATTCATGGAATCATTAAGGTTGGAAAAGACTCCTAAGAGCATGAAGTCAGAAGCAGAGCTGCCAGGATGGCACTGCTTGGCTTGCTGACCAGACCATTGCCTGTCCCTGCTGGGGCTTCTCACACTTTTCCTCTCTCCCAGGAGCTCTTGCCAGAATCTCCCATTAGTTTTCCCCTTGCCTGGACCAGTTGCTCTCTGCCAATGTTGTTTGCCATCTCCTTGGTGTGGTGAATATAGTACAATCCAGTCAGGAGCTGGTTCCCACTGGTGTTCTACAGGCCTCAACCATGGTCCAGGTTGCCCAGAGATGCTGTGGCTGCCCCATCCTTGGAAGTGTTGATGGGCAGGTTGGATGGGGCTTGGAGCAGCCTGGTCTGGTGGGAGGTGCCCCTGCCCATGGTAGGGGGTGGGACTGGATGGTCTTTAAGGTCCCCTCCAAGCCAAACCAGTCTATGATTCTATGATACTGTGATTGATGTACCCACGCCAATGGTGTGAGGTTCAACCAGGCTCAATGCTGGGTCCTGCACTGGGGTCACACCAACCCCAGGCAATGCTCCAGATTTGGGGCAGAGTGGCTGCAAAGTACCTGGAGAAAAGGACGTGGGGGTGTTGGTCAACAGAGGCTGGAGATGAGCCAGAGTGTGCCCAGGTGACCAAGAAGGCCACCAGCCTCCTGGCTTGTGTCACCAGAGTGTGGGCAGCAGGAGCTGGGCAGGGATCCTGTCCCTGTGCTGGGCAGTGGGGAGGGGGCACCTCGAGTCCTGGGGTCAGTTCTGGGCCCCTCAGGACAAGAAGGACATGGAGGGGCTGGAGCGTGTCCAGAGAAGGGCAAGGGAGCTGGGGAAGGGGCTGGAGCAGAAGGAGAAGGGTCTGGAGAACTTGTGAGGAGCAGCTGAGGGAGCTGGGGGTGTTGAGCCTGGAGCAAAGGAGGCTGAGGGGAGACCTTCTGGCTCTGCAACTGCCTGAGAGGAGGTTGGAGCCAGGGGGGGGTCGGTCTCTGCTCCCCAGGAACAAGCGACAGGACAAGAGGAACCGGCCTCAAGTTGTGCCAGGGGAGGTTGAGGTTGGATCTTGGGAACAATTTCTGCCTGGCAAGGGTTGTCAGGCCCTGGCCCAGGCTGCCCAGGGCAGGGGTGAAGTCCCCATCCCTGGAGGGGTTTCCAAGCTGTGGAGATGTGGTGCTGAGGGACATGGGGCAGTGGTGGCCTTGGCAGGGCTGGGGGAGCAGTTGGACTGGATGATCTTCAAGCTCTTTTCCACCCAAAATGATTCCATGGGACACTGTTTCCCTCACTGCTTTTGCCTGTTCATGTTGTCTCCCTGCTCATCCATACGGGATTTGTCACAGTCTTGGTTCCCAGCTCCTCTCCTGAGATCCCCTTTGTCTCCTGCCCCTGGGGAAGCAAAGAGCAGCCTGGTGTCCTCCTGCCATGGGTCAGCCCTTGACAGTGCCTGAGTCCTGCCCTGCGGGTCCCACAGCCACCACTGCTCCCTTCACTGCCTCGGCCACCTGTGCTGTCATCTGAGCTCTTTGGGACCGGAGTTGTGTCTGAAGAGCAGTTTGGGGAACTTTGCAGTTGTCAGAAGCTGCCCAGCAGGTTCTGCTTTAGGAAGGCAGAGATGGTGGCGTTTCTGTTCATTAATGGAAAAGGGTTTTTTCTGTCCCTTCTCTTCAGGGGCAGCCCCAGGAGCAGGGGGGGGTGACTCTGGGATCTGAAAGGTCTTTTCCAACCTAAAACCCTTCTATGATTCTGCAAATACAGTTACAAGCTTTTCCTCTGCTGAGCTTGAAACTTTTATTAAAGTTGCATTAAGTGGAACTTCCAAGAACAGCTTTGAAGCTGCTGGAAAAGGTATTTCAGGAATGTTCCTGGGGGAGCCAGGGGCTGCCTGAGCACTCGGCTTCTCTGCTCCCAAGGTCATCAGCTCTAGCCCCCCGTGTGTCTCCTGGAATCGTGTGGTCATCCTGTCTTTGGGGTGGGACAGCTGCTGGAGACACTTATTTAATGGAAAGGAAGAGGCTCAGATTTAAGCCTTTTGCAGCTCTTAGGGTTGATCTTTGTGCACTTTTCTTGTTCAGCCTGTGAAGCTCCCACCTTGGGAGTGCACGTAGAGGATGGGCTGGCCTGGAATCATATCATAGAGTCATTGGATGGTTTGGGTTGGAAGGACGTTCAAGCTCATCCAGTCCCACCCTTGCCATGGGCAGGGACACCTCCCACCAGCCCAGGCTGCTCCAAGCCCCATCCAACCTGCCCTTCAACACTGCCAGGGATGGGGCAGCCACAGCTTCTCTGGGTGACCTGGATCAGTGTCCTTCTTGTCTGAGGGGCCCAGAACTGACCCCCAGGATTCAAGGTGCCCCCTCCCCAGTGCCCAGCAGAGGGGCATGATCCCTGCCCAGCTCCTGCTGCCCACACTCTGGTGACACAAGCCAGGAGGCTGGTGGCCTTCTTAGCCACCTGGGCACACTCTGGCTCATCTCCAGCCTCTGTTGACCAAAACCCTCAGGTCCTTTTCCCCTGGGCACCTTCTAGCCACTCTGCCCCAAGCCTGGAGGGGTTGGTGTGACCCCAGTGCAGGACCCAGCACTGAGCCTGGTTGAACTTCATACAATTGGTCTTGGCCCATCCATCTGGAGACTGTGGGTCCCTCAGCCATTGATCATGGTGGGATGTGGTTTCTGCACCTGGAGCCCAGAGCAGAGGGTGCTGGGCTGCAGGAGACCAAGCCCTTCCCTCCCATCCCATGTTTCCCTTATCAGGGAACTTGTATTTGCATTTATTGTTCTGGCCCTTTCTCTTCAGGGTAAATTGGGTATATTTGGTTTGGATTAAAAGACCTGACTGGGCAGAAAGAGCCAGACAGACATGGAACTGGATTTAAAAAATATTCTAATTATAGAAAAAATCTTGTCCAACAACTTTATCCTGTCCTCAAATCATCATTGCATTTTTCCTTTCTGGAAGTGAATTTTCAATGAAGTTTAGGATGACATCAGTGACCTCGATTCAAACAACAGCACTGTCCCTCTTGGGGAAGGCTTCTAATTAGTGATCTATTTCTGCTCCTCACGCTCACTCCAAAGGCAGCTCCAGCTGTTTGGGGGCAACTCTGGTGATGCAGGTTCATGCTGATGGGTCTCTCAGATGCACTTAGCCTGGTTTCCTAAGGAGTCACACAGCCACAGAGTGGTGGGACTTGGAAGGCACCTTTGAAGATCATCCAGTCCAACCTCTGTCTAGAGCAGGATCCCTCCAGCAGATCCCACAGGAACACGGCCAGAGGGTTGGGGATGTCTCCAGAGAAGGAGACTCCACAGCCTCTCTGGGCAGCCTGTCCCAGGGCTCTGCCACCCTCACAGGCAAAAGGTTCCTCCTCATGCTCAGATGGAACTTCCTGGGTTCCAGTTTGTGCCCCTTTGCCCCTTGTCCTGTCACTGGGCACTGCTGAGAAGAGTCTGGCCTCATCCTCCTGACACCCCCTGTAGATATTTGATACAGATATTGATACAGATATTGATAGATCCCCTCTGTCTTCCCTTCTCCAGGCTGAACAGCCCCAGGTCCCTCAGCCTTTCCTCACAGGGCAGATGCTCCAGTCCCTTCAGCATCTTGGTGGCCTGTGCTGGACTCTCTCCAGTAATTCCTTGTCCTTGATGAACTGGGGAGCCCAGAAACAATGTTTATGGTGTCTCAGGCAGTCCCTGGCTCTTCTCAACTTCTGATCCCACTGCCTGGGGCCAGGCATGTTAGTAGGAAAGAGGGCTTGAAGACCAAAGTTTTCTCTAACTTTAATGAATATTGGTAGATTAGAAAAAATCATAGAATCATGGAATTGTTTGGGTTGGAAAAGAGGTTGAAGATCATCCAGTCCAACCATTCCCCCAGCCCTGCCAAGGCCACTGACCCATGTCCCTCAGCACCACATCTCCAGGGCTTGGAAACCCCTCCAGGGATGGGGACTCCACCCCTGCCCTGGGCAGCCTGGGCCAGGGCCTGACAACCCTTGCCAGGCAGAAATTGTTCCCAAGATCCAACCTCAACCTCCCCTGGCACAACTTGAGGCCGGTTCCTCTTGTCCTGTCGCTTGTTCCTGGGGAGCAGAGACCGACCCCCCCTGGCTCCAACCTCCTCTCAGGCACTTGCAGAGCCAGAAGGTCTCCCCTCAGCCTCCTTTGCTCCAGGCTCAACACCCCCAGCTCCCTCAGCTGCTCCCAGCTCATCTTTTTCTGTTTTGGTGATGGAGAATAGAGAAACCAGAGGATCACCTGAGCTGTGTGGCTCACAGGCTGTTGAGATGTTACAGTTAATGTGGTGACAGGGGGTGATGTGGTGACAGGGGTGATGTGGTGACAGGGGTGATGCACAGGGAGCTCTGCAGTCCCTTGGTCCCTTTGGGCCTCTTGACACCAGCACAGCTGTGAGTCGGGGCACGTGGGCACCTCTCACCCAGGTGGTTGGTGGTCTTCAGGAGGGATGATGAGCAGAGATCCAGGGATGTGGGAGGGATGTTGGAGTTTCAACAGATTAAAAAACACGAGGAAAAAAGCTCCAGAAAGTCACACTTGGTGGAACCTCTCAGTTTGAGCCTGGTTTCAGCCCCCAAGACACCAAGTTCGTCACAGCCAAGAAACACGTCCAACTCAAACTGCTCACCCCTGGTGGGGAGGAGAAACGCCTCCTGGTCATGGGATTTGGCAGGAGGAGAATTAAAATGTAGGTCCCTGTGTTTAACAGGGTTATATAATCCCCAAATGGTTCCGTAATTGTTTTTTCTGGAGGGGGAGACAAACCTCTGCTTCAGAGCGTGTGGGTCTCTGACAAGTGTCTCTGGAGGTGGTTAGGGTGGGACCTCTAGAGATGGTCCTGGGTGGGATCTCTGGAGGTCGTCTGAGTTGGACCTTTGCAGGTGATCCTGAGTGGGACTTCTGGAGGTGTTCTGGGTAGACCTCTGGAGGTGGTCATTGAGGGACCTCTGGAGATGGTCCTGGGGTAGACCTCTGGAGGTAGTCTGGCTGGGACCTCTGGAGGTGGTCCTGGATGGGTCCTCTGCTTCTGGAGGTGCTCAGGGTGGGCCTCTGGAGGGGGTCCTGGGTGGAACCTCTGGAGATAGTCTGTGTGGGGCATCTAGAGGTGGTCCTGGGTAGAACCCGCTGGAAATGGTCCTGGGGTGGACCTCTGGAGGCAGTCTGGTCCAACCCCTGCCCAGGCAGGAGCACCCAGAGATGGCTTCTCAGGACTCCTGAGTTTTGGGTGTCTCCAGGGATGGGATCAGGAGGGTCTTTAACTCTCTGAAGTTCTACTTTGCAGTGGTTTGCAAATAGGTCAATGCTTTGTGTGGTGGCTCCTGGGTCTGGTGTTTGGGACATCCAGGAGCCCCATGGCTACTTCATATCCCTGTGTATTCACACACTCAACATGTGTGTTCTGTGTGTCACCTGAGCGTGTGACATCTGTGGAGAGTCCCTCCAGGAAAGCTGTGGACCTTGGAAATTGTCCCTGCAGGACCTGTGCAGACGTGGGGTCTGAGGAGCACCCTGAGTCCTGCTGGTGCCAGGGACACGGGTGTGTCACAGTCTGTGCAATGGGAATTCCCAACGGATCCTGCTGTTTGGCTGCAGGTGGTGGTTGGAGAAAGTGTGTTCAGCAGTAGCTGGTTGAACAGGGTGTAGAACCATGGAATTGTTTGGGTTGGAAAAGACTTTTAAGGTCACCCAGTCCAACCATTCCCCCAGCCCTGCCAAGGCCACCAGTGACCCGTGTCCCTCAGCACCACATCTACACGGCTTGGAAACCCCTCCAGGGATGGGGACTCCACCCCTGCCCTGGGCAGCCTGGGCCAGGGCCTGACAACCCTTGCCAGGCAGAAATTGTTCCCCAGATCCAACCTCAACCTCCCCTGGCACAACTTGAGGCCGGTTCCTCTTGTCCTGTCGCTTGTTCCTGGGGAGCAGAGACCGACCCCCCCTGGCTCCAACCTCCTCTCAGGCAGTTGCAGAGCCAGAAGGTCTCCCCTCAGCCTCCTTTGCTCCAGGCTCAACACCCCCAGCTCCCTCAGCTGCTCCTCACAAGTTCTCCAGACCCTTCTCCTTCTGCTCCAGCCCCTTCCCCAGCTCCCTTGCCCTTCTCTGGACACGCTCCAGCCCCTCCATGTCCTTCTTGTCCTGAGGGGCCCAGAACTGACCCCAGGACTCGAGGTGCCCCCTCCCCAGTGCCCAGCACAGGGACATGATCCCTGTCCAGCTCCTGCTGCCCACACTCTGGTGACACAAGCCAGGAGGCTGGTGGCCACCTGGGCACACTCTGGCTCATCTCCAGCCTCTGTCACAGAATCATAGAATCACAGACTCATTAAGGTTGGAAAAGACCTCTAAGGTTATCAAGTCCAACCATCAACCCAACACCACCGTGCCCAAGAAACTATGTCCCAATGTGCCAGGTCTACACATTTTTTTAGCATCTCTAGCAATGGTGACTCCACCACTTCCCTGGGCAACTGGCACTCCCAGGTCCTTTCCCACTGGGCACTTTCCAGCCACTCTGGGGTTGTTGTGCCCTGGTTGAACCTCATACAATTTGCCTTGGCCCATCTATCCATCCTGGCCAGGTCCCTCTGCAGAGCCTCAACCCATGGATCCATCCTGGCCAGGTCCCTCTGTAGAGCCTCAACCCATGGATCCAGCCTGGCCAGATCCCTCTGCAGAGCCTCAACCCATGGATCCAGCCTGGCCAGGTCCCTCTGCAGAGCCTCAACCCATGGATCCAGCCTGGCCAGGTCCCTCTGCAGAGCCTCAACCCATGGATCCAGCCTGGCCAGGTCCCTCTGCAGAGCCTCAACCCATGGATCCAGCCTGGCCAGGTCCCTCTGCAGAGCCTCAACCCATGGATCTAGCCTGGCCAGATCCCTCTGCAGAGCCTCAACCCATGGATCCAGCCTGGCCAGGTCCCTCTGCAGAGCCTCAACCCATGGATCCAGCCTGGCCAGGTCCCTCTGCAGAGCCTCAACCCATGGATCCAGCCTGGCCAGGTCCCTCTGCAGAGCCTCAACCCATGGATCCAGCCTGGCCAGGTCCCTCTGCAGAGCCTCAACCCATGGATCCAGCCTGGCCAGGTCCCTCTGCAGAGCCTCAACCCATGGATCCAGCCTGGCCAGGTCCCTCTGCAGAGCCTCAACCCATGGATCTAGCCTGGCCAGATCCCTCTGCAGAGCCTCAACCCATGGATCCAGCCTGGCCAGGTCCCTCTGCAGAGCCTCAACCCATGGATCCAGCCTGGCCAGGTCCCTCTGCAGAGCCTCAACCCATGGATCCAGCCTGGCCAGGTCCCTCTGCAGAGCCTTCCCACCCTCTGGCAAACCCACAGTCCCACCTGTGGATCTTGTGGGTCGGCAGTCACAAGAAAACATCTTTATTTCCCATCTCTGCTCAGAGGAGCAGAGCTGAGGTGGCACCAGTGGAAGGAGACAGTGCTGGGCAGGGTCTGTTTAACTCCCTGTATTTGCATTGTTCTCCTTTTTTGCCTTTCCTCAAAGGGAAGAGCTGCAGTTGAGGTTCTCTGGGTGCTGGTGTGGGCAGTCTGGCTCCTCCGGCCTCTCGGGCGCCCCGTGTGGGAGCAGCTCCTTGGAGGCGGCCACGGCCCCGTCCTGCATCCTCCTCCCCGCCTGTTTATCGAGGTGTCCTGCGCAGAGTCCTTGGGGGATTGTTGAGGTGGTGGTGTGCTGGAGGAGAAGCTGACAGGGATCACTTTTCCTTCCTGTGCTCCCCGAGCTAAATATACCGAGCAGCAGCTGAGGGCGGCGGGAGCCGCGGGGCTCAGGGCCGGGTGACACGTTCCTGCTCAGTCACGGGGTGACCAGCCAGGAGGACAACAGTGACTTCAGCTCTGGCTGCTGCCTGCAGCAGGGGGCCTGGCTTGGCATCTTCCCATTTTCACAGAAGCATTGAATCCCAGACCGGTTTGGGCTGGAATCACAGAGAGACACAGTCTGGTGGGGTGGGAAGGGACCTCTGGAGATCACCCAATCCAACCCCTGCCAGAGCAGGGTCACCTCCAGCAGATCCCACAGGAACACGGCCAGAGGGTTGGGGATGTCTCCAGAGAAGGAGACTCCACAGCCTCCCTGGGCAGCCTGTCCCAGGGCTCTGCCACCCTCACAGGCAAGAGGTTCCTCCTCATGTTCAGCTTGACCCTCCTGTGCTCCAGCTTGTGCCCATGGCCCCTTGTCCTGTCCCTGGGCGCTGCTGAGAAAAGAGTGAAAGGGACCTTAAAGACCATCTAGTTCCAATTCCCTTGGCCAAAGCCCCTCCCCAGCTTTCCTGGAGCCCCTTCAGGCACTGCAAGGTGCTCCAAGCTCTCCCTGGAGCCTTCTCTTCTCCAGGCTCAACACCCCCAACTCTCCCAGCCTGTCTCCAGAGCAGAGCTGCTCCAGCCTTCCCATCATCTCTGGGGCCTCCTCTGGACTCTCTCCAACAGCTCCGTGTCCTTCTTGTGTTGGGGACCCCAGAGGTGGCCCCAGCCCTCAGGAAGGGTTCTTAGGAGAGCGGTGAGTTGCTCTGGTACAAACCACCATCTATTCCAGACCTGATGTTACCTTTAGGTGAAGGCCTTTTTCTTTGCTTCCACTTCCAGGATTTTCTCCTGCCAGTTTTGCTGGGCAGCCCTTTCCCAGCAGGGTCTGCCCCGGGCTGTGCTGGCTTCAGGACATCAGCTTAGGAGCTGCAGCTTCTCATTAAGAGGCTTTCCAGACATCAAATCATTCCACTTGTTCTTTTCCAACCAGCTGCTTCCCAGTTCTTTACTGACACACCAGCCTAAGGAGGGATCCCAGATTTCCCCAAGGCACGTGCACATGTTCAGCAGCAATAATCCTGCTGCTGCTCCCTCCCTCTTGGCACTGGAAGGGTTTCCAGCTGGAAGAGGGGAGCTGGAGATGAGATGGGAGGGAGAACTTGTGTGCTGGGAGGGTGGGGAGAGCCTGGCCCAGGTTGGCCAGAGAAGCTGTGGCTGCCCCATCCCTGGCAGTGTTGAAGGGCAGGTTGGATGGGGCTTGGAGCAGCCTGGGCTGGTGGGAGGTGTCCCTGCCCATGGCAGGGGTGGGACTAGATGACTTTAAGGTCCCTTTCCTCCCAAACCAGTCTGGGATTCTCTGAACTAATTCTAGATAACATCATTTTAATCCAAATGAATAAAAATCTGAGTTGCTGCATCTCAGACTTACTTGGCCTTTGCCTTAGGAATGATGATGATGATGATGATGAATGTGACAACCTGTGCATGTGACATCAAGGAAGACAGGTGAAAGAATATTACTTTTTATGCTCCTCATCTCTCTAAAAGATGATTCAAAGAATAATCCTGCTCTCTATTCTTCTTCTAGTTCTTGAGGGAAGACTTGAATTACCATGACCCAACAGTCAAGCACAGCACCTTCCATGGAGAAGACAAGCTCATTAGTGTGGAAGATCTCTGGAAGGCCTGGAAGACATCTGAAGGTAAAGGAGACAAAAAGGGAAAATGGAACAACCTGCTCTGCTGCTTTCCCCCTTGCCATAAAAGTGATAAACACTTTGGATTCCACAGAACCTTGGCAGCAGTGTGTGGTCCTCCCAGGAAGAACATTCTGCCTTGCCTGCCTTGTACAAGTGCTCTTCGAGCTCCCTTGTTCTGGGGGCATTTTGGGACTTCATTGGTCTTGGTACTTCCCAGCTCTTAGTGCTGGGATCCCAGTGTGGCCACAGAGGCAGTAACTGTCAGATTGTCACCACATTTCTCTGTGTGCATTCCTCTTCTATAAATGTGTGTTAAACTAGAACCAGATACTCTCCAATCCCAGGTTCTCCCTCAAATACCCAGTTTCAGCTGGTGGTTTTTTGGGGCAGTGGCATCCAAGATACTCAGCAGAGCTGCAGGGGAGATCTCCTACAGGATGTGTTTTCCTTAGAAGAAATTTGCTGAACCTGAAAAGCTCCTTAATCTAGTGAAAAGAAGGTGGAACAAAGTCCTAAACCTGCAAGTGACCATAAATTCACTTGCCATAGGAATAAGCTGGTCAGAAAGGGTGTTACTCACCACAGGCAGCTGACCCAGGGAGGGGGTGGAAGCTCAGTCCCTGCTGGGAAACTTCCTGAAACTTCTGAATCTTGGGAAAAACTTCTCAGTTCCTTGGTGCTTCCCTGGCTGCCCCAGGCCCAGGGGAAAAGGCACAATTCCCCCTTCGCTTTTTTTCCCTGACCAGAATTTTGGAATTCCTATTTTGAGAGACCTTAAAACAGATTTTTCTTCCTTCTTTCTAGTTAGGAAACTTCTTATTCTCCATTGTGGGGCTTCGTGGCAGGAAGGTGTTTTATCTGAAGACCATTCTCATGGGTCAGAGCAATCCTCAGTGCCATGAGAATGGAAACATGGGGGAGGGTGTAGGAGTAGGAAGATCTGCACTTTTGCAGAACACAGTTTAGAGTTGACTGTATTTGGAGTTCCTCACTGCATGGAGTGGTGCCACTGGCTGCCCCGTCCTCCTCCCCTGGTGCTTTTCCTTTTCTCTTGGTGTGCTTGTCATCATGGTGCTCTCAAAATCCAGAAGATCTTTTTTTCTCTGCTCTGGAGACAGGCTGGGAGGGTTGGGGGTGTTGAGCCTGGAGAAGAGAAGGCTCCAGGGAGAGCTTGGAGCACCTTGCAGTGCCTGAAGGGGCTCCAGGAAAGCTGGGGAGGGGCTTTGGCCAAGGGCAGGGAGGGCTGGGCCCAGGGGGAAGGGTTTCCAGCTGGAAGAGGGGAGCTGGAGATGAGATGGGAGGGAGAACTTGTGTGCTGGGAGGGTGGGGAGAGCCTGGCCCAGGTTGGCCAGAGAAGCTGTGGCTGCCCCATCCCTGGCAGTGTTGAAGGGCAGGTTGGATGGGGCTTGGAGCAGCCTGGGCTGGTGGGAGGTGTCCCTGCCCATGGCAGGGGTGGGACTGGATGAAGTTTAAGGTCCCTTCCAACCCAAACCAGTCTGGGATTCTGTGATTCCTCGTTCATGTCCTGTTCCATTTGTATTTGATCTCTCTGTCTTAGCCTCTACATGCTCAGGGGTGGGATGCCCTCTGTTCTCCATGCCCTCTGTAGCCAGAGTTGTAAGGAATGTTTCAGTCCCTCAGAATCCCAGGAGGACGGAGTAAATCCTTAGGGTCAGCATTTGAAAGGCGATTTGAAGACACTGTGGTTCTGTGCATGATCCTGGAGTAGTTTCTCCAGGTCCAGGCTCCCTGTCCCATGGAGATGGGCAGCCACGTGCTGGGAGTTCTTGTCCAAACCACTTAGAAGCCTGAGCTGCTGCTAACGAGTCGCTGTCTCCTCTGTGCCTCCTGTCAGAAATATTTATTCTATTGTGCAGCTGTGTACAGATGGCTTTGCCTGAAGTGTATTTTAATGTCGGCTGGGAAAGGGTGGAAATCATTAAGGGATGGAGGAGAACATCCCATGATACTCCCCAGGTCTCTTAATTGCTGAGCTGCTTTTGCTCTCTCCCTGCCTGTGCCACTCATGGGACCTGCCATGTCTTGGCCAGAGCTGCTGTGGCAGAACTGGTTCCCTTCTTTTTCTTTATTCCTGGGTTTAGTTCCCACTCTTGTTTTCCTTTCTCGTCAGTCTGCACACCCAGCTGAGAAATCCCTGCTTTCCAAAGGACCATCTCCTGTGGAGCCAAACCTGGGCCTTGGACCCTGAGACATAAAGCTGGTAGAATCAGACTTGTAGGAAAGCTCCACGTCTTTGTGCTGGCATGAAAAGCAGCTTTGGAATAGGACTGGAGCTCTGACAGGGTGCCCAGGGCAGCTGTGTCCATCACTGGTGGGTGCCCAGGGCAGCTGTGTCCATCACTGGTGGGTGCCCAGGGCAGCTTTGCCCATTTCTGACCTCAATTTTCCAGCAAGTGCTTTTCCCACCTGCTGTTGTTGTTGTTCACAGAATCAGCGAATTACCAAGGCTGGAAAAGACCTTTAAGATCATCAAGTCCAGCCTATGACCAACACCACCACACCATCTAGACCATGGCACTAAGTGCCACATCCAACCTTGCCTTGAACACATCCAGGGATGGTGCCTCCACCACTTCCCTGGACAGTCCATTCCAATGTCTAATCACCCTCTCCATGAGGAAGTGCTTCCTGATATCCAACCTAAACCTCCCCTGGAGCAACTTCAGGCTGTGCCCTCTTGTCATGTCACTGGTTGCCTGGGAGAAGAGACCAGCCCCCACCTGACTCCAACCTCCCTTCAGGTAGTTGAAGAGAGTGATGAGGTCCCCCCTGAGTCTCCTCTTCTCCAGGCTAAACAACCCCAACATCCTCAACCTCTCCCTATAAGACTTTTCCCAGGTTTCCAGCAACCTGGTATAGTGGGAACTGCCCAGCTCATGGCAGGGGGTTGGAACTTGATGAGCTTTAGGGTGCCTTCCAACCCAAACCAGTCCATGATTCTATGATATGTTTAAGCCAAATAGGGTGTTTCTGGCCCATCATTAGCCAAAAATATAAAGGTTGTGATGTTCTTACAAGGTGTTGGATTTGATGGATAAACACCTTGGTAAGCCTGGCTCCACCAAAGCCACTGGAGTGTCAGATCATAGTGTCACAGACTGGTTTGGGTTTGAGGGACCTTAAAGCTCATCCAGTCCCACCCCTGCATGGGCAGGGACACCTCCCACCAGCCCAGGCTGCTCCAAGCCCCATCCAACCTGCCCTTCAACACTGCCAGGGATGGGGCAGCCACAGCTTCTCTGGCCAACCTGGGCCAGGGTCTCACCACCATTGCAACCATACATGGAGATGACACCTTCCTTTCAAGGCCTGCTCTGCTTTGCTTGGTGCTTGGCTCTTGCTTTGTCTGCTTTGTCATCTTGCCAGTGTTTAGAGCTTGAAGATGTTTCTCATATTTGTTAGACAACTCCTGGTTGACTCTTCAGAAGTGTCTGCACAGGCTCTGAACTCAGCAGCCCTCAGGACAGCAGTAAATGGACATTTCTCCACTCAGCTTTGGGGCTGTGGGAGAGGGACCAGCAGATGTTGGGCCAGAAGCGTGCAAGGTGGTGACCAACAGCAGTGGGCAATGTCCAGCCCAGCACCCTGGGTTCATAGAATCACTGGATGGTTTGGGTGGGACCTTTAAAGGTCACATCTAGTCCAACCCTCCTGCAGTGAGCAGGGACATCTTCAACTAGACCAGGTTGCTCAGAGCCCCGTCCAACCTCACCTGGAATGTTCCCAGGGATGGGGCATCTCCCACCTCTCAGAGCTACCTGATGGTTGGGTAAATGCAGGAAGAGCTCAGGCCATGCTGAGCAAAGGCAGAAGTCCATGAACTGGAGCCCAGCAAACCCTGCTCTGCCCTGTGACAAAAATCTCTCTCATTATTTCCTTTGCCTTCACCATGGCTGTTGGCACGACAGAACTTGGCGCCAAAGGCAGGAGCTTCGTTTCCTTCCCTGTGCCCTTGGATCTGGGTGTCAGCTCCAATAAAACCAGTCCCCAAATGCAGAGGTGAGGCAGTTGGGGAGAAAGTTCATGCAGGTGACTTGGGCTGCTGCACCCCCTCCACCTCCTCCCACACATCCCTTTCTCAAGCTGGTTACACCTGTTTTCTTAGAGCGTTTCTCCATCTGCTGCTGACATGGTGGACGGGGCTCGAGGAGGGATGAGGCTTTCAGAGCAGGTCACCAGCTGTGCTGGCTGAATTCAGTGCTTCAGGGGGTTGGGGATGTGGTGGGGGTGAAGGTGCTTCGTGGGGAGCTTGGAGTCAGCAACATCTCTTGGGGACAGAGAACAAAGTGATGTCACTTCAGGGCTGCCAGCACCTTGGGTGTGGTCTCTCCCTTGGGTGCTTCTGGTGGCATTGCAGCAGAGCTGCCTGGGAAGCCTCTGCTGGGCCAGTGCTGTCTGAGGCTGCCCCTGTATCTGATGGCCTCGTTGCATGTTTCTGAGCTGGAAGCACCGTGTCAGATCAACCACTGTGGAACATCTTGTTGTCAGAGGCTCTGCTGGGACAGCACCAGGCCTGGTGCACAGTGTGGTGGTGTCTGTGCATGGCACGTGTGGCAGCACGTGCAACGACCATCACCCAGCAAACATGACCTGTGGGATTGCCTGGAGTATCCCAGGGGGATGAGTTCTTGTCTAATCCCAGAATCCCAGACTGGTTTGGATTGGAAGGGACCTTAAACCTCACCCAATCGCACGCCTGCCACGGGCAGGGACACCTCCCACCAGCCTAGGCTGCTCCAAGCCCCATCCAACCTGCCCTTCAACACTGCCAGGGATGGGGCAGCCACAGCTTCTCTGGCCAACCTGGGCCAGGCTCTCCCCACCCTCCCAGCACACAAGTTCTCCCTCCCATCTCATCTCCAGCTCCCCTCTTCCAGCTGGAAACCCTTCCCCCTGGGCCCAGCCCTCCCTGCCCTTGGCCAAAGCCCCTCCCCAGCTTTCCTGGAGCCCCTTCAGGCACTGCAAGGTGCTCCAGGGTCTCCCTGGAGCCTTCTCTTCTCCAGGCTCAACACCCCCAACTCTCCCAGCCTGTCTCCAGAGCAGAGCTGCTCCAGCCCTCCCATCATCTCTGATATTCCCCAGGATTCACGTCCCGTCCTGGTCACTTCACACTTAACAAGAATGTGTTTAAACTCTGCAGATAATTTCCCTTTGCTGAAGGTGGTAGGACGAGGTGTGTCTGGTGAAGTTCTGCTGTTGTCTCTCTCTTGATGATTTTAGTTGCTTAGTAAAACTATTAAGCTGCTTTGCTTGTTTCCTGCCTCTCCTACAGTGTATAACTGGACAGTTGACGAGGTGGTTCAGTGGCTCATCACCTATGTGGAGCTGCCACAGTATGAAGAGACCTTCCGAAAGCTGCAGCTGAGTGGCCATGCCATGCCCAGGTCAGTGTCCCTGCATTGTCCTCTGTTCCTCTGGGATGTGCCAGGGAACACACCAGATCTGAGGCAGCTCGTACCATCGTGTGCAGCTCCTCGGTGTGAGCAGAGCCCAGGCCAGGTCCTGCCCTGCCTGGGGGACGTTGGGAGCCCTTGGCTTTGCTCTGGCCCTCTCTGCAGGGAGGGACTTGGCCTGAGTGAGAGTGTGTCTGTGTGGGTGGAAGGAGAAGCTGCCATCCCAGTCATAGAATCATCATAGAATTATGGAATGGTTTGGGTTGGTAGGGACCTTAAGGATCATCTAGATCCAACCCCTGCCATGGGCAGGGACACCTGCCACCAGCCCAGGCTGCTCCAAGCCCCATCCAACCTGCCCTTCAACACTGCCAGGGATGGGGCAGCCACAGCTTCTCTGGCCAACCTGGGCCAGGCTCTCCCCACCCTCACAGCACAGAATTTCTTCCTAATGTCTGACCTACATCTCTCCTCTTCCAGTTTAAAACCATCACCCCTTGTCTTATCACTACAGGTCCATGTAGAAGCCACGTGGTCATTAGTACCATCCTTGCTGGTTTGTATCACAGAGTCCCATGTGGTGGTGTTTGAAAGGGACCTCTGGAGATCATAAGTCCAGCCCCCTGCCCAAGCAGTATCCCATAGAGCAGGTGGCACAGGGTCATGTCCAGGCGGGTTTTGAATGTCTCTGGAGAAGGAGACTCTTGTTCAGCCTGGCCCAGGGCTCTGCCACCCTCACGGTCTGATGGACTTCACCTGCCTATGCCTGAAGCTGCATATTTAGAGCTAAAACCCTGCCCTGGAGCAGAGCAGAGCTGGGCTACGTCCTGGCTGTGCCACAGCCTTCCTCCCTAACCCCAGCCCAGTCCTGGAGCTTCTCCACCATCGTTCATCCCCCCCAGCACAGCAGCATCTCTGCTTCCTGGGCTGCAGCTAAGCAGCAGTTACGTTCCCAGTTTAAGGGTTACTGGTTCTGTGTATCTGTACCACCCAGCACTGGTCTATGCTGGTGTTAATTTAGTGGTTGGACAGTGGAACAGGCTGCCCAGGGAGGTGGTGGAGTCACCATCCCTGGAAGTGTTTAAAAGAAATACAGATGTGGTGCTGAGGGACAGGATTTCAGCATTAACAGGTAGATAAAGGTGATGGTGGGTGGATTTAGGTTATGGTTGGACTTGATGGTCTTCAAGGTCTCTTCCAACCAGGTTGGTTCTGTGATTCTGTAATTGGCACCCCTCATTGCTCCAGCAAAGGAGACTTGTGTTCCTCAGGAGCAGCACTGGCTGAGAGCTGGACTGAACTCACGGCGGGTTTCAATAAACTCGGCGCAGTTTTTTGGGTAAAGCTCCTTGTCACTGGAAAGGGGCTTGGGAATGGGCTGGGGGGGATTAACTGGGAGTAAAATAAGGTTTCTGAGGCAGTGTGAGCTGTGTCCATGTTTATTTCAAGTGAGAAGTGTGGTCTTATGGTCTCTGAAGTAGGATGTCAAAGACTTGCAATATGGGTTCGGTTTAAAAATAAAGAATTAGTGACTGGTAGGACACCAAAAGGTCAGTTTTGGTAGAAGATCAGTCACAGGTTATCAGGATCAATGACATTTCAAGGGCAAGTGTAGAGTGCTCCATCTGGGGAAGAACAACCCCATGGATCCGCACAGGGTGGGTCTGACCTGCTGGAGAGCAGCTCTGGAGAGAAGGGCCTGGGGTCCTGGTGGACAACAGGATGACCATGAGCCAACAATGTGTCCTTGTGGCCAAAAAGGCCAATGGTCTCCTGGGGGGCATCAAGAAGAGTCTGGCCAGCAGATCAGGAAGGTTCTCCTGCCCCTCTGCTCTGTCCTGGTGAGGCCACATCTGGAGAACTGGGTCCAGTTCTGGGCATCCCAGTTCATAAAGCATGAGGAACTACTGGAGAGAGTCCAGCACAGGCCACGAAGATGATAAAGGTACTGGAGCATCTGCCCTGTGAGGAAAGGCTGAGGGACCTGGGGCTGTTCAGCTGGAGAGGAGGAGACTGAGGGGGGGTCTCCTCAAGGCTGCTCAGTATCTCCAGGGGGTGTCAGGAGAGTGGGACCAGGCTCTTCTCAGCAGTGCCCAGGGACAGGACAAGGGGCCATGGGCACAAGCTGGAGCACAGGAGGGTCAAGCTGAACATGAGGAGGAATCTCTTGCCTGTGAGGGTGGCAGAGCCCTGGGACAGGCTGCCCAGAGAGGCTGTGGAGTCTCCTTCTCTGGAGACATCCCCAACCCTCTGGCCGTGTTCCTGTGGGATCTGCTGGAGGTGACCCTGCTCTGGCAGGGGTTGGGCTGGATGATCTCCAGAGGTCCCTTCCCACCCCACCACGCTGTGACTCTGTGAAATAGGTGGCCTTTTTTTCTACTGTCTCCTAGTAAGGCCAAGGACACCACTGCTGAACTCCTTCATGGACATACCCTATGCCATAGGTGACAATATTTGAGGGATTTCCTCTGTCCTGTCAGCCTAAGCCAGCAGCTTTCAGGTCCTGCTCGTTGCATTTCTCCTCCTGTAGGCTCCACGTTCCCAATTTTTGGTCAGTTATGAATCCAGGTGGGTGTGACCATACCTACTTCTTTTTTCTATCATGCTTTTTGTGACAGACTCGCAGTGAACAACGCGACCATGATGGGGAGTGTTCTGAAGATGACCGACCGAAGCCACAGGCAGAAGCTGCAGCTGAAGGCTCTGGACACGGTGCTCTTTGGGCCTCCTCTCTGTAAGTGCCAACACCCAAAGTCCTTTGGCTGTTCATCAAGAGGATCAGGATTGAACAGCAGAGGTAGAGCTGCAGGAACCAAACTTGGCCCTGCATGGCCTCACCTAAATAAACCGTGCCTGGAATAATTCTTCGGGATCAGGAGCAGGTTGTCTCTGGATTTATCAGAGCAGCTTCATAGCCTGGAGGCATCTTGCCTGCTGAGCTTGGGTTTCCATCTGACAGGCTGCTGCACTGGAGACCCACTGGCTGGCTGGGATCTCCTGTGTCCCTAGGGTAAAACCATGGAATGTGAAAACCATGGAATGGTTTGGGTGGGAAGGGATCTTCAAGGTCATCCAGTCCCACCCCCTGCACGGGCAGGGACACCTCCCACCAGCCCAGGCTGCTCCAAGCCCCATCCAACCTGCCCTTCAACACTGCCAGGGATGGGGCAGCCACAGCTTCTCTGGCCAACCTGGGCCAGGCTCTCCCCACCCTCCCAGCACACAAGTTCTCCCTCCCATCTCATCTCCAGCTCCCCTCTTCCAGCTGGAAACCCTTCCCCCTGGGCCCAGCCCTCCCTGCCCTTGGCCAAAGCCCCTCCCCAGCTTTCCTGGAGCCCCTTCAGGCACTGCAAGGTGCTCCAAGCTCTCCCTGGAGCCTTCTCTTCTCCAGGCTCAACACCCCCAACTCTCCCAGCCTGTCTTCCATCCTTCTCAACCCTCCCATCCTTCCTGGTGGTGCTGAGCCCCTGAGGGGGTTTGCAGCTGCTGGCAGCAGCCCCCCTGCCTGCCCGGGGGCCCTGCTGCTGGGCTCTGTTGGTGACTCTGGATGCAGATGACCCACCTCCAGAGGAGGGAAATGACAGTGTGAGTTGGATGGGAAGGCATTTAGGCCGATGAGAAGGAAGGACTCAGTTCCTTTGATGATGATCACAGGCATGTGTTGGCACGGTCTCAGGAGGCCTCTGATGCTTATCTCGGGGCTGCTCCTGGTGCTGCTTTTGCATTGGTTCAGTCTGGCTCATGTCTCCTCTTGATTAAAGGTACTTTTGTTTCTCTCCCTCTTACTCACGTCTTTCTCATGAGCTTTAGAAGCTTTTGTAAGGTGAACAGAAACCTTCCTTGATCAGGGCCTGAGGAGATGGATGTTGAGGGCAGGTTGTTTTGCCTGTGCAGTTTGAGCCCCCACAGGCTGTGCTCCTCCTGCCCTGCTCCTGGTCTCACCTCCCTTCTGCAGGAGGTTTCAAATGGCGATGAATGGATGTTTTATTACCCTGGTGGAACTGCAACAGTTCAGGAGCAAATTCCGGCTCAGGAGCTCCCACAGCTTCCATTGCTGCTGCCTGGAGGTTTACACCTTCAAAGCCCCTGCTTTGTGCTTCCTCTGTTCTTTATGTGTTTTTTTTTAAACATCTGCTGCTGTTCACTGCTGGAATAGCAGATGGGATGGATGTACCTGCACCTTCTGAGGAGCAGCTGAGGGAGCTGGGGGTGTTGAGCCTGGAGCAAAGGAGGCTGAGGGGAGACCTTCTGGCTCTGCAACTGCCTGAGAGGAGGTTGGAGCCAGGGGGGGTCGGTCTCTGCTCCCCAGGAACAAGCGACAGGACAAGAGGAACCGGCCTCAAGTTGTGCCAGGGGAGGTTGAGGTTGGATCTTGGGAACAATTTCTGCCTGGCAAGGGTTGTCAGGCCCTGGCCCAGGCTGCCCAGGGCAGGGGGTGGAGTCCCCATCCCTGGAGGGGTTTCCAAGCCGTGGAGATGTGGTGCTGAGGGACATGGGTCAGTGGTGGCCTTGGCAGGGCTGGCTAACAGTTGGACTGGATGATCTTGAAGCTCTTTTCCAACCAAAATGATTCAATTTGTTTGCATATTTAATTAAAATCCAGAGAAGGTGAAAAGAGGAGCTTCTGTACTTAGTCCAGGTCTAAAATCGAAGGCTGTTGACACGTGGGTTCAGATGTAGCACTGAACAAACTGGCAGCCAGCCCTTCTCCAAGGCAGATCATTGTGTCCAGGCACAGGGGCAGGAGGCAGCTCATGAGCAATGAATTACAAAGAAAAGAGACCAATTTGGGAGGACGTGTGTCTGACAGGTCTGAAGGTTGCTGAAGAACCCCCTGTCTGCTGTAGAACACGGGGAGATTTTTCCCTGGCAGTGTTGAAGGGCAGGTTGGATGGGGTTGGAGCAACCTGGTCTAGTGGGAGGTGTCCCTGCCTGTGGCATGGGGTTGGAACTAGGTGGTCCTTCAGGCCACCTCCAACCCAAACCAGTCTGGGATTCTATGATTTACTCTTTGGGACACAGATCTGCTAACGGTCTAATGGAGAAGTTCAGGTATTTTGGCTTTTTCCAGCCTTCCCTCTCTGGGCTGCCCAGCACTTGGCCCGGGGAAGGGAATTATGCACCTTCCATTACTTCTTCAATTTATTTTGGTTTTAGAAGTCCCACTGTTGGTGCAGCCTTCTGTTCTCAGTCTGTGTCCAAATCCCTGAGGTGCTGTGAGGCAAATCCTGGGAAAAGAGGCTGCAGAGAGCAAAGCAAGTCAGATTTCTGAGGCTTGGCAGAGATACAAGCCCAGGGAGTGAGAAGCCCGGGTTTCTCAATCAGCCATTTTTGCTTCCAGCATTTGAAAAGCATCTTTCCACTGAGGCTCAGTGTGTTTTGTATTGATTTTTGTATTTGTACTTGGCCTGTGCTACAAGGAGAAGCTTTTGGGTTTGTCAATGGCATGGGACAGGGGTGGAGGAGACATGGGGCAAGCACTGTGGTTGCTGCTCATCCAACAAAAGCTGGATCCCAGGAGCTCCTATGCTCGGGGGGGGAATTTTCAGGCAGTTCTTGGGAGCTCTGTAAATGACAAAGTAAATGAGCTGTAATGGTTTGAGATTAATGACCGTTCTGCCTGTCTGTTCCGTGTCACCAGGCGGCTGTGGTGGCACAGGAACGTGACCCTCCTGGGTCACCCAGATGAAAGTGTGCAGTGAACCATCCTGACCAGGTTGCTGCACATCAGTGAGGGCTGGAGGCTGATCCTTGATCTGCCTGGTACCTGAGGAGGGGAAATGCCCTTTGGGCTTCAGCTGAAGGAGGGAATCCGCGCTTCTTAGATGGTGATACTGGCTGTTTTCTGGGTAACAGAATGGATTTGTCTCCTGTTTGTGCTGCTGTGAAGGTGAGAAGTTGTTTATCTAAAAGGGGTTCCTTGAGGAAGAGGTTGGGAAGGAGCATTTTTCAGCAGCCTTTTTGCAATTGGCAGCTGGGGAAGCGCACAGTGACCTTTTTCATCTGCAGAAGCAGTGACAGATTGAGCAGCTCAGCTACCCTCCCATTGGGGTTCTGTTTGGAAGGCCAGTGGAGTTGATCTCCTGTCATCTCTGCTGTTCATGGAATCTCAGACTGATTTGGGCGGGAAGGGACCTTAAACCTCATCCAGTCCCACCCCTGCCATGGGCAGGGACACCTCCCACCAGCCCAGGCTGCTCCAAGCCCCATCCAACCTGCCCTTCAACACTGCCAGGGATGGGGCAGCCACAGCTTCTCTGCACAACCTGGGCCAGGCTCTCCCCACCCTCACAGCACACAAGTTCTCCCTCCCATCTCATCTCCAGCTCCCCTCTTCCAGCTGGAAACCCTACCCCCTGGGCCCAGCCCTCCCTGCCCTTGGCCAAAGCCCCTCCCCAGCTTTCCTGGAGCCCCTTCAGGCACTGCAAGGTGCTCCAAGCTCTCCCTGGAGCCTTCTCTTCTCCAGGCTCAACACCCCCAACTCTCCCAGCCTGTCTCCAGAGCAGAGCTGCTCCAGCCCTCCCATCATCTCCGGGGCCTTCCTGTTGAGAGAAGGAAGCTGCTGGCAGTGGGATGTGGCACAGGAGCAGGATTTAAAGTCTTTGTCTGCCTTCTTGGCAAGGGTTTTACTTCTCTCTTGAAAACACTTTCCATTCACCACAGCTATAAGGGCATTAAAATCAAATCAACCTAGATTAGAGCCCCAGAACTGCTGCCTGCAGACTTCTAAAGCCAGAGATATCTCCTTTGGTGGGGATTCCAGCCCAGGTACCAAGTGAGGTTCCTCGCTGCCACATGAAGCTGGTGAAGGTTTTCCATCCCGGGGCTAGAGAGCTGCTTCTCTGATGTCTCCTGTAATTTGTCACAGAGGCCTCAGCAAGCATCAGTAGTTGTGTGGGGCACCTGGCCAGGTTCCGTGCTGATCCTGATGTCCCACAAGGGCTGATTCCTTATGCCAGACTCCAGACATGCTGTTGCCTTCTTCAAACAGATCTGCCCACTTGTGGGGCTGCAGCTCTGTAATTAACCCAAGTGTGAAGTTGTGTGGTGAAATTACAATCAAGCAAGATGAAGCAACTGCCTCTTCTGTGTCCATGTCCTGTTGGTGTCCTGTTCCTGTGGTTCAGGAATTTATCCAGCACAAAATACAACTTCAGGTGAAACAGGAGAAGGGAATTTGAGGGGGAAAAAAAAGAAGCCAGTAAAATTTAAAACAATAGATATTTTGAGTGGAAAGTGAATATAAAGTTTTGGTAACTCTCAAGAGATGGAGACTCAGAGAGGGTTGAAGGCACCACCGTGGTACCATGTGGGCTTAGAAGACTGACAAAATGCTGTGGCCTGAGTTACCCATCCTGTGGACTTCTCCTGGCCTCCTGTCCAACAGCCAACGAACTGGGACTTGTCTGAAGCCTCAGGGATTTCAGGAGAGGTTTCTGTGGCTTTTCATTACATGTTTATTCCTTGGTGCCCCCATCTGGGGTGGATGAAGCTGAGTTTCCTTCTGCAGAGCTTCCCTTGTGCCCGATCAGTTTCTCGTTATTACGCCTAAAAGCCCATTTGACAAGTGCTCTGAGATCTGCTGAATCATTAGTTGTTTAAAGCAATAGAATCTCTTAACCAAATACCAGATGAATTTATTGCTGGGAGATTTACCAGCCACTTCAAATATTTACAGTTAAGTGGATGGTGTTTAGATTACCTGCACCTACACAGAAGAGTCCCATTCACAACCTCCCTTCGTGTTTCTGTGTTGTTTTCTCAGTCCCATGTGCCAGAAGCAGCTGATGGGAAAGTTGGGGCTTGAGGTCTGGGTGTTCCTTAAGGAGCAACAAACCTTGAAAGCCAAGGAGTGGGACAACAGAGAATCGTGGAATCTCAGAGTGGTTTGTGTTGGAAGGGACCTCAAAGCTCATCCAGTCCCACCCCTGCATGGTCAGGGACACCTCCCACCAGCCCAGGCTGCTCCAAGCCCCATCCAACCTGCCCTTCAACACTGCCAGGGATGGGGCAGCCACAGCTTCTCTGGCCAACCTGGGCCAGGCTCTCCCCACCCTCACAGCACACAAGTTCTCCCTCCCATCTCATCTCCAGCTCCCCTCTTCCAGCTGGAAACCCTTCCCCCTGGGCCCAGCCCTCCCTGCCCTTGGCCAAAGCCCCTCCCCAGCTTTCCTGGAGCCCCTTCAGGCACTGCAAGGTGCTCCAAGCTCTCCCTGGAGCCTTCTCTTCTCCAGGCTCAACACCCCCAACTCTCCCAGCCTGTCTCCAGAGCAGAGCTGCTCCAGCCCTCCCATCATCTCCGGGGCCTGCCCTGGAGGTCTGGGGCTTGATATAGACAGGAAAATCAGAGGTGCCATTGGGGAAGCTTCTCAAGGTGTTGGCTTGGTTTGGGTTTTTAGGGATGGAGGCTTCTTTGGCTCTGGTTTCCTGCTGTGGTGCTTCCAGCAGCTGCCTCTAGGCCAGGTCCCTGTCCCTCAGCTGTCCCTGGGGTTCTTCTTCCCTGTCTTGTGCCTGATAAAAAGGGAATGTCACTGACCCAGTGAATCCACATGGGGAAGTTAAAAACCCAGGAATTCCTGTATGTGGTTTTTTCTGATATTTCGCTGAAACGTAAATCATGGACGTAGGATTTACCAAGTATGTTGCTTTTCTCTTATTTTAGCAAATCTTACGTAAGCTGCTGTGAAACAGCTGATTTTCTGACAGTCCCTCCTGATTCTATTCCCAAAGTAAAAGTTTGGGAAACTTTTGGTTTAAAAATGGAGGGTTTGAGTTTGTTTCTCTCACCATGGGACTCATTTGCTTGAGACACCTGGGGTCCGTGTTCAGTGGTGCTGTTTCCAGGGCTTCACCGTGCTCCTTGAAGCCATCAAAGAAAGGCAGGGCTGCCAACCTGTCAGGACATGGATGGTCTTGGAGCCCCAGGGAATCACAGAATCATCAGGGTTGGGAGGGACCTCCAGAGATCATCTAGTCCAGCCCCCTGCTAAAGCAGGACAAGTTGATGCGTAACAGCTGCTGTCTTGGGTAAAATCCTGTCCCATCTTCCATCCTCCCCTCAAAAGGAGTGGGGAAAAAAAAAGTTTTCCTTGGTGTAGGTTGTATCTTCCTGCAGCTTTGGCAGGGGTGACGTGCTCCTGGCTTGGCCCGGGGGCTGGGAGGGATGGGGGGAAGTGGGATGGGAGCAGTGGGGCTGAGACACCCCAGGGAGCAGGGAGAACAGGCTGAGCTGCCCACCTGCAGCTGGGGGAGATGGGCCCTGGTTGAAGTTGCAGTAACATGGATAGAAACAGTCTGGGATTGGGCTGGAGAACCTCTGCTCCAGAGCCTGGCAGGGCCCTTGGCTGCTGTCACAGGGCAGCTGATCCAGAGGCTCAACAGCTAAAATAACTTGATGTTCTGGTACAGGAAGTGAAAAAGCAGGAAGAAAATTGAGAGTAAAAGGATTATTTTGGGTCACCTCGGCCATCCAACCCCCTGGAGGGTCACTCTGCCAGGACTGGAGGAGCACAAGCCTTGGTGGATGGTCAGAGGGAAAACTGATGCTGGTCATGGTTGGGAGAGACTGATCCCATCCCTCCTTGTGCAGGCAGCAGTGATGGATGGTTTTAAACGTGAAAACCACCATCTGTTCCTGCCTGAGGGAGGTCTTGGAGGGTTGGGTGCAGGAGTAGGTGGGAGAGCGGGATGTGCCCGGGTTCTCTTGCCTCATGCTGAGCTGCAGGGCAGGGCAGAGCAGCCCACCTTAGCTGTCCCGTGGGTGGCCTGTGCTTGGCAAGAACTATCCTAGAAAAGGTATTTTGTGCCAGAAGACCTCTGCTGTCATCACTTGCAGCCTTTCCCATGGTTCTGCCTTGGAAAGGTGCTCATGACCCTGGAGAAGATCGGTTTGTCCTGCAGCAGTTATTCTTGACAGCTTTAGCACACAGAAGCTCTAGATCAATCCATGTCCTTGTGCTGACAAATCCCAGAATCCCAGACTGATTTGGGTGGGAAGGGACCTTAAAGACCATCCAGTCCCAACTCCTGCCATGGGCAGAGACACATCCCACTAGACCAGGTTGCTCCAAGCCCATGGTGGGAAGAGGGGAATTCCTTGCTGAAAGCAGCCAAGTCACTCCCGTGGGCTGGGGATTTCGCTTCTCTTTGGAGAGAAAAGGCAACTTGGCTGAACTGAGCCTTTTCTACCCATGCGTTTCTTCCCAGGAATGAAGCCACTAATTCTCTATCTCATAAAGACAAGTTCTAGGAAGCCAAAAGGCTCCGTCTGCATCCAAGCTGAAGTTTCCTTAAGTTCCCTTTTCCTCTTGCCTTGAGCCAAAGCTGCTGCAGAGGAAGGGTGGTTGTGGAGTGCTGGTGTGGTGGGGCTGAGAGCCTCGGGCACTGGAGGTGACTCAGCTGGAGGTGGGGCTGGAGGTGACTCAGCTGGAGGTGGGGCTGGAGGTGACTGAGCTGGAGGTGGGGCTGGCAGGTTCTTCTCTGTGTAACACCTGAACTTGCCTTTCGCTGCGGGCGCCGTGCGGGGCGGGCTGTGCCAGGGGACGCAGGGGATGGTGGAGCAAACCCTACAGGAGAGAAAAGCTCCAAGAGGTGTGGGTGGGAAACAAACCACCTGAACAAGTCAGCCCAGGAGTCTTCTCCAAATAAAAGGGATATGAAATTACATCTCTGCAGGGACTTGCCAGAAGCTGCTCCTTAGGAAGAGGATGTTGTGATAATCCATCCGGAATGGGAAACGGGGCCAGCATTCCTCTTGTTTATTTCTTCAGTGTTGAATTCAGCAGTGAATGTTTTCAGAGGATGATTGAACTCTTCTGGGACGTGTGAGATGATGGATCATGTGGTGGTGGCTGTGAAGATAAGGCGAGATGTTGTTTGGATGTCTGCTGAGTGTTTGGAAAAATGTCCCCTCCCTCCCTGCAGGAGGAAGTCCCTCTGCTGCAGTTAGGGGACCAGCAGCACCATCCCTCCTCCCTGCAGACCTGCTGGGCAGCCCCCCCTGAGCCACCCTCATCCCAGGGTTGGCTTTACCTTATGGCTTTAGGTTTCCACCTCCCAAGTGAACAGTGTGACCCTGAGTCCCCTTCCCTGTTGGCCCCAGCTCTGCTGGTGTGACGTGTTATGGTTGAATCCCAAATTGGTTTGGGTGGGAAGGGACCTTAAAGCCCATCCAGTCCCACCCCTGCATGGGCAGGGACACCTCCCACCAGCCCAGGCTGCTCCAAGCCCCATCCAACCTGCCCTTCAACACTGCCAGGGATGGGGCAGCCACAGCTTCTCTGGCCAACCTGGGCCAGGCTCTCCCCACCCTCACAGCACACAAGTTCTCCCTCCCATCTCATCTCCAGCTCCCCTCTTCCAGCTGGAAACCCTTCCCCCTGGGCCCAGCCCTCTCTGCCCTTGGCCAAAGCCCCTCCCCAGCTTTCCTGGAGCCCCTTCAGGCACTGCAAGGTGCTCCAAGCTCTCCCTGGAGCCTTCTCTTCTCCAGGCTCAACACCCCCAACTCTCCCAGCCTGTCATCCGATGCAGGGCAGAGGAACTACCTGGATTTTATCCAGAGCAGTTTGCCTCGCTGAGACACAGTCAGGCCCAGGCTTTGAGATGTTGCCAAGCTATTTTTCATCTGCTTCTAAGAAAAATGGTGCTCCTGGCAAAGCTCACTGGCACCAGCGCCTGGAAAGGATCTCAGTTAGCAGGAGAGCTTCTCTGGAGCAAGGAAACTGTTTCTCTTTTTCCTTTACATTTTACAGCCAAGAGTTTTCTGCAGTCTCTGTGTTTCAGCAGCACAAGCAGCCCCTCACAGCATGGGGGGTCTCACCCTGCAGCAGATCCCATGTGTGCCTTGTGGGGGCACCTTCAAGCTGTTGATACACAAGCAGGGGCTGGGGGAGCCCCTGCTGGGGGCATCGCTGTGACTGGTCAGGCTCTGCAGGTCACAGATGGCATTGGTTGCTTCTCAGCAGGAGATTATGTTCACTCTGTAAAATTCCAGAGGTAAATCATGTTTGGGTTGGAAAAGCCCTTTAAGGTCATTCAGTCCAACTGTTCAGTCCAACTGTTCAGTCTGGAGAAGAGAAGGCTCCGAGGAGACCTTATTGTGGCCTTTCAGTATCTGAAGGGGGCCTACAAGAAAGCTGGGGAGGGACTTTTTAAGATGTTGGGTAGTGCTAGAACAAGGGGAATGGCTCCAAGATAAAGGAGGGTAGATTCAGATGGGACGTTAGGAAGAAGTTCTTCACCATGAGGGTGGTGAGACACTGGAACAGGTTGCTCAGAGAGGTGGTGGAAGCCCCATCCCTAGAGGTATTTAAGGCCAGGCTGGACGGGGCTCTGAGCAACCTGATCCAGTGGGTGGTGTCCCTGTCCATGGCAGGGGGGTTGGAACTAGATTATCTTAAAGTTCCCTTCCAACCCTGACGATTCTATGATTCCCCCAGCCCTGCCAAGGCCACCAGTGACCCATGTCCCTCAGCACCACATCTCCACAGCTTGGAAACCCCTCCAGGGATGGGGACTTCACCCCTGCCCTGGGCAGCCTGGGCCAGGGCCTGACAACCCTTGCCAGGAAGAAATTGTTCCCCAGATCCAACCTCAACCTCCCCTGGCACAACTTGAGGCCGGTTCCTCTTGTCCTGTCGCTTGTTCCTGGGGAGCAGAGACCGACCCCCCCTGGCTCCAACCTCCTCTCAGGCAGTTGCAGAGCCAGAAGGTCTCCCCTCAGCCTCCCCCCCAAGCCTCCTTTCTTCCTCATACATAGTCTGAATCTTCCTTTTTTTGTTTACAACCAGCAGGTGCTGAACGTTTGGTGTCAGCGAGCTCAGCTGAGCTGCTCTTCCTCATTTTTAGGTTTCTCAGTTCATCCTTGTTTGAGGATTTGCTAATTAATAAACAGTAAAAATAATTCTGCTTGAATCACGTTTTTCTTTAGCACTTAAACCCCCTCCTATTTACTTCAGTTCTCACATGTTTCCACACTTATTTTTAAGTAACTCTATTTTCCTTCCCCATTCAAATTCTATAAATGTTGTCAAGCTTCTTTTTTTCCCCCTAACTATCGATGTTGCTCTTCTCCCTTGGTGACACCTGGGCCACAATTCCTCCTGACACCATCTCAAGGTCCCATGTCTCCAGCTCTGATGCAGGGCGAAGCTTTGCATGGTTAGTCCTCATGTAATGTCCTTTTCCATTCATCTGGTTCTCTTCCAGTGACTCGGCACAACCACCTGAAGGACTTCATGCTGGTGGTGTCCATCGTCATCGGCGTGGGCGGCTGCTGGTTTGCCTACATCCAGAACCGCTATTCCAAGGAGCACATGAAGAAGATGATGAAAGACCTGGAGGGACTCCACAGGGCAGAACAGTCTCTCCATGACCTTCAAGAAAGGTAGGTTTGATGGGTCCACCCACTTGGAGAAGTCAATTGTTGATCATAGAATCATAGAATCACACACTGGTTTGGGTTTGAAGGGACCTCAAAGATCATCCAGTTTCAAGCCCCAGCTATGGGTAGAGACTCCTCCCACCAGACCAGGTTGCTCCAAGCCCCATCCAACCTGGCTTCGGACACTCCCAGGGATGGGGCAGCCACAACTTCCCTCAGCAACTTGTGCCAGTGTCTCAGTTTCTCTTGTCCTGATCTTTCCTGCAAGGTTGTTACCAGTTTTGATTTCAGGAAAGATTTTCTTTGTAGTTGTCGTGCTCCTGAGCAGCAGCCACCTGGTGCTGTGCACCAGGACCAGCACCTTCCTGAGCGACCACAGGGAACCTGACAACCCACCTGGACTAGGTGATCCTTGAGGTCCCTTCCAACCTGGTGTTCCATGATCTTAGCAGCTCAAATGGGTTCCTGGCTGGTCACCAGGCTACACGTAACGACGTGTGCGTGCTCCTGTACCTGCTCTTGGGTGGCAATGTGCTGGTTGTTTGTCCCTGTGGTGTGGCACGTGAAGACCTGGGTGGCAGAACCTCCCTCATCTTACTACAGTCCTGAAACATGGCAGTGAAGCCACTTGAGCAAAGCAGCAGAGTCTGACACCAGCACCTCCCATGCCACAGTGGGCTCCAGTGCACTCTGATCCATGGCCAAGTGTGGCTGTAGATGCTGCCGTGTGGTTTTGTGGAAGCACTGGAAGATGCTCTAAGGTCTCCGTGGAGCCTTCTCCAGGCTGGACAATTGTCCTGCTCGTGAACATTGCTCAAAAGCTTTTCTTCTTCAAGTGGCATCACATCAGTTAGTGTCTATGTGGAGGGCAAACACTTGAGGTATCACAAGGTGATAGTGCCAAACTGGGCTCGTTCCTCTGGCATTAATGCTGGAGTGTGACCTGCTTTTTTTTGGCACAGAGACACCACCAAGTGTCTTTCCCCTCTGCCTACCAAGGAACCAGCTCTGATCCACACTGGTTTCACAAGCTTTGGGTAATTTTGCATTATAGGTTGGAAATACCCCCAAGAAAAAGATTTATTTTCTACAAAAACAGGAGATGGGAATTCCGTCTCCTTGTCTGTCCCCCGGGGCAGCCGACTGTCCAGGGTGGGACATCTCTTGTTGGGTGTTGCTGAAGAGCAGGTCACACCAGAGGCTGCTGTGAATGTGCCATGTGGGGAATGACCTTGAGATCTGCTGCTGAGGGCAGAACCCTCAGCCCTTGTACACAAGAAAATGGCTGGGGAGGGGCTTTGGCCAAGGGCAGGGAGGGCTGGGCCCAGGGGGAAGGGTTTCCAGCTGGAAGAGGGGAGCTGGAGATGAGATGGGAGGGAGAACTTGTGTGCTGTGAGGGTGGTGAGAGCCTGGCCCAGGTTGGCCAGAGAAGCTGTGGCTGCCCCATCCCTGGCAGTGTTGAAGGGCAGGTTGGATGGGGCTTGGAGCAGCCTGGTCTGGTGGGAGGTGTTCCTGCCCATGCAGGGTGGGACTGGATGAGCTTTAAGGTCCCTTCCCACCCAACTTTTATCATTCTATGATAAAAAAGTCGTGCCTGGGAAGTTCAACTAATGCTCTAACCTGGACAGGAAGGAACACAAACCCCAGACACCAGATCGTAGCTTGAGTCTTAACCCAGAGCAGCCTGTGATGTTTCTGCAGGGTGTCCAGCTTGTCCTCTGCAGAGTCCACTGAGCTGGAGCTCAAGAAGTAGGAGGTGAAGTCCTGGTGCTTGTAGGTCTCTTGGCAGAAGGTTGATCCAATTCTCCTCTGAACGCAGCAATTCGCCTTCACTTCTTCAGCCTCACATAGAATCATAGAGTCATAGAACCACAGGGGTTGGAAGGGACCTCTGAAGATCATCGAGTCCAACCCCCCTGCTGCAGCAGGAACACCTAGGACAAATCACACAGGAACATGTCCAGATGGGTCTTGAAAGTCTCCAGAGAAGGAGACTCCACAACCTCTCTGGGCAGCCTGAGGACTCTGTCACCCTCACAATAAAGAAGTTTTTCCTCATGTTGAGGAAGCACCAGCAAGGTTCAGCTGTGTTCCTTGGCCACTGTGAAAATGGCAAAAACTACCACAAGCCTGTTCCCATGGACTTGTTTTCAAGTTCTGCTCAGAAACGTTTTCTAGAGCTTGAAGTAACCTCCTTTCCTGGCTCATTGAAACTCAGTGCTGAGCAGAACTCCAGGAGGCACGTGCTGCCTTTCCAGTTGCCTACCAACTGCTGGTGCTGTGACTTGATGAACAACTCTGATGTGCTCTTCAGGAGCTGGGAAGGGAAGATTGATACAAAGAACCATTTTTTGTTCACTTTTAAAACACCTTTGGAGCACATCCTTCAACAGTGACACTTCCCAGTCAATCAAATGACCCCCTCATAGTAAAAACATTCATGGGAACGTTTGTGTGAGGCCACACCTTGAACACTGTGTGCAGTTCTGGGCCCCTCACTGCAAGAAAGATGTCAAGTTGCTGGAGCAGGTCCAGAGAAGAGCGACCAGGCTGGTGAAAGGCCTGGAGGACAAGTCCTATGAGGAGAAGCTGAGGGAACTGGGGTTGTTAAGTTTGAAGAAGAGGAGGCTGAGGGGTGACCTCATTGCCCTCTACCACTACCTGAAAGGAGGTTGTAGGGAGGTGGGAGTTGGTCTCTTCTCTCCAGTGAATAATGACAGGACCAGAGGGAATGGCCTGAAGTTGCACCAGGGGAGGTTCAGACTGGATATTAGAAAGAATTTCTTTACTGAAAGAGTGGTTGGACAGTGGAACAGGCTGCCCAGGGAGGTGGTGGAGTCACCATCCCTGGAAGTGTTTAAAAGAAATACAGATGTGGTGCTTAGGGACAGGATTTAAGCATTAACGGGTAGATAAAGGTGATGGTGGGTGGATTTAGGTTCTGGTTGGACTTGATGATCTTCAAGGTCTCTTCCAACCAGGTTGATTCTGTGATTCTCTGAAATGTTTTAGTTTGAAAAGACCTTTGAGATCATCCAGTCCAACCATTACCCTAGCACTGCCAAGGCCACCACTGACCCATGCCCCTCAGCACCGTGTCTACCTGTCCTGCCTTAGCACGTCCTACTGATGACTGAAGATATGTATTGAAGGTCTACTGATGGTATTGAAGCTCCTGAATTGTGAAGCCCCCAAATGGGTCTCGATTTATGGCCCTCATTACAAGCTCTGAAGGCAGTTGGTCATCTGATGGAGCCCACTCCACATGAAACCAGCATGGCTGAACTGACTGGGTTTGAACAGGAGTGGACACACAAAACGTGGGATTGTCCGTGACTGACATAAAAAAATACAGGCTCTTCTGTCAGGCAGAAGAATGGTAGCAAGGGACAACCTGCTGTTGGAGTGACTTTGGGAATGATCTAAGGATGAAATTCCTTCCCATTCTGCATCAGAGCAGAGGGGAATTTCCCCTTTAAGCAGAGACACTTTGCTGGTTTGGGCTTCGTGCGGCCCTAGTATGGAAGAGCCTGAGCACTGATGCACAGGGCAGAGAGCGTGGGTTTATCTGGAAACTTGGAATGTCCTGGCAGGAGTCTCCTTAAATTGGGAAGAAAAACACTGAAGATTCTCAACAGAGCTGTAAATTGAAACCAGCCTTTTCCAAGGAGGGAGCCAACGTCCCGGCTGATGAGGGTCCAGCCCGTCCAAGCTGGTTTGTGTGGCCAAGGAGGAGCCTAAGAGGAGTCCTGGGCTGGGCCAGCAAGAGGCTCTGCTCTTCACTGAAGGGTCCCTGTGGGCTCTGCTGTGTCACTGAGAGCATGGCCATGTCCTGTCTCCTGATAGAAGGCTGGAAGATGGACATGTCTGCCTGTGCAGGCAGCAGTGGTGGGATCAGGTTTTCCCTTTCTGTCCCAGCTGGTCTGGGACCAGCGGGAGCTTCTCAGGGCATTTGTGACCTTGGAACACTTTCTCCTGGTTTATTCCATTTGGAGCTTTGGGGTGTTTTTTCTTTCTTTTCATAGAATCCCAGACTGGATTAGGTGGGAAGAGACCCTCCCTGCCATGGGTAGGGACACCTCCCACCAGCCCAGGCTGCTCCAAGCCCCATCCAACCTGCCCTTCAACACTGCCAGGGATGGGGCAGCCACAGCTTCTCTGGCCAACCTGGGCCAGGCTCTCCCCACCCTCACAGCACACAAGTTCTCCCTCCCATCTCATCTCCAGCTCCCCTCTTCCAGCTGGAAACCCTTCCCCCTGGGCCCAGCCCTCCCTGCCCTTGGCCAAAGCCCCTCCCCAGCTTTCCTGGAGCCCCTTCAGGCACTGCAAGGTGCTCCAAGCTCTCCCTGGAGCCTTCTCTTCTCCAGGCTCAACACCCCCAACTCTCCCAGCCTGTCTCCAGAGCAGAGCTGCTCCAGCCCTCCCATCATCTCCATGTTTTGGTCACTGGAAATGTCTGTAAGGAGCTACTGGTTTTGCTGGTCAGGCTGGTACCTCGTTCACCTCACAAAGGGTGCAGGTGGCTTCAGTGTTGGGGAGCACTTGATCCAAGACCCCACTGATCCACAGAGGAGCCCTGGGGCAGGGCAGGAGGTGTGTGGGGGGAGAAGGGGCTGGTTTAGGGTGGGGAGCAGAGCTTTGCTTCTTGTGGCAGAAAACCCAAGTGTCCTCGGTTTGGTCTGGGTTAAAAATGGCCTTGCCTCTGGTGCTCCTACCCCTTGGGTTTGTCCAACTTTTACTGATTTATCCCAAACTGGGATGTCTGAGTCTTTTAAAAGACAAGTTCCTGGGGAAAAGATGGAACTGTTGGATTGATGCCTCTGGTCTCTGACTCCACAAGCCACAACACTTCCTTGTGTTCAATCCAGGAGCTGAAGCTAAAGTTCTGGAAACTGATCACATCCTGAAGTTACCCAGAGATGGATGTACCACATCCCTCAGAAATCTGATGCAGGGATTAGTTGCTGCCACTGCTTAAAAAACCCACTTGTTTTCATTTGAATCATTTGGCTGTTCTGGCACAGGAAGAGCCCTTCAACACTCATTGGTTCCCTTGCTTAGACACTGATTTTCAGGGCCTGCATTAGGAAGTAAACATCTTCATTTCATTTCAACTGGAAATTTGCCACATCTTTTGTTTTCTTTCCCCCTTTAAACTTGGCAGTCCCCGTGTCTCTAGAAACACTTGGGTTGGGGACTGGGTTTCAGAGGCACTGCTGGCCTTAGGGGCTGGTTGGGTGGCCACCACCAGAGGCTCTGCTGCCCTGGCTCAGGACAGCTCAGTTCCTCATTGACTGGGTTTGTTCTTAATTACTGTTTTTATTGCAGGGACCTTGTGTGAGGGTGGGGGTTACGCTGGGGCAGCACCCCTGAAGGTCAGACATGGTCATAACTGTGGAACATCTCATGGTCATGTGTCCTTCAGGGGCCAGGGTCCCCCAGGCTGAGGGTTGAATGCTCCTGGATGGGTACAACTCATCTCCTATTGCTTGTTGTTGTCACAAATAATTCCTGCTGCTTTAATTCTGTTTGAGGAAAAATCCTCACTAGCAGGCAAGATTAGGACATGTCTAAATTTGAAGGGTTTTAAAGTGGAACATGGAGACATCCTGTCTGGGTGTTCATACCTGCTCAGGCAGATCATCCCCTCTTTATTTTTTAATTAGAGGTCTTAGCTTCTGTAAAAACACTGAAAATGGAGATGAACTTGAGGCTTGTTAAAGGAAAGCTTGATGTGTTTTGGAAAATTAAAAGTACTGAGTCTTTAATAAATGAAGTGAAGCTGAGACTCTGCAGTTGAGAACGAAATGTTTTCTTGGGCACAGGGAAGTTTCTCCTGGAGTTCCCAGGTGCTGATCCCTGCTGACAGCAACACGGGGTAGATACGAGCAGGGCAGCTCGGGGCTGTGGCTCCTCAGCCCTCGTGCCAAGGACACCAGCATCGGCCTCTCCCCCTCTCTCTGTTCCAGGCTGCAGAAGGCTCAGGAGGAGCATCGCTCCGTGGAGGTGGAAAAGGTCCACCTGGAGAAGAAGCTGCTAGATGAGATCAGCATTGCCAAGCAGGAGGCCCATCGGCTGCGGGAGCTGCGGGAGGGCACGGAGAACGAGCTGAGCCGGCAGAAATACGCGGAGCAGGAGCTGGAGCAGGTAGGGAACCTACACAGAGGGAGGACAGGGGGCAGCTCCTCACTCTGCTTCATCCTTCTTCACTGCCTCCAGTTCTGGGCTCCCCAGTTGATGAAGGACAAGGAGCTACTGGAGAGAGTCAAGGGCAGGGCCACCAAGATGATAAAGGTACTGGAGCAGCTGCCCCTTGGGGAAAGGCTGAGGGACCTGGGGCTGTTCAGCTGGAGAGGAGGAGACTGAGGGGGGGTCTCCTCAAGGCTGATCAGTATCTCCAGGGGGTGTCAGGAGGGTGGGACCAGGCTCTTCTCAGCAGTGGCCAGGGACAGGACAAGGGGCCATGGGCACAAGCTGGAGCACAGGAGGGTCAAGCTGCACATGAGGAGGAACCTCTTGCCTGTGAGGGTGGCAGAGCCCTGGGACAGGCTGCCCAGAGAGGCTGTGGAGTCTCCTTCTCTGGAGACATCCCCAACCCTCTGGCCGTGTTCCTGTGGGATCTGCTGGAGGTGACCCTGCTCTGGCAGGGGGTTGGGCTGGATGATCTCCAGAGGTCCCTTCCCACCCCACCACTCTGTGACCACTCTGAGAAATCCAGCCATGTTCTGCCACTGATGCTCTTTTCCCTTTTCCACTCTCCTTTGGGGAGGAAAAGCTCCCAGTATTTCTCCCCCTGCTCCATGTTCCCTGTCCTGTCTCCTGTGTGGGCAGCAGGGACCGAGCAGGCGCTGTCACAGGAGTGACCTTTGGGAGAGGTGTTGAATTCGACTGTAGCTTCACCCCTGTGATGACTTCTAACCCCCACTCCAAACCATAAGCTCTTGATTATTTTTCCTTTCCTGTCTATCCACAGTTTTGGGAGAGCTTGGCCCTGAGTTTGTGGTGCTTGTCATGTTTTCAGTGTATGAAGGAAATTTCCCTCCGAGGAAATTTAGCACCAGATTAGGACCTGAACAGCAAGGTTTGAGTTCACGTGCAGGCCTCAGAAACAGGAGGTTTCGGTTTAGACCAGCAGGAAAACGTCCCCAGGTCACATATTGTGAGGTGGACCTGGGCAGAATGTTGGGTGCAATGCTGAGAAAACAACGAAACGTGTTTTGCCAGGAAGGACATGCAGAGAATTTGTAAATGAATCCTAGGTCAGAAAAAGCATTCCCAGTCCCACATGGAAATACCCCGAGAGCTGGGACACGAGCTACGTAATGGACATCAAGGCACTGCTCATGGCACCTGCCTGCAGTGACAGAGGGCAAAGGGTGAACATCTGGGGAGTTTTCTTTGCCCAGATCTACAAGATTGATCCAAAACCCCAATTGCTTCTTCATTCACCTGAGGGGCAGCTCTTCCCTGTCACTTATGGATCAGTCCAAACTGAGATTGTGGGAGCCAGAATTGCAGGAGCCCAGCGAGTCCCTTGGACACTGGGGGGCCACCAGCACATCCTCCCACCCTGACTGTGCCCAGTCCGTTGTGCCACGGGGGAGGATGGGGAAGAAAATGAGGCAGAATCTTGGGCTTCCACTGACAAGAGAGGAATAATAGTAAGCAAAAATCAAATTTCCTTCCTGCTTGGAATACCAACAGCCCAGACACCCCCAGGAGCCTGTTGCCAGCTTCGCTCTCATGGTCCAACGTCGTTCCTCCTACCTGGTCATCCAGCCTCTCCCCAGAGTCAATGAGCTCCATTTCAGGACACACATTGGGACATCCCTAGTCACACACATGGGCATTTGGTCATTTTGCATTGTGGGCCGTTAATTAAGGACATGGACCCTTCCTCTTCTAACCCTGAGCCCTTCTACCCCACCTGTTCCTGGAGAAGGCAGGATCTCCTCCATCCCACTTCCCCTTCCACTGTACATTTGCTAAAAAAACCCCAAAAAACAGAGGTGACTTAATGGCTCTGTTGTTTTTAGAGGCCTCCAGGAGGGATGCCCTGGCAGGGTGAGTATTGGTTTGACCCAGCTGACCCACACTGTGTGACCATAACACCATCACACTCCCAGCCAGCTCTAGGCCACAGACACCATTAACCAGTCACTCCCACTGACCCTCAAACTCAACCCATTTGAAGGTTAATATTAATATTCCCCATCCATGGAAGTGTTCAAGGGCAGGTTGGATGGGGCTTGGAACAACCTGGTCTAGCTGGAGGTGTCCCTATTGGATCTAGATTGTCTTTAAGGTCCCTTCCAACCTAAGTCATTCCATGATTCTATGAAAGTAAGACCTTCTTTTGCACCTGTTGAATCATATCACTGAAACCATATTGGAGGGTTTGGGAGCTCCTGCTGGAGTTGCATGTATGGGATGGAGAAGTAGTGGACTTCTGGGGTGGGACTGACCCCTGCAGGGTTCTTCATACCTACCCTCTCTCCTCACCAGCTGATCCTCCCCCAGATCATGGACCCAGCTGGAGCTGCAGACCCAGAGGTCATTCCTCACTTTATAAATTGCTGCTCTTAGTGGTCAAAATGGGATCTTGGAAATCTTCGCAGGGGGATGTAGACACAGGAGTGACTCCTTTTTGTGTCAGCTCCCCTGCAGAACCGAGAGGCTTTGTGTGTTGGACACTGTTGTGTGATGGCTCATCTCAACCACTGGTCCCTGCCTGTTGATCTGCACCACTTCCCTCTTCCACCAGTTCATAATGATGTTCCTGGGAATGTTCTGGGCACTCCTCTGTCCCAAATACCTAGTGGCAGATTTCCTGCCCACTGCTTCTCCATATTCCTAAACCCCAGACACTTGTGGATCATGGTCAGAGTTCTACTCGTGGTGGGAGCAGCGCCCAGTGCTCCTCATGTCTGAGGGGAAAACTTGACCTTCTGGGGTCCTGAATTTGTAACTTTTTCAATTATTTTGGCAAGGCTCAAAGAGACTAAATCACATGTAGGTGATAGAAGAGAAAACAGAAGCAGCATGACCAGCAGGGCCAGGGAGGGGATTGTCCACCTCTGCTCTGCTCTGCTGAGACCCCCCTGCAGGGCTGGGGCCACCTCTGGGGTCCCCAACACAAGAAGGACACGGAGCTGTTGGAGAGAGTCCAGAGGAGGCCCCAGAGATGATGGGAGGGCTGGAGCAGCTCTGCTCTGGAGACAGGCTGGGAGAGTTGGGGGTGTTGAGCCTGGAGAAGAGAAGGCTCCAGGGAGAGCTTGGAGCACCTTGCAGTGCCTGAAGGGGCTCCAGGAAAGCTGGGGAGGGGCTTTGGCCAAGGGCAGGGAGGGCTGGGCCCAGGGGGAAGGGTTTCCAGCTGGAAGAGGGGAGCTGGAGATGAGATGGGAGGGAGAACTTGTGTGCTGGGAGGGTGGGGAGAGCCTGGCCCAGGTTGGCCAGAGAAGCTGTGGCTGCCCCATCCCTGGCAGTGTTGAAGGGCAGGTTGGATGGGGCTTGGAGCAGCCTGGGCTGGTGGGAGGTGTCCCTGCCCATGCAGGGCAGTTGGGACTGGATGAGCTTTAAGGTTCCTTCCAACCCAAACCCCAAGTCTGGGATTCAGTGATTCTATGAAAATGGGACAGACATCATCCCAGTGGACCTGACAGCGTAGCTGGACCTTTCCTTCCAGCTCCACCTCTCTTAGGAGATGGTCTGCGTTGGTGGGCCAGGGCTTCCTGGGACACTGAAAGTTCTTGAAGGTGCTTAGAGTTGGCTTTTATTTTAACAGCAAGGAAGTCTGTAGTGGGGTGTATAACCACAGATGCCTCTGCTGAGGTTTGAGGTGCTGTCTTTGGAGAGTAGTCCAGTCTAGCACCACTGTGCTGTCCCTGGATTGCAGCAGCTCCTTCAGTTCCTCCAGTTTGGGACATGTTAACTTCTTGCAGGGCTTGTGTCAGGCTTCAGCCTCACCAAAATGGTTGTCAGGACCTGGCCCAGGCTGCACAAGGCAGTGGTGGAGTCCCCATCTCTGGAGAGATTTCAAAGCTGTGTAGATGTGGTGCTGACTGACATGGCTTGGACTTTAGAGTTAAGTTACTGGTTGGTAGAGTTAGGTTATGGTTGGACTCAATGGTCTTGAAGGTCTTTTTCAACCAGAATGATTCTGTGATTCTATAGTTACTGGTGGCCTTGGCAGTGCTGGGTTAATGGTTGGACTTGATGACCTTAAAGGTCTTTTCCGTCCTAAACAATTCCGTGATTCTGTGATTCATGTTTTTAAAAGTCCCTCCACATCACATCTAGTTGAAGGGAAGTACTGGTAGTTCTTGATGGTCTCTAGCACTCAATGCTTTTATGCAAGGTTTTGGTACCTTCAACTTGCTTCTCACCCACTTTCTTCTAATTCTGTTACCGCTCCATCTCCAGCCCATAATGAGTGTGCGGAGGAGACCAGAGTGCTGGTGTGTGGAGGAGACTGAGCTGGGATGGCAGGAGAGTCCTCAGAAAGTGACAGAACCTGCTGATTCCAGACGTGCTATTTCTTTTCCTGACCAAGCAGCACATGTTTCATGTCTAAATATTTTTATCGCCCTGTTCCAGCGGGAACGTCACCTCCTGACGAGCTCCCTCTGCTCGGCTGGGGAGCGGCGGGAGGAAAGGCGGTCGCTGCACGGCGTGGGCAGCACTTCTGCTGCCTCGGGAGGAGGATCTGGGGGGGCTGCAGACCCACGAGCAGGCAGCAAACCCTGCAGAGAGTCCTAGAGGCTCTGATAAACACCCTGAGTATGATTCTGCAATATCCCTAATTCTCTTTTAACGAACTTGTGCTGTCGGCTCTGGAGCGTTTCCGAGCAGTTGGGGCCGTTGTGAGGCTGAGAAGCTCCATGAAGGGATGGAGAGGTCAGATCTGCTCACCCTGCCTGAGAGCTGAGGTGCTGAGGCAGGACAGCGTCATGATGGCTGGAAAGTTTTTGAGGAAGGAGCTCAGATTTTAGCCTGGAGCAAAGGAGGCTGAGGGGAGACCTTCTGGCTCTGCAACTGCCTGAGAGGAGGTTGGAGCCAGAGGGGGTCGGTCTCTGCTCCCCAGGAACAAGCGACAGGACAAGAGGAACCGGCCTCAAGTTGTGCCAGGGGAGGTTGAGGTTGGATCTTGGGAACAATTTCTGCCTGGCAAGGGTTGTCAGGCCCTGGCCCAGGCTGCCCAGGGCAGGGGTGGAGTCCCCATCCCTGGAGGGGTTTAAAAGACCTGGAGATGAGATGTGAGGGAGAAATTCTGTGCTGTGAGGGTGGGGAGAGCCTGGCCCAGGTTGGCCAGAGAAGCTGTGGCTGCCCCATCCCTGGCAGTGTTGAAGGGCAGGTTGGATGGGGCTTGGAGCAGCCTGGGCTGGTGGGAGGTGTCCCTGCCCATGGCAGGGGTGGGACTGGGTGAGCTTTAAGGTCCCTTCCAACCCAAACCAGTCTGGAGTTCTTTGTGGTGCTGAGGTTTAGTGGTGGCCTTGGCAGTGCTGGGTTATCAGTGCATCTTGGTGATCTTAAAAGTCTTTTCCAACCCAAACTGTTCTGTGACAGGGAAGCACTGTTTGGTGTTGGGGTCTTCAAGCAGCAGCCCGGGCTGTTGCCTGGCCCACACTCCTTCCTCCCACTTGTCCCCAGGATGCCACCTCTCCTCCTCTTCCCCTCTGCTTCTGTCATAAGTAAGATTAAGTTGTGTGGGGTCTTTTTTTCTTTGTTTCTGGTGCCTTCCAAGCACCAGTTTGGTAGCTGGTGGTTGGGGTGACCTTGCAGGAGGGCAGGTTGTCCCCACTGCTGCTGCAATGCCCACTGGCCGGTTCTCCCCCAGGTACGGATGGCCCTGAAGAACGCTGAGAAGGAGCTGGAGTCCCACTGCAGCTGGGCTGCACCTGAGGCCCTGCAGAAGTGGCTCCAGCTGACCCACGAGGTGGAGGTCCAGTACTACAACATCAAGAAACAGAACGCCGAGAAGCAGCTGCTGGTGGCCAAGGAAGGGGTGAGGGTGGTGGCGTCTTGTCCTGAGTCCTCCCCTTTTGGGGAAAGGTTTGGGGAAGGTGAAGTGTTGATGACCACGTTGGATGGGGCTTGGAGTAACCTGGTCTGCTGGGAGGTGTCCCTGCCCACAACAGGGTTTGGATGATCTTTAAGCTCCCTTCCCACCCAAACCATTCCATGATTCTATGAAGGTTTGGCTGAAGGTGCTGAGTGGGAATTGCTGCCCCGTGTGCCAGCCCCGGGGTGGTCAGGAGGCAGCAGGTTTTGCAGCTCTTCAGCATAATCCCTGATCGAGGTGATTTCCCCTGCGTAGGCACCAAAATTCCTGCTGTGTGCCTGCGAGAGCTGTAGCCATGAATCATTCCTGCATTCCCAGTCGTTCCTGATTTTCCATGCCAAGCGAAAAGCCACGAGCTGCGGGGCGGCTGCTGGAACGGGGCTGTGTCTGTGGGCACAGGCAGCAGCCCGAGCTGGCAGCACAGAGCAGTGTGTCTGCCTTGAGATGGTTTTATTCTGAGGACTTGAACATTTCACTGGTTTTCCTTTTGCTGTCTCCACATCCTTGGTTTGTGTCTTCTACGTCTCAAGTTGACACCACCGGACCTGTGAGCCAGGGAGTGTGTGTGGAGACACAGGGACAAAGGGAAGGTGAAAAAAACCAACCTCAAACCAACAACCCGAGGGCATAAATGTTATTTGTTTAGTAGTTTATCCATGGGAAGGACAAACCAAGGCTTTGTGAGAGCCTTGCAGTGTCTGAGTAGCTGGTTCAGTTCCCTCTCAGTTTTGGGAAATCAGAAGGGTTGAGGAGGAGCATCAAACCCTCAACCTTCTCACTCACTGCTGGCAAGTTCATCACCCCGTGTTAGGAAGAGTAAATCCTTCAGTAAAAGCCCCACTCACACTATTTCCACGTGTGCAAGCAGCTGCTGGGGCTATTTCTGTCTCAGCCCATCCAGGATGTCCTGGTCCTGGAGGAAACAGAAGGTTGTCTTCTTTCTGTGACCTTTTTCTGTTGATCTTCCAGGCTGAAAAAATCAAAAAGAAGCGCAACACCCTGTTTGGAACATTTCATGTTGCTCACAGCTCATCTCTAGATGATGTTGATCATAAAATCTTAACTGCAAAGTGAGTATCTGCTCAACACCCTCCCTTCCTCCTGCCTTCCCCCTTCATCCCTCTTGTGTTAGGGACACGAGCCCATTCGGCTGCTCCTGGGCTCATTTTGTTCAGCTCGTGTTGACTGTAGCTACCTGGGGTTGGACTTGCTCCTTTTAATCAATAACCTTTTAATTTTATCTGTGTGGAAAAGAAGAGCAATTACAAGTCCTGGCAAAGTGAGGACTCAGGAGGCTGCAGGATTCTTAAGTGATTATCCCTGGATAGTTCAGTTGTTGCTGGTTTTTTTCATTCCCTAATTCCTGAAAGAGGAATGAAAGATGTCCCAGCTATTGGGATACAAAGCTGAACCACTAGCCTCCCCGTTGCAGACAGCTTCTGGTGGGATTTTCCTTCCTGCCCTGCATTGTGTCCAGTTCTGGAGCCCTCAACGTAAGAAGGACATGGAGCTGTTGGAGAGAGTCCAGAGGAGGCCCCAGAGATGATGGGAGGGCTGGAGCAGCTCTGCTCTGGAGACAGGCTGGGAGAGTTGGGGGTGTTGAGCCTGGAGAAGAGAAGGCTCCAGGGAGAGCTTGGAGCACCTTGCAGTGCCTGAAGGGGCTCCAGGAAAGCTGGGGAGGGGCTTTGGCCAAGGGCAGGGAGGGCTGGGCCCAGGGGGAAGGGTTTCCAGCTGGAAGAGGGGAGCTGGAGATGAGATGGGAGGGAGAACTTGTGTGCTGGGAGGGTGGGGAGAGCCTGGCCCAGGTTGGCCAGAGAAGCTGTGGCTGCCCCATCCCTGGCAGTGTTGAAGGGCAGGTTGGATGGGGCTTGGAGCAGCCTGGGCTGGTGGGAGGTGTCCCTGCCCATGCCGGGGGGTTGGATCTAGATGATCTTTAAGGTCCCTTCCCTGCCAACCCAATCTGTGATTCCATGGTTCCATGGTGTCCCCGTGTCTGGCCCTGGTTCCAGGCAGGCGCTGAGCGAGGTGACGGCGGCGCTACGGGAGCGGCTCCATCGCTGGCAGCAGATCGAGCTGCTCTGCGGCTTCCAGATCGTCAACAACCCAGGGATCCACAGTCTGGCCTCAGCCCTCAACATCGACCCCAGCTGGATGGGCACCCCCCGCCCCAACCCCTCACACTTCATCATGACTGACGACGTGGACGATCTGGATGAAGAGCTGGTGTCCCCCATGTCCATCCAATGTACGTAGCCCCGTGTTCGCCGGGCGTGGTGGGGCCGGGGCTTCCGGGGGCTGCAGCACGGGGCAGGCCTGGGGAGGGGGTCCAAATGTGGTAGGAGAAATTAAGGTATCCACGTTGGTTTTTAAACGAGCAAAAGCAAATTGTTAAGGGTCAGGAATGTCCACAAGTGCCAGCCCACCACTGCTGGGGTTGCTTGGAGCCCGTTAGTTGCAACAGAACGAGTTATTTGTAGAGGTTCTTAGTCATTGTGGTATCTCAGGTGTGCTGTGCTCTTCAACTGCCTGGATTTAAGCTTTTACAAAAAAGTACCCACAAAGGCATGGAAGAGGATCAGAAATGGGAGGGAGGAAACAAAGTGCATTCTCCTGGTCTCTGAGCACTTGTTTGGGGTGTAAAAGGACGTGGAGACATCCCCTTCTCACACACATCCTTGGCCTTGTGCCTCTCTGCCCCAGACCTTCTGTCTGGGCTGGAGCTGGGGTGATGCTGCCTCCTTGTCACGACCTGTTGAACAGTTCCTGGAGCAGAGCCTGAACTCCCCATGCCTCAGCTGCTGTGCATGGGCTGTGGTCACCAAGGTGGATGTTCTTTCCCTTTGCATCATATACAAAGTGCATCAACACCTACAGGAAGGAATGGGGCTGCTTGAGATGGGGAGCAGGTGATCCTGCTCTTGGGAACCCTCTTGGAGGAAGGGACTGAGCTCTGGTCACCCTGTGACTCACTCTCAGTTGCTGAGCTCTTGGGTGAAGTGGTGGTTGTCTCCTTCTCTGCTGAAGGTTTAAGAACCCAAGGTGCCCCTGCAGAACCATTTTGCAGTTCTGCAGCCTGAGGCAGAGAAACCACCCACACAACCTAAGGTCCCAGAGCAGAGGAAGGAAGTCCCCTCTGCTCACCAGGTAGCAACCAGTGCCCAGAAGAAACAGCGATGGGTAATCGTAGTGGGAGACTCTGTTCTCAGGGGAACTGAGGGACCCATTTGCAGACCTGACCCACTTAATAGAGAGGTCTGCAGCTTACCAGGGGCTCCAATTAGGGATATTACTCAAAGATTACCCGAACTTGTACACTCAACTGATTACTACCCTCTTTACTATTTGATGTGGGTACCAGTGATACTGTTAAAAGTAACCTTAAAACTATACAGAAGGATTGCAGAGTGCCAGGAGCAGCAGTGAAGGACTCAGGAGCACGGGTGGTGTTCTCATCACTCCTTCCAGTCAAAGGACAAGGGCAGGAAAGGGTGACAGAATGGGAAAAGTGAGCAAATGGTTGAAGGAGTGGTGCCAGTTACTGTCAGGTCCTCCGTTACATGCTGATCAGGTTAAAGCTATGGGTAGTTTTGTCCCCTGCTTCAACAAAATCATTATTTCACTCCAGGCACATGAAGCCTTCCAGTGGATGTTTTCTTATCACATGATCCTAGAACAGGCCAGGTTAGAAGGAACCTCAAGAGATCACCTGTCCCAATTTTTTGTGGGAAAAGGAGCCTAGATGAAATGATCTAGCACCCTGTCCAGCTGCAGCCTGCCAACAGCAGCCAGGTAGCTACTGAAAATGAACAAACCAACATTTTCCCTCCTGTCAGGATCAGTCACACTTGTAGCTGCTCTAGGGCAGGGGGAAGATGCTTCTTAATTTAAGATCCAGTCTTAAAATGTCAGGATGTCAGCAGTATTTCTGAGTGCACTGAAAGACTGTCTCCAAATGAGGGAAGATATCCCAGTGTTTGTTTTGCAAAGCCCTCAGCTTCTCCTGCCAAACAGTAGATTCACTTCAAGTTTACTGACAACTTAGACCAGCTTGTGCTTCAGTCAAATCGTTTTGCTTTCACTTCTGCCCATTTCTGATCATACCAGGCACTTCTGAAGGGTCGTGTCCAATAGAATTCTAAACTAGGGATGCTGGGGGAGGGGATCCTCAGCTCATTCCGTGCCCACCATGGTGAGGACAGACCTACTGACAGATGCCCTGGGCCTGGAAAAGAATCGTGGGCCAACAGGGAAATATGTGAGACTGCCTCGATGGGGGCACATCTCCAATGCCTCTAGGCAAATGCAAGAAGCATGGGGAATGACCAAGAGGAGCTGCACATGTTGGCATGTCTGCAGGGCTGTGATGTTCTTGGGCTCACTCAGACATGGTGGGATGACTCCTATGGCTGGAGCATGGGGGTGGCTGGGTAGGAACTGTTTAGGAAGGACAGGAAGGGCAGAAGAGGAGGGGGTGTTGCCTTCTACATCAATGACCAGCTGGAGTCCATGAAGCTCCACCTGGGGATGGATGAGGAGCTGACAGAAACCCTCTGGGTCTGGATTAAAGGGAAGACAGGAGCAGGAGATACCATAGTGGGGATCTGCTACAGGCCACCCAGCCAGGATGACCAAGTGGATGAGGCCCTGTTTAGACAGATAAGAACTGCTTTGCACTTGCAAGCCATGGTCCTCATGGGGGACTTTAATCACCCTGACATCTGCTGGAGGGACAACACAGCAAAGCACCAGCATTCCAGGAAGTTCCTCGAGTGCATTGATGACAACTTCCTCCTCCAAATGGTAGAGGAACCAACCAGAAAAGGAGCTTTGCTGGACCTTGTTCTCACCAACAGGGATGGGCTGGTGAGTGATGTGAAACTCCCTGGGAGACCAGGCTGCAGTGCCCATGACACTGTAGAACTCAAGATCCTTAGGGCAGCGAGAAAAGTGCAAAGTAAGCTGAGCACACTTGATTTTAAAAGGGCAGACTTTGATCTCCTCAAGGATCTGCTTGCTAGGGTAGAATGGGACAAAGCCCTTGATGGGAAGGAAGCCCAGGAAAGCTGGTCCATATTCAAGGAACACTTCCTGCGTGCCCAGGACCAATGTGTCCCTACAAAGAAGAAAGCAGGCAGGAGAGCCAGGAGGCCTGTGTGGATGAGCAAGGAACTCCTGGACACACTTAGGTGTGAAAAATTATAGAGGGTGGAAGCAAGGCCAGGTACCCTGGGAGAAGTACAGAGAGGTAGATAGAGAAGCAAGAGATCAGGTTAGGAAAGCAAAAGCACAGAGAGAATTGGATCTGGCAAGGGAAGTTCAGGGCAATAAGAAAAGTTTCTATAGGTATGTTAATGATAAGAGGAAGACTAGGGAAAATGTGGGCCCACCTCAGAAGGAAACAGGAGAGCTGGTCATCCAAGATGTAGAGAAGGCTGAGGTACTCAATGACTACTTCACCTCAGTCTTCACCAGCAAGGAGTCTGGTCACGCCCCCCCTGTTACAGAAACCAGACAGGGACTGGGAAGGGGAGGATCCCCCCACTGTAGATGAAGAGAAGGTTCGAGAGCACCTAAAGAACCTAAAGGTGAACAAATCCATGGGACCTGATGGGATTCACCTGCAGCTCCTGAAAGAACTGGTGGATGAAGTTGCAAAGCCCCTGTCTATCATATTTGAAAAGTCCTGGCAGTCTGGTGAAGTTCCTGCTGACTGGAAATGGGGAAACATCACCCCCATCTTCAAGAAGGGAAAAAAAGAAGACCCAGAGAACTACAGGCCAGTCAGTCTCACCTCTGTGCCTGGCAAGACCTTGGAACAGATCCTCCTGAAGACCCTGCTAAGACATGAGAACATCAAAGGGGTGATTGGTGACAGCCAACATGGCTTCACTAAAGGCAAGTCCTGCCTGACTAATGTGGTGGCCTTTTACAATAGGGTCACAGCTTCGGTGGACAAAGGCAGAGCAACAGACATCATCTACCTGGACCTGTCCAAAGCTTTTGACACTGTCCTGCACAACATTCTAGTCTCGAAACTGGAACAATATGGATTTGATGGATGGACCACTCATTGGATAAGGAACTGGCTGACTGGTCGCACCCAAAGAGTTGTGATCAGTGGCTCAGTGTCCAAATGGAGGTGTGTGACGAGTGGTGTTCCTCAAGGGTCGGTACTTGGACCCGTGTTATTTAAGATCTTTGTTGGTGACATGGACAGTGGAATTGAGTGCACCCTCAGCAAGTTTGCTGATGACACCAAACCGTGTGGTGAAGTCAACACTCTGGAGGGAAGAGATGCCATCCAGAGAGACCTTGACAGGCTTGAGAAGTGGGCTCGTGCAAACTGCATGAAGTTCAACAAGGCCAAGTGCACCTGGGTCGAGGCAATCCCATGCATGAATACAGGTTGGGAGGAGTAAGGATTGAGGACAGCCCAGAGGAGAAGGACTTGGGGATAGTGGTCGACCAGAAGTTTAACATGAACCATCAATGTGCACTTGCAGCCCAGAGAGCCACCATATCCTGGGCTGCATCAAAAGAAGCATGGCCAGCTGGTCGAGAGAGGTGATTCTCCCCCTCTACTCTGCTCTGGTGAGACCCCACCTGGAGTACTGGGTCCAGTTCTGGAGTCCCCAGCATAAGAAGGACATAGAACTCCTCGAGCGTGTCCAGAGGAGAGCCACAAAGATGATGAGAGGACTGGAGCACCTCCCCTATGAAGACAGGCTAAGGAAGTTGGGGTTGTTTAGCCTAGAGGAGACTCTGGGGTGACCTTATGGCAGCTTTCCAGTACCTGAAGAGGGCCTACAAGAAAGCTGGGGTGGGGCTTTTTACACAGGTGTGTAGTGAGAGGACAAGAGACAATGGTTTGAAACTGAAAGAGGGGAAATTCAGGCTGGACATTAAGAAGGAGTTATTTCCTGTGAGGGTGGTGAGATGCTGGAACAGGTTGCCCAGGGTGGTTGTGGCTGCCCCATCCCTGGAGGTGTTCAAGGCCAGGTTGGATGAGGCTTGTGCAGCCTGGGCTGGTGGGAGGTGTCCCTGCCCATGCAGGGGGGTTGGAACTAGATGATCTTTAAGGTCCATTCCAACCCAAACCATTCTATGATTCTATGAATTGACAGGCTGGGAGAGTTGGGGGTGTTGAGCCTGGAGAAGAGAAGGCTCCAGGGAGAGCTTGGAGCACCTTGCAGTGCCTGAAGGGGCTCCAGAAAAGCTGGGGAGGGGCTTTGGCCAAGGGCAGGGAGGGCTGGGCCCAGGGGGAAGGGTTTCCAGCTGGAAGAGGGGAGCTGGAGATGAGATGGGAGGGAGAACTTGTGTGCTGTGAGGGTGGGGAGAGCCTGGCCCAGGTTGGCCAGAGAAGCTGTGGCTGCCCCATCCCTGGCAGTGTTGAAGGGCAGGTTGGATGGGGCTTGGAGCAGCCTGGGCTGGTGGGAGGTGTCCCTGCCCATGGCAGGGGTGGCACTAGATGGGCTTTAAGGTCCCTTCCAATTCAAACCATTCCATGATTCTATGAAAAGATTCTATGTTTAACTGGGTAGAAGGTAAGCAGAGGAGCAGAAGGGTCTTAGGGCTGGCAGGAGGTGGCCATACAGGCCATCACTGTCCCTTCCTCCTGGTGTCAGGCTCTGTTAGATGCTGTGAAGTTCTGGAGGCAAGTGCTGAGGTCAGGCTCAGGGTGATGAGGGGGATGAAGGCAGAGCAGCCAGGATTTTGGAAGCCTGCAGGACCTTCAAGCAGGAGGAACAGGGGGAGGAACCGTTAGGAACCAGGCTAGAGAGCTCTAATAGAACACTTGCAAAGATGCAAGGGAAGTGTTAATGAGGGATGAGGTGTTAATGAGGGATGAGGTGTTAATGAGGGATGAGGAGAAAAACCCTAAGTGACCCTGAAGCAGGAGGTGGGTTTGAACCTTCATCCCAGATTTCAAGTCTCAGCCCATTTGTGCCTCCTGTGAGACACCTCCAGGGAGAGAGTTTTTGCAGTGAGGACTGGCTGTTCCTGTCAGCCCAGCGATGGGCAGCAGTCCTGCCTGCACCCCTGCCTGCACCCCTGCCTGCACCCCTGCCTGCACCCCTGCCTGCACCCCTGTGGCTGGTGGCTCCCTGCCCAGGCGTGGAGCGCCCAGGCTCCCAGAGCACGGGAGCGTTTCCCTTTCCCTAGAGGATTTTTTTACTTTCTTGGTGTACAAAAAACTGCCTCAGGAGAGCATCAGAGTTTCCCCCCCTGCCGCACGGGGGCTGTTGCTCCCTGCCCACGAGGATTCTCCCAGTAAATCACATTTTTCTCTCTCCTGTTCCCACCCGCTGGCCCATCCCAGATGCAGCCTGGCTTTTCGGGCGCAGGTTCAGTGACCGCTCGTCCCTGTCCTCGGAGGATCAGTCCCTCTGGAAATACCCTGGTTTGGTTCTCTTCAGTTGTATCTTCTTTTTTTTTTTTTTTTTTGTTCTACCCTCTGCCCTTTTTCTGGACTAAAATACATACATGACTTTTCCAACTTTCTGGCACTAATGAATGTACCTCTGATCACTGAGTCACCAGCATCTTTACTAACCCCTGGGAAGAGTCTGGTGGGATGAAGAAGAATCACAGTTTGCTGGAGTTCTGCTCCTGTGCTTTTGGGATTTCTTTTTTTTTTTTTTAAACAGTTATGAAATCTGGAGGGTTGTTTTGTACTTGTTTTTATCCCTGAGAAGGAGATGAAGGATTCAGGCTAGGCCAGAGGAGCTGATAATGTTCCCTTTCTCATCCCACCTCCTCCTCGGTGCAGGCTTTGCTCCAGCCCCTCTGCTGCTGGCCAAGGCTGATCCTGATCCCTCCCCGTGGGGCTGCCAGGCCTCCCTTCCCTCCATAGCCCTACATGGATTAACCAATGCCACTTATTGTGCTCATTTATCCCCCAGTGCCCTAATACCTGTCTGGTGGTGGTTGTCTTCAAGGATGGGGAGACCTTGGAGCACCTTGCAGTGCCTGAAGGGGCTCCAGGAAAGCTGGGGAGGGGCTTTGGCCAAGGGCAGGGAGGGATGGGCCCAGGGGGAAGGGTTTCCAGCTGGAAGAGGGGAGCTGGAGATGAGATGGGAGGGAGAACTTGTGTGCTGGGAGGGTGGGGAGAGCCTGGCCCAGGTTGGCCAGAGAAGCTGTGGCTGCCCCATCCCTGGCAGTGTTGAAGGGCAGGTTGGATGGGGCTTGGAGCAGCCTGGGCTGGTGGGAGGTGTCCCTGCCCATGGCAGGGGTGGCACTGGATGGACTTTAAGGTCCCTCCAACCCGAACCAGTCTGTGAGTTGATGATGAGCAGGTGGTTTGGCAAGGGTTGCTGAGCCGTGTGCAGGTTCTGGAGCGAGATGGTGTTGGTGGGAAGCAAAGGTCTGTGTGGCTGAGCAATGTCAAGGTCTTGGCCTTTGTTCCTCTGCTTATCATGGGGTAAATCCTGCAAAAGGAGAGTGCAAAGGTGTAAGGGTTCAGGGTGGGAAATGAGGAGTGGAACAGCAGGGGAAAAAAACAAACCACAGAGCCATAGGCACAAAAGCTTGGCCCAAGAGAAACGGAAACTGTAGCAGAAGCTCAGAATCCCCCAGTTTGTTACTCCACAGAGGTTGGATCCTCCAGGCTGTGACTCCAGAGCTGGATCCGCACCAGCAGCCGGCACGTAGGGATCAGCTGGGCTGCTCTGTGTCACTGCAGAGGCACAGCAGGAGAGCTGCAGCAGCCTCCAGGTCTGCTCAGTAACCCCCCTCCCCTCCTCTGCTCAGTTTTTTTACATTCCCCACCAGAGCGAGGGATTTAAAACTGGGAATGGGAGGGGGTGGTGGAACGAGCTCCAGGTCTGTAGTAAAGCAAGAAGTGCTGAACCTGAGCAGTGGGACCCTGAGAGAGAAACTGTTGGATGCTGGAGATGTGGACACAGCAAAGGTGCCCGAATGGCTCTTGCTTGTTCCTTCTTCCACTGGAAATCTGCCCCAGCGATGTTCCTCCAGCAGCAGGTTGTTGAGGAGCTGCAGGAGATCCCTGTGTCCCAGCTTTGTGTTTTCTAGCAGTGATTTGCTGGTTCTTCAATTCCCAAAGGAGCTCTCCTCCTCCTCCACCTCTTAGCTTTCCTGTCTCTTCACCTTTTTAACCCATTTTTACATTTATTTCTCACACATATAAGAAATCCTGAACAATCCTGAACACCTTATCTTCTGCAAAAGAGGGAACATCTTGTCTGGAGGTTGCAGCCAGTGGATTAAACACAGCCAGCCTGGCTGCCTGCTGGGGGCAGAGCTGCCCAAGGGATCCTTGGTTTTCTGTGTGTTATGGAAAGGAGCATGTGGAGATCTCCATGTAGGTGGAGGAGCCTCCTGTGACCCTCTGAAGTCTCCAGCACGTAGGTGCAGTGCAGAGGTAGTGTAGGCTTGATGGAGAGGGAACTGGCCAAGCTCTCCAGCCTCTGGTACTTGCCAGGTAAGACTTTATGGCCAGAAAGATCATAGAAACATGGAATGGTTTGGGTTGGAAGAGACCTTAAAAATCACCTAGTTCCAACCCCCCTGCCATGGGCAAGGACACCTCCCACCAGACCAGGGTGCTCCAAGCCCCATCCAACCTGGCCTTGAAGCTTTCCAGCGCCTGCACACACAGCACAGGGCAGCTTCTCAGGTTGTCCTTCACACCCCAGGTTCTGGTCCCATGTTACAGTCACAGAGTGGTGGGGGCTGGAAGGCACCTCTGAAGATCATCTAGTCCAACCCCTTGCTAGAGCAAGATCACCCCCAGTAGATCACAGAGGAACAGGTCCAGACAGGTTTGGAATGTCTCCAGAGAAGGCATTCCCATGCCTCGCTCCAGGAGCACGACAGTGCTGGCAGGGGAGCAGAGTGGTGCTCCTGGTGGAGCACCCCACCAGCTTTAGGTGCCCACATCTGAACTGATCACTGGAGGCTCCCCTTTTAAGGCTGTGTAGGAAAATGGTCCTGCCAGGGCATGATGTTGGTGTTAGGATGAAATAAATCGTGGCCTGAAAGTGCTGAGGTCTTCACTGGGAGGGAGCCTGGGTGGCAGCTCTGAGAGCCGGGTTGGGTGACTCATGCAGCCAGTTTCTGGCTTCAAGCAAGATGATCAGATAAGGTGTTCAAGAAAGCACCTACCTCAGGAATGTCAGATGTAGCTTTTCATGGGCTGGGCATTAATCGAGCATGTTGAGCAGCAGCACCAGCTTAATCCTTCTCCTGCCTTAAACCAGCCTTAACTGATGGCACAAGGGGGCACCCAGCGGGGGTCCTGGTGACAGCAGGCACGGCGCTGCGGTGGCTGCATGGCCCTGCCCACGGGTGGCAGCTTTGTGGTGGTGCCTTCTCAGCCAGGGGATGTGCAGTCTCTTTTCCAACCACCTTCAATCTTCTCCCCTTTCTCTCCTTCCAGCTCCTGCCCTGCCCAGCACAGTTCGCCAGCGCCTGGTGGATCCCCAGCACGGCCACGGATCTCAGAGGTTGGTAGAGAGTTACGTGCAAGGCCAGAATGAGTCGGGCCAACCTGCCCCGTTCCGGGCAGGCAGAGTCTCTCTCCGTCGAATGCACAGCCTCTCCTCTGGACAGTCTTTCAGTTTTGACCTTCCTGGCACCAGCCCATCATCTGCTGCCACCACCACCACCACCTCTTCTACCTTTTGCTCCTCATCCACCACCACTGCATCTGCTCCTGCTTGCCATGTCCACCCTATCTATTACCATCACACCACCTCCTCTTATTTCCTTCAGATGGACTCCACCCCTGATCTGCCCCCTCCTGATGTCACCTCTGGAGTTCGCTGTCGCACTGAGAGCTTTGGGTATATTTGCTGTTTCTTTTCTAGCTCCCTCTTGCCTGCTGTGTCTCAGAGCTGCTGCTTGCTCGGGTGCTCTTCCTCCCAAGATTCCTTGTGCCCTTTCCTTTGGGGGCCTTAATTTCATTTTTTATCCACATGTTTGTGTTCCTTCAACTGCTCTCCCATGCCTCTGGACCCTCTAAGGAGACCTCCATGGTCCATTCCCATCTCTGCCAACTCAGTGGGGGCAGAAACCAGGGCGGTGCTCTTGGTTAACCATAGCTGAGCAAACCAGACCTCCTGGCCACTTGGTTGTCACTAAATCAGTCGTTGACTTGGGTGGTGGACCCATGAGGACAAAGGTAACACAACCAATCAAACACTGACCTTATTTGAAGCCTTGACTGATCCGGGGTCTCCACAAGTAAATTGCAAAGGAACCACGATGGGTGGGTGCTGTGGGATGGCAGCTGGTGCTGCCCAAGGGTGTGAGGGTCCTGCTGGTTTTAAGAGGTGGCACAATGCAGGATGGAGGGGTTTTGTGTTTTGGAGAGACTCTGGACCTCGGTGTTGGTAGGAAATGAGGCGTGGTTGGGATTTAGCTGAGGAATAATGAGAAGAGGAGGGAGTTGGAGTTACTTGTTGCTGGGTCACTGGCTTCCCCTTGGGCTCTTTCAGTAGTGGCAGCCAGGGAGTGATGGCTCTTTGGAGACATATGCACCACAGGATCCAAGGGGCTGGTTACCATCCCCATCCCCATCCCCTAATCCCTCCTAAATCCCTCCCCTCTCCTGCTGGGGTTAGGCAAAGAAGAGGTTCCATAGAAGCATGAACCCCATCTGGCCTCCCTGGGGTGCTGCTGGGGGGCTCCAGCAGCCGTCCTGAGCTCAGAACATTTCATTCTATGGCCCAAGCAGAGCACTGTGGTCCTTGGGTGGCCCTGGGTGCCTTTCTTCCCAGGGAGGTCCATGGGCAGCATGTTGGAGATCCTCGCCCCACATGGGTCAAACCTGTGTCTGTTTGGGTGTTTGGTGAGACCCTGGGCACAGGGGTGAGGAGGGGTCTGGGGCTTGGGGCATTGCAGACCCTCAGTGCAGGGGTGTTGGGTGGTGGAAGGGCTGTGATGGGGGCACCAGGAAGTCCCTGCCCTGGTGAGGAGCTGCAGGGGACCGTGGTCAAGTCATTTCATCTGTCTGTTCTGCACCTTCTCCTTGGTACAGTTACAGATGGTTTCCTTATCCTCAGTGTTAGGGAACAGACTGCTGGGAAATGAAGACAGGCTGGGAGAGTTGGGGGGTGTTGAGCCTGGAGAAGACAAGGCTCCAGGGAGAGCTTGGAGCACCTTGCAGTGCCTGAAGGGGCTCCAGGAAAGCTGGGGAGGGGCTTTGGCCAAGGGCAGGGAGGGATGGGCCCAGGGGGAAGGGTTTCCAGCTGGAAGAGGGGAGCTGGAGATGAGATGGGAGGGAGAACTTGTGTGCTGTGAGGGTGGGGAGAGCCTGGCCCAGGTTGGCCAGAGAAGCTGTGGCTGCCCCATCCCTGGCAGTGTTGAAGGGCAGGTTGGATGGGGCTTGGAGCAGCCTGGGCTGGTGGGAGGTGTCCCTGTCCATGGCAGGGGTGGCACTGGATGAGATTTAAGGTCTCTCCAACCCAAACCAGTCTGTGAGTCTATGAAAAGGCTGGAGGTCTCTCTATGAGGAAGCCAACAGGGGCAATGTCCTTCCACATTTATTTTTCCAGGCAGGACAACATTCCAAGTCCCCTCCATTCCTCCTGGCTGGTTGTACCATTATCCCTCTCTCCATAGGCAGCTCTGCCCTCAGGTGTAGCTTTTCCCCTGGCATCACTTACACAGTCCCTGGTTTGGATGTCTCCCTCCTCACTAACTGGTGTGTCCCAAAGCTGGGACCAGAGGGACCAGACCCTCCCTGAGCAGCTCGTGGGAAGCCTGGAGCAGCCCGGGGCAGGTGATGGATTCTGGAGTGTCAGAGCAGGGGGAAATTACTGCACCTGCTCCACCAGGGACAATTAAAGAACAACATTTTGATTAATCAAGTAATATTTGTTTTGGGATTAAGAGAAGCAGCATAATTAAAATCTAGATTAATTCCTGCCAATTTGAGCTGTCCCAGTTTGACTCTCAAAAGCTGGGAATGCTGCTGGGAACGTTGCATGGTCCCTGTTCACCATCGACCTTCCTGCCTCTGGTGGGGGCTTTGTCCTGGGGCCTGGAGGCTGATGCACAATGTCACAAATAGCCACAGAAACATGATTTTTCATTCCAGCTGAGGCCTGTGACACCCCGACCCTGACCAGGTCACAGTCTCAGTCCTGGAGTCACAGAGGGAAACGTGGTGGGACTTTGGGATCCCAGTTGGAAAAGGCAATGGTGCCGAGAGGGCATTAGGAGAGAATAACCGGGCTCTTCTCATTCCCCACGGGCTCAGTAGCTTCTCAGAACCTCACTGGTGGCCACTCGAGGGCTTTAGGTCTCTTTTCTCCCTGTTCTCATAGCGAAGTCTACCCGTTGGTGCAGGATGATCCACTCAGCAATGGAGTTGGGCTGAGGTCAGGACCTTTCACCCACGGTTTGCTTCAGCCCCCTGGTGGCAGGCAGCTCCCAGCTCCATGCTCATCCATTCCCTGTTCATTTCAGGAAACAGGAAGGATCGGGTGCCCTGGTGTGGTCTCATTGCTGTTGCTTTGAATTTTGTTGTCCCAGTGCATCCTTAGAGGTTGCCCCTCTTCAAAAGCCCAGCCAGGAAGGCGAGCTCAGCACCAGCCTGTGTCTTTGCTCTTTCTCTTCTCTGTGACCAGTCTTGGAGACCTTCACCCACATCCCTCGAGCTCCACAGCCTCAGATGGGAACAGATGGGGAAGCTGAGGCTGAGAAAGGCCTTCCAGGGAGCCACTGCCAAGGAGGAAAATGGGACACCCCCCCAAAAAAAAAAAAAAATACCCCTGGCTCCCTTGGTAGGAGGAGAGGGCTCTGGGCTGCTGGGTGGTCGCTTCGGCCTCTCTCATATCCAGCAGGTGCCAGTGTTGGTGGGACCTCAGAAGAGAAATCTTCTCAAACAAGCTGTTCCCCCCTTAGAAAAGCTCGGGGGTGGCTTCTCCTGCCCAAGATGAAGCCTCCTGGGGGTTTCCCTGGTAGGGACCTTCTCTCCAGGCAAGGCCGGCGCGTGGCCGGGGATTTGCTTTCCTGAACTCCTCACTCTCTGCTTCTCTTTTGCAATTGGCTTCAGAGGATCCGGTGCAAATAAGGTCAGAGCTGTTGTGATTTTTTTTTTTTGAAGGCCTGATGTGTGGTTTTCCATGTCTGTGGAGGGGACTGGGTGTCCCTGGGTGGGGGGGGTCAGAGGCTGCTGTGTGCACAGAGGTTTCTGCTGCCAGTGCCTGCTCCAGGTGGATCAGCCTGGTGGAGATGGGAGCGTAGGACCAAACCCCCACCCTGGCAGCCCTTTCCCAGCAGGGAAGGGAGGTGGCAGCCAAAGTGAAAGGAGAGGTTCAAAAAGCCAGCAAAAAGAGTCATTCCCAGCTCTTCCAGGATGAAAGGGAAGAAATGGCAGTTGGGTTTGCATTGCAGGGGCTGTTCCTGAGCCCCTGGCTGTGCCATGGCAGAATAATTGGATAAATCAAACTGGATTCTGCCTGGGGGAGGCTTTGCCAGCCGGGTGCCCCATGCTAGTGAGGTGTGTCATGTCTGGGGGCTCTGGGTAAAGGGAGGGGGGGTCGAGGCAGCAAGGTCTGTATGAGGCTGGTAGACCAAGCCCTGATTTAGATCCAGACACCCTTAAGTCCCCCCTGAGCTTTCCTACAGCCCGTGTCCTGGATGGTGCAGGCAGCAGGAGCCCACCAGGATCATTCAACGGGCTGCGGAGTTGAGGAAAACCAAATATTTGCTAGATCTTCCTCCTGTCCCCTCCCCTGTTTCTCCCCACTTACTGCTCTCTACTCCATGCTTTGCTCTCTGCTTCTTTTATTTGCAGCCTCAGCCCATTCCCATTTTCTCACCCTCTCCCATTCACCATGGTTGGTTCGGGTTCGTGGAGTGGCACGGTAGGAAGTGCAGGGGAATCCCAGCATGGTGGGGGTTGGAAGGGACCTCTGAAGATCATCTAGTCCAACCCAGAGCAGGTGGCACAGGATGGCTCCTAGGTGGGTTGGGGATGTCTCCAGAGAAGGGGACTCCACAGCCTCTCTGGGCAGCCTGTCCCAGGGCTCTGCCACCCTCACAGGCAAAAGGTTCCTCCTCATGTTCAGATGGAACTCCCTGGGTTCCAGTTTGTGCCCCTTTGCCCCTTGTCCTGTCACTGGGCACTGCTGAGAAGAGTCTGGCCTCATCCTCCTGACACCCCCTGTAGATATTTGATACAGATATTGATACAGATATTGATAGATCCCCTCTGTCTTCCCTTCTCCAGGCTGAACAGCCCCAGGTCCCTCAGCCTTTCCTCACAGGGCAGATGCTCCAGTCCTCTCAGCATCCTTGCAGCCCTCTGCTGGACTCACTCCAGTAGCTCCTTGTTTCTCTTGAACTGGGGAGCCCAGAACTGGACCCAGTTCTCCAGATGTGGCCTCACCAGGGCAGAGCAGAGGGGCAAGAGAACCTCCCTGACCTGCTGCCCACACACTTGTTAATGCCCCCCAGGAGTCCATTGGCCTTCTTGGCCACAAGGAGACATTCGGAAACCCCTCCAGGGATGGGGACTCCACCCCTGCCCTGGGCAGCCTGGGCCAGGGCCTGACAACCCTTGCCAGGCAGAAATTGTTCCCAAGATCCAACCTCAACCTCCCCTGGCACAACTTGAGGCCGGTTCCTCTTGTCCTGTAACTTGTTCCTGGGGAGCAGAGACCGACCCCCCCTGGCTCCAACCTCCTCTCAGGCAGTTGCAGAGCCAGAAGGTCTGCCCTCCAGGTGCTGTAACAATTCAGGAGCACCATGAGCTTTATGAAAATGAGTGGGACACCAACCAGCCCTTTTTGGCCTCACCTTGCCCAAGGTCAGTGGCAAGATGCTGACTATGTTCATAGAATCCCAGACTGGTTTGGGTGGGAAGGGACCTTTAACCTCATCCAGTTCCAACCCCCCTGCATGGGCAGGGACACCTCCCACTAGACCAGGGTGCTCCAAGCCCCATCACCCAATCACAAAACCACAGAACTACCAAGGCTGGAAAAGAACTTTAAGATTATCAAGTCCAACCTGCCCTTGAACACTTCCAGGCCTGGGGCATGTTCACACCCCTCTTGTCCCAGCCCTGGGCTCAGGACCATCCCCTTCTCCTTGTTCTCTCTGGCAAATCCAGCTGCATCCCAGGGAATTGTGTCCGGGTGGACACAACCCCCCATAGATGATGAATGACATTGATTATCTGAGCACTGTTGGGATACTGGAGAAGTGCCAGCTTGTAGGCTCTTTCACCCCCATCAGCTCCTTTGGTTCTCCTCTGGATGGTGAACCCAAAGGGAAAAAGTTGGGATGAACAAGGTTGGACCAAACACAACACCCAGTGTGGTGCTGGCCACGCGCTCCAGACCAGGGTGTCCCCAGGGACCCCTGCCACACCAGCAGTGGGGAGGTAGGTGACCCCCACAAACCCACCACCCACCCCTTGATGCTCAGACACCCTCTGTTGTGGTGAGAGCTGTCCCAAAAGGAGACACTGAGGACCTGCTCCAAGCTGCTCCCAGCATGGGCCCAGGGCAGCGTTTGGCTCCGTCTCCCCGGGATGTGGGACCAGCTGTCCCAGGATCAGGTTCCCAATGTCTGTGCTTCAGGCAGAGAAAATCCTCCTGGACCAGAGGCTGTTTCTCCATCTGCTGTTGTCATTTTCTCCACACGCTGCTGGAGCCACGGGATTGCTTTTGTCTCCTCTGGATCTAAAACTGAGCAGGACCTCGACAGGCTCCCCAGGGGGCTCTGAGCTAATGGGCACTTGCAGGGAGGAATCTCTGCTTCTTCCCTAAATGGTTCCTGCTGTACCTGCTGTTATCTCAGTGGGTTTGCAAAGAATTCCTTTTCATGATCCCCACATCTGTGGTTGTGGTGACCAGCAGAGCTTGGGTCCATTTTTAGCAGAAAAGAGTATTCTTCCGTGGAGGCACAGCACGGAATTTCAAGTCCACACTGCCTGCCCATGGTCCTGGCTCAGATAATCATCATCTCCAGGCCGAGGTTTTGCTCTGCTGCCTCCCTCTGTGCCCGGATAGTGGCCACTGAGCAGGGTCTGGATGGAGCCTGGGGTGAGCAGCAGACACGTGGGCAGCTCAGAAGATGAACCTTCTGTAGCAGGCTCAGTCCTTCTTCTTGGGCTGGGACTGAGCAATGGCCAGGAGGATGTGCCAGTCACTGTCTCCCCTTATTGTGGGATCATGGAATGGTTTGGAAGGGACCTTAAAGCCCATCCAGTGCCACCCCTGCCATGGGCAGGGACACCTCCCACCAGCCCAGGCTGCTCCAAGCCCCATCCAACCTGCCCTTCAACACTGCCAGGGATGGGGCAGCCACAGCTTCTCTGGCCAACCTGGGCCAGGCTCTCCCCACCCTCCCAGCACACAAGTTCTCCCTCCCATCTCATCTCCAGCTCCCCTCTTCCAGCTGGAAACCCTTCCCCCTGGGCCCATCCCTCCCTGCCCTTGGCCAAAGCCCCTCCCCAGCTTTCCTGGAGCCCCTTCAGGCACTGCAAGGTGCTCCAAGCTCTCCCTGGAGCCTTCTCTTCTCCAGGCTCAACACCCCCAACTCTCCCAGCCTGTCTCCAGAGCAGAGCTGCTCCAGCCCTCCCATCATCTCCGGGGCCTCCTCTGGACTCTCTCCAACAGCTCCATGTCCTTCTTGTGTTGGGGACCCCAGAGGTGGCCCCAGCCCTGCAGGGGGGTCTCAGCAGAGCAGAGCAGAGGGGGACAATCCCCTCCCTGGCCCTGCTGGTCACACTGCTGGTGACACAGCCCAGGACACGGGTGGGTTCTAGACTCCAGAGCACGGTGCTGGCTCATGTTGAGGTTCTCACTCAACGCCCCCAGGTCCTTCTCCCCAAGGCTGTTCTCAGTCCCCTCCTCACCATGAGTCTGCAGGGCTGGTGCCAAGTCACGTTGCCAAAGCCTGCTGGGTTTTCTTGGAAAGGGAGAACTTCTGAGGTATTTGTGGAGGAAATAAACCCTGAGTGCAGGTGCTCAGCACCATCTCGTCTCTCACCAGCAGCTCAGCACATCCACACGATGGCTCCTGCCACCCTCTTTTGAGAGATGCAACACAACAACTCTGAATTTCCCCCTTTCCAGGTGTGTTGGACACCAATGTGGACAAGAAACATTCAGGAAGAGCAGGAGAGGCCCGACTTTCTGGAAGGAAAGGATTTGAGTTGTTGTGCTTGTAGTTACATCTTATTCTGCATTTATTACCCTGAGGTCTCCAGCCCCCAGGCTGTGGCTGCCATCAGTGTCCACCTTGGGGAAGGTGGCTCTGAAATGCTCCCATCATCCCCATCAATTTTATTGATGCTGCTGCTCCCAAAGCTGCCCAGGACCCAACCCCAGTGGCTCACGACCCATGGCAGTGACCTTCTGCAGTGTCTGCTGGTGGCACTGAGGAACCAGGAGCTCACGTGACAGGCTGTTTCATCCCAGTTGTCTCCCTTGGATGGCCTCCAAGAGGCTCACTGGGAATATTTCACACCATCCAGGCAGTTCCATCCCTGCTGTCCCTGCCTGTTGCTGACCTTGAGGACATAGCTCCTCAGGTGGCAGGTGGGCTCAGCAGGTGGGTGCGAAGGGCAGGGGCTGCTCCAGCAGCACCCAGGGCTGTTTTCTTCTCCTTAGAATAAGAGATGGGACAGTCTCCACAGCTGGGCTCCCACAGCAGATCTTGGGCTGGATCTGAACCATCCTCGAAGTTCTTTGATACCCCTTTTCCTCCAGATACTCCTGTGGAGCTGGGCCTGAGCTTATTCAGTGGGTTTTGTTAAACAACCCTGTTACCATCATGGAGGGCAGCCTAGAACCATCAGATTGTTCTAGTTGGAAAAGACCTTTCAGATCATCCAGTCCAACCGTTCCTCCAGCCCTGCCAAGGCCACCAGTGACCCATGTCCCTCAGCACCACATCTCCAGGGCTTGGAAACCCCTCCAGGGATGGGGACTCCAGCCCTGCCCTGGGCAGCCTGGGCCAGGGCCTGACAACCCTTGCCAGGCAGAAATTGTTCCCAAGATCAAACCTCAACCTCCCCTGGCACAACTTGAGGCCGGTTCCTCTTGTCCTGTCGCTTGTTCCTGGGGAGAAGAGACCAACATCCATGACCAACACCCAACACCAGTGACCTGAGGAGAACATTTCCTGCCTTTTGCAAGCACTTTGTGCTAGGTTGTACCAGGTGACTTTGTGGTCTGTTGCTGCCCTCACTTTTCCTGAGCATCAACCCAATCCCACCTGGAAGCCTCCTTACCTACCAGCTCCACAGTGCTGGTGTCTTGCCTCCTCTGGCCTCGCTCTTTTGCTGCCTCCAAACTCAGGTGTTACTTGTGCTGCTCTGGAGGAACAAGGGGCTCTTTGCAATGTGGGGCTGGGTGGGTTTGGTGACCCACTAGGATCCACAACCAGGGGTCTGTGGCAGGGCTGAGGAACTGCTGAGCACCTCCTGTGTCTCTTCACGCACCCTTTTGTTTCTCCTCTCCTTTCCATTTGCATTCCTCATTCTCTGCTCCTTGCCCATTGCCATTGCAGACCCTGAGTAAGATGCAGGGGCCAAGTTCCCCCACAGACCCATCCCTCCCAACCTGTGCCTGCCCTGCCAGGAAGGAGGGATGTTCCTGTGGCATCCCGGGCTTGAGGCCAGTGTTACAGTATCATAGAGTCATGGAATGGTTTGGGTTGAGGGCCCTTAAAGATCATCCAGTCCCACCCTGCCATGGGCAGGGACACCTCCCACCAGCCCAGGCTGCTCCAAGCCCCATCCAACCTGCCCTTCAACACTGCCAGGGATGGGGCAGCCACAGCTTCTCTGGCCAACCTGGGCCAGGCTCTCCCCACCCTCCCAGCACACAAGTTCTCCCTCCCATCTCATCTCCAGCTCCCCTCTTCCAGCTGGAAACCCTTCCCCCTGGGCCCAGCCCTCCCTGCCCTTGGCCAAAGCCCCTCCCCAGCTTTCCTGGAGCCCCTTCAGGCACTGCAAGGTGCTCCAAGCTCTCCCTGGAGCCTTCTCTTCTCCACGCTCAACACCCCCAACTCTCCCAGCCTGTCTCCAGAGCAGAGCTGCTCCAGCCCTCCCATCATCTCCATGGACTCCTCAGGACTTGCTCCAGGAGCTCCATGTCCTTGTGCAATGTAGGTAGCAGTGGGAGCAGTGTAGCTGTGTGTCCTGCACGGGCACAGGGGCAGGTTTCAGCAGGGCCCGTGGGGACATCAGGCTGGGACTCGGCAGCGTTACCCCCACCCAGGTGATCCTGGCTGGAAGGAGTGAGCTGTGGTGTCTTCCCATTTCTCCCTTCCTCCTACCTCCCACTCTCCACTTCAAAAAAGAATCTGGAGCTCCCGGGGCCGGCGCAGCAAGGCTTTGAATTGCTGTTTGCAATCAGGAGTAGCAGCAGGCCGGGGCACAAACCGCTGTGCAGCAGAGGGGCTGCAGGCAGGGAGCACAGGCAGCTGCCTGCCCGGAGCACTCGGGCACGGCTTGGGGTGGGAAAGGCCAACCTCTAATTCCTCCCTCTGGGATTAGAGGTTTGTACTGACCCCGGGATAAAGGGGGGAAGTGGCTGCTCCAGCATTTTCCATCCCGGGCTCGGAGGGGCAGAGCGGGGGTGCACACGGATGCGAGCGGAGGGACCCTTGGATCAGTTGTCCCCAGTCCCATGGTTTGTAGGACACCAGGTCCAGCCATGCAAGGCTCTGAGCTCCCTGGCCCAGCTCCCACTGGGATCCATGGGGAAGAAGTGGGCTGCCAGGGTCCTTTTTCAGGGAATGGGAGGGAGCTGCTGGCTCTGAGCAGAGCCCAGTGACCAGCCAGCCCTAGCCAGGGGCCACTGGAGCTGTGGCTGGTGCCTTGGGACCCCCGAGCTGGGGCTGAGCCTTCCTGGCAGCCTCCTGGCTTGGGGCCTCCATCCTTCTGGTTCTGCCTCCCCATCCAGCGCTTCCTTCCAGCTCCCCTCAGTCCTAAAACCAGTGGCATTTTGGGTCCTGCTGGGTAGGTGCTTTCCCCTCTGTGCTCGGGGGTTGGCACCGGGTTGGGCGAGCCTCCCCTGTCCCTGGGGGTGCCACCACCACAGCCATCCTGCTGGCTCTGAGACAGGAGCAGAACCTGATGGGCATCCACCGCGCTCCTGCTCCCCGGGGGCTCGCCACAAGGTGCCAGAGCAGGATGGGGCCACCTCGAGGGGTTCCCCTGCTCATCCCATCCCACCAACCACCCTCAGCTGCTGCATCCATGTGTGCGCTCAGGCTCGGCTGTGCCTCCTTGGGCATTAACCAACCTCTCTTCTTCCCTCCGCCCTCTCCACCCTCAGAGACTTGACTCGCTGCGACTCCGACTCCTCCATCCCGCACCTGAGCGACCACCAGCGTGTCCCCAGCTCTGCTCCCAAGCTGCTGGCTGCCCGGCCCAACCTGCTGACCAGGTCCATCGAGGAGGCTGCCCCCGCCCACCCTGCCCTCGCCGCTCCCACCCCCAACGGCGGCAGCCGACACGCCGAAGCCTCCGCCCTGGGAGCTTTACCGGAGCGGCTCCCCGAGAGCCCCATGGTGATGAAGAAGATGATGATGATGAATCACGGCATGGAGAAGTCCTCCAGCCTGGGGGAGATCAGTCACCCGACAGCCGGCAAGCACAGCCACTCGGATTCCTCCCGCTCCCACAGCCCCAGCTCCACCGACCCCGACACCCCCTCCCCCACCTCTGACTGCCGGCCCGGCAGCACCAAGAGCACCCGCATCCCGCAGCTGGCTGCCAAGAAGAGCCCGGGGGACGAGGACAGCAGCTTGACAGGCGATGAGGTTGACCTCAGCCAGAGCAAGAAAAAATTCCCCCTAAAGATCTTCAAGAAGCCCAAGAAGTAGAGAGAGGAGTCGGGGGGATGAGGAAACCCACCCAGGAACGCGATCCGCTGGGATCGGGGGGCGGCCGCGCGTCGGGCACCCACCCATCCCGGTCCCCGGGTCCAGCACCCGCCGCCCTCCCCTCTGCACCCTCTGTTTCTGAGGCACCTCACCCAGCACCGGGAGGAGCTATTTAAACTTATTTATTTCTTGAGCTCGGAGAAAAATAAACAAACCAACCAAAAACAAAGACAACAACGACGGCCGCTCCCCCCCGAGAGCAGCCGCCCCTTCTCCCCTCCCGACTGCTGCCCTCCCTGGCTTTGCTGTGCATGGCTTCCAGTTACTCCTGCCTCTGCTCAGCCACACGGCATTTGGGTTTGGTTTCAATGTGGTTTTATTTTTTTATTTTATTTTTTTATTGTTGTTATTATTGTAATTTTTTCTTCCCCCCCCCCCCCCCACGTTCTTCTGCCTCTCCCAGTTTTTGCACAGGCTGTAGGGAAGGTCGGGGTGGTGGGAACGTGCGGAGCGGGGCCAGAGGCTCCCGGGGTGACTCGGCTGGGAGCACTGGGATGAGCCACCTCGGTTCTCTCCTCATTCCTACCAGTCACTTTTCCACACACCCCGGCCCCCATCGCCATGACGGTTGGGAGGGGGGAAAAAAAATCCCAGGATTTTTGTGCTCTTGATAAACGAGAGCAAGTCAAAAGGCCCTCAGGAGGGAGGGCTCTGTCCTCGCCGGTACTTGTGCATCCCGGAGCTCTGCCCGCAGCCCGGACCCTCTTCCCGCTGGTGCCGGTGGCCCCGCTGGGTTTCCGTGGTGGGCCAGGGCTGCCCACCCCGCTGCTCCCTCCAGCTGTGCCGCTGCCGCAGGCGTGAGCCGGGCCGGGAGCCGCCGGGGCAGCCCCGGGGGCTGTTTGCGGGGGGTGGTGGATGCTGGGGTGGAGGAGCCCGTGGCCACCGCCGTCCTTCCTTCCCCAGACCCCTGGACCTGCCCAGCTTGGCGGGGCGAGGATTGGGGGTCCCAGTGATGGAGCAGCGCCAAGGGAAGGGCCACACCAAGGGGTGTTGGTGTGGAGACGTGTCCAGCCACCACGTCCCCACCGAGAGGAGGGGGCTGCTGGGTGCGGGGCCCGTGCCCTGTCCCCGTGTCCCCCTTTTCGCAGGGCCGGAGGGAGGGAGCAGGGAGCCGTGGGGCTCTCCTTGCCTGGGGACGGGCAGAAGCCTGAAAATGTCCTCGTGCTCTCCAGGCTCCACTGCCCTGAAGCAGACGTGCCCTCGGGCCAGAGGCTGGGGGCTCTGCCCCCTCCCCAAGGACCCAGGGGACGCAGGGGGGATAGAGGAGGCTCACCCAGGTGCTCACTGCCCCTGTCCTGAGGCCACACTTAATCCAGCAGCTCTCCTCCCATCCCCCCTCGGAAGCTCTCCCGTCCTCCTGTCCTCCCCTGCTGGGCTGTGGGTCTCATTCTGCTGCTCAGAGCCCTCGTCTTGACCTGCCTCCCCATCCTGGCCTGGCCCTGAGTGGGAGCCCCCTGCTCCAGGCAGCGACTGTGGGACAAGCCCTGCTCTGTCCTGGGTGAGTCCTTCCTTAGGGATGAGCCTTGGTCCATCCCAGGGATGAGCTTCACTCTGTCCCAGGGCTGAGCTTATCCCCAGGGATGAGCCTTGCTCCATCCCAGGCTGATCCCTGCCCCCCCAGCACAGCCCCCACACCCTCAGCCCCTGCCACCCTCCCGCATCCCCCCCGGCTGCTGCCCGGCACGACCCCCCCCCCCCCCCCCCCGAGCTCTCCCCCAGCCGGGGGGTCCCTGCTCTGCTCCTCCCTCCCTCCCTCCCAAGCCCCCCGGGCTGCCATTCTTGGGGGGATGCTGCTGCCCGAGGCCCCCCCGGCTGCTTCCCTGCGTGGGGCAGAGGAGGATGCACGACTGGAAGGGGAGGAAGAGGAGGGAGGGGAGGCAGGGCGGGATGCTGAAAGCCCCCCCCCAGGGGCCTTGCTTTATGCCAGAGTAATATCTGTGTGTCTGTTGACAATACAGGAAGGGCTATAAAAGGTTCTGTTGTTCCCTAGGTGGTAGTTAGACAATTACCCTCTTGCTTTGAGATAAGTGAAAAATTCCTCTACATGACTCAAGTGCCTGCATCGCCCGGGGCGTGGGGAGGGGGGGACACGCTCGGAGCTGCCGGTGCCCTCGGGGCCACCCCCGGGAGCGGGGCCGGGGGCGCTGCTTGTGGTGGCGGAGACCTTGTGGATGCTTCTGGAGAAGGGGTTGGGGATCCACCAAACAAAACGGCAACTGTTGATGATGCATCTGCCAACTCTTGATTTTTATTTTTAATTTTCTTTTTTTTTTTTTTTTTTTTTTTTTTTTTGGTCATTTCATAAAACTTTTCAATCCAATAAAGCATGTAGTCTATTTTACCAGCCGGCATCTGCTGCTCTCTTCTTCCAGCCCTTCCCAACCTGGCCAGCTGACAGCAGGGACAGACTGACACCCCCGCTGTCCCCGGCCATGAGCAGAGGCCTCTCCCACAAGGTCTGGGGCAGGAACTTCTGCTCAGCACCAAAACTGACCCCACACGATCCTGGTTAGTGCTGGGCTGTGGTGCTGGTGCTGCCCCATTTCTGCTGCTGGGGGAGGTTTTGTCCCACTGACAGAGCTGAGGAGCCCTAAATCACCCACACATTGAGTTGTAGAATTTTGGGTGGAAAAGACCTTAAAGCTCATCCAGTTCCACACCCTGCATGGGCAGGGACACCTCCCACCAGCCCAGGCTGCTCCAAGCCCCATCCAACCTGCCCTTCAACACTGCCAGGGATGGGGCAGCCACAGCTTCTCTGGCCAACCTGGGCCAGGCTCTCCCCACCCTCCCAGCACACAAGTTCTCCCTCCCATCTCATCTCCAGCTCCCCTCTTCCAGCTGGAAACCCTTCCCCTGGGCCCAGCCCTCCCTGCCCTTGGCCAAAGCCCCTCCCCAGCTTTCCTGGAGCCCCTTCAGGCACTGCAAGGTGCTCCAAGCTCTCCCTGGAGCCTTCTCTTCTCCAGGCTCAACACCCCCAACTCTCCCAGCCTGTCTCCAGAGCAGAGCTGCTCCAGCCCTCCCATCATCTCCGGGGCCTCCTCTGGACTCTCTCCAACAGCTCCGTGTCCTTCTTGTGTTGGGGACCCCAGAGGTGGCCCCAGCCCTGCAGGGGGGTCTCAGCAGAGCAGAGCAGAGGGGGACAATCCCCTCCCTGGCCCTGCTGGTCACGCTGCTGGTGACACAGCCCAGGACACGGGTGGGTTCTGGGCTCCCAGCACTCGGTGCCAGCTCATCTGGTGCCTCCAGCCCAGTACAGAGGGCTCCACTGTTCCCCCCAAGCTGAACAGCATCCAGGCAGAAGGAAGGAGCAGTTTCAGGAATGGCTCCATCTCCCTTTCCAGGTTATCTATGGTGGCCTCATCTCCCAAAACAGCCGTTACTTCCAGTTAGTGTCTGTGCTCTCCTGGTGTGTTTGCTGGGAAAAACAGGCCACCAGGAGCAGGAACAGTGCTGTGGGATTCCTGGGAGACAGCTGGCAGCCACCTCCACACCAGCTCAGCTGCTGAATGAGCTCCTCTGAAACCTGTGATCTACCCATGGAACAGGCAGTGTTTCTCCTGCAGTTCCCCCACTCCAGCCACTGAGCCATCTCCTGCTCATGTCAGAGGTTCCCCTCCTTTCCTCCACATTTTCCAGGGGATGCTGGTTTAGATCCCTCATCCCCTGCTGCACACCAGCCTCTGGCTGCTTCTCAGTGGGATGAAGGGGCTGGAGCACAAGTCAGAGCAGGAGCAGCTGAGGGAGCTGGGGGTGTTGAGGCTGGAGCAAAGGAGGCTGAGGGGAGACCTCCTGGCTCTGCAACTGCCTGAGAGGAGGTTGGAGCCAGGGGGGGGTCGGTCTCTGCTCCCCAGGAACAAGCGACAGGACAAGAGGAACCGGCCTCAAGTTGTGCCAGGGGAGGTTGAGGTTGGATCTTGGGAACAATTTCTGCCTGGCAAGGGTTGTCAGGCCCTGGCCCAGGCTGCCCAGGGCAGGGGTGGAGTCCCCATCCCTGGAGGGGTTTCCAAGCCGTGGAGATGTGGTGCTGAGGGACATGGGTCAGTGGTGGCCTTGGCAGGGCTGGGGGAATGGTGGGACTGGGTGATCTTAAAGGTCTTTTCCAACCCAAATGATTCCATGATTCTATGACTACATGGGTTTTTCACAGCTGATGCACAACCCCCCCCTTTCTTTGGCCATTGCCATCACCCTGCACCTGGAGCCAGCTTTGAATGGAGCAGGTTCCTTAGAAGAAGGAGATACCCCTTGAACCAGGACTGTCCCCCACCCCCGCAGCCAGCAGAGTGGAGAAAGGGACAGGTTTCCAATGCAGGTTCTGCAGAAACAACCCTTTTCACCTGAGAACACTTTTGCAGGATGGGAATGGGTCATGACGTGTCCAGGGATTCACTAAGCTGGTGACTTCTGGAAGACAATGTGACATCTTTGTGGGGTGACTGCACTAAAATCTCAATCAGGACCAAAAAAGGAAGCTCATCATGGGAGGAAACCAAAGGAAGAAAGAGACATTCAGCTGGGTGGCTGTGGCCACCTTCATCTCACGCCATCTGCCAGAGGGCTGCTGTGCTCCAGGAGCAGAGCAAGGTCCTACGGATTGCAAGAGAGACCATCAACATCCAGCAGTATCTTCAAACAAGCAGCCCTTCTGGAGATCTTTCTGGGTCAAAGAGTTAACTGCGATTCCACCCCAAAGAGGGGATGGAAGAGGTATTTTTAACTTGGGTAACTGTGGTGGTCTTCATTGTGGTAGAGCTTTGTAAACAGTTGGCCCAGGGCAACTTGAGGGACCAATAATCAGAGCTGTGGACTTGGCATGGTGTGACGTGACATGCAAACACCCAGGAGGTGGAGGATGAGACTCTTCCATCTGTCTTTTCTCCTCACAGACTGGATCACATAAGAAACCCCCAAGACACCTGAGGTACTCTCAGCTTCCACTGTAGCCTCTGGGACCTCAGAGTGAGAGTCATGGAGAACCCCCGGTCTTTGTCCCTGGCAGGACTAAGTACTGTGTCCAGTTCTGGGGTCCCCAACACAAGAAGGACACGGAGCTGTTGGAGAGAGTCCAGAGGAGGCCCCGGAGATGATGGGAGGGCTGGAGCAGCTCTGCTCTGGAGACAGGCTGGGAGAGTTGGGGGTGTTGAGCCTGGAGAAGAGAAGGCTCCAGGGAGAGCTTGGAGCACCTTGCAGTGCCTGAAGGGGCTCCAGGAAAGCTGGGGAGGGGCTTTGGCCAAGGGCAGGGAGGGCTGGGCCCAGGGGGAAGGGTTTCCAGCTGGAAGAGGGGAGCTGGAGATGAGATGGGAGGGAGAACTTGTGTGCTGTGAGGGTGGGGAGAGCCTGGCCCAGGTTGGCCAGAGAAGCTGTGGCTGCCCCATCCCTGGCAGTGTTGAAGGGCAGGTTGGATGGGGCTTGGAGCAGCCTGGGCTGGTGGGAGGTGTCCCTGCCCATGCAGGGCAGTTGGGACTGGATGAGCTTTAAGGTCCCTTCCAACTCAAAGCATTCTATGATTCTGATATGATTCTATGACCTCAAGGCCTCCTCCTCACTCTCATGGTTCCCCATCTTTGCCCAGAAACACTCCTCCAGCCCAGCAGCTCTCCACCTGCACTGAGAGGGCTGCCAGCTGGGCAGCCTGGCACTGCAGCCCTGCCAAGACCTTCAGGATGTCTTCTCAGGTCCTATACCAGTACGTGACCTACAAACACACCACAAGAACCAGCAGAACTGAGGAAACCAGGAGAATTTCACTAGGAGAACCTCAGAGGGACTTCCTCCTGAGGACACTGCAGCCTGCCAGGGACAGAGCCCCTTGGGTGATGAGGATCATGAGCACGAATCCCCTTCTCCAAAGGGGACATGTGAACTCCAGACTTGCCCAGCTTTACCAGCTACCTCCTCAGATACATAATCACCAATTAACCACATCATCATGGCTGCTTTGGAAGAGAGGCCTGAGCTCTGTTCCCTTCTGAAAGGAGAAGGTTGGACCTTTTGGTTGCACACCACATAACATGTCAGCTGTGGAGTGAGGTAAGATGCAAACCTGTGCAGGTCTGTGCTGGCCCAGCACCAGGGGTTCCCTGCAGAGCACCCCAGGGCAGGGGCTGGCACGCAGGATCCCTGTCCTCTGAGCCAGGAGCACGGGGACAAGAGGTGGGAGCCACATCTTCCTTGGTACATCTGTCCCCTTGATCCATGGCAGGATCAGGTTGTGGAGTCTCCATCCTTGGAGACATTCCAAACCCTCTGGACGTGTTCCTGTGGGATCTGCTCTAGGGGATCCTGCTCTGGCAGGGGGTTGGACTGGATGATCTCCAGAGGTCCCTTCCAACCCCACCACTCTGTGACTCTGTGATTCCGTGATCAGATCCTTTGGCTTGTGGCTTCACGTGGTGGGAACACGAGGTACAGCAGCGACCTGGGGTGGTTATGGAGAGCTGACCCAGCTCCAAGCTGCTCGTGGCTCCCACAGTTTGAAGGAAGCAGCTTGTTCAGGCAGAGGGGACATCGCTGTGCGAATTAGCAGAGGAGCAACGCCCGGGGCTGCTGGCAGGGATGCTCCACTGCAGGCACTGCTGCCTCACAGCCGGGTGGAGCTGCAGCCCCAGGGGGGTTGGGTTTGGGCGCTGCTGCATTTCCTCCCAGAACTCACCTCCCTGAAGAGCTGGGTTTATCTTGCTCACTCTGACCTCGGGGGGGAGGGGGGGAGGCTGCGTTTCCTCTGCAGCAGCTCAGCCCGCGACAACTTCACATCATGAAATGGAACAACTGCTCCACCTGCTACTGACTTTTTCACCAGATGAGTGGAGAAAACACAAAGTAGAAGAACTTGGGGGCAAAGGTCTGTGAGCACAGCTCGGGCTCCAACCAGCCCACAATGGTTTTGTCCTCCGTGGGACTTTTCCCAATCAAACACAGAAATGACCCCAAATGTATCCCTGTTTCCTGCTCAGTTCCCAAAATCTCGTGTCACATCTTTGAGCCCTTTGGGCTCCAGCTCCCTCCAAAGCAAGCCTTGGTGCTGAGGGATTGGTCACTGCCATTTTTGCTCTGAGATGGACCAGAATTAACACCCTCACGTGGGAAATCTCAGTGGCCCATCCAGGAGGAACAAATAACTGGAATTCCAGCCACTTGAGGGGACATGGTGTGGAGTTGGTCAAGGAATCAGCATCAAGGGGATGGATGTGTGGTGTGTTTGGGCAGGATCTAGCTGGGTTTAGGCAGGACCTGGGCTCAGACTGAGAGGACTTGGGCTGACACAGAATCCCAGACTGATTTGGGTGAGAAGGGACCTTAAAGCTCACCCAGTGCCACCCCTGCATGGGCAGGGACACCTCCCACCAGCCCAGGCTGCTCCAAGCCCCACTTGCTCAGGGCATGGGTTCAGTGTTGAGGAGCCCTGGGGTGGGTCTGGGCAGGACTTTGATCCCCTTGGTCCTCCAAGGCTGTTGAGGGGCTGCTGGGGGAGCCAGGGCTGTCCCTTGGCCAGGACCCCGCTGGAATTGCCCACTGGGACCAAGCAGGAGCATCTCCTGGATCAGGGGGGACAGGGCACTGAGCCCCATGGACATGGAGCCACCCCTCAGCACCCTCCAGTCATGGCCAGAGCAGCACAGCTGGGAGCTCCTCCGTGACATTGAGGCTGCCCTGGCACAGACTAACAAGCTCTTGGAGCAAGGAAAGGCCAAGCTGGCCCAGTGGTGAGGGATGGTGGGGCCTGCAGTGGGACCCTCCACCAGGAGCAACCCCCCACAACCAGCACGGAGGTGCAGGAGCAGCTGGGGGACAGAGTGAGGCTCCAGCCCCTTGGAGGGGAGCTGCTGGGGGTGGACTTGTGCATGGAGAAGGACATGGCATGTATGTAGTCCTTACAAAGGTGCCTACATCCCCCTGTTAATAATTCTGAAGGAAATGAAACCAATAACCCTCTTGGGTATCTCCTTCCATGTGTCCAACCATTTGCCTTAGGTTGGCTGCCTCGTTTCTGTGAGTTGGTTACACTCAACATAGTGACTCAGTGGAAGATCTGAGCATGGCAAGGGTCACCCAGAGCTTGCAGCAGGGCTGCACCCCCCATGGGGCTCCAACCAAATCCCAAACATGTGTCTCCAAGGTAACAGCACAATGGGTTTATTCTGAGACCTCCAAGTGGTGGCTGCACCACCACAGCCCTCCCAGGGGAGCCCTCTTGGGACAGAGGAGGTTTTTAGCCCCCCTTCCTAGGTCATTTTCAGCCCCCCCTTCAAACTTCTCAATGCAGAGTCCTGCAGTGCCAAGTGTCTGTGCTGCCATCGCTCCTCCTGCCACCTGGGGTGGTTTCCCACTAAAAGTGAAAGCAGTGAGGATCCCTCCTGAATTCCATCTGTGCTCCGACCACCACGACAGGACCTCCCAGCGCCCCGCGAGAGCAGGGCCCTGCTGCCTCCAGTGCAGACCCTCTGACTGCTGCTGTGAGGAACCAGAATGCTCAGAACAGAAGGTTTCTGTGGTGGTGATTTCCTGAAACACATTTGCCTTCACTGGGCTGTGCAGACATGGGCTTTCACGTGTGCTCACACGTCCACCCTGGGACCAGTCCCCATCCAAGGGCTGATGAAACACAGCATGAGGTTTGGGGTTTGTTACTTTTATTTTCTGTGGAAGATGCAAGTGATTCATGGAGAGCAGCACTTGACGTGGGAGTCCTGCCCGGCCTCGAAGCTGGTGGTGCAATCCCAAAATGCAAGTCTGAACTTGGTGAGATGAGGGACACAATGATGCTGAGGGGACTGGAGCATCTGCCCTGTGAGGAAAGGCTGAGGGACCTGGGGCTGTTCAGCTGGAGAGGAGGAGACTGAGGGGGGGTCTCCTCAAGGCTGATCAGTATCTCCAGGGGGTGTCAGGAGGGTGGGACCAGGCTCTTCTCAGCAGTGCCCAGGGACAGGACAAGGGGCCATGGGCACAAGCTGGAGCACAGGAGGGTCAAGCTGAACATGAGGAGGAACCTCTTGCCTGTGAGGGTGGCAGAGCCCTGGGACAGGCTGCCCAGGGAGGCTGTGGAGTCTCCTTCTCTGGAGACATCCCCAACCCTCTGGCCGTGTTCCTGTGGGACCTGCTGGAGGTGACCCTGCTCTGGCAGGGGTTGGACTGGGTGATCTCCAGAGGTCCCTTCCCACCCCACCACGCTGGGACTCTGGAGAGCCACCCCTTTTCAGGGACTTGTGACAGTGCAGAAGTACTTTAGAGACACTCAAATGACAAGTGTGGACACTGTACCCACCAGCACCCACAGGGCACTGCTCCGGGGGGCAAAGCACAAAGGCCACAAGCCCTGCAGGGCCCCAGCCAGGGGAGGAAGAAATGGTTCTGCACCACTCCTTAGCTCAGGCTGCTTCTGCTCCTTTCAGATTTCCTTCCTGGAGAGCATCCAGCCTTCCTGGGCTCCTTTGCCCTCAGGATTGCCTCCTGAGGGACTCTGTTGACCTCCCTAAGGTACAGGGTCACCCCACTGCCTCTCCTGCCTTGCCTGTCTCTTCTGAAGAGTTTGCAGCCACCCATGGCAGCACTCCAGCTGTGTCCCTCATCCCACCATCTTTCATAGAATCAAAGAATCACTTAGGTTGGAAAAGACTTTAAAGATCAGAGTCCAACCATTAACCCAACTCTACCAAGTCCGCTGCTAAACCATGCCCCTAAGCACCATGTCTACACAACTTTTAAACACATCCAGGGATGGTGACTCCACCACTTCTCTGGGCTGCCTGTTCCAGTGCTTGACAACTCTTTCTGTGAAGAAATATTTCCTAATATCCAGCCTGAACCTCCCCTGGTACAACTTGAGGCCATTTCCTCTTATCCTGAACTAAAGTTATTTGGGAGTGTCTGGACTGCTTGGAGCTTGACGATGGTCATTACAGGGTTGAGTGTTGGTGGGTAAGACTCAGGGGGAAGGCCAACGAGGCAGATATCATGGTGGCAGTCTGTTATAGACTACCCCCCAACCAGGATGAAGAGGCAGATGAAAAGTCTCAGGATCTCCAGCCCTTGTTTTTGTGGGGAATTTCAACTTGCCAGGTGTCTACTGGGAATACAGTCCAGCAGAGAGGAAACAGTCTCTGTGGGAGGGTCCTGGGGTGTGCGGAAGAGACCGTCATGACCCAGCTGGGCAGGAGCCAACTAGGGGAGGTGCCCTGCGGGACCTGTTGCTTGCGAACAGAGGACTTGTGGCTGACGTGATGGTTGGAGGCCATCTTGGGCACAGCAATCATGAAATGAGAGAGTTTTGGATTCTGGGAGAAGTAAGGAGGGGGTTCAGCAGAACTGCCACCTCGGGCTCCCTGGTTGACGGTGTCCTGTGAGGAGCAGGCGCTGCAGAAGGAGACAGCGGTTGCTCACTGCCATGGGCTCCCCCTTCTGAAGCACCAAGGGAGGGTGTCCCCCCACTGACATTGTCAGTCCTGATGTTTCAGGGACTTCCTGAGATCCCAAAAAGGTCTCTGTGGTGGGATATACGCCCATCATGTCACCCTCGGCTGGGGCACCCACTGCCCTGACCAACAATGGCAGCCCAGTGTCCCGTGGTCCTGACCTTCAGATCCTTCCAGGAGCTGTGTGTCCCCTGGGGCCTTTCTCTTCACGGAGTGCCAGCCCCCCTCCTGGCCCCTGTCCCTTCACAGGAGGCCCAGGTGTGGGCAGTGCCGCCATGGCAGTGCCGGCCTCTCCCCCGGGCAGCGCCGTTCTGTGCGGGGCGCGGGCACCCAGGGAGCTGTGGGGCCGCCTCTCCTTTAAGGGTTCGTATCAACTGTTGTGCCTGACCGTCGCTTTAGCGTCATTACAACTGCCATTGTTCTTCTTGTAGCGCTTCGCGTAGGACGGGGGAGTTTTTTCCCTTTGCGGGCTCCGTACATCCCGCCCCTGCGCCGGCCTGCCCCTCCCTTTCCCGTCCCGCCGTCTCCTTCAAAAGGGGGGCGGTGCCGGCCGCCATTTTGGAAGCGGGCAAGCGGCGCGGCCTGCCCTGGCGGGACGGTGTTTCCTGGCAGGACCCGGGGCGAGGTGGGGATGGAGAGAAGGGACGAGTCTCCTTGAGCGGTGAAAAGGCATCGCTGAAGTCGTGGCGGCGGTGAGGGGAAAGGTAGCGAAGAAGGAGGCGGTGCCCGGAGGCAAGATGTCGGTTGCAGCCTCAGCCGATACGGCGGCGCGGCGGGGTCAGTGCGGTTGGCGGGAAGGACTCAGACCGCGCTTGACGCTGAGGAGCGGTCGAGACACCCGGGAGCTGGGACACCGACCGCCGCTATGCACGTCGTAAAGCGAGGTAGGAGGGATCCGCCGCCGCGGGGGGCACAGGCGGAGCACGGGGGATTCCCTCGGCATCCAGGGGAGGGGATGGGGTCACCCTCTCGTCGGGGGGGGGGTCCGCTCTGATGGCACCGAGTGTGGGGGGATGGGGTCACCCTCTCTGCTTTGGGGGACCCCTCACGGCACCTGATGTGAGGGGTCGGGATCCTCTCGACTTTGAGGGGGTTCCTCTCATGGCACTTTGTGTGAGGGGGCAGGAACTCCTGTTTTAGGGGTTGCCTTTCATGGCACCTTTTGGGAGGGAAAGGGACCCCTTCTCTTTTAGGGGGTGTCCCTCGGGTTTGGGGTGGGGGTGGAATCCCGCTCATAGCACCTGCTGTGAGGGCATTCCATGCCCTCAGCTTGGGGGGGGTCCCTTTCTTTTTTGGGGGGGTCTCTCTCATGGCATCTGATTTGAGGGATGGGGCCCCCTCTTCCTGGGGGGTCCCTCTCATGGCATGTACCTCTCCCTTCTGTTTTGGGGGGGCTCTTTGTGACACTGAGTGTGGAAGGATGAGATCCTCTCTTCTTTGGCGGCAGCTTGCATGGCACCAAGTGCGAGGGGCTAGCACCCCGTCTGCACCGGGGGGACCCCGCAGGGAGGGACCTCTGCCCATGACACCAAGAGTGAGGGGTGAGGCCCCTCAATTTGCTCTGGGGCACCTTCCTCACCATGACAATGAGCTTTGGGCTTGCTTCCCCACACCCTTGATCAAAGGAAAGTGCTCAGCCAGAGGAGGGATCCCCAGCCTTTGGGGGGCAGGGGGGCTGGCCCTCAGTTCCCTATTTCTGCAGCGCTGGTCCTGAGAAGTGGGTTTTCCCAGGTTTTTAGGGGTATTGGCGTGGGAATTTCTTGGCCCTGTTTTTCTCTACTGCTCTGAGCCTCTTGAGCGAGGGATCCCACCTAGAGTGGATCTGCAGCGAGACCGTGTCAGGGCGGAGGGACGGCCCCTCTCGGCCAGAGCAGAGAACTAGAGCAGGCTGTCCTCCCGCCCCGAGTTCCCCCAGGAGAGGGTGGGCTCCTGGGGTGGGGTGCTGGGCAGGGGGTGCTGTGTTTAACTCTGGGGTGTAACGGGAGCCGTGGCCTCTCCCGCAGACGGGCGCCAGGAGCGCGTCATGTTTGACAAGATCACGTCGCGCATCCAGAAGCTCTGCTATGGCCTCAACGCCGACTTTGTCGATCCCGTGAGTTTGCCCTTCCCCAGCTGTCCTGTTCTCTGCCCCTCGTGGTGATCACAGAGGAATTGTCATGTGGGGAAAGACCTCTGAGGTCACCACATCAAACGGTCAATCCCCACCCCCCCAAAAAAGCCGCATGTCCTGAAGTGACTTCTCTACACGGTGTTTAAATACCTTTAGGGATGGTGACTCCACCACCTCCCTGGGCAGCCTGACCACTCTTTCAGTAAAGAAATTCTTCCTAATATCCAATCTATACCTCCCCTGGCTCAACTTCAGGCCATTTCCTCTTGTCCTGTTGTCATTCCCTTGGGAGAAGAGGCCAACACCCACCTCAGCCCAGGGAGCTGCAGAGAGCAGTGAGCTCTCCCCTCAGCCTTCTCTGCTCCAAACTGAACAATCCCAGTTCTATCAGCCTTTCCTCACAGGACTTGTTCTCCAGGTGATCTCTGCTAAAAGCCAGCCCTGGTGGGAAGGTCTGACCCAGTTATTCTCCAGGTGGCCTGTGCAGGAGCCATGGCAAATCCATTCATCATGTGTTGCTTCTAATTGTGTTCTGAGTTTGTTTTTTTCCTTTGCAGATATGGAGTGTGAGGCTGTGGTGGAGGTACACCAGTTTACCTGTTGTGAATTGCTTTTACCTCCAACACTGCTGAAGCAGTTGAGCTGCTTGTGCTTAAAGAAAGAGTTGTTTGTTGCTCCAACTCCTTTGTTTTGATTCTGGGAGGTTGCTCTCCATTTTGATCTGCAAGACTTGGGCAGTACTAGATAGAAAGTAGCTCTTGATCTTCCCTTAATAAAGCAGGGGGTTTTTCTGCCTGCCAGAACCCCCCTTGTCATTAGAATGTCCCTGGTTTGGGTTTTTGAGCTGTGCAGGATTGGGAGTGCACGTTGATCCCACCTCTGTAAGTGCCACTGTGCACAACTCTCTCCTGGATCTGTTGATCTCTGAGATGTTTACTCAAGTGTTCAGACCCAGTCTGTTCATTTGGAGCTGCCAACTTAGGCCCTTCCCATCTTCAATATCAAAGGATGTTTTTGTGTCTTGAGCTGCTTCTGTACCATATTTGATGTTCATTCTGCAGCAGCAGCTCCTGCTCTTCAGCTGCAGAGTGAGCAGCGGAGGAGTGTCAGTGACTTGGTTCCTGAAGCACAGAGTGAGCTCAGTGACACAGACAGAAGCAAGATTCCTGACTCCTAATACCCCTCTTTTAATAATAGAACTGATCTTATATGCATTCTTATTTCTTCTGCAGTAGGGTGGGACACCTCTCTCCCTGGAATTGAGTTTCTCCTTTTGAACTTGCACCTCCTTGTGCCAGCTGCTCTACAAGCTGTTACTAAACCCCCCCCCCCAACCCAATGTGCTGACTTTCCAAGTAACACCTCTGGGTTTTCATAGAATCATAGAATGGTGAAACCTGGAAGGGACCTTAAAGCTCATCAGATTCCACCCCCCCTGCTATGAGCAGGGACACCTCCCACCAGCCCAGGCTGCACAAGCCTCATCCAACCTGGCCTTGAACACCTCCAGGGAGGGGGCAGCCACAGCCTCCCTGGGCAACCTGTTCCAGCTTTCCTGGAGCCCCTTCAGGCACTGGAAGGTGCTCCAAGGTCTCCCTGGAGCCTTCTCTTCTCCAGGCTCAACACCCCCAACTCTCCCAGCCTGTCTCCAGAGCAGAGCTGCTCCAGCCCTTGGATCATCTCCATGGCCCTTCTCTGGCCCCTCTCCAACAGCTCCATGTCTCTCCTGTGCTGAGGGCTCCAGAGCTGGACACAGCACTCCAGGGGGGTCTCACCAGAGCAGAGGGGGACAATCCCTTCCCTGGCCCTGCTGGCCTCACTTCTGTTGCTGCAGCCCAGGACACAACTGCCCCTCTGGGCTCCAACAGTCACTGGGGGCTCATGTCCAGCTTCTCATCTCTTCCTACCCCCAAGTCCTTTTCCTCAGAGCTGTTTTAGATCCATTCTCCCCCCAGCCTGGATTTGTGCCTGGGGTTGCACCGACCCATGTGCAGGACCTTGCTGAACTTAATGAGGTTGGCACTGGCTCACCTCTCAAGTCTTGTGGGGCTCTTGGCACTCCCAGTGCCTTTGGCAGTTACCACATTAGGTCAGACCTCTTCAGTGAAGGATCTGCTCTTTCTGGTAGGGATCCATCCTTGAGAGAAAAGCAGGAAATTCTTCAGAGGTGGTAGGTGCAAAAGTCTTCACATGAAATGTCACAACTGGCGGATGAAGATCAGGTTAAGCCATGAAGCAAAAGCCATTGTCTCCCTTCCAGGGCTGGGGGTTCTTTGCTGTTGTCACAGCATAATTTTAAGCAGAGCACTTCGATGTCCCATCAGGGCATTTCTGAAGTCAGGCTTCATTTGGAGATTCAAAACTTCCAAGCCAGCAGGATTTTAATTTCACTTTTCTCCCTATGAACTTTGCTGCTACTCTTGTAGCCTGAGAGAACAGAGTCTCCTCTCTAGTCTCTGCAGAGGAAAAAAAACCTGTCACAGAGTCCCAGCGTGGTGGGGTGGGAAGGGACCTCTGGAGATCACCCAGTCCAACCCCTGCCAGAGCAGGGTCACCTCCAGCAGATCCCACAGGAACACGGCCAGAGGGTTGGGGATGTCTCCAGAGAAGGAGACTCCACAGCCTCTCTGGGCAGCCTGTCCCAGGGCTCTGCCACCCTCACAGGCAAGAGGTTCCTCCTCATGTTCAGCTTGACCCTCCTGTGCTCCAGCTTGTGCCCATGGCCCCTTGTCCTGTGCCTGGGCACTGCTGAGAAGAGCCTGGTCCCACCCTCCTGACACCCCCTGGAGATACTGATCAGCCTTGATTATAAATGATGATTCATGATTCTGGATTGACAGTTTCTGCTTTCTTCACTCTTTCCTCTCTTTCCCTCCTGCTCCAATCTCACTGTGAAGTTTCAGTCAGTTCTTCCCCGGGGGGGTTGGTGTCTTAATTTGCTCTTCTGCTCAAGCAGAGTGACCGGTGCTGTCTGCAGCCGAGCACACCTGAAGTGATGGAGACATCAGGATTTATGTCCCCCCCCCCCAACAGGCAGCTAACCTCCAGAATGTCCCTTTTTCAGGCCCAGATCACCATGAAGGTGATCCAGGGGCTGTACAGTGGTGTCACCACGGTGGAGCTGGACACTCTGGCTGCTGAGACGGCCGCCACCCTGACCACCAAGCACCCTGACTACGCCATCCTGGCCGCCCGGATCGCCGTCTCCAACCTGCACAAGGAGACCAAGAAAGTGTTCAGTGGTGAGGCTCTTTGGGGGCACCCGGGGGGCAGTTAGTCAGGAAGGGAGTGGGAGTTTTAAGAGGGTATAAATATGGAAATCTCTTCCTTCAGCAGGAGCTCCTAAGTACCCAGGCTAACTGGAAATGCCATGGAGATGAAAAGCCTGAGTTCCAGGCATGTCACAGGGAGAAATGAAATGGCCTGTTTTGTGAGAAGGATCTGGATAAATAGATTGATGAAGAATGTAACTGACTGGAATTAGGCTGCACCCAATTTCTTTCCTATGTATTATGTGTTAGAGATTCTGTAAAAAAAAAACACCCCAACCTTGTAAGAGAATTTGCATTTTGAATTGAAGGGGTTTAGTGACAGAACCAAGCAGGTACCAGAGCAGCTGCGTGTGTTGAGCTGAGGGGCTGTTGCAGAGGCCAGCTGGGCCTGCCTGTGAACTCCTTGAAAACAAAGGGCTGCTGATGCATGTCCTGCTGACACACCTTTCTGTTGCAGATGTGATGGATGATCTCTACAACTACATCAACCCTCACAATGGGAAGCACTCCCCCATGATCTCCAAAGAAACTCTAGACATAGTTTTGGCCAACAAAGATGTATGTAACTTGTTTTTTTCACTTCCAAGTTTTAAAAAATTCAGTGAGCTAGGTCAGGTCATTTTATTTTTCATATTTTTAAGTAAGCCATGTTTGTTCTAGGACAAGAAGCCAATGCAGAAACCAGTGTAGGTGGTAACTGCTCTGTTCTGCAGAGCCAAAGAAAGAATAGAGGAATTTCCTTCATGTAAGGATGTTTCTGTTGTAGAGTCTGTTTTCTTGGATGTCCTGATAGTCATGAGCAGCACAGATTAACGTGGGAAAAAGCACCTTTTGGTGTAGTGACCTGTTTAGTGTGCAGAGAAGGGAGGGGAGATCTTGGGTGTCTGATTTCAAGTTGCTCCAGATCTGTGTTCTCACAGGGAATTCACATTCTGTTCTGATTCTATCTGGTGTTCCTTGGTGTCCAGTTGGACTCCAGTAACATGTAGCCAACGATTGTGCTTTGTACTTGGGGGGGAAAAAAGGGTGCAGTTGTTGTTGCAAGCTAAGAGCTCTTCGTGCTTTTCCCTGATCTGATCCCTGTTCCCTGGGCCTTTGAGGCCAGAAGTTCCAGACAGAGGTAGCATTGTTACACCTGAATGTGAGGCACCAAAAATCTGACTGTAAATGTGATTTTTCTCTCCTCTCAGCGCCTGAATTCTGCCATTATCTATGACAGAGACTTCTCCTACAACTATTTTGGTTTTAAGGTAAAAAGCACATTGCTCATGAGAACAGGGACTGCTGTTTGGGCATTGCTCTGGAGCTGAGCCTTTTGGGAAGGGTGGCAATACTTGGAAAATCATCTGGATTTGGCCAAGGGGGCTCTGGGGTAGGTGGGACATTAGTGGGTTTGTAAAAAAAACAGAGCTCCTGCTCGAGGTAGTTGCCTGGCTGGATGAATCATGTGCTTCCATCTGGGCTCCACTGCTGGAACATCTTCCCCACAGCCAGTCCAGGCTGCTGTGCCCCCACCATCTGCTCCCGTGCTGTTCCTTGCTGAGTTGTGTAGGGCTCTCCAGAGGGTTTGCTGCAGAATGGCTGGCTGCTCCATAGCTCTTCAGGTGGTTCTTGTGGATCTCTGGGGGGCTCTGCCTGGAGTTTCCATCCACACTCCTGAAGGGGTGCCTTCTGCTCTGGGGGAGGGAGTTTGCAGTGAGGAAACAACTCATGTGTGGAAAGAGCAGAGACAGCGTAGGCAAGGGTGGGGATGGGGACCTTGGAGAGGGGTTTGTGCTCCTGGATGTGCATAAATCTGCAATTCCTGTCACCCCTCCTCTAATGGCTGCTGGCATCCATTAGGAACAAGCTTAGAAGGCATCTGCTGAGCTTGTAGCTTTGCCACATTTGTCATTTTGTGTGTTCAACCCCCAGCACGGCCGGTTGTGGGTTGGGTTGTCTGAAAAGGATTGTCCTGGAGTGGTTAATAACCCTCTGAGGAGGGATGGGGCTGTGGAGAGCAAGCACTCCCCTGGCTTCTAGGGGCAGCCTTGGCTTCTGCTCAGGACAGTAGGGGAGTCCCCATCCCTGGAGGGGTTTCCAAGCTGTGTTGATGTGGTGCTGAGAGACATGGGTCAGTGGTGGCCTTGGCAGGGCTGGTTAACAGTTGGACTCAATGCTCTTAAAGGTCTTTTGGTCTTTTCCAACCAAAACTATTCCATGATTCCTGATTGACTGGGGGTGGGAAGGTAGTGTTGACCCTTGTGGCTGTGGGCTCCACTACTGCTCCATCACTCACAGCAGAGTCCTCAGGGCTGGAATCTGACAGGGGGCTCAGGGGGTTTTTAGTTGTTAGTGAGCAACCTGGTCTAGTGGAACGGGTTGGAATGAGATGATCTTCAAGGTCCCTTCCAACCCAACCCATTCCATGATTCTGTGGTTGGGTGCAGGGTTGGTGCTTCTCCTGGAGGATGAAGATGCTCGAGCTGGGAGTTAATAGGACTCTTTTCTTAAACTGACATCTGCCTGTCTACTAAAATGCCTTTTCTCTCTTTTCAAAGACTCTGGAGCGCTCCTACCTGCTGAAGATCAACTCAAAAGGTAAGAACTGCCTGTACCAGCCCAGGTGTGATTCTCTGAGCTGCCTCGGGGAAGCTGTGCCTGCCCCATCCCTGGCAGTGTTGGATGGGGCTTGGAGCACCCTGGTCTGGTGGGAGGTGTCCCTGCCCATGGCAGAGGTAGAGCTGGATGAGCTTTAAGGTCCCTTCCAACCCAAACCAATTTGGGGTTCTATGACTCCCTGGCCAGGAGAGTGCACTAAAGGCCTCTTGAGGTTCCTTCCAGCCTGAATTATTCGGTGTTTCTATGAAAACATTGCACGTTGTTTGCAGCTTGTGGCTGTCACCTCCACGCCTGCCTGCTCTAGTTGGTCATGTCATCCTGACACTCTTTTTCCCCCTGGCTGTTGGTGCCCAGTGGCTGAGCGACCCCAGCACATGCTGATGAGGGTCTCTGTGGGGATCCACAAACACGACATCGACGCTGCCATCGAGACCTACAACCTGCTGTCCGAGCGCTGGTTCACCCACGCCTCCCCCACGCTCTTCAACGCCGGCACCAACCGGCCCCAGCTCTCCAGGTACATCTGCCTTCCAGCTGTGCTGCATGCAGAGCTGGGCAGAGGGGAGGTTTTGAAGATGGGGTCTGTTCCAAGGAGATGCTCTGACAACTTCTAGGAACTTTAAGAACTGGAATGGGTTGCCCAGGGAGGTTGTTGATGTGCCCTCTCTGGAGGTTTTTAAGGCCAGGTTGGATGAGGTTTTGTGCAACCTGGTCTAGTGGTGGGGCTCCCTGCTCATGGCAGGGGGGTTGGAACTTGGTGATCTTTAAGGTCCCTTCCAGCCTTAGTGATCCTGTGTAAGGGCAGTAGCTGGGATTCAGTGATAGTTTTCTGAAGTTTTGGGAGGCTGCTGTCACATGGAACTTGTGCAGTCCTTGGGGAAGAATACATGAATGTCTTCAAGCTTCTAAAGCAGATGGAAATGTTACCATGGCTGTCTTTGAGTTGGAAAGTGACTTAGGGGCATAGTCTTCTGTAGATTGATTTTATAATCTTGGAAACTGTTTTCTAAAGCATGATGAAAGTAGCAAGGATGACTGACAGGATTTAAAAACTGTTTTTCTCTGGTAATGCCACCCACCTGCAGTATTGTGTCCAGCTCTGGGGTTCCCAACACAGGAAGGACATGGAGCTGTTGGAGAGAGTCCAGAGGAGGCCCCAGAGATGATGGGAGGGCTGGAGCAGCTCTGCTCTGGAGACAGGCTGGGAGCGTTGGGGGTGTTGAGCCTGGAGAAGAGAAGGCTCCAGGGAGACCTTGGAGCACCTTGCAGTGCCTGAAGGGGCTCCAGGAAAGCTGGGGAGGGGCTTTGGCCAAGGGCAGGGAGGGATGGGCCCAGGGGGAAGGGTTTCCAGCTGGAAGAGGGGAGCTGGAGATGAGATGGGAGGGAGAACTTGTGTGCTGTGAGGGTGGGGGAGAGCCTGGCCCAGGTTGGCCAGAGAAGCTGTGGCTGCCCCATCCCTGGCAGTGTTGAAGGGCAGGTTGGATGGGGCTTGGAGCAGCCTGGGCTGGTGGGAGGTGTCCCTGCCCATGGCAGGGGGTGGGACTGGATGATCTTTAAGGTCTCTCCAACCCAAACCAGTCTGGGGTTCCATGACCACAGGTACCAGTGGTACAACTCTTGCTTGTCATGATTCCTAAAACTATTGTTGATTCCACTTTGCAGCCTCTGTCGGTTCATTCATTTGCTTTGTGTAGCACAGTAAAGGTTGAGTGTCTACCCCTGTATTTCTGCAGCCCTGCTGAAACACCCCTTGACTTTTCTTCCTTTTAATCTTTGTGTGCTCAAGCTGTTTGTCTTCATTAGTTGCTTCCTGCTGTGCATGAAGGACGACAGCATCGAGGGGATCTACGACACCCTCAAGCAGTGCGCGCTCATCTCCAAGTCTGCCGGCGGGATCGGCCTGGCCGTGAGCTGCATCCGAGCCACGGGCAGCTACATTGCTGGGGTGAGGGTGCTGAGGGTGCCCCCAGCAGGGGCTTCACCTTCTGCTCTCAGGAAATCTCTGTATTTCAGCTGCCAAATCAATGCTGCTTCTGCCGAGTCAGTTTTACTCAGCAGTCTCAGTCTAGCTCCATAGTCCTTCCTCTTTCAGTGTGCTCCGAGGCAAGAAGGGTGGTTTTCCTCAGTGTTTTGGTTTCCTAATAGAAGTCCTTCCAAAAAGGGGATCTTATTCCAGTGTTTGATCAGACAACTCCAGCTTATTGATGTCATAGCAGCCTTTTAAGTATCAACCCTTTTCCTTTTTTTATGTTTAAGTGCTCAGGATCATCTGGGGGTGTGTTTGGGTTTTTATGTCACAGTGCATGTGACCCCTGTAATTTAGCTCACATTATGTAGAGGAAACAAGTTAGGAGGTACATTTATTAACTTTTAATTAACGTTTTATTAACTTTTTTTGGGGGGCTGGAGCAACTCTCCTATGAGGACAGGCTGAGAGAACTGGCTGTGTTCAGTCTGGAGAAGACCCCAAGGAGCCTTGGAGCACCTTGCAGTGCCTGAAGGGGCTCCAGGAAAGCTGGGGAGGGGCTTTGGCCAAGGGCAGGGAGGGCTGGGCCCAGGGGGAAGGGTTTCCAGCTGGAAGAGGGGAGCTGGAGATGAGATGGGAGGGAGAACTTGTGTGCTGTGAGGGTGGGGAGAGCCTGGCCCAGGTTGGCCAGAGAAGCTGTGGCTGCCCCATCCCTGGCAGTGTTGAAGGGCAGGTTGGATGGGGCTTGGAGCAGCCTGGGCTGGTGGGAGGTGTCCCTGCCCATGGCAGGGGTGGCACTGGATGGGCTTTAAGGTCCCTTCCCACCCAAACCAGTCTGGGATTTGATGAGCTCTTGAGCTCTGGGACTAATAACTGTTATATACATTTTTGTCTATTTAAAGGAAAAGATGGGGAAAGGGGCTACCAGAAATCTGCTTGGGGTGGTCTGTTCCCAGCTTTCAGTCTGAGAGTTTTGCAGGCTGCTGGAAGACCTGCAGAAATCAGCCACATCTTGTCAGGCAGTTGCTTTTCAGTGTTGATGTTCTTCCTGTGCCTCTGCAGACAAATGGGAATTCCAATGGGCTTGTTCCAATGCTGAGGGTCTACAACAACACTGCCCGTTATGTGGATCAAGGTGGAAACAAGGTACTGGCTCTCCTTTGAATTTGGGTCTTGAGGGAGCCTCAGTTCAAAGAGGTTCTGAAAGGTGGACCTGGTCACATCAGTGAGCTGACAAAGTGTTTGGAGATGACACAGAATGAAAATAGGGCATTTTCCACTTGTTGATATTCTGGTGTTCACCTTTGTGCATTTTGTCATGCAGGAATGTCTTTTGGTGTGTGTCTGCTGCTTGATGACCATGTGTTCTGTCAGCCTCTTCTGCTTGTTGTTGGCCACTCTTTGAATGCCCTGTAGTGAGTTCAGGTGTGAGACTGTAGAAGGCTCCTTGATCCTTCCTTCACATGGTTCAGAAGTCAATGGAGACATGACATGGCACACAAGTCCATGGGACCTGAGGGGATTCATCCCCAGCTTCTGAAGGAACTGGTGGATCAAGTTGCAAAGCCTCTGTCCATCATACTTGAGAAGTCTTGGCAGTCTGGTCAAGTTCCCACTGACTGGAAATGAGGAATCATAAACCCCATGTTCAAGAAGGGAAAAAAGGAAGACCCAGGGAAGTACAGGCCAGTTGGCCTCACCTCTGTGCCTGGCAAGGTCATGGAGCAGATCCTCCTGAAGGCTTTGCTAAGGCACATGGAAAGCAAAGGGTTGGTTGGTGGCAACCAACGTGGCTTCACCAAAGGCAAATCCTGCCTGACTAATTTCGTGGCCCTTCTACCAGGATGTCATGGTATCGGTGGAGAAAAGAAGAGCAACTGATGTCATCTCCCTGGACCTGTGCAAAGCTTTGGGCACTGTCCTACATGCCATCCTGGTATGAAACTGGAACAGTACAGATTGGATGGACCACTTGTTGGGTAAGGAACTGGCTGGATGGTCCCACTCAGAATGGTGATCTGTGTCCAGATGGAGACCTGTGAGGAGTGGTGTTCCCCAAGGGTTGGTACTGGGACCAGTGCTGTTTGACATCCTTGTTGGTGACATGGACAGTGGGATCGATGCCCCCTCACCAAGTTTGCTGGTGACACCAAAGTGTGTGGTGAGGTGACACCCTGGAGGGATCCATCCAGAGGGACCTTGACAGGCTGGAGAGGTGGGACTGTGCAAACTGCATGAAGTTCAACAAGGCCAAGTGCAAGGTCCTGCACCTGGGTTGGGGTGATCCCAGGCACAAATACAGGCTGGGGGAGAATGGATCAAAAACAGCCCTGAGGAGGAGGAGGACCTGGGGGTGATGGTGGATGAGAAGCTCAACAGGAGCCAGCACTGTGCACTGGAGCCCAGAACCCACCTGTGTCCTGGGCTGTGTCACCAGCAGCGTGACCAGCAGGGCCAGGGAGGGGATTGTCCCCCTTTGCTCAGCTCTCGTGAGACCCCACCTGGACAACTGTCCAATTCTGGATAAGAAGGACGTGGAGCTCATGGAGAGAGTCCAGAGAAGGGCCACGAAGATGATCCAAGGGCTGGAGCAGCTCTGCTCTAGAGACAGGCTGGGAGAGCTGGGGGTGTGCAGCCTGGAGAAGAGAAGGCTCCAGGGAGACCTTGGAGCACCTCCCAGTGCCTGAAGGGGCTGTGCTGGTGTTGGATGTGGGGTGGGTTTGGCTGTGGGGAGGGGCCCCAGGGGTGGCTCCTCTAAGAAGCTGAAAAGCTCCCCCAGCTCCAAACCCTGGGCCAAGGCCTGGTCGTTAGACAATGGATGCACCTCCATGATTAACACAGGAAAGAAGGAAACCTGAGAGGGGAGAGCAGTGCTGGAGCAGAAGTTAGGAAGGTTGGTGAGGAAAGAGAGGGAAGAAGTCCCCCTGCAGAAGGCAGCTTGTCCCCCTGCAGCCATGGAGGAGCACGGCAGAACGTCCCCTGAAGGAGCACAGTGGGGTAAATGTGGACCTGCAGCCAGGAGGACCTCGTGCCAGGGGAGGTGACTGTTCCCCAAGCAGCCCACGGCTCTGTGGGCAGCCCGTGCTGGAGCAGCTCCTGAGGGACTGCACCTGGTGGGAGGGACTCACGGAGAGGTTCATGGAGGACTCTTTCCCATGGGATGGACCCCATGGGGAAGCAGAAGAGGACTGTGAGGAACCCTCCCTGAAGGGGAAGGAGCAGCAGGAAGCAACCAACTGTGGACTCACTCTGAACTCCATCCCTGTCTCCCTGTGCTGCTGGGGGGAAGGAGGGAGAGAAATGGGGAACAAAGTGATTTAGGCCTGGGAAGAAGGGAGGGGTGGGGTGAGGTATTTAAGCTCTGCTCTTTGTTTTGTCTGTGTCCTTGTGCATTGGATTAGTGATAAATTATTTTTCTCCAAGTTGAGTGTGTTTTGCCTGTGACAATAATTGGTGAGTGAGTGAACCTTCCTTGTCTTTGTCTGGACCCACAAGCTTCTCGTTGGCCTTTGTCCTCCCCATCCCACAACAGGGGGTGGTGAGTGAGCAGCCATGTGGTTCTCTCTTAGTTTGGCCAAGCCCACAACACTGCCCCATCCCTGGCAGTGTTGAAGGGCAGGTTGGATGGGGCTTGGAGCAGCCTGGGCTAGTGGGAGGTGTCCCTGACCATGGCAGGGGGTGGGACTGGGTGAGCTTTAAGGTCCCTTCCAACCCAAACCAGTCTGTAATTCTATGACATGATAACTAAACCTAAGATTTGTCACGCTCCTGTTAATACACAGGAAATAAATTTTTTGGTACTAAATTTTTATGGAGAACCTGGAACTAGAACCTGGCCCAGTGTCAGTAAGTGGGAGCAGCAGTAATGCAAAGAAGCTCATGGAGATGGCCTCAGTGAGGCTGTGAAACAAAGCTCCAGTTAGTTTAGGGTGCAGAGTGTGCTCAGGAGCAGTGCAGGAGATCTTATTGTCAAGGGCAATTTGTTCTGATCTTGACTATGTTTTACATACCAGAGACCTGGGGCTTTTGCCATCTACCTGGAGCCGTGGCACTTGGACATCTTTGAGTTCCTTGACTTGAAGAAGAACACTGGAAAAGAAGAGCAGCGAGCCAGAGACCTTTTCTTTGCCCTCTGGATTCCTGATCTCTTCATGAAGCGAGTTGAGACCAACCAGGTAAGAAGCTTGATTGGTGCAGAGTGGGCATGTGAATGGAGAACCCAGTGACCTGCCCTGGGATGGAGGTCACAGAGAGCTGCAGAGCTTCTTCCTGGCAGCAAAGGAGCTTCCTGAAAGAGCTGCTGCACCTTCTCTGAGGACCAAGCTGTGCAGGGAGACAACAGAATGGAGAACTCCAGTGGGATCCTTGGCCTCAGTGCTTCATCTTGCAGCCTGTGACTTACGTGCTGTTACATGACATTTTCACTCTGGAGTTCCCTTAAAACACCAAGATCTCAGGAAATCGCCCTTCATGTGACTGCTTGGATGTGCTTGGGTGTGGGCTCTGTCTTGAGAACCAGTCATTTCAGGACGAAAAACAGTTTGGTCATAAATGTTCATAAAATGAATCTGTAAATAACTCTTGACTCCTCTGCTGACCACCTTCCCCAGCTGGCAGAGCTGGTTCCTTGTTGTCCAGGCTGGGAAGTGCAGGTTGCATGTTCCTGTTGACAGCAGGGGCTGCTGAGGAACCTGAGTACCTCTCATTAACAGGGGGCCTGAAGATTTTCTCTGAATATTTTTCCTTCTGACAGGACTGGTCCTTAATGTGTCCCAATGAGTGTCCTGGCCTAGATGAGGTTTGGGGAGAGGAATTTGAGAAACTCTATGAGAGGTAAGAAAAGTGACTAGACTTGTTAAGTAGTGCTTGGTTGTTCACAGAACAGGCCTTGTGTGGTGTCTGGGAGCCAGAGCTCAGGTTTGTGATGTTGGCTCCTTAGTGGTCAGTGAGTTCCATTATCAGACTGATAAAAGGACAAAAATGGGGAATGTTGACTTCCCATTTGCTTCAAACTGTGACCTGCTCGAGACACAACTGTGTATAAGTGATTGTTTCAGCTTGTCAGAGGGAAATTATCAAGTGATCCCTGCTTAAAGTGGTCGATGGAGTCTATCTGAACAAATTAGGTAGGATGATGTGGCCAGCAGGTCATGGGGGGTGATTGTCCCCCTCTGCTCTGTGCTGGTGAGACCCCACCTGGAGAACTGTGTCCAGCTCTGGAGGCCCAAAAACAAGAAGGACACGGAGCTGTTGGAGCAAGTCCAGAGGAGGCCCTGGAGATTATGTTGGGGGTGTTGAGCCTGGAGAAGAGAAGGCTCCAGGGAGAGCTTGGAGCACCTTGCAGTGCCTGAAGGGGCTCCAGGAAAGCTGGGGAGGGGCTTTGGCCAAGGGCAGGGAGGGCTGGGCCCAGGGGGAAGGGTTTCCAGCTGGAAGAGGGGAGCTGGAGATGAGATGGGAGGGAGAACTTGTGTGCTGTGAGGGTGGGGAGAGCCTGGCCCAGGTTGGCCAGAGAAGCTGTGGCTGCCCCATCCCTGGCAGTGTTGAAGGGCAGGTTGGATGGGGCTTGGAGCAGCCTGGGCTGGTGGGAGGTGTCCCTGCCCATGGCAGGGGGGTTGGATCTCGATGATCTTGAAGGTCCCTCCAACCCAAACCACTCCATGATTCAAATTTCAGTTTCCTTTGAACAGGGACCGTTCAGACTTCACACAGTTCAGAAGTGAGCAGGTTCTTGCCTGCCCCAGAGCCTGATGTTGTGTTCAAAGGGCCTGTCTGTCACTGGTGTTTCTGGGGAGGCTGGGGATGCTGATGCCCCGTGTGCCCTGTTGCAGCTACGAGCAGCAGGGCCGTGCCCGGCGGGTGGTGAAGGCCCAGCAGCTCTGGTACGCCATCATCGAGTCGCAGACCGAGACAGGCACCCCCTACATGCTCTACAAGGACTCCTGCAACCGCAAGAGCAACCAGCAGAACCTGGGGACCATCAAAAGCAGCAACCTGTGCACAGAAATCGTGGAGTATACCAGCAAGGATGAGGTGGGTGGAGAAGAGGAACTTGTAGTGTTTATCATCAGTGGAAAAGATCTTGAAGACCATCCAGTCCCACTGTTCCCCCAGCCCTGCCAAGGCCACCACTGACCCATGTCCCTCAGCACCACATCTCCAGGGCTTGGAAACCCCTCCAGGGATGGGGACTCCAGCCCTGCCCTGGGCAGCCTGGGCCAGGGCCTGACAACCCTTGCCAGGCAGAAATTGTTCCCAAGATCCGATTTAGGAAAGCTGTGGCTGCTCCTGTTGCAGCTTCCTAGAATCTGCCTGACTGGCTGGGGAAGGGAGCAGGCAGCCAAGAAAACACTGGGAATGTTTTGAGCTCCTGCCCTGACTCTGGGGGTGGGTTTCCCCTCCCTTGCCACTCCTGGGGAGGACTTGGTATAAAACATGATACCCACCAAAGTGAACCTCTGGAAGCTTGAGGGAGAAGGGAGTCCTTTGGCTTGCTGATAGCTGATGGAAGCATCTTTTAAGCGATGGTGGAGTAAAGCCATGCCCCTCTCACCCCCAAACTTGCATTTCAGGAACAATTCCCCCTGAGTTCCCTGGGTACCACCCTGGTGTTGGTGCTGTGGGGATGTTGCACCACAGCATTGCTAACAAAGGCGAAGGGAGGATGTAGAAATGAGATGGTGCTGCTGCACCATGGAGCCTTCCTAGTGCAGGGAAGCTCCTGAGGCTGTGGTGACTGAAGCTCAGTTTCTACTCCCTGAGCTGCTGGGAGCTCTTTAGCTCACACTCTGGCATATTCATCAAGTCCTGAGCAGTCTAGAGGAGGTGGAGAGCCATCTTGCCTGCCTGCACTGCAGAAGAAATCTTAGCTGACTTGTTAAAATTCCCCTGGGGTGGGAAATAGTGTTAAAAAACCACCCAGAAGGTGCCCTGATACAGCCTGGATCTTGTTTGAGATCACCTGCTGGTTCTGACAGCACAAGAAGTGGTTTGTGTAAGGATTGTCCAAGCCAGAGGACTGAATTTTTATGGTGATACTGATTTCTATAAAACCTTTTTGAATTGTTACCCTTTTTATTTCACAACCCATGAGAAAGCCCAGAAGTGAGAAGTGCACTTTCCAGCCTGGCAGGTCGCTCGGTTCTTTGTTTCTGTGTAGTGTGGGTAGAGAGCATGGCCTGGAATGGAGCTGGGCTGTGGGGCAGGGGGTGCTGGCTGGCAGGGCTGTGCTCAGGGTGGTCTCTCCCCAGGTGGCAGTCTGTAACTTGGCCTCCATTGCCCTCAACATGTATGTCACTGCGGAGCACACCTATGACTTCAAGAAGCTGGCTGAGGTCACCAAGGTCATTGTCCGAAACCTCAACAAAATCATCGACATCAACTACTACCCTGTGCCAGAGGTGGGTGCTGAACCCTGCTGGGACTCTGGTGGCAAAGGGCCTGTTGTCCTGGAGCAATCCCAGTTCAGGCTGGGGCAGAAGGAACCAGTGAGGGACTTCTTGGTAAACCTGATTTGGCAAAGAGTTGGGAGCTGTGGGTTGGCAGGTGTGACCTATTGTTGGGGGCTGCTGAAGCTTCAACCCAGAAGGGTTCCTTAGTGAAGCAGTTGTGGAAAAAGACTCCCCTTGAGGTGGGTCTGCACTTGGAATTTTTTTTATGTGTGAGGACCTCAAGGATGCTGAGGGGACTGGAGCATCTACCCTGTGAGGAAAGGCTGAGGGACCTGGGGCTGTTCAGCTGGAGAGGAGGAGACTGAGGGGGGGTCTCCTCAAGGCTGATCAGTATCTCCAGGGGGTGTCAGGAGGGTGGGACCAGGCTCTTCTCAGCAGTGCCCAGGGACAGGACAAGGGGCCATGGGCACAAGCTGGAGCACGGGAGGATCAAGCTGAACGTGAGGAGGAACTTCTTGCCTGTGAGGGTGGCAGAGCCCTGGGACAGGCTGCCCAGAGAGGCTGTGGAGTCTCCTTCTCTGGAGACATCCCCAACCCTCTGGCCGTGTTCCTGTGGGATCTGCTGGAGGGATCCTGCTCTAGCAGGGGGTTGGATTGATGATCTCTAGAGCTGCCCTGCAACCCCACCACGCTGGGACTCTGTGATTCCTATAAAGCACAGAACAGCACTGGGAGCAGAGTGAGAAGAATCCTGGAAAGATCCTGAGAAACTGAAACTTGGTCTTGTTGGTTTTATGCATTTTTGGGACTGCTTTCTGGAGGGAAAGTGGGGGGTGGGTTGGTGGTTGCTGAAGAGGAACGGGAGCAGCATTTGGTGCATTGCAGGGACATAGAAAAGCGAGCAGCAGAGCTGGTGTGTTGTGTTGGAGGAGGAAATAAGCACATGGCCAAAGTGTGAAGCCAAACCTGATGAGGATCAGATCTTTCTGGCATGTACAGTTTGCCTGCATGAGTTTAAATGTCTTCACAGGCCTGTTTTGTCTTGTTTAGTTTTCCAGAAGGTGCTTGGTGTTAATTTCTAAACCGTGGCTCCCTCTGGGTGTCAGGTTGAGGAATTAAAACCAAGAATCACTCCTAACAAACTTCATCTGCGTCCTTGGATTCCTGCCCCACCAAACAGTGGGGAGCTGGGCAGGACTGGGAGGTGGGTTGTTTCTGCAGGAGGCATGGCCCATAAAAGTGCAGGCAATGGTGCTGGTGGAAGTTCCCCCGAGAGGTCCTTTCCAGCTGGACTGATCCCGTGTGGCTCTGGTCACTGTCCCCTTCCCTCCCCGCAGGCTGAGCGCTCCAACAGGCGCCACCGGCCCATCGGCATCGGCGTGCAGGGCCTGGCTGATGCCTTCATCCTGATGAGGTTCCCCTTCGAGAGCCCCCAGGCCCAGCGCCTGAACCAGCACATCTTTGAGACCATTTATTACGGTGCCTTGGAAGCCAGTTGTGAGCTGGCCAAGGAGCAAGGGCCCTATGAAACCTATGAGGGTTCTCCTGTCAGCAAAGGAGTAAGTACCCAGAACATGAGCACCTCTGCTATAGGGACAGGCTGAGAGAGAAGGCTGCAGGGAGAGCTTGGAGCACCTTGCAGTGCCTGAAGGGGCTCCAGGAAAGCTGGGGAGGGGCTTTGGCCAAGGGCAGGGAGGGCTGGGCCCAGGGGGAAGGGTTTCCAGCTGGAAGAGGGGAGCTGGAGATGAGATGGGAGGGAGAACTTGTGTGCTGGGAGGGTGGGGAGAGCCTGGCCCAGGTTGGCCAGAGAAGCTGTGGCTGCCCCATCCCTGGCAGTGTTGAAGGGCAGGTTGGATGGGGCTTGGAGCAGCCTGGGCTGGTGGGAGGTGTCCCTGCCCATGCAGGAGGTGGGTCTGGATGAGCTTTAAGGTCCCTTCCAACCCAAACCAGTCTGAGTCTATGATGTACTATGTGATTTATAAAATATGGAGAAAAGAGCTCCCTGTCTCATTCCCCTGTGTTCCTCAGATTCTTCAGTACGACATGTGGAACGTCACCCCATCTGATCTCTGGGACTGGAAGGCTCTAAAGGAGAAGATTGCCAAGTGAGTCGTGTTGCACACTTTGCATCAGCTGTAAAACACATTCTGTGTGTTCTGACTGACTGAAAACAAAAGATTGGGAGTAAGTGTAAAAATGGTCCTGTGTGTTTCCCCCCTGCCCCAGCAGATCTTTCTTCAAAACTGTTTTCTGGATGCCTGGCTTCCAGTTTTGTTCTTACAAGCCAGAGAGAGCCCACCCCCTAGACTCTGATCTAGCTGAGCTCTTGTTTCTGGGGTCCATCAGCAGACTGGTTGGTGTCCCTCTTAAACCAGTGTAGTGATGAGTGAGACATTTTGGGACCCTTTCCCCACTGACAGGGAGAAGCAGCTGAGCCTTGGAACATCCTGCAGGCAGGAACTGTTGAAGCATGAAGGGCCTGTCATGAGTTTGTTCAATTTGTATGGGTCTGATTTTTAAACTTATTAAATGTGCCTGCTGAGGTCTCAGGCTCTTCCTGGGCTGCCCGTTCTGGTTTTGCCCGAGTGCTGTGGAGTTGTGGAGTGCCTGGCAGACACTTTTTTTCTATGCACACTTTCTCATGACTGAATAATTTGGGAAAGCCTGTAATGAAAGATGAAAATAGCAAAGGTACCAGTTATGCTTCCATGTTGACCCACGTTGCAAGTTCAGTGGAGCTTCCCCTTTTGTACTGCAGGTAACCTGAGGGTTTGCAGGTCGCCCTGAGGTGGGATTTCTGGGTGTGAGCTGAGAGTTCCTTACACTGACCCTGGCAGCTCTCAGCAGACAGTGCCTCACCTGGGCTGTTCCTGGGTCTTCTCTGCCTTGTCTCAGTTGGTTGGACCTGCTTTCTAACCCTTGACTGTCCTTGCTAGATACGGTGTCAGGAACAGCCTTCTCCTTTCCCCAATGCCAACTGCTTCCACTGCTCAGATCCTGGGCAACAACGAGTCCATCGAGCCCTACACCAGTAACATCTACACACGCAGGGTCCTCTCAGGAGAGTTCCAGGTAAGCAAGGCAGCTGTGGGAAGGAGCTTTTCTGTTGCCAGATCCTTTAACTTTCACTGCTAAGGAAGACAAGGTGGAGGTCACACACTTGGTAGCTCAGCCCAGTGAGACACTTATGTTGAAAGCCAAAGCACCCAGGGAACATCTAGCCTGTCCTTGGTCTGTAGTAGGACAGATTTATGTGTTCCACAGCTGTCACGTGCTATATGCAAAATGGTAAAAATTTTGCCTGGAAAAAAAGCCTTGAAGAGGCCTGGAGATGGCCTGCAGGAATATTGGCTGAATGGTTAGGGAAGCTGTTGAAGGGACATGGATGCCATGGCAGGAGTGAGTGAGACCTCAGTGCTGCTTTGCACCCTTCTGAGGAAAGAGCTGTAGGGAAAGCTCTGGAGAGATCTGAAGAGGTGTGTAAAAGCTTTACAGATGCAGAGGGCTCTGTCACTTAGGGAAGAGTATGGAGCAGTTTGGGTTCTGGAGCCTGGGGTCAGCAGAGAGCTCTTGTGAGACAAGGGGAATGTGGTCTGTCCATCCCCCGCGAGGTGTGGCCTCACCCGTGTTAAAGGAAGCACTTTGTTTCCTCCTGCTGGCAGGACGAAGTCAGACACGTGTGGCCAGGTCAGAACAGCAGGTTTGTTAACCTGCCTCACTGGACTCGGGTGCAGGCTGCTGCACAGGGACCCCCTGTCCCAGCAAGCCAGAGTTTGCTGCATTTTCCCTCCCACATAAACAGCCTGTGCCTATTTTGTTTGTTCCCCATCTCACCTCTCACAAAGATCCCTACACCAGAACCCTTCAGACATAAACCAGTGACCATGTCTGGGACTAGGAGTGGATCCAGCAGCATCCAGACTGCTCTGAGAAGTTTAGAATGCAAGGGGGTCCTCTCTGAACCTTGTCACTCAACAGAAGGGCCTTCCTCATCTTTCCCTGGTCCCTGTGCAGATCAGTCAGCCTGTCTCCCCTATCCCTGTATCAATCATTTCCCCTGATCCCCACCTAGGGCACTCCAATCCCAACCCAGCCCCTGCATGTCACTCCCACAGTCACTGACAGTGGACCTTGCCATTGAACTGGTCAGTTGCCCTTTCATAAATCTAGATCAAACCCACCTTTTCCTGGTGTTTTGCCAGTCATTCTTTAAGCAATGTTAGGACCTTCCACTCCTGTCTGTGTCATGGCCCCAGGCTTGATGGCTGTTGATATCCTTAGTGATTCAGGCTGGGGTCAGCAGGCCTGGTAAGCCAAGATCTCTCCTTTTCACATCTTTTCAGGGGAGCTCCAGACACCCCCTTCCACATCTGTGATGTCCAGTGGCTTCTCCCACTGCTGTGTTGCAAGTTCAGCCCCAGGCTGGTGCCAGCCAGACATTGCAGCCAGCCTGCCGTGTCCTGCAGTGGCCAGCAGGGCCTCACGTTTGCTACTGGGTTTGTTTTTTTAACCTTGGGCCTAGTCTCACTCTCTTTGTGCATAGGAGGTGTCCCTGCCTGTGTAGGGGGCTTGGAACTAGATGATCTTTAAGGTCCCTTCCAACCCAAACCAGTCTGTGATCCTCTGATACCTGGATGCTGATGAAGAGGGACAGTCTGTCAGCACGGTGCAAGGTCTCATTTAACAGCCTGTGCACATGGGGATGGGTTTGATCTCTCTGGGAAGGTCAGTAGAACACACAGAGCTTCACTCTTCGGCCTTTACCCCTGGCAGGTTGTAAATCCACACTTGTTGAAAGATCTCACGGAGCAGGGCCTGTGGAATGAGGAGATGAAGAACCAGATCATTGCCCACAACGGCTCTATCCAGGTAGGGGTGAAAAACCAGGGAGAAGGGTGCAGGGATTCCTGCTGGTCTGGGAAGTGCAGGCTGGGGGACTGATGTGCCACACGGGGCTACTGGGGCTACTGAGCCCTGCTGGCTGGGACTGACTGGAAGCCTGGGGAGGGAAAAGTCCAGAGAGGGGCAAGGGAGCTGGGGAAGGGGCTGGAGAACTTGTGAGGAGCAGCTGAGGGAGCTGGGAGTGTTGAGCCTGGAGCAAAGGAGGCTGAGGGGAGACCTTCTGGCTCTGCAACTGCCTGAGAGGAGGTTGGAGCCAGGGGGGGTCGGTCTCTGCTCCCCAGGAACAAGCGACAGGACAAGAGGAACCGGCCTCAAGTTGTGCCAGGGGAGGTTGAGGTTGGATCTTGGGAACAATTTCTGCCTGGCAAGGGTTGTCAGGCCCTGGCCCAGGCTGCCCAGGGCAGGGGTGGAGTCCCCATCCCTGGAGGGGTTTCCAAGCCGTGTAGATGTGGTGCTGAGGGACATGGGGCAGTGGTGGCCTTGGCAGGGCTGGGGGAACTGGGTGATCTTCAAAGTCTTTTCCAACCCAAACAATTCCATGGTTCTATGAAAAGTGGCATGTGTGGCATTGCCATTAAAAACACGAGGGGACGTGTCTGATCTCAGTGGTAATTGGTTCCTGCTGGAACCTGCTGTGGAGAAGCCCAATGGAACTGGACTGCTGATTATTGCTGAACAAACACTGAGTCAGGCTGTGCTGCTTTGGGCAGATTCTGCAAATGTTTGGATTCCTGTTACCATAAAGATCATAAAGGGGTAATTTCATAGCAGGGAGTAGGCTTGAGACAGGAGTAAACAACATCCTGATCCAGGAGCTGCATGTAGAAGAGTCTGGGATGAATCCTTTCTGCTGTGGAGTTGGAAATGCTGCTGTGACTGTGCTTGGAGTCATGCTGACCAAGAAAGGGCGTCCCACTTGTCATGGGTTTTGGGGTGGGTGCCAGCTGCTGGATTGCTTTGTGTAAGACTTCCCAGCCCTTCAGGATGAAACAGCCTTGGCCTGTTTGCAAACAGCTTTTCCTCTCAAATTTCCCAGGATAAGCTGGGGATTCTTTATGCTGGGGAGCTGTCAGATGCAGGATGCTCAGATTCAGTGATAAGGTTCAGCTGCAAAAAGCCCTGGTTCCACTCAGAATCGCTGCAGTCTCAGCAGCTGGTGAAGAATTTGATGTTATAAATACGAACACTTGGGCAGTCCCTGGTGACACTGTCTTGGAAAACTCCTCCTTTTAGAATATACCTGAGATTCCTGATGACTTGAAGCAGCTATATAAGACAGTGTGGGAGATCTCCCAGAAAACTATCCTGAAGATGGCAGCAGACAGAGGAGCTTTCATCGACCAGAGCCAGTCCCTCAACATCCACATCGCGGAGCCCAACTACGGCAAACTGACCAGCATGCACTTCTATGGCTGGAAGCAGGTACCTGGGGGGCAGGGTGGGCTGGGGGCTTGTGCAGGCCAGATAGTGACTGGGGGCTGGTAAGTTCCTTCATGAAAACTTGGTCTGAACAGTTCTCAGAAGGGGAAATGGTCACTCCCTTCCAAGAATCCAGTCTCTTACTGATGGAATATCTCTCCCGAGCAAGAAAGCTGTGGGTGCTTGTGGTGCTGCTCCTGTTAATCCTGAGTGCTGGAGGTCACTGGGAGGCCAGGGCAGTGGGGTGGGCGAGGGGAGGTCGGCCTCAGCAGTGTGGAGGTGGGCTCTGTGGCTTACCTGACCTCCTGCTGCTTCCAGCTCTTAGACTTGTGCTTTCTCTGCACAAGAAGGACACGGAGCTGTTGGAGAGAGTCCAGAGGAGGCGCTGGAGCAGCTCTGCTCTGGAGACAGGCTGGGAGAGTTGGGGGTGTTGAGCCTGGAGAAGAGAAGGCTCCAGGGAGAGCTTGGAGCACCTTGCAGTGCCTGAAGGGGCTCCAGGAAAGCTGGGGAGGGGCTTTGGCCAAGGGCAGGGAGGGCTGGGCCCAGGGGGAAGGGTTTCCAGCTGGAAGAGGGGAGCTGGAGATGAGATGGGAGGGAGAACTTGTGTGCTGTGAGGGTGGGGAGAGCCTGGCCCAGGTTGGCCAGAGAAGCTGTGGCTGCCCCATCCCTGGCAGTGTTGAAGGGCAGGTTGGATGGGGCTTGGAGCAGCCTGGGCTGGTGGGAGGTGTCCCTGCCCATGGCAGAGGTGGGACTGGGTGAGCTTTGAGGTCCCTTCCACCCGAACCATTCCATGAGTCTGTGGTTCTGCTCTGCAGGGTCTGAAGACTGGCATGTACTATCTGAGGACAAAACCAGCTGCCAACCCCATCCAGTTCACCCTGAACAAAGAGAAGCTCAGAGAGCGGGAGAAGATCTCCAAGGAAGAGGAGGAGAAGGAGAGGAATAAAGCAGCCATGGTTTGCTCCCTGGAGAACCGAGATGAGTGTATGATGTGTGGCTCCTAATGGATCCTCCCAGCAGTGCCAGCAAAGCCCTTCCACCTGCCTGGAGTCCTGAGATAGAAGCATCTAGTGTAGCTTCAGGAGGCAGAGGCTTGCTGGACCTGTGGCAGGAGGGGGATGGCAGGAGTGTTGTGGCTTCCCCATGGGGCAGGGGTTGGTGCACAGGTTTGGGCAGGGTGCATAGGGAGTTTGTACACTTAGGAGCTGGGGTTCCTGGAAATTGAAGTGCTCTTGCATGGTCTTAGGTTGAACCCCGTGGGCAGGACTTCCTGAACAGACAGGGAAAGGGCTAATGCCACTTAGCTTGAAGATCTGTCCTGGGGCCTTCTGGCAATTCTTGTCATTTATTAAAGACTGTTAATCGTGTCTTCAGGGGAGGAAGCAGACCTGGCTGATAACTCCCTTTGCTGTGATAAGGCAGCAGGAAAACATCCCTAGGCTGGGTGTGTTCTGCTCTGCTGTGTCATGCCAAGGAGCAGTTTCTGTTCAGCTTGGAAAGCACATCTGCCAGCAAGGCCCTTCTCCCACCATTTCTTACTCTCCTTGGCCTCTCCTCTTCCTTTTCCAAAAAGCTTTTTAGTGGTGCAGACTGGGTGGTAGGAGCATTGCTACCTGGAGAGCTCATCTTCTCCACCCAGCCTGGCAGGGCAGGACATTGTGCTTGGGAAATGTTCCTTTTCAGGCCTGAGCAGGACGTGGCAAAACTGCTGCAGAGCATTTTATTCTTTATGAGAAATCTACTCTCACTTATCAGCCAGTGGTCAGGTCAGAGGCTTCCATGCTGGCCTTGGCCAGAAAGCCTTCTGAAGCACACACACCATCTTTTCTTTGGAGTTGCATTTATCCACCCCAGCTACTTATTAGATCTTCTAAAAAGAATGCTTTTGTACTTCCCTGTGCACTTAACTCCCTGCTCTGAGGCAAGGGGGCTGCAGCCATCACCCAGTTCTCCAGTATTTATTGAATCCATGTACCATACAACTAACTCTTCTCTCCAGCCCAACTCAATAAAATGTGGAATGTCACAGGAATGAGCAGTGGTATCTTGGCAATGCTTTTTTTTATTAAAAGTGAATTGTAGCAGCTGGAGCCTCATATGTGAGCCCTGCAGACCAATCCTTCCAGAGACCTGTCCAAAGGCTCTTTGTGTGACATGAGGCAAGTGAGCAGAACCCTGGATGTGCTGGGGCTCTTCTCAGGAGGGTGGTGGTGTCTTTGGGTTGTTTTGGAGATTTGGGCTTGGGGTAAGGATGAGGAAGGGGCTGAAGTTAACTCCAGGTCTGTGTTTCAGTGTCATGCAGAGGGGCTGTGCTGAGCTCAGGGCAGATCTGGGGCTGCTGAGGCTGCAACCCTGGTGTCTTGTTTTTTAATGCAGCACTTGCCATATTTCTTCTGTTTTCTGTTCACAGACTGGTTTGGGTGGGAAGGGACCTTCAAGCTCACCCAGTCCCACCCCAGTCTTGGGAGTCACCATCTCTCTCACATGTGCAATTTGTCCTTGGCCACTGCCCTGGCTCCTGCTTGCCTTTGGGCTCCTTCCTGCTGCCCGTGCTGCTTCACAAACTCTTCTTTCCTTCAACACCAACCCCAGAAAGCTGGGAGGGGCTTTTTACTAGGGCATGTAGGGAGAGGCCAAGGGGTGATGGGTTAAAGCTGGAAGAGGGGAGCTGGAGATGAGATGGGAGGGAGAAATTGTGCTGTGAGGGTGTGGAGAGCCTGGCCCAGGTTGGCCAGAGAAGCTGTGGCTGCCCCATCCCTGGCAGTGTTGAAGGGCAGGTTGGATGGGGCTTGGAGCAGCCTGGACTGGTGGGAGGTGTCCCTGCCCATGGCAGGGGGTGGGACTGGATGGGCTTTAAGGTCCCTTCCCACCCAAACCAGCCTGGGATTCCATGATCCTGTGACTCTCTGTGGTTCCTGGAGCAGGGCAAGAAGTAGGATGGATCTCAGCAGAGCAGAGGGGGACAATCCCTTCCCTGGCCCTGCTGGTCACTCTGCTGGTGACACAGCCCAGGACACAGTTGGCTTTGATGGTTCCTGTTGATCTTCTCACCCAACACTCCCAGGTCCTTCTCCCCAGGCCTGCTCCCTATCCATTCTCTGCCCATCCCAGGTTTCTGCTTGGGATTGCCCCAACCCAGGTGCAGGACCTTGCCCTTGGCCTTGTTGAACTTGAGTTGGCATTGGCCCACCTCTCATGAAGGTGCTCAGAGCCAGGACCTGGGTGATTTCAGAGAGTTGCTCATTTAACCTGCTCCTCCAAGCCTCTGTGAAGGCTGCTCTGTGGCTTCCCAGCTTCTGGTGCCTCATTACTGTCACTCAGAGCTCCCCCAGTTCCCAGCTGAATTATTGATGCTGCAAACTGAGCTCCTCATCCTTCCTCTGGTAGTCACGGAGAGCAACAAATCCCTGCTCTTTAGCAAAGCCTCTTACCTCCCCCCACAGAGTGCTGTGTCCATCCTGCCAGCTCAGGAAAACAAACCCACTCCCTTCCCTTCTCCTGTCGTTATTGTCTCTGATCTGGTTCTCCTGGACTCTCTGTTTCTGCCTGAGGCCTCAGGCCCCAAACCCTGCTGTGGCACCTGGCTGAGGCCACCTTGGTAGCAAGCAGAGGGGGATAATAACCCCCGTGTCTGGCATGTGCTGCTGCTCTTACCAAGGTTCAGAACTGGACTTCTTTTCTGGTCCTGGCATGGTATCTCTGGCTGGTTGGGGTCATGGTCTGCCCAAGCCCAGCTCCATCCTTATTCCCCCTGCTGCTTCCCCAGGGACTTCTCTCTCTGAAGGCACTTTCCAGCCTGGTAGGAAGGGGAATAGTCAGGAATTCAGAGGGATTTGCTTGGGAGGAGAGCTGCTGGGTGTTCTTTTTGTTTAGTCTAGAGAAGAGGAGGCTGCAGGGAGACCTTCTCACTCTCTACAGCTCCCTGAAAGGAGGTTGGAGCCAGGGGGTCGGTCTCTTCTCCCATGTAACTGGTGATAGGACGAGAGGAAGTGGCCTCAAGTTGCACCAGGGGAGGTTCAGATCAGAGATTGAGAACAATTTATTTACAGAAAGAGTGATGAGGCATTGGAACAGGCTGCCCAGGGCAGAGGTAGAGTCACCATCCCTGGAGGTGTTCAAAAAACATGTGGATGTGGCACTGAGGGACATGGTTTAGTGGGCATGGTGGGGTTGGGTTGATGGTTGGACTTGATGATCTTAGAGGTCTTTTCCAACCTTAATGATCTTGTGATTCTCCCTTTGGAAACCACATGCTGGTTTTCCCCGTGAGGTGTGGGACTTCCCACACCTTCACATTGTGGAGGTGTCAAGGCCAGTTTTGGATGGGGCTTGGAGCAGCCTGGTCTGGTGGGAGGTGTCCCTGCCCATGGCACGAGGTGGGACTGGATGGGCTTTAAGGTCCCTTCTCACCCAAACCAGTCTGGGATTGGATGATTTCAGGCTCTGTCCCATTCTCAAGGTCACTTCAAATCCCCCCTCGGTTGGTTCTTGGCCCAGGTTTTGCTCCATCCCTTGGGTTGGTTTGGGAAGCTGGACAAGCCCTGACTCGGAGCCACTCAGAGCTCTGAGGGCTTTTTTTCCTTTCCTTTTCTCTCTGTGTGTGTTTGAGCTGATGCTTCTTCATTTGTGGCAGCAAAGAATGACTGAGATGCCTAACTCTGCAGCTGCAGTGCAGCAGGAGAACAAGGAGCTTGTCTCCCCTCCCACCCGAGGCTGTCTCATATCTATTTTCCTATTTTAAAAATTGCAGGTTTTAAGCTTTCACTCTGCTGCTGTGGGAAGGATCCTCCCAACTTCTGGTAGACGCTGCTGAGAAACATCAGGTGGCAAATACAGGGAAGTTCTCACAGGCTCCCCCATCTCTGCCCAGAACTCAGTTGTGCTCCATAAAAAATGAGGCATTGGTGCTGGGGGAAGATGCTGATTCCCTGGAGTTCTGGCATTGCCTGGGATTTTTTCCTTCCCCACCAACATTCGAGTCCAACTCGGTGACCAGCATAAAATACTGCTCTGCTGCTGCTGAATGTCCATCCTGCAGCTCAGGCAGCTCCTGTGCTCTGGTGCTGCTCGGAGAAGCCTCTTCCCCACAGTGCAGTGATACCAGGCAGGGGCTTAGACATGAAACTGCTCATGAGTTTTGGCCCAGGTTTAGATGCCAAGTGGCAATAAAATGATGGAGAACTTGTAATAGTCTCATAAAAGCTGTGAGACAGCTGGGAGGAACAGGGAGAAAGAGCAGCCGTGGGCACCATGTCCTTTCCTTGGGATGTTCCTGGGCTCTTTGTGAACATCTTGACAAAACCTGGCTGCCGTGTCAATGAAAGGAGACAGGGAAGGTCTCTGAGTTGCTTCAACATCTGGGAGAGACATTGAAGGTTCCCCCCCAGCCTCCAGTGCATCCCAAAGTCAGACTCCAGTGGTTGGAGCTGGTGGGAGCAGAGCAGCTTGCTGGGGGCTGGGAGTGCAGCTGCCTCTGTCCTCACCCAGAGCCAGTGGATGGAACTTGTTGGGTTTGGAGCCAGGGCTGGCAGAAAACAGAACTGGAATGAGCCTGGAGAGACCAACTAGTCCATCCCCTCACCTAGGCAAGATCTGCTCATCCGCAAATTCAGATGGGTGTGACTGTCCCCCTCTGCTCTGCTGAGACCCCTCTGCAGGGCTGGGTCCAGCTCTGGGGAGAAGCTCCTGGAGAGAGTCCAGAGGAGGCCATGGAGATGATGGGAGGGCTGGAGCAGCTCTGCCCTGGAGACAGGCTGGGAGAGTTGGGGGTGTTGAACCTGGAGCAAAGGAGGCTGAGGGGAGACCTTCTGGCTCTGCAACTGCCTGAGAGGAGGTTGGAGCCAGGGGCGGTCGGTCTCTGCTCCCCAGGAACAAGCGACAGGACAAGAGGAACCGGCCTCAAGTTGTGCCAGGGGAGGTTGAGGTTGGATCTTGGGAACAATTTCTGCCTGGCAAGGGTTGTCAGGCCCTGGCCCAGGCTGCCCAGGGCAGGGGTGGAGTCCCCATCCCTGGAGGGGTTTCCAAGCCGTGGAGATGTGGTGCTGAGGGACATGGGTCAGTGGTGGCCTTGGCAGGGCTGGGGGAATGGTTGGGCTGGATGATCTTAAAGGTCTTTTCCACCCAAAATGATTCCATGGTTCTATGTTGTGTTGAACACACTCCAAAGCCGGGTCACTGGGGAGAACTTTAGATGTCACCTGGGAAGGTGTCCAAGCAGCACAGGGATGTATGTGTCTCTCCCACGAGCTGGATCTGCAGGTGGCAGCACGAGGAGCGGCCAGTTAGGACCTCAGGAGAAGATCAGGAGTGCAGGACAGGGACAAAAATCATCTGGGGGTCAGAAAAGGTGGCAATGCAGGGGTGGCAGGGAGGAGGTGGTAATGCACAGGGGGTGGTGGCAGTGCTGCCTTCTGGCCAGGAGGTGCCTCCCACGCTCCACACTTGGTGCCGTGCCCGGTGTCACTGCGGTGTCCCCAGGGCAGCCCGGCACTTGCTGCTGGCCCGGGCAGAGGGAAGAGCTTCTGGACGCTCCGTGTGTTTCCATCTCCTGCAGGTCCTGGCAGGGCCCGCGGCTGCGGTCATTGCAGCAGAGCACTGACCACCAGAGCCACCAGCAGCTGGGAAGGGTCACATCTGACCAGGGAGGTGTTGGAACCCTCTGGCACCTGAAACCACATCCTTGGCTGGAGTTTGGGCACCTCTGCCCTGGCTGGGCCTGAAATGCTGGGATGGGGCAGGTGCTTCTGGTACCACCATCCTCCTGGCTCATGCATGGTCCAGTCGTGAAACCATAGAGTCATGGGATGATTTGAGGGGGGAAGGGACCTTAAATCTCATCCAGTCCCACCCCTGCATGGGCAGGGACACCTCCCACCAGCCCAGGCTGCTCCAAGCCCCATCCAACCTGCCCTTCAACACTGCCAGGGATGGGGCAGCCACAGCTTCTCTGGCCAACCTGGGCCAGGCTCTCCCCACCCTCACAGCACACAAGTTCTCCCTCCCATCTCATCTCCAGCTCCCCTCTTCCAGCTGGAAACCCTTCCCCCTGGGCCCAGCCCTCCCTGCCCTTGGCCAAAGCCCCTCCCCAGCTTTCCTGGAGCCCCTTCAGGCACTGCAAGGTGCTCCAAGCTCTCCCTGGAGCCTTCTCTTCTCCAGGCTCAACACCCCCAACTCTCCCAGCCTGTCTCCAGAGCAGAGCTGCTCCAGCCCTCCCATCATCTCCGGGGCCTCCTCTGGACTCTCTCCAACAGCTCCATGTCCTTCTTGTGTTGGGGACCCCAGAGGTGGCCCCAGCCCTGCAGGGGGGTCTCAGCAGAGTGGAGTGGAGGGGGGATCCAGGAGAATGGGGTGTTTTGCAATCCAGACTCTCTCTCTGACCACTGCCACACCAATCCTGTCCCCTTGGCCACCCCTCACCTGCCTGGGCGTGCTGGGGATTGTCCCAGTCCACCAGCTGGGATGGGACCAGGAGGGAGTGGTCCCCAAGAGACCTGTCACTAGTGTGCTCAGGTCCTGCTGCCACCTCCATGGCCCTGGACAAACCCACCCTGGACCAATGCAAAGCATGGTCCTCTGCTGGCCTTGAAGCAGCAAAGGCCTGATGAGGCTGGAGCTGATCATAGAGTCACAAGAGTCGTCAGGGTTGGAGGGGACCCCTGAAGATCATCGAGTCCAGCCCCCTGGTGCAGGGGCAGCTCTGGGGACGCGCCAGCAGCCTCAGCAGGTGACTCAGGCACTGTCCCTGTGTCCTGGGCAGAGGTTTTGGGCTGTGTGGCTGGTGACACAAGGCAGGATCATCCCTCTGAGATGTCTTGGGCCCTGGGGCTGATTTTTCTTCCCTGGGCTTTTGAACAAGTCCAAGTTAAAAGCAGCTGAACTTTGGTTATTGTTTTTTTTTCCACCCGGCTCCCTTCCCGGGCGCAGCCCAATTAGCGTTAACGAGCTGGATGGTAATTACAGCACGAGCTCACAGGAGGATTGATTGCTGGTGGCTGTGCTGTTGTGTCCCTGGGTCCCCCTCCGTCCTGGCTCGCTGCCCAGGGGCCAATTAGCAGGTTTGTCACTGATGATGCTTCGCTGAGGATTTGGTGTCGTTTTCTTGGCCAGAACCAGGGCTGGTGGCAGTGGGGGGGGTGTGAGACTGTCCCTGTGTCCCCTCAGTCATCACACTGTGGGGAGAGACCCAGCCACAGGACCCTGGTCTCTCTTTCCAGACCCTCCCCTGCCCCCAGTAATTAACTTCTGTTCAACAGGCCCCACCAGCTCTGCATGGTGGCACTGGTGGCACTGGGACTCCTCTGTCCCCTTGGGGGTCTGTCCCTTTGCAGGGACAGGCGTGTTTGGGCAGCTGGGCCTCCCTGTCCCCTGGTGGCCAGGCAGGGACTCTCCTGGGGTGAACCATGGGGACCCCCCCAGACCCCCCCCGGTGCCTGGGGGTTGCTCCAGTGCCCCAAGCTCAGACTTTGTGCAGGTCCCCTGGGTCCCTGGGGCAGCTGCTTGGTACGAAAACCAGCAACTGAGACCAAACTTTTCAGAGGTCTGGAAAACTCAGCTCCAGCCTCCCCCAGCCCTGGGGCTGGGACAGTTTCAGGGGCTAAAAATGCCACGGTGAAATCATCAACTCAGAATGGTTTGGGTTGGAAAGGGCCTTAAAGATCATCAAGTCCCACCCCCCTGCAGTGAGCAGGGACATCTTCAGCCAGAGCAGGTTGCTCAGAGCCTCATCCAACCTGACCATGAATGTTTCCAGGGATGGAGCATCCACCACCTCTCTGGGCAACCTTGGCCAGTGAATGAGGAAAATGAGAAAACCTGTTCCAGTGGCACCTCCAGCACCCACCGCCAGGAGCTGGAGTTCAGGTGGTGTTTTCCAAATTGACCTTTTGTGCTGCAGATCCCAAGGAGGGTTGTACACCACAGTGGTGTAAGGAAACACTGCTGAAGAGCCTTGATTTAGCTGGGATAGAGATACACATCCATTTGGGGAGTGACCTGGAACATGGGATCTGGTGGAAAGACCTGGTGCAGGCAGGAGGATGGGTGGGAGCTGGAGTCTGTGCTCACCTGGGCCCCCAGTGCTGGCCTTGCGAGGGGAACTTTGGGCTAAAACCTTTAATTTATTTGCATCAAGAGCCTTCTTGGCCCTGAGCACACTCGTCCAGCCTTTCATGCCATCCTAGAACCATGGAACCATAGAATGGTTTGGATTGGAAGGGACCTTAAACTCATCCAGTCCCAATCCTCTGCCATGGGCAGGGACACCTCCCACCAGCCCAGGCTGCTCCAAGCCCCATCCAACCTGCCCTTCAACACTGCCAGGGATGGGGCAGCCACAGCTTCTCTGGCCAACCTGGGCCAGGCTCTCCCCACCCTCACAGCACACAAGTTCTCCCTCCCATCTCATCTCCAGCTCCCCTCTTCCAGCTGGAAACCCTTCCCCCTCATCCTGTCACAATGTGCCCTTGTCCTGCAGCCACCTAGGCATGGCTGCACGATCCCACCAGCCTTTGCTGGGGCAGGTGCCCCCATGTCCCCATCTCCAAAGAGCCCAGCCCATGGACACCTACCCCTGCCCAGCACTCACAGGGTTAAGCTGTTGTTTGCTTTGGACTCTTCACCCAAAGGAGGGATTAAAAATCAACTGGCAGTGTCCTGAGGCTCATTACTCAGCCTTGATGAAGAAGAACATCTTCGTGGCCCTCGTGGGCACCTTGCACGTAAACAAGGGAAGGAGCCTCTTTCCTTGGGGGTCCTGAGGACAAACCTGGGTCTGGGGGTGCTGCCCTGGCCAGGAGCAAGGAAGAAGTCCCATCACCAGGAGCAGTTTGTTTTCCTGGGCTGAGCTCCAGGGACATGGACACCCCCAGGTCCCTGCTATGGCAGCCCTGGGTGCAGTGGGGTGGCCTTGGCTGGGCTCTGTTCACTGGTGCTGGCAGGATGGGTCCAGCCCTGGACCTGCACTTGGGATGGATTCAGCCCATCCCTTGGGCACCCCTTGCACTAAGATCATGGATACTGGGGGACACCTGCTCAACCAGGACCAGCCTTTCCATGCTTGTACTTATAAAGTACATGAAGGAGTAGCTGGGACCCTAGTGGGTGTGCTGGACCTGGGTGGTCTGGAGAAATGGGCCAGCAGGAACCTCCTCAAGTTCAACCTCCTCAAGTCCTGCCCCTGGGGAGGAACAAGCCCAGGCTGGAAAGCAGCTTGGCAGAGAAGGTCCTGGTGGGCACCAAGCTGATCTCAAGCACAGGTGGCCAAGAGTGTCCTAGGCTACAACAGGAGGAGTGAGGCCAGCAGGTTGAGGGAGATGATCCTTCCCCTCTGCTCAGCACTGGAGAGGCCACACCTGGAGTGCTGGGTCCAGTGCTGGGCTCTCCAGTGTGAGACACATGGATGTACATGGTTGGGGTAAAGTTCTGACATAGCTCACGTGGCTTGAGTGTTTCTGTGGGTGGGAGGTGGGAGGCTGAGAGCTCACCTGTGGTTTCTGTTGGAACTGAACTTCAGAGATTTGAACTTTATTTTATTTTGTGGAAAAAAACAAGCTGTAGATGTTCTTGAGGCAGACAGCAGGAAGCCTGGGGAGGTCACCTGGCTGTATCTCCTACCCTGCAGCAGGGTCAGCAAGATGCTTGCCTAAGGTTCCCCATGGTGGATCACCTCCTTCCCAAGTCCAAGGTTCTCCATGGTGGGTCCCCTCCTTCCCAAGCAACCTGTTCAAGTGCTGAACACCTTCCTGCTGTTTTTAAAATACATCTAACCTAAGCATTGATGGCCACAAGTTACACACACACCCCAAACAGTAGCTTGTCAGAAACCAAGGAGCATCTGGCCGATGCTCTTAGTGCCATGGTTCAGGTTTAGGTCATCCTGTGAGAAGCAGGGAGTTGGGCTCGATGATCCTTATGGGTCCCTTCCAACTTGAGAGGTTCTCTGACCCTCTGAGGTTTTCCAGCTGATGTGGATCAGTGGGACCCTGCTGGTTTCTGCCAGATTTGAGAGAGATTTGGGTGATGGAGAAAGGCAGGAAGGAAGAAGGAAGAAAGGAAGATGGGTGGAGGCATCACATTTTACAGGCAATGTTTTCTTTTTCCTTCCTTCCCAAGTAGACCACCCTCACTCCAAAGGGGGTGATAAATCTTTCCAGAACAATGAAGTAACTCTCATTTTTTAGAGTGATGTGGGGTCATTCCTGGCACCTCTAACCCCAGGTTAAGTCAGGAACAGGAACCAGTTTCACTGGAGGCTTCTTAGTGATTTTCTGAGCTCAGTGCAGGCAGCAGCAATCGCTTCTCCTCAGAGCACTGTCCACATCCTGAGCTCCTCCTTCCCAGCTGATTCCTGCAGTGCTGGCTGGTGATGTCTTGGAAAGCCCGAGTGCATTGGCCAAAGAGACCACTGCCCAGCACCCATCAGGATGGGCCTGTTGGTTCCATGTCAATAAACCCTGTCAGCAGTAGGCATCTGGCCTAGGTTCTCTTTCAAGTCACTGGGGAGAGATGGACATTCCTGGGGGTTAATTCATTGCACTTCACGCATGTTCTAGGATGGGATAAATTATTTTCTGGTGGTGCTTCCCTCTCTCAGCATCTGACCTGTCTTTACCAGCTTGTGAGATCCCGAGTCCTGCCAAGCACCCCAAGAGTTTGAAGATCCCTTCCTGGATCTGCTTCATCTTCATACCATAAATGAGGGGGTTGAGCATGGGAGGGACTGTCAAGTAGAAATCAGCCACCAGTACTTGGACATGAGGTGCCAAGCCAAAGGAGAACATCTGCAGGTACATAGAGAGTAGGCCACCTATGTAAAACGTCAGGATGATGGAAATGTGGGACCCACAGGTGCTGAGGGCCTTGAGACGAGCTTCTTGGGATGGCAGCCTCATCACAGACCTGAGGATCATACCATAGGAGAAAGTGATGAAGACAGAGTCTGTCCCCACCAGTAGGGTTGCCACAATGAGGCTGTAGAGGTGGCTGGCAGAGGGGTTGGCACAGGCCAGCTTCACCACGGCCATGTGCTCACAGTAGGAGTGAGGGATGACTCTGTTGGTGCAGTAGGGCAAGCTGGTCAGGAGGCACATCAAAGGTATCATGACACCAGCTCCCCTGGCCAGTGACATCAGTCCTATCTTGATGGTCCTTGAGCTTGTTAGGATGGTGTTGTATCTTAGGGGGTTGCAGATGGCTACATACCGGTCGAAGGACATTGCCAGGAGCACCCCTGACTCCACTGCAGTGAACGTGTGGATGAAGAACATCTGGATGAAGCAGGCCTCAAAACCAATCTCTCTTGAATCCAACCAGAATACACCCAACATTTTGGGAACTACAGCAGTGGAGAAGATGAGATCAATGACAGACAACATGGAAATGAAATAGTACATAGGCTGATGGAGGTTGTTGTCCAGCCTCACAGTGAGGAGGACCATGCTGTTTCCCAGCAAGGTCATGATGTAAGTGAAGCAGAACGGGATGGCAATCCATGTGTGGAGAGCCTCCAGGCCAGGGATGCCCATCAGGAGAAAGCACAAGGAGTTGGTGTTGGATTGGTTGGTGGTGGACATGGCATGGGTGGGCCAAGTTGCATCTTTGTTCCTGCTTTTAGTTTCCTGTAACAGTGATGGAAAATTTGGGATTTTGCTGCCACCTCTTTGATGACAAAACCACTGCAGTTTCCAGGCACCACACATTTCTGGTTTATTTATCTGGGGAAAAAAACTTCAGAACCTGTTGTCTACACTCAGGATTGTGAGCTGATGCTGAGGCCAGTGCTTCCCAGAGGACACATCCCTGGAGAGTCCTGGCTGTCCTATTGCACACATGGGGCCACCTTCCCTCCTGCCTCCCCTTCCAGCTCCTCTGATTTACCTCTTGCCTTTGGTGTGTGTGTGTCTAAGGCTGGACCATGGTCCTGGAATGGGCTGCCCAGGGCAGTGGTGGAGCCACCATCCCTGGAGGCATTTCAAAGCTGTGTAGATGTGGTACTGAGGGACATGGGTCAGTGGTGGCCTTGGCAGGGCTGGGGGAACAACTGGACTCCATGATAGAATCATAGAATAGTGAAGGTTGGAAGGGACCTCCCCTCTTGCAGTTTCAAGCCATCCCCCCTTGTCCTGTCACTGCCCTCTCTGGTGAAAAGCCCCTCCCCAGCTTTTCTGGAGCCCCTTCAGGCACTGGAAGGCCACTATGTGGTCTCCCTGAAGCCTTCTCTTCAGTGATCTTGAAGGACTTTTCCAACCAAAACAATTCCATGATTTGATGATTCTACACAGTCCTTCATCCCCTTTGCTGGTGCTCCACAGATGTTGCAGTGTCACCTCCCCAGTGCCAGCGTGGGGGAGGCACTTTCCTCAGGAAACCAGGTTGGTTTGATGAAAGCAGTTTGCTGCAAAGCCAGCCCTGTTGCCAAGGCTCTTAGGAGACCTTGGAGCACCTTGCAGTGCCTGAAGGGGCTCCAGGAAAGCTGGGGAGGGGCTTTGGCCAAGGGCAGGGAGGGATGGGCCCAGGGGGAAGGGTTCTTTAAGGTCCCTTCCCACCCAAACCAGTTTGGGGTTCACTGATTCTCTTGGTGTCCTGACCACCATGGTAGCAGCCAGGTCACCCAGCGCTCACCTTTGTGCCCCATCCTGAGATAGCCTGGTTTTATCTGCATGGGAAAGCACATCTGAAGCACACCCGGGCCTGCAGTGGACAATCCCCTGCTGCCTCCGAGGTGTCTGGGATGAGAAGGAAAAGGGTGCAAAGGTTGTGGTGGGGAGAGCTCAGTCTGGAAGATGTGACAGAGCAGACAAAAAATGTCACAGGAGGTCACAGGGGCCATTCCTCCCATCAAAGGGCTCTGCCTCCTGCAACAGTTCACTGTGAGGAGTAAAGAGGAATTCAGCTACAGGAAAAGAAAGTTGGTGGTGCCCAGGAACCGGTGGCTGTGACCTCAGGCATTCCAGCCTGCAGCACTGATTGTTCATTGTCATAAAATCATCAAATCCCCGACTGGTTTGGGTTGGGAGGGGCCTTAGAGCTTTCAGGCACTGCAAGGTGCTCCAAGGTCTCCCTGGAGCCTTCTCTTCTCCAGGCTGAACACCCCCATCTCTCCCAGCCTGTCTCCAGAGCAGAGCTGCTCCAGCCCCTTCTCCTCAAATAGAATCATAGAATTGTTTTAGTTGGGAAAGACCTTTAAGACCACCGAGTCCAACCATTAGCCCAACTCTACGGAGTCTGGTGCTGAACCGTGTCCTTCAGCACCACATCTCCATGGCTTTGCACCACCTCCAAAGGCAAAGCTCCAGCTCCGAACTGTGCCCTGAGTGTGTGGCTGGTCCAGAGTGTGGTCCTGGGGCACTTGCTCCCCCTCCACAAATTGCACCATGGATGCAGGACACCTCCCCAAAATGCTGCTTTGTCCCCCTGCTGGGTTGGGATCCTGGACTGGGGGATTAGGTGGGATCCTGGGTCCTGCCTCTCCCACCCTCCGCCCCATCCCAAGCGAGCTGCACCATGTGTGCCCAAATCCAGCCTCTTTCCCCCAACTCTGCCTGTCAGGGAGGATCCCCGGGTGGGTGCCCATGGCTTCTATCCAGACCCCTGCCTTGCAAGCAGGTGAACAACTCTCCATGGCCAAGAATTTAGCTTGTTTTAGAGAAAAATGTTCATTTAGCTGATTATTGCTTAATTTATACAAACAGAAACAAGCAAACAGTTCCTGGCTTTGGTTCAAAGGTTTGGCATTTCCTTGTTTGCTGTTTTAAACTCAAGTCCTATTTTCACCTGAAAAATGCTTCAAAAAAAATCAGAATCCTGCAGCCCTGGGTCTGCAGTTGGTTTTAATGAGAAGCTTTAACATTTTGAAAAACAACTCAAAAGAAGTTCCCCACAATTGCCTGTTTCCTGACTGACTCACACTGGGGATGTGCAGGGGTCGGATGCTGAAGTCTCACCAACCTCCCATCCTTGGACACCTGGAGCAGGCTCCATGCCCTGTCCTCCCGTACAGCCACCCACCTTGCTCTCTGCTTGCCGGCATCTGCCACCCTTGGGGGCCCTCAGGATGAGAAGGAAACACCTCCTGTGCCAGGGGCTGAGCTGCAGGGCTCTGCATAAACCACCCCAGGAAAAGCCACCGGGAGTGTCCTCCTGGGTGGGGATTCCCAAGAGCACGAGTCCTCTCCAGGCGTCTTCACTGACAACCTCAGCAAAGGGGCTGGGCGGTCACAGCTGCAGGCCCAGGTCAATTCTCTCTCATCTGATTGTTTTTTACAAGTGGCAAGTGCTGGGACACAGACTCACAGACTGGCTTGGGTGGGAAGGGACATTAAAGACCATCCAGTGCCACCCCTGCCATGGGCAGGGACACCTCCCACCAGCCCAGGCTGCTCCAAGCCCCATCCAACCTACCCTTCAACACTGCCAGGGATGGGGCAGCCACAGCTTCTCTGGCCAACCTGGGCCAGGCTCTCCCCACCCTCACAGCACACAAGTTCTCCCTCCCATCTCATCTCCAGCTCCCCTCTTCCAGCTGGAAACCCTTCCCCCTGGGCCCAGCCCTCCCTGCCCTTGGCCAAAGCCCCTCCCCAGCTTTCCTGGAGCCCCTTCAGGCACTGTAAGGTGCTCCAAGCTCTCCCTGGAGCCTTCTCTTCTCCAGGCTCAACACCCCCAACTCTCCCAGCCTGTCTCCAGAGCAGAGCTGCTCCAGCCCTCCCATCATCTCTGGGGCCTCCTCTGGACTCTCTCCAACAGCTCCGTGTCCTTCTTGTGTTGGGGACTCCAGAACTGCTCACCAACCTGCTGCTTTTTGCCCCAAAACATTGACCCTTTGTACTGTGAGTGTTACTGAGTCCCCGAAGACTCCATCCCAACCCCAGAAGGAGCATCCTGACTCCAGAAGGAGCATCCCTGCAGAGCACCCCTCTGTCACTGGACATCCTCTTTTTCTGAGGAGCAGGAGCTCTTGAGATTGGCTGAACTTCTGAACCTGCTGAACCTCTTCGTACTGAAGCAAGGCAAGATATGGGATAGGAGTTGTTGTTGGTCGTACTTTGGAGGGTGGTTGTTGACATTTATCTTCATGTTCACTGAAATGGCATGTCTCCCAGCGAGTGTCCACTTCTAAATAATTTCCTCAGAGTATCTGCTGATCCCAGGGCAGAGATGGACTCTCCATCTACTGATGCTCTGTAGAGCCTCAGATCAGCTCCTTGTGCCTGCAGAGTCCAGGTAAATCCTGTCATTGCTAGAGGACCTGAACTGTGTGGGTCATTCCCAGCTGGATCCCAGCTTCCAGAACAGGAGGAGTCTTGCTCCTGGGGAAGTCTCATCATGGTTGGGTGCTGCAACCCCCAGATTGAGCCTGTGAATCCTGGTTGGACACAGCTGGCTGGCTCAAAGACAGCTCAGAGAAGTCTGGAATGCCTCAGAATGCTCAGACCTATGGCCTGATGTCCTTAAGGCCTCCAAGCCATGCTAGATTCAGCTATTTAAGGACTTGTGGTCATTACAAGAAGCAGACACGGGCCTCATCAGTGTCCCTGAGCAGATTCAGTGTTTATTTCCACCACTACAAGGTGTGGACACCCGGACCCAGTGATAAAAGCATCTCCTCACTTTGGTTTCCTCACCCAGCAGATGTGAATGGTCTGATGGACACAATGCTCTGAAGAGCTCAGGTTTGAAAATGTTCCATTTCCATCACCACCCAGAATCCCAGAAAAGCTGCTCTGTGCTCCGTGAGGGTCAACCTTTTGTGCAAGAGAGGCCCAGAGAGGAGAACCTCTGTGGTAGGGCACCTGCAATGTGTGACAGTCATCTGTTGTTTGCCTTGATAGTCCAGCAGGGACTAAAGAAGGCATCATAGAATAAATTTCCCCACTTGGAATGGAATTTGTGTATTTGTGGAGCCCTGAAATGTTGGTTTAAATTATGACAGGGATGTTCATGACATCAGGAACATCTCAGAACTCTGAGGTGGCTGCTCACTTCTCTGTGTCACCTGGAAAGAAGGGAGGGAAATAGGACTCTGCTAATGATCCCAGTCCCAAGTAGCTCTTGTCACAGAGTAGGTTCTCATGTGGTCATTTAAGCCAATGACTCCTCTCCTTGCTTCTGCTCACTGTGTGCACGCAACAGGAATGAACTTGGTGCCATCTCTGCATGGAGGGATACACCTGGAAAACCATTGGCTGCTGCATCAGGTGTGAACCTTCCTGGGGAAGAGCACTTTGAGCACTGCCCGACGGATCCGCCTGGTCCTCATGCTGTAAATTATGGGGTTGAGCATGGTGGGGAGGGTCAGGTAGAGATCAGCCAGCAGAACCTGTGCCTGCAGGGACAGGCTGCTGTCGAACTGCTGCACGTATATGGAGATGATCCCAGGGATGTAGTAGAGCAGCAGGACACAGAGGTGGCACCCGCAGGTGCTGAGGGCCTTGCAGCACGATTTCTTCCCCAGGGCAGCTTTAAGGATCATCCCATAGGACACAGTGATGAAAGCCACGTCCATCCCCACGATCAGAGAGGAGCCAGCCACGCTGTACAGCCCGCTGGGTCTGGGGTCTGCACAGGCCAGCTTGGCCACGGCCATGTGCTCACAGTACGAGTGGGCAACCACGTGGGAATGGCAGTAGGGGAGGCTGGTCACCATCCCTGTCAAGGGGACCATGAAAAGGAGACCTCTCACCACAATGGCCAGGCCTATTTGGGCAACTCTTTGGCGATTCAAGATGGCTTGGTACCTGAGGGGGTGGCAAATGGCAACGTAGCGGTCAACAGCCATGGCCAGGAGCACTCCTGACTCCTCAGATGTTGTGGAGTGGACAAGGAACATCTGAACAAAACAGGACGTGTAGCCAATCTCTGTAGAGTTCAGCCAGAAGATGCTCAGCATCTTGGGGACAATGGATGTCACCATCACCACATCAACAACGGCCAGCATGCCCAGGAAGCCATGGATGGGGTCACGTAGGGAGTTGTCCAGCCCAAGGACAAGCAAGACTACACCATTTCCCACCAAGGAGATGATATATCCCAAGCAGAAAAGGATGCCCAGGCAGGTGGGGAAAGCTTCCAGGCTGGGGACACCCACCAGGATGAAAGAGGAGGACCTGCTGCTGGGGTGGGAGAAGGGATCAGAAGCCATGCAGGAGAATCTTGCTTTTGTGCTTAAAAAAAAGGGGCCCAGATTTCAGCCCTGAAATGTCCAGGACTAAGGGGGATAAGGTGGGGACTCTGCCTCAGTGCAAGAGTCAGAGCAGGAATCCACATCGTTCTGACATGGTGTGAGATGGAAGTGCTGCAGCATAACGTGGTGGGGGGTAAATGGGTCAGAATGGCTGGGTAAAAGGGGCTGTTGTGTCTTGGAAGTTCCTATGAGATGAAGAAGTTCATGTTTCAAGTTGTGCCACCAGGGATAACCAAAGGACTTCTACAGTTCTGTGCCTGTGAAAGGCTTATTTCTGGGTTGGTTGCTCACCACTGCTCAGCTGACATCTTGAAATTAGCTGCAGGAGAAGAGAAAAGGGTCAGGTCAGCATCCAGTGTCCCTCAGACTGAGCTTCTGCCTGAGAAGTCCTGATATCCCTGCAATGGGCTCGACATGGGAAGTTCCTCCAAATTTGTAGGGTAAAAAGTGGTCTCAGTTCTCTGGGACATTAAATGTGGTGATGAAAATGCCTTTTTCCTGCTCTGTCTTCATTCTGTTGTTCACCCACAAGAGAAGCCTGCAAAACTAGGTGGTGATCAGAGGAAAATATTGATTTCTGAGGTTTTATTCTGATGGGAGAAGCTTGAAGGTGGTACAGAAGCTCCATTAAACAATCCTGGAGAGACAAGAAGAAGAATGTGAGTATGGTGGGAGGGATGAGCCCAGGGGGAAGGGTTTCCAGCTGGAAGAGGGGAGCTGGAGATGAGATGGGAGGGAGAACTTGTGTGCTGGGAGGGTGGGGAGAGCCTGGCCCAGGTTGGCCAGAGAAGCTGTGGCTGCCCCATCCCTGGCAGTGTTGAAGGGCAGGTTGGATGGGGCTTGGAGCAGCCTGGGCTGGTGGGAGGTGTCCCTGCCCTTGCAGGGGTGGCACTGGGTGAGCTTTAAGGTCTCTTCCAACCCAAACCAGCCTGGGATTCTATGATCTCCACATTCATTTGTGATAAAACTTTGCTACTTCTTCTGCTCCTTCTCCCCACACAGCTGCACAGACCAGGTGGGTGGTGACCACACCAGATCTCTGCTTGGTAAAAGAAATGATGATCAGCCTGGACAATCATCCACCAGTAGCTTCTGAGAATCACAGACTCATTAAGGTTGGAAAAGACCTTTAAGATCATCAAGTCCAACCATGAACCCAACACCACCATCCAACTAAACCATGTCCTGAAGTGCCATGTTCTTAGCAAGCAGCAAGGTGTGGGGTGGCTTGTGGCTGAGAATACCCAAGCTAGGGACAACATGGAGGAAAAGTCACCTGTGCACAGCCCCAGTAGAGGAGCACGTAGGTTAGAATCTACCATTAGACTTGTTAAATGTCTAATATTGTGGCTAAATCAGACATGCTGCTTTGTATGGTAGGAATGAGAAGGAGAAGCTGGACAAGTTCAGAGCAGAAATAAAGAAGATATGAGGGGACACTAGGAAAGACAACACTTGAAGGTCTAAAATGGAGAGCAGACTTCTGCAGGCTTTGAACCCTCCACTTGAACTGGGGGTCAGCCCCAGGTGTGGGGTCGCTGCAGGAGTTGCTGGCTGAAAGGACCAGCCAGGACAGAAGCACTTACCTTCTGGCCCGAAAGTCTGCAGATCAGGACACTTTAGAGCCTGGAACAGGATGAAAATTCCTTTTTCATGGCTTTTTTATTGCCTAAGGAAAGGCTTTGGATCCCAGTCTGCCGAGGAGGATAAGCCCAGGTATCTGTCTCACCTGTAGGGCTGTCACCTGGAGGGCTGCAGTGGCACAGCTCTGCCTAGCTCCTAGTGCAGCAGCTCTGGGGTATCAATCCATCCTCCCAAAGCCTCCTGAGGGACAGCAGGTGGGGGACGTGGAGATGGGGTTGTCTGTCCTGTGAGAAGGTGGAGATTTTCAAACCTGCTTCAGCTCCTTTCATCAGCTCTCCCTGGTAGTGTCACACCCCTGAGGTCTCGGGGGCTTGATGGTCTCCAGAGCCTGCCTGGACCCCATGAGACCAACACACAAAATGTAAACTAAGAATTTATTCTGAAGTGTAGAAACCCCCCCTTGAGATGCTTTGGAAACTCTGGGTTTCCCTTCTGCTCTCCACACAGAACCATCACAGCAATTTTTTATGTGTCCCTGAAAGGAGTTTGTGCAAGAGCTGACACAGGCAGGTAGGATCTCACCACAGGTCCTGAGCCTTGGCTCCATCACACACTATGGAGGTGAGGAGTGATGCCTACTGACCACGGATAAGGAAACCACAGGTAGTGGGAAGCCTCCAGAAGGTGTAAGACCTTCCTTTCATGATCATTACCAGGATGCCACCTCAGTAGGGAATAAATCTGTAACATTCCCAAATCCTTCAGCTTATTTAAAAAAAAAAAAATGAGATAAAGGGGAAGTGCAGATGAGAACCCATATGTGAGCAGAAGAGCAGTACAAGAGGAACACAACTCCAAAGTGGAGCTTGTCCTTTATTTTCCTGCCACCTGGTGCAAGGAGAGCAGCTCTGCTTGGTGTGAAGGAAGCTGTGGCTACCCCATCCTTGGAAGTGTTCAAGGGCAGGTTGGATGGGGGCTTGGAGCAACCTGGTCGGGTGGGAGGTGTCCCTGCCCACGGCAGAGGTGGAACTAGATGATCTTAAAAGTCTCTTCCAACCCAAACCATTCAATTACTCAGGACAGGACGTTTCTACCACCCATCATTCAGCTCCATGTGGACTCAACATTATCTCTACTGTCATGGTCTTACCCATATTTTTTCCTTGGCCGCTCCTCCCTCCAGGGATCCATGTCCTCTCCACATCTGAACAAATCCAACCAGCCAGAAGTTCACCTGCCCCTGCATCCTGCATGGATCACTGCACGTTGGGTGGCAAAAATGCCTTGGATTCTCCATTTCTTTCCAGACACACAAAATGGCACCATGTCCTGTTGAGCAGAGGGAATGTCTCCAGTGGTCAGGTCATGTGGTGGAGCAGGGACACAGACTGCAGGCAGGGAGGAGGCTTTCAAGAAAGAACTCTCCTAGTTAGGCTGTTTGACTTGGAGTTCACTTCTCTGGTTGATGTATCTCAATGACAGATCACCAAAAGCAAGACCCTCTTCCCAGGGAAGGTCCCCCATGTTTCTCACACACTTTGAGGCCTGTCCTGTCATACATGTCAATGTGTTTATTGCTTTTGCACCCAGAAGATCCCTGGGTCATGGTCTCTGCAGTAGTGTGGCTTGGACCTCCCTGGTCCTTCCAGTGTCAATCAAACCATCTGGTATCTGCAGCATCCAGCCCAGGACTTCCAGCCTTGCTGATACTAAGCTCCCAAACCTCAGTCCACCCTCTGGCTGGTCCTGCTTGATGTTTGCTGGTGATTGGACACTGATGGATGTACCCACCCCACATGTGTGCACTACAGTGTCTCCAACCCTGGGCTCATGGCCCCTTATGGTCAGTGGTCCCCAGTGGTGCTCAGCCCTCTGTGCTCACACAGGCACAAAGATGAGGGGACCCTTACCCAGGGACGTTGTTGGAAATTGAGTTGGGGCTGTTCAGCCTGGAGAAGAGAAGGCTCCAGAGAGACCTTATTGTGGCCTTTCAACACTTAAAGAGGCCTGTAAGAAGGGTGGAGACAAAATTTTTAGCAGGGCCCGTAGTGATAGGACAAGGGGTGCTGGTTGTAAATGGAAAGAGGGGAGATTGAGACGAGATATTAGGAAGAAGGTCTTTACAGTGAGGGTGCTGAAAAATAGACCCAGGTTGCCTAGAGAGGTGGTAGAAGCCCCATCCATGTAAACATTGCAGGCCAGGCTGGACAGGGCTCTGAGCAACCTGATCTGGTTGAAGATGTCCCTGCTCACTGCAGGGGGCTGGACTAGATGACCTTTAAAGGTCCCTTCCTACCTGAACCATTGCATGATTCTGTGGTTGTTTGAAATGGAATTTGATGGGAAAGCAGGATAGGCTGTGCTGACCAGGCAGAGGGCATGGACAGAGCCCACGTTGACCAACAGCCCTTCCAGCCTCTTAACCCTGGTGTTCCACATTTGTTTACCCCAATCCTGATCCTTCCCATTATGAGCCAGTGTGTGCTCAGCTGGCCAAGAAGGCCACCAGCATCCTGGCTTGTGTCACCAGAGTGTGGGCAGCAGGAGCTGGGCAGGGATCATGTCCCTGTGCTGGGCACTGGGGAGGAGGCACCTCGAGTCCTGGGGTCAGTTCTGGGCCCCTCAGGACAAGAAGGACATGGAGGGGCTGGAGCGTGTCCAGAGAAGGGCAAGGGAGCTGGGGAAGGGGCTGGAGCAGAAGGAGAAGGGTCTGGAGAACTTGTGAGGAGCAGCTGAGGGAGCTGGGGGTGCTGAGCCTGGAGCAAAGGAGGCTGAGGGGAGACCTTCTGGCTCTGCAACTGCCTGAGAGGAGGTTGGAGCCAGGGGGGGTCGGTCTCTGCTCCCCAGGAACAAGCGACAGGACAAGAGGAACCGGCCTCAAGTTGTGCCAGGGGAGGTTGAGGTTGGATCTGGGGAACAATTTCTGCCTGGCAAGGGTTGTCAGGCCCTGGCCCAGGCTGCCCAGGGCAGGGCTGGAGTCCCCATCCCTGGAGGGGTTTCCAAGCCCTGGAGATGTGGTGCTGAGGGACATGGGTCAGTGGTGGCCTTGGCAGGGCTGGGGGAATGGTGGGACTGGGTGATCATAAAGTCCTGTGCAACCAAAACAACTATGATTTGATGATTTGATGATTTGCAGCCTTTGGTTCCTCCCCAGAACATCCCATAATGAGTGCTACACAGTCCCAAACTGCTCTTCCTGGCATCCCATACTGATCATCCCCCCACCCCACCAGCAGTACCCCAGGTCAGTTTGCCAGGAGGGACACCCAGAGCCACTGACCAACTTGGAGGTCTCACACGTGTCCGTGGGCTGAACGTCCTTCTGGGACAGGCTGGGGAGCAGCTGGGCTGGGGGCTCTGCTGGCTCTGAGGAGGACACTGGGGTTCCCCCACCTGCCGTGTTGCTCTCCTCCTTTAGGTTTAAGGAGTTGAACCTTCAGTCCCACAACCCAACAGCCTCGCTTCCCAGCAGGTTCCTGCTGCAGATCCCTGCAGGGTGGTGGCATCTGTGGCTGTCCTGGTTTAACCCCAGCAGGCAGCTGAGCCCCACACAGCCTCTTGCTCTCTCCTCCCCACAGCAGGATGGGGGAGAGGATCAGAAGAGTAAAAGTGCAAAAACTCATAGGTTGAGATAAAGACCGTTTAATAATAAAAAAGAAAGAAAAAACCCCAACAAAACAGAACCAACAACAAAGAAAAGCAAAATCCAGAAAAAGAAGTGCTGCAAGAAATCTAGTATTGGGAAGACATTCCTTCCTGTGCAGGTGGTGAGACTCTGGGCCAGGTTGCCCAGGGAAGCTGTGGCTGACCCATCCTTGGAAGTACTGGATGGGGCTTGGAGCAGCCTGGTCTGGTGGGAGGTGTCCCTGCCCATGGCAGGGGTGGGACTGGATGATCCAGGTCCTTTCCAACCCAAATCAGTCTTGATATTCTATTGTATGACCCTGTGACCTTCACCAAGAGGTAGGGGATGTTCTTAGCAACCTCGTCTGACCTCGTAGGTGATCCTGCTTTGAGCAGGAGGTTGGACTAGAGACCTCCTGAGGTCCCTTGCAGCCTGAGTTATCCCATAGTCCCATGACCCCATGTCCCTTCCATCCCTTGGCTCCACTTCACGTAAGGTGAGATGTTAAGGAAGCAGCTGCCTTCTGTGGCTCAGCTGCACTTGGTCATTTGGCCAGAACAAGGTCAGGTGGTGGCTGCTCCACTTGTATTTTTGTTGGGAGATCTGAGGGAGCTGGACCATCCAGAGGTCACTGCCTAGTGCTGGGGATGGGCAGGAGAACAACCCTCTGAACCCTTGGTGCTGACCTGAATTCAGTGAGTGCCATCATTTCCTGGGGCACCCATGGCTCTGAACATGGACTGAGAGCCACACCAAGGTCTACCAGAGGTCCTGGCCAGTCTAGGGAATGGTCTTTGTCTTTGTGAGTCCCAGTCCTGTGCCTTGAAGGCCAGGCCCAATCCCACCTGCCATGGGTCTTCTCCAGGACATCATCCTGCGTGCTCCATCAAGAATCTGCTTTGTCCTGATGCCATAGATCAGGGGGTTGAATGCAGGTGGGATGAGGAGGTAGATATCAGCCAACAGGACCTGGATGTGGGGTGGGAGCTCCCGGTGGTACCTCTCCAGGTACATGGAGAGCAGCCCAGGGATGTAGAAGAGGGCCATGATGCAGAGGTGAGAGCCACAGGTGCTGAAGGCTTTTTTGCAGGCCTGGGGGGAGGAGAGGCTGAGAACAGCTTGGAGGATGAGTGTGTAGGAGAGGGCAATGAGCAGCGGGTCGAAGCTGCAGACGTAGGTGGAGATGGAGAGGCTGTAGGTGCTGCTGAAGGTGGCGTCCCCGCAGGCCAGGCGCAGCACGGCCACGTGCTCGCAGTAGGAGTGGGCCACCACTGCTGGGCTGCAGAGATGCAGGTGACCAAGCTGGAAGGTCAAGGGGCTCATGAAAGCCACGGCCCTGAGGATGGCAGCCAAGCCAATGGCAGCCACAACAGGGCTGGTCAGGATGGACAAGTACCGCAGGGGGTTGCAGATGGCCACGTAGCGGTCAAAGGCCATGGCCACCAGCAGCCCCGACTCCATGGCGGAGGAAGCATGGACAAAGTACATCTGGGTCAGACAGGCATCCAAGCTGATGGCAGTGGAGTGAAACCAGAAGATGCCAAGCATTTTTGGGGTGATGGAGGTGGCCATCACCAGGTCAGTGACAGCCAGCATGGCGAGGAAGAAGAACATGGGCAGGTGCAGGCTGGCATCAGCCTTGATGACACAGAGGAGGGTGATGTTCCCAGCCAGCGTGATGAGGTACATGATGAAGAAGGGGATGGAGATCCAGTGGTGAAGGTGCTGCAGCCCCGGGATGCCCATCAGGTGCAGCTCGTCCAGCGAGATATTGGTGGGAGGTGAGTGGGGCATGGTGGTCACTGCAGGAGCCCAAGTGAGGAGAGTCCACAAGAGCAGCCATACCCTGGGTCACACCAAAGGTCCATCCAGCCTGGGTTCTGATGTGCAGCATCAGAAACAGACAATATTTTTAGCAGAACCTGTAGAGATAGGACAAGGGGTGATGGTTTTACACTGAAAGAGAAGTGAGTTAGATTAGATCTTAGGCAAAAATTCCTTCCTGTGAGGGTGGGGAGAGCCTGGCCCAGGTTGGCCAGAGAAGCTGTGGCTGCCCCATCCCTGGCAGTGTTGAAGGGCAGGTTGGATGGGGCTTGGAGCAGCCTGGGCTGGTGGGAGGTGTCCCTGCCCGTGGCACTGGATGGTCTTTAATGTCCCTTCCCACCCAAACCAGTCTGGGATTCTATGAACTCTCAGCCAGATTAATTGCTGTTTTCTAGCAGGGCCTTGCAGGCAGATTGCAACCACATACCAAGGGTAGATCTTCCCAGGCTCACCTGGTTGTTTATTAAACACAGAGTGAAGTTTCTGAGCAAACTGTAGTGTCAGAATTGCTTGTTCAGTGGAACACCCTCAGGCAGGATGAACGTGAAGGGCAGGGGTGAAGGACTGAGCTGGAGATCTGCAGGCTGAAGTGCATTATTTATGGAAAACCATGGCAAACTGGAGGGAATTGAGAAATAAGGATGAAATCAAGCTGGAGAGCTGAGGGGACTGGCTTGGCTGGGGTATGGTCTTGAGAAGAGCCCTGAAGGGCTGCAGGGAAGTGGAATGGAATAATTGCCCTACATGTGCCCTGAAAGGCCAAGTCTGGCGTGTAAATACCAGAAGGAGCAGGAGAAATTCAGTCCAGGCTAAACAAGAATTTCTCTGATGGCAAAGAGAGCAAAGCAGCCATGAAACCAGAGCTGCAGTGCCCAGGGAGATGGATGCTCCATTTTTACAGGACACCAAGCAGGACAAAAATCTGTTAGGGGTGACCCTGGTAAAGCCAGCCTTGTACTGGTAGAGGTGCCAGATTGGATCAGGTTTTGTTCATATCCATCCTCTCAGACTTCTGAAGGTTGCCCATGGGGCAGAAACACCTTCAGAAACCACACATATTGCCTCCCTGCTCCCCCTCCCATACATTCCCAATCCCAAATGCAGGCTTGCAGAGTGAAGGAGGATGGAAGCTGCACCCTATGGATCAAGCCTGCCCTTAAATTTATTCTGCTGCCAAGCAAACTCCCGGAGGTGACCAAGTGGAAGTTGGTCTGAGAGTTTTGTCTCCCAAGAAGCCAAGGTTGCCAAAGTTGTCTTTTTTTTTTTTTTTTTTTTCCAAAGCTTCTGGTGCTGCTTTTTTTTTTGTAAAGGATGTGGTCAAGAAGCACAGGGCAGGAGAGGGTCATGGGGCCTTCTCTAGACTCTTGTTTTCAATTTTTATTTCTCTTTTTGAGTAGATACGTTTTTTAAAGTTTATAAAGAAAAGGCTATAGCAGCAAATCCTCCTGTGCTGCTTCTCTTTAAAATCTGTGCACCCGGGGCTGACCTACCTGCCTTGCTGCTGCAGATTTGTCCATTGGAAGGAGCAGGTGCCCCCAGCTCGCCCAGCCCTGCTGCCTCCAGGCCCATTGTCTGCTCCTTCTTCCCAGCAGCGTTCAGCAGTGGCAGCATTTATCATTTTGCTGAGAGGAATCCCTGCTGTGCCTGTCTCATGGCTCAGGAGATGAGTCCACACACGTGCAGGTGTGCAGCTGACTCGCTCATTAATGACTAACCTCCTAATTCAGTTTGTTTAACTGAGAAGATATTGTTGCCAATCCCCTGCAGTGCTTATAACCCTTGCAGCAGCTTGAACTCCTCCTCATCCTGTGACTTCGGGGGTGTTGGGTGAGGAGAAACTCAACGTGAGCCAGCACCGTGCACTGGAGCCCAGAACCCACCCGTGTCCTGGGCTGTGTCACCAAGAGCGTGACCAGCAGGGCCAGGGAGGGCCTGTGACATCATGAAATCTCAAGGCCTGGTTATCACTGGCTATTCTGCTCCAGCACCAGCTGTAGAGTTCCCTTGTCTTCAATCTCAGCATGTCCCACACCACACAGAATCACCAAGGCTGGAAAAGACCTTTAAGATCATCAAGTCCAGCCTATGACCAACACCACCACATCAGCCAGACCATGGCACTAAGTGCCACATCCAGCCTTGCCTTGAACACATCCAGGGACGGTGCCTCCACCACTCTCATGCCGTTGGCCTCGGCCCGTCGATCCAGCCTGTCCAGGTCCTCCTGCAGCCTCTTCCTACCCTCTGGCAGATCAACACTCCCCCCCAGCTTGGTGTCATCTGCGACTTTACTGAGGGTGGACTCAATCCCCACATCCAGGTCGTCAATAAAGATATTGAACAGGACTGGGCCCAGTACTGATCCCTGGGGGACTCCGCTGGTCACCGGACACCAGCTGGATGCAGCTCCATTCACCATCACTCTCTGGGCCTGGTCATCCAACCAGTTTTTGACCCAGCGAAGGGTGCACCTGTCCAAGCCATGGATTGCTAGCTTCTCCAGGAGGATGCTGTGGGAGACTGTGTCAAAGGCCTTGCTGAAGTCAAGGTAGACCACATCCACAGCCTTCCCCTCATCCACTAGGCGGGTCACCCAGTCATAGAAGGAGATGAGATTAGTCAGGCTGGACTTTCCTTTCCTAAACCCATGTTGGCTGGACCTGATCCCCTGGTTGTCTTCCACATGTCGCTTGATGGCACTTCGGATGATCTGTTCCATAACCTTGCCAGGCACCGAGGTCAAGCTGACAGGCCTCTAGTTCCCCAGATCCTCCTTCCGGCCCTTCTTGTGGATGGGGTCACATTGGCCAACCTCCAGTCATCTGGGACCTCCCCAGTGAGCCAGGACTGGTGATAAATGATTAAGAGTGGCTTAGCCAGTTCTTCCACCAGCTCCCTCAGCACCCTAGGATGAATCCCATCCAGACCCATGGACTTGTTGGGATCTAAGTGGCACAGCACATCCCCCAGTACACATCACAGGGGAGTAAAACAGTTTGGTGGGTTGCTGAGACATCTCTTTAGTCCAGCAACAAGTCCTGTTTACCTCTCAGATGTCTCGGGACAAACACCAGACATCCTGAGTGCCAAAGGACACTGCTTATCTTTTGGATTGTTTGAGACAAGCACTATACATTGGAATCTCACAGCACCACAGGCTCCAGCTCTGTTATCCATCCTAAAGCTGGTCTGCTTTAAATTCACCACCTTATGGACAACAAGGGTGACCTCAAACCAGAGCTTGAAAGAAGTTACAGAGGCAGAAAATTCTATTCCAGCATGGTCCTCCCCAGGGAGCAGAGCAGATAAACCTTTATGGGCACTTTTGAACCTGTACAACTGCAACTCGTTCAGAGGCCAGGCCAGCTGGGCTGTTGCAGCAGAAAAATAGTGTCTTTAATTGAAACCATCATAAAAAACCTTGGGTAAAGTGAAGTGGTGTCAAACAATTTCCTGTGCTGCCATCAGTGACACTCAGGAGATTCTTGGTCTAGTCTGCAGAAGCTTTTGTACAAACCAACACTGACATTTTTAATGACTGACTTGGTACCTCAGGTAAATAATTCAATGGGAGGGGGGTCCAGAAAATGCAGAGAGGACAAGGAGCCCTGTGGCCAACACAGCAGACTCAGCTTTTAGTGTGAGGGGTGGAAAATCAAACAATCCCAGAGAAATCTGCAAACATTTCAGAGCCCTGGGTTTCGTTTTCCTGTGTTAAGTGAAGCTGGTAGATGGAAGAGGTGACTCAGAGGGAAGTGAGGGGTGAGGGGAGGTCACCACGACCTGCACAGAGTTTGCTAAAACACAAATTGGAAGCAGCACCGGGGACGGCGTGTCCCAAAGCTCCACCAGTGGGATGACATGGTCTGAAGGCTGTCAGTAACAGCTGGGATGCCACGAATTTGCCATGATGGGGAGGGAATGTTGAGGCAAAGCTGTGAGACTCCCTGCCCATGTGATCTCAATGACAGCTCCAATTCCAATCTCCAGTTCCAGTCTCCAAATTCCGTGGTCCATGCTGCGACTGGTTGGTGGTGCAGACCCCACCCCCCACCTCTGGGCCACATTGTAATGCCAGCACCACAGAATCCCAGAATCTCACCATGGTGGGGGTTGGAAGGGACCTCTGGATATCATCTAGTCCAACCCCCTGCTCAAGCAGGGTCACCCAGAGCAGATGGCACAGGGTGGTGTGCAGGAGGGTTTTGGATTTCTCCAGAGAAGAGACTCCTCAACCTCTCTGGGCAGCCTGTCCCAGGGCTCTGTGCCCATTGGATCTCATCGATGTGTTTTGCACTCTGTAGGTTGAAGTAGGTTCATTTTGATAAGTCCAAACATGCCCATCACTTTCCTCAGTTTGCTGTAACATCTGTGTGTTACAGACCACGAGCCAGCACTGTGCACTGGAACCCAGAACCCACCTGTGTCCTGGGCTGTGTCACCAGCAGCGTGACCAGCAGGGCCAGGGAGGGGATTGTCCCCCTCTTCTCTGCTCTGCTGAGACCCCCTGCAGGGCTGGGGCCACCTCTGGGGTCCCCAACACAAGAAGGACACGGAGCTGTTGGAGAGAGTCCAGAGGAGGCCCCAGAGATGATGGGAGGGCTGGAGCAGCTCTGCTCTGGAGACAGGCTGGGAGAGTTGGGGGTGTTGAGCCTGGAGAAGAGAAGGCTCCAGGGAGAGCTTGGAGCACCTTGCAGTGCCTGAAGGGGCTCCAGGAAAGCTGGGGAGGGGCTTTGGCCAAGGGCTTGTAGTAAGAGGATAAGGGGGAATGGCTTTAAGCTGGAGGAAGGGAGATTTAGGTTGGACATTAGTCTGAGATTCTATGATTCTATGACCAGAGGACCTGCTGCACCAGTGTCACCCCTGCTAAAATATAGAATCATAGAATCATAAAATTCTAGAATCCTAGAACACCAGGTTGGGAAGCACCGCAAGGATCCTCTGGTCCAACCTTTCTAGGTTCTACTCTAGTTGATATGAGGTGGCTCAGCCCCCTGTCCAGCTGAGACTTAAAACTGCCCAATGGGGGGGGAATCCACCACTTCCCTTGGGAGACTATTCCAATGTTGGACTGTCATGGGGAAAAATTGACCTCTGGTGTCCAATTGGAATCTCCCCAGGAGCAACTTGTGCCCACAATCCCTGGTCTTTTCCATGTGACTCCTTCTAAATAGGGAGTCTCCATCTTCTTGGCAGCCACCCTTTAAGGACTGGGACATGGTAATAAGGTCTCCCTGAAGCCTTCTCCTCTCAAGCCTGAACAAACCCATTTTTCTCAGCCTCTCCTCATATTGCAGGTCCATGTCCAGAAGCTAAATAGCCACGACCATCCAACCCCAGCCCTTCTTGCTGCCTCCTGGTGTCCGTGCCTGGGGGAGGCTGAGCCTGGGGAGGTGGGTCAATCTCATCCCTCAGACAGCAGAGCAGCTGGTGGACTGATGTCATGAGTGGAGAAGATATCACCCCGGGCATCTCAGTCCCAGAGCCAGAGCTGTGAGGAGAGGCAGTAACAAAGTTATGTTGTTAATTTGCAATTGTTTCTGCAAAATAAATCTCCGTGACATCATCAAGACGGGCAAAAATCAATCTGAGAAAATGTTACCAGGTGACTCTGCTTTTGAAAGGGCCTGGGGGAAGATCTCCTGGTCCAACCTTCCTTGGCAAGAGCACAGTCTAGACAAGATGTCCAAGCACCCTGTCCAGACCAATCTTAAAAGTGTCCAATGTTGGAGATTTAACCCAAAGGATTGAAGGGAAGATTTCAATTAGAATTCACCAACCTTCCAGTTTCTTTGAGAAGTGATTTGGAGACGACTGGCTCTTTGGGCAGACTGGGCTATAGATGTGCAGAACTGCATGGAGTTCCTGCTGGCAGCCCTGGGCACACAGAGATCTAGAAACTCAAGGTGCAGCTTGAACCCTAAAAACAACGAGCTGGATTCAAAAAATGTCCCTTTGGAGCCTGAACATGTGCATTTGGAAACTCAAAATCTGCCTTTGGACACTAAAAATGAGACTTTGAAAACTGCAACAGAGCCTTTGGACAATAAAAATGAGGCTTTGGACCCTGAAGATGAAGCACTGGGCCACACAAATCAGGTTTGGAAACTCAAAATTGGAGTTTAGATACAAGAAACAAGGTTGTGGACCCTGAAATGAGGCTTTGGACTTTAAAATTAGCTCTGGAGTTTATTATTATAGCTTTGGATTGTCCAAATAAAGCTTTGAACCCTTCAAATGAAGATTTGTTAACTACGGTCAGAGCTGGGACCCTAAAATTAGTATTAGACAATCAAAATGAGGCTTAGGGACATAAAAAATAGTATTTGGACCTTATAAAAGAAGGTTTGAACTCTAAAAATACATTTTCAGGCCTAAAAAAGATATTTTCAGCCCTAAAATGGAAGACTTATACCCTAAAACTGAGGTTTTCAGCCCTAAAAGAGGGATTACAATCACAAAAAGGCATCACTGGATCAAAAAATGTGGCTATGAGCTCTAAAGGTGAGGGTTTGTGAGAAAAAAAAAAAAAGAAAGAGGGCTTTGAGCAACCTGATCTGGTGGGAGGTGTCCCTGCCTATGGTTTTTGAACCAAAAGAAGATCACCCAGTCCAACCCCCTGCCAGAGCAGGGTCACCTCCAGCAGATCCCACAGGAACACGGCCAGAGGGTTGGGGATGTCTCCAGAGAAGGAGACTCCACAGCCTCTCTGGGCAGCCTGTCCCAGGGCTCTGCCACCCTCACAGGCAAGAGGTTCCTCCTCATGTTCAGCTTGACCCTCCTGTGCTCCAGCTTGTGCCCGTGGCCCCTTGTTCTGTCCCTGGGCACTGCTGGTCCCACCCTCCTGACACCCCCTGGAGATACTGAGCAGCCTTGAGGAGACCCCCCCTCAGTCTCCTCCTCTCCAGCTGAACAGCCCCAGGTCCCTCAGCCTTTCCTCACAGGGCAGATGCTCCAGTACCTTTATCATCTTGGTGGCCTGTGCTGGACTCTCTCCAGTAGTACCTCATATTTTATGAACTGGGAAGCCCAGAACTGGACCCAGTTCTCCAGATGTGGCCTCACCAGGACAGAGCAGAGGGGCAGGAGAACCTCCCTGACCTGTTGGTCACAGTCTTTGTTATGGCCACCAGAAGGCCATTGACCTTTTTGGCAACAAGGGGATGTTGTTGGCTTATAGTCACCCTGTTGTCCACCAGGACCCCAAGGTCCTTCTCCCCAGAGCTGCTCTCCAGCAGGTCAGCCCCCAAATCACTGAGCACAGCTGATGGACAGCAGCCTTGAAAGGTGTATGTGATGCCCAGTGATCACATTTTTAGTCATCTTAGTTTGCATTTATCTTAAAAACATCTCACCCACTTTGTAGAGTGCCATGACCAGGGACCTTGCTGCCTCCTGATTTAGGTTTGTGGTATGAGATGTGCTGCCCCGAGGTCTCCCCCAAACCTGGCTGCTCTCCAGCTGTCCTGGAGCCACAGCCATTTCCCAGCTTCCTTTAATAATTGACAGGGCCACACGTCTTCCCAACGTCTGCTGTTTGCTCTTCTTTGTTTGACTTTCCAGCCACGGTCCCCAAAGCAATCATGTACACACCAATTTTTCTACCAGTGCTTTCCACCTGTCAATCCCTTCCTTATCTGCATTTGCTCAGCCCGGTACCTACATACTGCATTTGCCACCACAACACATTCCCTTTTCCCAACAAACAGGGTAAGTTTTCAACTTCTCCTTCACACCAGCACCTTCCCTGGGTGGGAGGGATGGTAGCTGGGATGATGCTGCACAGGGATGTGGAAATAAACAATGTCCAGATGGTGCCTCACTTGTTTCTTGTTATGGTCAACATTTGTGTTTTGTACCAATCCCATATTTTAGTTCAGTCTGCAACTGTCCTCCTGCTCAGAGGACCTTGCAGTGCCTGAAGGGGCTCCAGGAAAGCTGGGGAGGGGCTTTGGCCAAGGGCAGGGAGGGCTGGGCCCAGGGGAAGGGTTTCCAGCTGGAAGAGGGGAGCTGGAGATGAGATGGGAGGGAGAACTTGTGTGCTGTGAGGGTGGGGAGAGCCTGGCCCAGGTTGGCCAGAGAAGCTGTGGCTGCCCCATCCCTGGCAGTGTTGAAGGGCAGGTTGGATGGGGCTTGGAGCAGCCTGGGCTGGTGGGAGGTGTCCCTGCCCATGCAGGGTTGTGTCGCATGCCCATTGCACCCCATACCTCCATGCCAGACCAGCCTGCCCTCCTTGGACTCATAACCTGGGAGGTGGGGACAGATTTCTGTGATGTTCCTGAAAGAATTACAGGCAGAGCAGATGATACTGCGAGACAGTAAAGCCACACACTCACCTTGCAGACCCTGCAATGAGCCCAGCCTCAGGTTTCTGGTTTTGAGTCCTTAGGTTCCAGTCCATCAGTCCGTGCCTGTCCTCCAGAACTTAAACAATCCCATTGTTTGTATAATGAAAGCTGCGGAGTCTCATAGGATGACCTCAGTGTAGATGTGGTGCTAAGGGACATGTGGTGGCCTTGGCAGTCCTGGGTTAATGGTTGGACTTGATGATTTAAAGGTCTTTTCCAACGAAAAGGATTCCATGATTCTATGATGCCGGTAACTGACACACCATCAGCAGTGAAGCCCTTGATGAACACCTGCTCTCAGCAGCCTTCTCTGCCCAAAGCTGCAGGCAGCACAGCTTCTCCACAGGGCCACACCAGCTCTGTCCTCTTGCAGATGTCTTGAGATGGGGGGCATCCCAGAATGGGAGGTGGGATCATGTGGATCGCCATTATCCAGCCCTCCGTGGAGTGGGAAAGGGCCTCATTGCAGAAGAGGTGGCAGGTTTCTCCTGGAAAGGGAAGGAGCATGAGTGGCAATCTCCAGAAGATGATCTTGCCCAACCTGGAGGGGAAAGGAAAGAGGGGGCTGGCTTTGGGGTGTCACTGCTCTGGGACTAGACCTGTTGCTGGCTCCATCTCCAGCAGAGCAGGAGGAGGATCCGCCTGCGGATCTGCTGGGTTTTCCAGCTGTACACAAGCGGGTTCAGGACAGGTGGCATCAGGAGATAGGCATCAGCCAGGAGCGTGTGAGTGAGGGGGGGCAGGTGCTTCCCATACCTGTGGATGATGGACAAGCTAATGAGAGGGATGTAGAAGATCAGGATGGCACTGAGGTGGGAGGTGCACGTGCTAAAGGCTTTGGCTCGTGCTCCTGGGGAGACGATGTTCAGTATGGCCCTGATGATCATGGTGTAAGACAGGAGGATGGTCAGGGAGTCCAGGCCCTTGGTGAGGATCACCGCGGTCAGCCCGTACAAGCTGTTGACCTTAACATCCCCACAAACCAGCCTCAGCATGTCCTGGTGCAGGCAGAAGGAGTGAGAGAGGACACGAGACCTGCAGAAAGGCATCTTCTTAATGAGGACAGCAACGGGCAGCACCACAGACACCCCCCGCAGGAAGATCACCCCCCCGGCCTTCATGATCAGGGAGCTGGTCAGGAAAGAGGTGTAGTGTAAAGGGTGACAAATAGCAACGAAACGGTCAAAAGCCATGGCCACCAGGACCCCAGACTCAATGGCAGAGAAGGAATGGATGAAGTACATCTGGACAATGCACGCCTCCAAAGGGAGGGAGGTGGACTTGAACCCAAAAATGGCCAGCATGGTGGGCAGGGTGGAGAGGGACAAGCCCAGGTCTGCAGTGGCCAGCATGGAGAGGAAATAGTACATAGGTGTGTGGAGGGTGTGGTCTGTCCTTATCATCCAGAGCAAGGTGCAGTTCCCCAGCAGCATGAGGAGGTACAGGCAGCAGAGAGGCAATGCTATCCAGTGGCTGCTCATTGGCAGACCAGGAATGCCGGTGAGGATGAAGGTCAGGGGGCTGGATTCAGTCGTATTGGAAGATGACATCTCAGGCACTGATGGTCCAGGGGTCTGGAAACAAGAAAGCACCCTGCTGTGAGACACACTGCTCAATGGTGGTGGGAGGACAGGCCCCCAAGAGTCAAGGAACCCCTGTGGACTGCCCTCACCCAAGTCCATCACTTCGATCAAGGAACAGCCAGAGTGGACCAGCCCTGAGGTCATTGTCTGAGCTGTGAACAGCAGCAGATACCGAGGCAAGAGCCATGCTGTGTCCAGCCTGTCTCCCCTAGCTGTAGACCCCAGCCTTTAAGGTTTCAGAAGGTTTGGTGCTCAGCCCTTTGGGAGGTGTCTGCAAGCATCTCAGCAGCACAGGCAGGATGAGTCTGGGGCCAAGGTTCTCAAGTCTGGTGAAGGGGGAGAGGTGGGATGGAGACCTGGAGGTCAGCCATGGGATCCAGGCTGGCTGCTCCCTACAGCAGTGGCAGAAGCAGCCTTGGCCATGATGGTCCCTGCAAGGCTGAAGCACCAGGAGAGGAGAGGGAGGATGGGTGGGGAGAGAGATGAAGGCAAAGAAAGGTCAATGTTTGTGCAGAACCAACTTGGGCAGACCACAAGAGATAACATGACAAGCAGCCCCATTAGATGTGTCTCTCTATTGATCTCTTCCCGTTTTGTTTAAGGATGGCAAAACATAAAATGTTTTCAGGAGCTTTATCAGCTCAAGCCGTGAGTCAATTAACCAAATGAACCAAGACAGAAGGAAAATGGATGTGTGCTCTACAGCTGCCCAGAAAGGTTAAATGGAAAGGAAGACATTCAGAGGCTGAAAAGGGGCTGGGAACCTGAAGTGGTGTTTCATCTGCCTGAGGCCAAAAGAAAACCCAGCAGCAAACACCAGCTCTCCTGTTCAGCACCTTCCTGGGCAGCTTCACTGCACCTGGAGCTCGGAGCAGCAGCTGCAATCCCAAGGGACAGGAGGCTGGGGAAAACGGGGGAGATTCCCAGAGAAATCCTCCAAACAGACTTCTCTGCAAATGCAGGTAAACTTAGTGCATGTGAGACCCACCAGCTGAGGAGCTGGTGGTCCCAGCAGAACGTCCTCTTGCCACAGCTGGTGGGAAAACCCCCGTGTTTCTACACAGCGGGAACGAGCATGAGCTGCACGACTGAGGATCACAAACTGATGGAGATTTGTCCCAGAGTTTGTCTGCAAACACACACACTGAGACCTCATCTGCTCTCAGAGGTGACAGAAACAGCATTCCAGTGCCTGAAGGGGCTCCAGGAAAGCTGGGGAGGGGCTTTGGCCAAGGGCAGGGAGGGCTGGGCCCAGGGGAAGGGTTTCCAGCTGGAAGAGGGGAGCTGGAGATGAGATGGGAGGGAGAACTTGTGTGCTGGGAGGGTGGGGAGAGCCTGGCCCAGGTTGGCCAGAGAAGAACTTCTCTATTGTGTCATCTCCAGGCAGCCAACCCCCTACTTACCTCAGGTGACAGCAGAGGACACAGGCTGGGGAGCAGGAGCAGCCCTGGCAGCTGTGGTGCCATATTTAAGCTGTGCAGAGGAAACCCACGGGTCTCACCAGGGCTCACAGCTCGTTTCTTTGCTCCTCAGGGATGTGAGCCCCACAGGACTGTGCACAAGCAGGTTTTTCTGTCTTCTCTGAAAAAAAAAAAAAAAGAGACAGAGTGGGAAATGGGAGTGGAGGCAGCTCTGGGCACTGGCTGGGCAGGAAAGAGAAAAGAAAAAAAAGGAAAAAAAATGTGTTCAGAATATTCCCCATTTTTTCCTGCTGTGGGAAAATTTTGCATTCTGGAAAGCGAAGAGACCCAGGCCTGGTGCCTTCCAGCCTCCCAGGTGCTCTGAGCAGCTCCTTGGTTTGTACAGATAAAGGTATATATATTGATCCATCTGTCTGTATCACATCTAGAGAGAACCACAGGCTCACAGACTGTGTTGGGTGGCAAGCTCACCCATGGGCAGGGACACCTCCCACCAGCCCAGACTGCTCCAAGCCCCATCCAACTTGCCCTTCAACACTGCCAGGGATGGGGCAGCCACAGCTTCTCTGGCCAACCTGGGCCAGGCTCTCCCCACCCTCACAGCACACAAGTTCTCCCTCCCATCTCATCTCCAGCTCCCCTCTTCCAGCTGGAAACCCTTCCCCCTGGGCCCAGCCCTCCCTGCCCTTGGCCAAAGCCCCTCCCCAGCTTTCCTGGAGCCCCTTCAGGCACTGCAAGGTGCTCCAAGCTCTCCCTGGAGCCTCCTCTTCTCCAGGCTCAACACCCCCAACTCTCCCAGCCTGTCTCCAGAGCAGAGCTGCTCCAGCCCTCCCATCATCTCTGGGGCCTCCTCTGGACTCTCTCCAACAGCTCCATGTCCTTCTACTGTTGGGGACCCCAGAGGTGGCCCCAGCCCTGCAGGGGGGTCTCGGCAGAGTGGAGCAGAGGGGGAAAAACAGATAAATACCTGATGGGATGGAGTAAGGAGACAAAGCCACATTCTGCTCAGTGCTATCTAGTCAAAGGACAAGAGGTAATAGGTGCCAAGTAGAAAAAACAGGAAATTCCATTTAAACATAACAAATGTGTTTTTTTAATGATTAGGTTAATCCAAAAGTCACACACGTTGCCCAGAGAAGCTGTAGAGTCTCCACCCTGAAAGATACTCCAAGGGACCTCTGCAGAAGGTCCTGGCCAGTCCCTCTCTGCTCAGGCAGGGTCGCCCAGAGCAGGTTGCCCAGGACCATGTAGAGCTGAGCACACAGCATGGTGTACAGCATTCTGCTGGTCATGGGGCTGGACCCTGTCTTCATCATCCTCTCCTACCTCCTCATCCTCAAGTCTGTCCTGGGGCTGGCATCATGGAAGGAGAGGCTCAAGGTGTTCAGCACCTGCGTTGCCCATATCTGCGTGGTCCTGGCCTTCTACGTGCCCCTGATTGGGCTGTCTGTGGTGCACAGGTTTGGGAAGGACTTGGCTCCAGTGGTCCACATCACCATGGGGCACATCTACATCCTGGTGCCTGCTGTGCTCAACCCCATCATCTACGGGGTGAGGACCAAACACATACAGAGGAGGATCCTGATTTCAATTAAATTTCTGATGGCAGAACTGCCCAGTGAGCTGCACCCAGCTCTTGACTTCCATTGACTTGGCTTTGGGGACAGGGAACATTCTCCTCTCCTCTGAGCCTGGAGCCTGCAGCCCATGGCAGGCCCTCGGTCACCATCACAGCACAAATAATAATTTACAGCTGAAAACTGTAGAGCAAATAGACTTTGTGCAGCCAGCACTAGCACTGTTGTGAAAGACTACACAAACTTGGCGTGTTGATGGCTTCATGGATGCAGTCAGAGCCCTTCAGGAGTCACCTTCTAGCTGGGACTTGTTCCTTTCTGGAGGCATCCCAGTGCATCCCAGCGCATCCCAGCAAGGCACGGGGACAGACAGTATAAAACACTTCCATATAATATTAACTGTGTCACTGTGTCTTCTTTTTCCTGCTTTTATTCACTAGAAAATAATTTTGGGGTGGGATGGGTAAATGCCACTTTGTGGAAGCAGAAATTTCGAGCACAAATCTGACTAAAAGCTTCTTCATTTCCTGAATTAAGAACAAATGAACCCATTATCCACACAGCACAAAGCAAAACAATATTTGTAAACAGCTTCTGAAGATAATTGTGGGGAGGTGGGCTGGGTGGAGGTGGTAAGGTCTGTGTACCAGAGGGGGCTGCAGGGGTGGCCAGGAGGGAGGTCTGGGGTGGTCCTGTGCTGCACACAGATGGTTCCAGCTGGATCAGTAACAGACCCACCATGAACCAAAGCTGAGCCAACCAGTAGACTCTGAAAATGTATTTAAGAAAGGGCAGAAAATGTCAGACTGAGAGGGGAGGAGTGGAAAAAAACAGGAGTGAGAACTTTGAGCAACCTGGTCTACTGGAAGGTGTCTTTGCACATGTAGGGGGGGGTTGGAACTAGGTGATCTTTAAGGTCCCTTCCAACCCAAACCATTCCATGATTTTGTGAGAAACTGCAAGGGGACACCAAGGTCAGAGCAGTAGGAGGGGCTCCATGGTGGTAAAAGCTCTCCAGAAGCAGGGAGGGTGGGCTGTGAAGGACCCACACCAGAGGAGGTAGACCTGCAAAGGGACTGCAGCCCATGAATGAGCCCATGCCAGAGCAGGTAGACATCTGAAGGTCCCACACTGGGGAAGATACACTCCCAGTAGGAATTAAGCCTGTGGATCAGCCCATGCTGGGGCACTGGAAACAAGGGAGAAGGAAGGAGGGGCAGTGAGGAACCACTGTGTCCTGGGCCTTGCTGAAGGCACCGAGTGAAACCTGGGGTGATAACAAGAGGAGAAGAGTCTGGGGTGACAAAGTGACTGGGACCACTGATGTTTTAAAGGAGTCACCAGTCATAACTCCAAGGTTCCTATTTGTGAGGGGATGGACAGCACATGGCACAACATTGTCTGTGCAAAGAGAGGCCTGTGTTTGCCAGAGCACCTCAGTTTTGATCAGTCTATACTGAAGTTTGCTGTTCAGTTTGTCACTTCATCATTCAGCTTTGCAATGTTCTCCCATAATCCCTCATCTCTGGTACTTTAGAATCATAGAATCCCAGACTGGTTTTGGGTGGGAAGGGACCTTAAAGCTCACCCAGTCCCACCCCTGCATGGCCAGGGACACCTCCCACCAGCCCAGGCTGCTCCAAGCCCCATCCAACCTGCCCTTCAACACTGCCAGGGATGGGGCAGCCACAGCTTCTCTGGCCAACCTGGGCCAGGCTCTCCCCACCCTCACAGCACAGAATTTCTCCCTCATGTTTAATGTCTTTGGGTGTAGTGGTTTCATTAAAAGCTCCATGACATTCCAGTCCACACCTCTCCCCTGATGTCTCATCAGTAGAAGAACTGCTGTGGACAGCCTGGAGGAAGCAAACATGGTGGTGTGGGCGGTACCACCAGGTACACCATGAGGTTGCTGGCTGTGGACATTTCTCATCTGCTGGGCTGCGACTGCAAAAGCCTGATGAGGGAGGGATGCAGGAGCTCCAGACCTACTGGTGAAACAGGGCAGACTTTGTTCTTGTGCCACATAAATTGGACACTGTGAACAGGAACCTCCTTTTGTAATAGTCCAGGTTTATAAATACGCCACTTATTCAGCAAAACATGTTCCCTATTCTAAGATTCAGAGAAAATAAAGGAAGCAGATATATTAATTCAGTAGAAATATTATGGATTTCATTCTTTTTCTGTGCTGCATTCACAGCTCTCATCTGTGACTCAGATCTGCAGCAGCCTGGCACGTCAATAAGTAACTCAGGCAACTGAGATCACATCTAGAGTCATATGAGGACAACCACAACAGAAAGGACAGCTAAAAAACACAGCCTTCCTGGTGTGCCCTTCCCCATGATCCTGAGAGATGGTCCCTTGAGCCCCCCTACCCCTACCCCTACCCCTAACCCTAACCCTAACCCTAACCACCCTACCCCTACCCCTACCCCTACCCCTACCCCTACCCCTAACCCTAACCCTAAACCTAATCCTAACCACCTTAACCCTAACCCTAATCCTAAACCTATCCCAGGTTGGCCAGAGAAGCTGTGGCTGCCCCATCCCTGGCAGTGTTGAAGGGCAGGTTGGATGGGGCTTGGAGCAGCCTGGGCTGGTGGGAGGTGTCCCTGACCATGCAGGGGGGTTGGAACTGGATGATATTATGCCCAGAGAGATATTTGCCCACCCAGAGATAAAACCTTCCTTCTTTGTGCACTAAAGATCTATCTGACACCCCTTGATGCTGAGGCAGACACAGCAGTGGGAGAGAGGAACCCATTTGTTTACAAACCGTTGCTGTTCCTGGCTCCTCCCAGGCAGCAGCCTCTCCTCAGTGGTGATGACAGCCTCCAAAGTCCCAGCAGTGAGTGATCAGGGTGATCAGGTTCCTTGAGGCATATAAAAGTTACCATTTGGGTCCTTTTGGCAGGTGGAGGAGTTGCTTGATGGTGCAAGAGAGAAACAGTATTTGAAGGTGATGTAGCTGCAGCCAAGGTCACGTCCAAATCATCCAGGTGAGATGGGGAGACATAATTTATTTTATTTCTTTCCTTTAATCTGATGTTATTCAAGTACTTTTAGTGCCAAGCTCTGAGCCAAGTTCAAATCTTAGCCAAATTGAGATGAATACAAACCAATCTACCCAGAAAAGCTGCTCTGCAGATATGCCAAGACATCTAAGTGGACTTTGTCTCTTGTTGAATTAATGAGCTACCTCACCACTTCCAGGCATCCCACATTAAGTGAACATTGTTTTAGGGAACTGCAAGTCAAACACTTGCAACCTCAATTTGCTTCCTTGCTCAGGTTAATTATAACAGTGCTAATTGTTTGGCTGCAAGCTGCTCCTGGGTTAAATAAACTTCCAACAAGCTGTAGGCACGTCAGCGGGACATCTGCTAAAGCAGTTATCTGTGAGGACCTGCAGTTACCTGATCTTAGCCCTAGTCCAGAGCTTCTTGCTGGCACAATCGTGAAGAGGATGGAAAACAGCTCAAGGAAGGTAATGATTTAGTCTCCTATGGAAAGGACAAAAGTTGTGAGCTGCAGTGAGACACAGGCTTGATGCCAGGAAAATGCTCTGAAATTAGTGGTTTGGGGAAAGCAGAGTTTCTGCCAAGGGGATCAGGTCCTGCATGTATCTATCAGAGGCTCCTAGTACTGGGGAAGGGAAGTGGACTGGGTGATTACTCTGCCTCTCTTAAAACCCTGAATTCATGGATCACGGAATGGTTTGGGTGGGAAGGGACATTAAAGCCCATCCAGTCCCACCCCTGCCATGGGCAGGGACACCTCCCACCAGCCCAGGCTGCTCCAAGCCCCATCCAACCTGCCCTTCAACACTGCCAGGGATGGGGCAGCCACAGCTTCTCTGGCCAACCTGGGCCAGGCTCTCCCCACCCTCACAGCACACAAGTTCTCCTTCCCATCTCATCTCCAGCTCCCCTCTTCTAGTTTCAAGCCACCACCTCTTGTCCCATCATGCCCCTTATCAAAATCTGAGGGATCTGTGCTCCCTGGCAGGCTGGAGGCTGCTGGCAGTGCTGGGTGGCTGTTGGCACAGTCTGATCACCGTGTGGTTTGCAGAGGGAGGTGCCTGTGCTGGGAGATTTACAATGTCTAAGAACCACACAAAAGGTTAAGGGCATCAAATCTGGTGAATGGAGGGATTATTGCTTGGCAGCAGAGGCAGAGCTGCCGAAAATGAGTGAGGAAACAGTTAAAACCTCAACATCTCTTCCCTGCTTACACAGCCAGGGAAGCTTTCCCAGTGTGTCAGCAATCAAAGATTTCCTCTCCTGCTGCACTTCATTCAATGCTGAGCAGCTCATTCTCTGAGGGCATTTTAATCCATTTCACTGTTTCAAGGTAAATTACAACAAGTTTGCAACAAATCCAACAGAGGACAGCAAACTAGGGCAAGGTGCCTGGTAATATCTCCCATTTCTAGGAAATCTTCTAGATTTTGACTACTACAGGGAGTCACCATCCCTGGAGGTGTTCAAGGCAAGGCTGGATGTGGCACTTAGTGCCATGGTCTGGCTGATGTGGTGGTGTTGGTCATAGGCTGGACTTGATGATCTTAAAGGTCTTTTCCAGCCTTGGTAATTCTGTGATTCTGTGATTCTGTGATACTGCAACGAGCAAAACTTGTCAGTCTACAAGTTAATGAACTGCTTAGTTACACAAAAAAACCTCAGTCAGCTTTTTGTGCCACTGAAGCACAAAGAAGATGCACAGAGTTGCATCAACAGGTCTGAAAGGAGCAGTGACCAGTCTGAACGTGCTGCTCCCATCCCTCCTGTTGGGTGTTCAACTCAAAACCAGCCCCAAATCACAGTATCTTCCTGAGATGGCATCTGTATGTAGGCTGCAGCTGCAGTCGTGCTGGGGGTTGGTGGTAGAAGGGAGAGGTCCATGCAAGGCTGGGCTGAAGTTGATGAGAAGAAGGAAGAGAATTTGGAGCACAAGTCTGCTGAGGAGCAGCTGAGGGAGCTGGGGGTGTTGAGCCTGGAGCAAAGGAGGCTGAGGGGAGACCTTCTGGCTCTGCAACTGCCTGAGAGGAGGTTGGAGCCAGGGGGGGGTCGGTCTCTGCTCCCCAGGAACAAGCAACAGGACAAGAGGAACCAGCCTCAAGTTGTGCCAGGGGAGGTTGAGGTTGGATCTTGGGAACAATTTCTGCCTGGCAAGGGTTATCAGGCCCTGGCCCAGGCTGCCCAGGGCAGGGGTGGAGTCCCCATCCCTGGAGGGGTTTCCAAGCCCTGGAGATGTGGTGCCAAGGGACATGGGGCAGTGGTGGCCTTGGCAGGGCTGGGGGAGAATGGTTGGACTTTATCACCTTAAAGGTCTTTTCCAACCAAAACAATTCCATTATTCTAATACAGGAGATGGGGACCCTGTAGGTGGGACACCCATTCTCAGAGAGACTCCAGCATGGTGGTTTGGATTGGGGCTCCAGCAGGACAGCCCCACAGGTGACAGTGCTGGGGGACACACGAAGTCAGTGTGTTGCTTCCACAGGTCTCAGCTCTCACAGAAAAAATGTTCTGAGCAATGAACCTTAAGGTGTCAAATATTCATCTGCTGCAGCTCCCTAAGGTGGGAATCAGGAGGAGATGGTTTAAACCCTCTGAGGTATAGGGTGGCCACAGTCCTGCTGAGCAGCATCCTCAAAGTGTTCTGAATCTTCCCCCATCTCTCGTCTTAGATTTTTTGTACTGATGGCACCAAATGTGCTCAACACCTGGTTTGTAACTCCTAGGCTATGGAGTGGAGGGTGGGGACAACAGCCAGAGGCCAGCCCGGGATGGGAGAAGAGTTAAATAACTCCCATATTTTTGGGCTAAGACCACGTGTGTTTGTGTCTTGCCTGTGGTGGGACTAAGTGTAGTGGGAGAAGAGGCAGGAGGACATGGTCACTGGTCTGGGTGCCTGAGAAGTGGCTGAAGTCCAGAGCAGTGTTTGCTGCAGCTCTTTCTTCTCCCTGCCTATGCCAGCTGTTCCTGTGGGTTCCCTTCCAGCTCTGCACCAGTGCCCATGTCCTACTCAAATCACTCCAGTCCCTCATCCTTCATCCTGACAGGCATCCCTGGGCTGGAAGATGCTCAGTTCTGGATCACCTTTCTGTTCTGCACCATGTACTTCATCACAGTGCTGGGGAACATCATCCTCCTCCTGTTGATTAGGATGGACCCAAGACTGCACCTGCCCCTATTTTGCTTCCTCTCCATGCTGGCAGCCATTGACCTTGTGCTCACCACTTCCACCATGCCCAAGCTCCTGAGCATCTTCTGGTTCCACTCCCACAAGATCAGCTTTGAGGGACGCGTGGCCCAGATGTTCTTCATCCACAGCTTCTCCATAGTGGAGTCTGGGGTCCTGCTCACCAAGGCCTTTGACCAATACTTGGCCATCTGCAGGCCTCTGTACTGCTCTGCCATCCTGACTGACCCCACTGTTGCCAAGCTGGGGTTGGCTGCTGTGGTTACCACCATCACCCCCGTGATGTGCATGGTGATCAACCTGTCCTACTGCGGCCCCTGCCTCATTCCCCACTCCTACTGTGAGCACATGGCAGTGGTGAAGCTGGCCCATGGGGACACCAGGCCCAATAGCATCTGTGGCACCATGTTTGGCTCAGACTCCATCCTCATCACTGTCTCCTACATGCTGATCCTGAGGGAGGTCTTGGGTGTCTCCTCCAGAGAGGCTCATCTGAAGTCCTTCAGCACCTGTGGGTCCCATATTGGTGTCATCCTGCTCTTCTAAGTGCCTGAGCTCTTTTTCTACACTCAGCACGGGGGCCAGGAGATCCCTGCCCACCTCCACATCCCGATGGCTGATCTCTACATGCTGCTGCCTCCCACACTCAACCCATTCATCTACGGGATGAAGACCAAGCTGATCCAGGAGCAGGTGCTGGCCTGCTCTGGAGGAAAGGGATCCAGCCCAGGTCCTGAGCCCAGCCCATCACTAGTGCCAGGTGAGAAGGATGAGGTTCGGACCAGAGAACAAGGACAGCATGTGTGGGAAGCAACAAAAAGCTGCCTGCTGGAGAAGTGGGTTGATCTCTTCATCATCTTGGCCAAACCCTCTAAGCTGGAGGCACCACAGAAAATTTGTCAGGGAAAACATTATTTTTAGAAAGTGAATTTTACATTCCTGCTCAGAACAGAGAGAACTCCTGTCTAACTGTGTCTACAGCTGTCTCTGTGCTCACCCTCAGATCTGTATCCCCCCCTGATTCTCCTCTTCATCTCAGCTCTTGATAAAAGACTGTTGCCACTTTGCAAACGAAAGTCTGTTCATGGATTCATCCTCCCCCATCTCCCCTCTTCCCTCTGGGTTCTTCCACCCTCCCCTTTTTCCACCCAATCTGTAACTCCCCATTTATTCACTTCCTATTTTTTCATAGAATCACAGAATGGGTTGGGTTGGAAGGGACCTAGAAGATCATCGAGTTCCAATCCCCCTGCATGGGCAGGGACACCTCCTACTAGACCAGGTTGCTCAGAGCGTCGTCCACCCTGCCCTTGAGCACCTACAGGGAGGGGGCAATTCTTAAGTGTTTGTGCTCATTGAGGCACAAACTCATCCAGATTTTGGCCCAATCAGATTCTGTTTCTCTCCCAACCCCATCTCGAAGCCCCACAGAAGCATTTGCAGCAATCACAAACCCACCTCACTGAGAACAGGTTGAACGAGGTTTTGATCCTTTCTTATTGGAAACAAGGAAACAGCATCAGCCATGAAATGCTGTTCTACACGGTTTTCCCCCCAAGATTTTTGTGAGGCTCCCTCACCTTCTGTGTTGTTGCATCTCTCCCCTAGGCACACAGGCACCTGTAAGGGGATTTTGAGAAGCTCCAGTTTTCCATGAGTCTTCACTGCCCTCCAAACTCCTGTGAGATCCTACCTCTGTGGTTTGGGCACCATAGCAAAGTTTTTCTCTTTGGAAACCACGTGGTTCTGCACGTGTTGCACTGCATGAGGGGACCATGGAATGGTTTGGGTTGGAAGGGGCCTTAAAGATCATCTGATTGCAATGCACTGCCATGGGCAGGGACACCTCCCACCAGCCCAGGCTGCTCCAAGCCCCATCCAACCTGCCCTTCAACACTGCCAGGGATGGGGCAGCCACAGCTTCTCTGGCCAACCTGGGCCAGGCTCTCCCCACCCTCCCAGCACACAAGTTCTCCCTCCCATCTCATCTCCAGCTCCCCTCTTCCAGCTGGAAACCCTTCCCCCTGGGCCCAGCCCTCCCTGCCCTTGGCCAAAGCCCCTCCCCAGCTTTCCTGGAGCCCCTTCAGGCACTGCAAGGTGCTCCAAGCTCTCCCTGGAGCCTTCTCTTCTCCAGGCTCAACACCCCCAACTCTCCCAGCCTGTCTCCAGAGCAGAGCTGCTCCAGCCCTCCCATCATCTCTGGGGCCTCCTCTGGACTCTCTCCAACAGCTCCATGTCCTTCTTGTGTTGGGGACCCCAGAGGTGGCCCCAGCCCTGCAGGGGGGTCTCAGCAGAGCAGAGCAGAGGGGGACAATCCCCTCCCTGGCCCTGCTGGTCACGCTGCTGGTGACACAGCCCACGACACGGGTGGGTTCTGGGCTCCAGTGCCCAGTGCTGGCTCCTGTTGAGCTTCTCCTCACCCAACACCTCAAGTTCTTCTCCCCAGGGCTGCTCTCAATCCCTTCATCCCCAGCCTGTGTTGATACTGGGGATTGCTCCAACCCAGATGAGTCCAAAGAGATTCAAAGTTGGACATTTTCTGGAGAACTGTCAAAAAAAGGTGCAGAAGGGATCTGGGGAAGGTATCTTACCTGTGCCTTTGCCCCAAGACAGGATCAGCTCAGCTGAAATGGTTACAATGAGATGTTCAGGAGAACCATCTGTGCTGGTGACTCTGTGCCCAGGCCAACCTGCTTCCCACTTTCACTTCCCACCCCTTGCCTAACCTCAGGTCTCCTTCCCACCAGCTCAGCCCATGACACATTGTCTGAGCCCTACGGTCTGGTCATTCCCACCTCTCTGCAGCATCTCTTTTCTCTGTAGCAGGACACTTTCCTGTCCCTGCTGCCTCCATGGTCATCTCCTGCTTCTGCTCTGTGCTGTGGCATCTCAGCAGCCTTGAACACATCTCACCATGTTTGAGTTTTGGCCTCGTTATGGCCAATTGTGACGCAGCTTTCAATGTCCAACGTAAAGACCGTCTCTGGCTGAAGCTTGTTTGCTCTGAAGACTGTAAGAACTATTCCACTAGATCAAATTATAGGTCCCTCCATCCTGCCCTCCTGCCTTGAAGAGTGGCTATTAATGACCATTTAGGAAGGTAATTTACAGTTTATCTTTCCCTTGGCACATGTCCCAGCATCCAGCAGTCAATTTAGAGGTTTTCTGACCAGGAGGCAGCACCTCAGCCATCATCTTTAATAGAAATCAATTAATCTCTCGCCCATGGATTTCTCTAATACCTTTTTAAACCTTTTACATACTCTGGGCTCCCGCAGCACCCAGTGGTGGTGACTTCTGTAATTCCTTGATGAAAATTCTTTAAATTTCTAATTTGTTTTTAATCTTCTGCCTGGCGTTTTCAGGGTGCTTCTCCCCCTTCTTGTTCACATAGTGTGAGAAAAGATGAATAACCACCCCACATGTATCTTCTCCTCCCCAATTACTATCCCACAGACCTTTCCTCTATTGGTTTATTGTCCCTCTCAAGACTGAAGAGACCTTTTCTAATCATCTGCCCTTCTACAGGAACTTCCCTGAAGTGGTCAGCCTGTTGAACTAGAGGATCATTGCAGGTTCTATTCTATTCTATTCTATTCTATTCTATTCTATTCTATTCTATTCTATTCTATTCTATTCTATTCTATTCTATTCTATTCTATTCTATTCTATTCTATTCAACAGTGAGAGCCTGGCCCAGGTTGCCCAGAGAAGCTGTGGGTGCCCCATCCCTGGCAGTGTTGAAGGGCAGGTTGGATGGGGCTTGGAGCAGCCTGGGCTGATGGCAGGTGTCCCTGCCCATGGCAGGGGTGGCACTGGATGGGCTTTAAGGTCCCTTCCCACCCAAATCAGTCTGAGATTCTATGATTACTTAAAATCAATGTTTGTAAATTAATTGTTCTTTGGCACTGGGGCCAACCAGCACAATGTCATCCAGGATCCTGGCAACAAACCCTTTATCCTCTAACATGAGGTGACCACATCACGCAGACTCCTGGGACTTGCTGAAATGCTGGTTTGCTGAGCTCAGCAGCATGTCAGGGACCATGGTCACAGTTTGCTGGTGTCCTTGGTGGGCAGTACCCCAGCCTGGGCTGCTTCCCCACCACAGAGGTACCTCTCAGGTCCAGAGGCTGGTTTCACTACAGACACCTCACACGAGAACAGACAAACTCATTCCCTCTGCTGTGTCTTGGTTTGGCAGGCACAGAAACTGGGTTAACAGCAACTTCCACCTCACAGCTGAGGTGGCAAAGATAAACTTCTTACCATGAGACCTCCAGATAAACAGGCCCCAGGGCCATGGCAGAGGATTTCCGCTCATGGGTCTGTGTTTGGCTTTGTAATACTAAGTTGGTTTTTATTGTGCAATATATCACTGTTTTAATTAAACATTTTTTGTCTCACTGCTCGTGGGTGGTGGGGGGGCGGGGGTGGATTAGCTTGAACCTCCCGTCAGTTCATCCCCTCAGAGCGACGCCACGAGCACTTTTCCTGCAAAATTTATTATTGTTTGCATTACAGATCCATTCTGACAGTAAAAATTACGTGTATGGCCAGCAGGGCCAGCTGTAAATCAGAGGGAGCTGTAAACGCCTCGGCCAATAAACTGTCAGGAGAGAAACGGTGCCCGGCGGGAGGGCATCGTAAATGGAAAAAAAAAAAAAAAGAGATGATGATTTGCTTCCCAGGCTCCTGTCCCCGCGAGGCCTCCGGCTGTTTGCGCACGGGAGCCAGGATCCGGGCGGCTCCGGGTGGTTGGGCAGGGTCAGCCCTGGGGGGTATAAAGTGCTGCCCGCCCGGAGCCGGGACCATCCCCAGCACCGCGCCGGGGCCGTGGAGCTGCCCAGATCAGGAAGGTCCCGGAGCTCTCCCGCTGGCCTCGGTGAGTACCCCGGGCAATTAGCAGCATGTTGATCATCACCATCCTCGTTTATTAGTGCGGGGGCTGTGGTTTGTGGGGCTGGACACCAGCACGGGTGGGGAGGTGGGTGTCCAGAGTGATCCTTGGGAGGTTCACACCATTCCGTTGGGTTGGGTGTTCAGGAGGATGTGGGCGGCTGTAATTGCAGGCAGGGCTGGCAGTGAAGCTCTGGCCATGGGGTCTTTCCCCCTCTGCTCTGCTCTGCTGAGACCCCCCCGCAGGGCTGGGGCCACCTCTGGGGTCCCCAACACAAGAAGGACACGGAGCTGTTGGAGAGAGTCCAGAGGAGGCCCCGGAGATGATGGGAGGGCTGGAGCAGCTCTGCTCTGGAGACAGGCTGGGAGAGTTGGGGGTGTTGAGCCTGGAGAAGAGAAGGCTCCAGGGAGAGCTTGGAGCACCTTGCAGTGCCTGAAGGGGCTCCAGGAAAGCTGGGGAGGGGCTTTGGCCAAGGGCAGGGAGGGCTGGGCCCAGGGGGAAGGGTTTCCAGCTGGAAGAGGGGAGCTGGAGATGAGATGGGAGGGAGAACTTGTGTGCTGTGAGGGTGGGGAGAGCCTGGCCCAGGTTGGCCAGAGAAGCTGTGGCTGCCCCATCCCTGGCAGTGTTGAAGGGCAGGTTGGATGGGGCTTGGAGCAGCCTGGGCTGGTGGGAGGTGTCCCTGCCCATGGCAGTCCATGGCACTGGATGGGGTTTAATGTCACACACACACACACGCATGCACGCGCGCACGCACACACACACACACACACACACACACACACACACACGCTTGGGGGTTTTTTAGGTTTTTTAGCCCAGCCTGCAGAGAAGAAGGGGACAACTCTTAGAATCATGGAATTGTTCTGGTTGGAAAAGATCTTGAAGACCATCCAGTCCCACTGTTCCCCCAGCCCTGCCAAGGCCACCACTGACCCATGTCCCTCAGCACCACATCTCCACGGCTTGGAAACCCCTCCAGGGATGGGGACTCCACCCCTGCCCTGGGCAGCCTGGGCCAGGGCCTGACAACCCTTGCCAGCAAGGAATTGTTCCCAAGATCCAATCTCAACCTCCCCTGAGCATCTTGAGGCAGTTTGCTCTTACCTTTGGGGAGTTCCAAGCTGCCACTTGGGCCCAGAGGTACCTCTGGACACCTTCCTTCTACCAGCAGAGACCAGCGTCCATGCCTTAGTGCAGGCTTTGGCAGGCAGCTCCATCCATGTCTGTGCTGTTCCAGGAGCTGAGGAGGGTCTCCTGGAGAAGGGCTGGGACTCATTCCTTCACAGTGGGGCTACATGCTGGCCAAGGTGACGCCTGACACTAAGGTGTAACTTGGCAATGAAGATCAAGTGTCCCTGCTTGGAGGGAATGAAATGGCTTCAGGTCTTCCTCAATTCCCATCACTTACATGTGGCTTTTGCCCCAGAGCAGGAAGATGTTTGTCCTCACCAAGCTCTGGTATTTATTGCCCCATTAGACTTCCAAGCAAGCTGCCAGTCTGATTGAGCTAAATCATATTATGAACATAGTAAATACATCATCAAGATATGTGTGTTTGTGCAAACCATGAAGTGGGTTATAGTGAATCCTCCAGCTCATAATTCAGGCACTCTCTGACCTGCTTGTTCCGTATCCCACAGAAGGTGGAATTAAGGCTGTAGCCACAAATATTTTTTCCCTCTGATTAGTGCTCATTTTGCACGTTCACAGCTTTTCCCCACCCACCCAGCCAGTCCTTCAGCCACAGAAGGCACAGAAAGGGCTTGGGGACCCCCTCAGCCTCTCCAGCATCTCTGCCAAGGTGCACTGTGTGTAGGAACCTGGATTGTGCTGAGGTAGCTGAAGCCTCCATGAGGACTGAAACTATGGTAAGATCACAGGCTCAGAGGCTCAGTGGATGATTCAGGCTGCAGAGACTTCAGAAGATCTCTAGGCCAATGCAATGTCCTGCTCAAAGCAGGGTCAGCTATGAGGTCAGATGAGGCTGCTCATGGCTTTGTCCAGTTGGGTTTTGAAAAATTCCAAGGTTGCAGATTGCACAACCTCTCTGGGCAACCTGCTCCGATGCTTGACAGTCCTCATGGGAAAACATTTCTCATTACATCCAGTCTGAAACTTCCTTATTTCAACTTACACCTGGTGTCTCTCATCCTCCCACCACACACTGGAGTGAAGAGCCTGGCTTGGCCTTCTTGACAGCCTCCCTGTAGGCAGGGGAAGGCTGCTCCTGGGTTCCTGCAAAGCCTTCTCTTCTCCAGGCTGAACAAACCTCTTTCCTTGGTCTCTTATCCTGAGGCATTTCTCTGACCCCCATCCATCTCAGTGGCCTTCTGCTGAACTCACTGGAATAGACATCTGCTAGATTTCTGTAAAGGCCTCATTCACCTACAACTCTTGGTCTCTGTCTAGACACCCCACCACATCCCCCATGTTCCTCCCCTCTGCTTTGGACCCAGAGACTTTCCATGGACACCTCTCCAATGCTTCTGAACCTGCAACTGCCTGTGCTTTGGCTTGATGCCATTAATAAAAGCCCCAGGCACGTAGGGTTTTACTCATTTGTTTCTCTTCACCTGATAGTAAGGCAGAATCATAGAATGAGAGAATTGTTTGGGTTTGAAAAGCCCTTCAAGATCATCCAGTCCAACCATTCCCCCAGCCCTGTCAAGGCCACCACTGACCCATGTCCACACCTACACAGCTTGGAAACCCCTCCAGGGATGGGGACTCCACCCCTGCCCTGGGCAGCCTGGGCCAGGGCCTGACAACCCTTGCCAGGCAGAAATTGTTCCCAAGATCCAACCTCAACCTCCCCTGGCACAACTTGGGGCTGGTTCCTCTTGTCCTGTCACTTGTTCCTTGAGAGAAGAGACAAACACCTGCCTTGCTACAGGTAGATTATGAAATGGGCAACGAGTTGGGTGTGAGAGCAGCTTAAAATCCACCTTAACCTGGTGGCCATTTTCTGTGCTGAGAGCAGAAGCATCAAAGTGCCTCAATCTCTGTTATATTTTGTTGTTTGTTTCCAATTATGATTTCTTAACTGAGAAGTCAGAGTTAAACTTTCAGCCTTTTCACATCCTTCTGTCTCCAGTGAGCATCACAGAGAAGTCCATGATGACTATAAAAAAAGCATTTTCTCACTCAATAGAGCATCACAGCTTGTGGAATTTGTTGTGGCTGCCCCATCCCTGGAGGTGTTCAAGTGCAGGTTGGATGGAGCTTGGAGCAGCCTGGTCTGGTGGGAGGTGTCCCTGCCCATGGCCAGGGCTTGGAACCAGATGATATGATCTTTAAGGTCCCTTCTAACTCAAACTACTCTGTGATTCTATTCTTCCAATTTGGACACAACTGCAGAACAGTAACCCTCACCAGGAAGGTTTTCACTTTCATTTTAAGAAAAAAAACCCACCTTTTTCTTCTTTTTCTTTTTAAGTAAAAATGTCCATCCTTTCCTTTCATTTTATAGTTTAATGGATAAACAAGAGCGTTGTTGTATGTGACACTACGGTAATTATAAGTGTTCTAAAGACCATGGGGGCATCTGCAAAGGTTGGTGGGGAAGTGGAGGGATGTGGTACTTGTCTTTACCCAGCTCTGTGTTCAGTGAACAGTCCAACAACATGGAGTTTCTATTGTTGGTTTGTTTTAGGTGTAGGTTCTGTGAGAGCTGAGCTGGGATGGAGCATGACTCACATTCCACGTGGGAATTCAATGGCTCCTTCTATCAGCCTTCAGCTTTCCTCATGATGGGCATCCCTGGCTTGGAAGCCCTTCACCACTGGATCTCCATCCCTTTTTGTGCTCTGTATCTTGTTGCTCTCTTGGGGAACTGCATGATCCTCTTCATCATCAAGAGGACCCAAAGTCTTCATGAGCCCATGTACTACTTCCTCTCCATGCTGGCGGTCACTGACCTGGGCTTGGTTCTGTGCACTCTGCCCACCACTCTGGGCCTTTTTTGGTTTAATATGAGAAGGATTGGTTTTGATGCTTGCCTCACTCAGATGTACTTCATCCATATCCTGTCCTTCATCGAGTCCTCTGTGCTCCTAGCAATGGCCTTTGACCGCTTCATTGCCATCTCCCACCCGCTGAGACACCCATCCATCCTGACCAAGACAACTGTCATAAAGATAGGGCTGGCCATTCTGCTGAGAGGTGTGGTGTCCCTTCTCCCCACACCCTTCTTGCTCAAGAGACTCACCTACTGTGGCAAGATTGAGCTTTCTCATTCTTTCTGCTTCCATCCTGACATCATGAACCTGGCATGTGCAGATATCAAGGTCAATATCTTCTACGGGATGGTTATTCTCTTATCAACGGTGGGGATGGACTTCATCTTCATTGTGCTGTCCTACATCCTGATCATTAAAACTGTTGTTGGCCTGGCAACCAAGGCAGAGTGTGTCAAGGCTCTGAATACCTGTGTCTCTCACATTTGTGCTGTTCTAGTGTTCTTCATCCCCATGATCGGACTGTCCATGATCCATCGCTTCGGAAAGGATTTTCCTCCTCTGGTCAACACTTTGGTTGCCTACACCTACCTTATCATTCCCCCCGCTCTCAACCCCATTATCTACAGCATAAAGTCCAGCCACATCCGTGAGGCTTTGCTCAGGGCACTGTGCAGGAAGAGTGGCTCTGACTGGTAGCTTCCTCCACTGGTTCTGCTAGAAAGTGCTAGTGGACTGGGATCTTGGTCACTGGTGGACTGGGTTCTTGGCCAGAGCTTGTGGACTGATTTCTTGGTGCTCTATCCATGTGGGTCACTGCCAGATGAAAGAACTGCAGAACTACTCAGCTGTTGTTCCTCTACTCAGTGCTGTGACCTTCCATGTCTCGTCCTAGCATGATGCTTTTGTCCCTTCCAGCAGCCTGTGGCCACCCTAAGCCCTTCTGCCAGTGATTGATACAGATGGAGGCCCAGTTAGAGGGAGACAACTGCAGAGAAATGGGCTGTGTGACTTCCTCTTCCCAAATCACACGATGGGGTGGGTCAAGGAAACCTCTGCAGGGTGTGTTGTGTGAACCCACACAGCCAGACAACAGCATGGGGACCCCCTCCCTTGGGGGTCATCGTTCCCTCCCCACATGCTACAACACCCAGACAGCAAGCTCAAGAGGACAGGGCTTGGGCATTAGTCATTAGTTGTTCAACTGCGACCATCCCACAAGGTGGAGCTCAGCTCCAGAGGCTGAGCACAGAGGTTTCCTGAAGGTCAGGTCCTGTCGAGTGGGCAGCAGCACTTCCAGGTCTCCTAAAAAACGATTCAGTCTTCATCTAAAGTGCCATGCACATCGGCAGTGATGGACCCTGTGCTGCTTCTGCATCTCCTTCTGGTGTCACTGAGCCTTGCCATCTTGCCAAGTCGAACATTCCAGTCATTGTTTTGCATCGTGTGTGTGCAATATCTTCAATAAAAGGCAACTATTTGTTGTAAAAGGTCAAAAGACTTGCTGAAGCCTTTTTTGGTTTGGGTTGTGGTTTATTTTTCCTGTTTATTTGATGCAGAGATATTGGGTTGGAGCTGCTTAAAATCTTCAGGATTTGCTGTAGATGAGCATAGGATGGTAGGAATTGGGCACTTCTTAGGGTGGTGCTCAGAGGTCTGGTGTGGCGAGCTGTCTTGCTGGAAAAGGGGGTTTCAAAAGTCTGACAGGAATGGCCGAACTTCCTGACTCTATGGACCACATCCTGCAATCTTCCAGCTGAGATCTGCCAGGTACTGACTGTCTCAGAGGGATGGGAGGAGGAGATCTCCAGGGGCTGTCCAGAGCTGGGACGTGACAGCTTATAACCGAGTCACAGTGTCATGGGGTGGGAAGGGACCTCTGGAGATCATCCATCCAACCCCTGCCAGAGCAGGGTCACCTCCAGCAGATCCCACAGGAACACGGCCAGAGGGTTGGGGATGTCTCCAGAGAAGGAGACTCCACAGCCTCTCTGGGCAGCCTGTCCCAGGGCTCTGCCACCCTCACAGGCAAGAGGTTCCTCCTCATGGTCAGCTTGACCCTCCTGTGCTCCAGCTTGTGCCCATGGCCCCTTGTTCTGTCCCTGGGCACTGCTGAGAAGAGCCTGGTCCCACCCTCCTGACACCCCCTTTATAAGCTTTGATGAGATCCCACCTCAGCTGCCTCTTCTCCAGGCTGAACAGAGCTGCTGTAGGATGCAGAAAGGTTTCATGATCCTCCTGGCTTTGCACATATACACAAAAAAAAAAAAAGGGGAAGGGAAGGTTCCCCAGGGGAGCATTCCCAGGCCACCGTTTGTTCTGAGTCGTGCTAATGATTCTGATGAGGATCCCCATGGGACCTGGCAGAGGGTGAAATGCTGTTGAGAAGCCCCCCAGGACCTCTGCCTGAGCCCTGGCTTAGCAGCTCCTGGGGTGCAGGTCCCATTTGTGTGGAGACAGCACCTGATGGGAGCACTTTGCTCAAAATACCTGAGGTTCAGCCGGGCCCTTGTAGCCAGTAATTATCAGAGGGAAGATAAACATCAGCGACCAAAGACAACGGCCAGCAGAAAAGCCTGAGAAGAGCTGTGCTGGAGAGCTGCTCGCCAGGCAGGAGCCTTGCACAGCGCTGCTCCTGACCTGAAAAATCCCAGAATTTCTCCCTGGATGTCCATGCATCCTGGCTACAGCCATCCTCCCAACCAGCAGGAGCCCGAGGAGCCTGTGTCCCAGCACGCAGATGTTTGAGGGGACAGCCAGGGAGCGGGGGATTTATGAGCACATTTGTTGGCACTGCTGGAGACCTGGTGCCCCCAAACCCTGGCTCCATCTGCCTCCACCTCTGCTTCTCAGCCAGAGGGTGCAGAGCAGACACTCAGGATCTGGGAACCTCTCTATCAGGTACGATGGTAGGAATGTGTGTTCAAACCCCTTTGTGGCTGCCTCGGGAATGGGAACTGTAATTGCAGTTTAACATCTGGGTGAGAGAAAGAGGAGAGAGATGAACAACTGAGAGCTGCTAATTCCTGCTCGGTGGTGCCCTGAGCTCTCCACTTTGTGCCATGGGATCATTGCAGCACTTGCCAATGGATTTATTCCCTCTGAGGCACAGGAAAGAGCAGTGTGAGACATTTCAGAGCCGTCTTTGGGGAGGAGGAGAGAAGGATGGGAAGGGGAGGGGAAGGGGGGAATAGGAGATGGAGAGAGGGGGAGAGGGGAAGAGGAAGGGGGAGAAGTAGAAAGAGAAGAAGGAGGGTGAGGAAGAGAAGGGAGAAGGAGAAGGAGAAGGAGAAGGAGAAGGAGAAGGAGAAGGAGAAGGAGAAGGAGAAGGAGAAGGAGAAGGAGAAGGAGAAGGAGAAGGAGAAGGAGAAGGAGAAGGACACCTGGTGCTTCTTGGCCACACTGACGTCTATCCTCTCTCCTTCTCCTCACCAGGTTGGCTGTACTCCAGCCCAGTGGACATTATTCCCACCTGGTGCTGCTTCCTAGTGCCTGCCTGGCCACTGCCTGGGGCAAGGGTACCTGGCAGCAGCCAGGGATGTCCCAGGAGGCCAGGAAAGGGGTCAGTGGTGAGGATGGTGGTGGGATGAGACTCCAGCCATGTCCTGCTAACTTCAGCTTGCGTGGCACCAAATGCAGCAGAGCCCTGCCTGGAGAGACTGACCTAGCCAGGCCCTGGGCATGTTCATAAAACAGCAGCAGAGCTGCAAGATTTTCTGCTTAGAAGTGACATCAAACAGGTAGAAAATGAAACAAAACAACACAAAAAAAACCCACATTTCATCAAAACATCAGTTCAGATGAATTTTAATGTCGGTTCAAAAATGGTTTGGATTTGAGTGATGTACTGTGGATTTCATTTTTCTTTTCTGTTTCCCCTCTGAAGCAATCTTTTGGCTCGATGTTGTATTCTGTTTTGTTGTGTTGGTGTTTTGTTTTGTTGGGTTTTTTTTCTGGTGAGATGGTCTGGAAAAAGGGCTCAGAGAGCTCTTGAGCATGTAGATAAATATATGTATATTTCCCTCTCACTGCCACGTTGCAGAAGGGAGCAGTGGAGAGATGGATTCAGATGGTGAAGACTGTCCCACTGCCTGCTCCATCCTGGGAAGTTGGTCTCAGACCAGTTTTGGATCCGTGGGACAATTCTGGTCAAATGTTTATGAGCATTTACTGAGATCAGCTGCTGTGGCTGCTGCTCATGGTCCTCTGGCTTGGATGGTTTTACTGTCTGAACATCCTCACCTCTGGTTAAATGCAGTTATGGGGGCTTGCTGGTGGGAGGATGGCCCTAGGCAGATAAATCCACATTTATTGGTGTTTTTAAATACATGGATCCAGTTTTCATCTCCACAGAATGCAAGGCCCACAAAGTGTCTGCTCTTCACCCCACTAGCAACCCACAGTGATCAGTCACTTCTGAAAACGTTGCTGCATTTACCAGTGCCAAAGAACCAAAGAGGAACTGCAGCACCCAGGGCTCACCCTTGTGTGTCTGGCTCTGACAGTCACATTCCCTCAAAAGAAATGAACAGGATGGCAGATCTTTGACAATGAGACTCACACTGATTGCTCTTGGGGGGCTGGCAGGGAAGCTGTCTCAGGTACTAACCAAGAAATCCTGCTCTGTGACATCTTGGTTAGCAACAGACTTGGCTGCAGGGACCACAGGATGGTGGAGTTTGGGACACTGCTGAGCACCATGAAGGTTAATTCCAGGACAAAGGTTTTAGATTTTAGAAGAGCAAACTTCAGGGCTCAGTTGGAAGGGATCCCGTGGGAAGCTTCCATGGAGGGTAAAGGAGCTAGTGAGTGCTGGGAGTGTTTCTAGAACACTCTCCTAGAGACGCAAAACCAGTTCATCCTCTCTAAAGGCAAGGGAAGTAGGTAGAGCAAGAGACCCCCTTGGCTTAACTCTGAGCTGCTGGGTCTGCTCAGAACCACAAGGGAAATGTACCAGAGGTGGAAAAGTGGAACACTACTGGTTGAAAATAACAGGGCCTTTGCCAGAGATGCAGTTAGGAAAGCAAAAGCTCAGCTTGAGCTGACACTGGCCAGAGATGTCAAAAACTTCAAGAAAGGGTTCTTCAGATACATTAACAACAAGGAGAAACAGAGGAACAATATTGGCCCACTACTAAACAGGAGATGTGGACTAGTCACCAACAATGCTGAAAAGGCAGAGGTCCTCAACACCTCCTTCACCTCTGTCTTTACCAGTGCTGGGTCCCAGGCCCTAGGAATGAAAGTCCAGGTTGACACAGACAGTGAAGGAAGAGTTGGTGTGTCAATTATTACAGGAGCTTGACCCATACAAACTGATGAGCCCAGATGCCATCCACCTGAGGGTGCTGAGAGAGCTGGTGATGTTGCTGCAAAGCCGCTCTCCATAATCTTTGAGAAGTGGTGGAGATCAGGAGACATCCCTGAGGACTGGAGGAAGGCTAATGGCACCCCCATCCATGATACCTGTTGGCAACTACTGAAGTTCTTTGTCCACTCAACCTGCAGCCTAATGGAAGAGGTTTGCTGAAAATTTCACCACTAGAAGAGCTTTGAGGCAACTTGATGGTTAACAGCCCAGCTACACTGCCTGTAAATTGGGTATAAAAACTGAGCATGAGGCTCATTTCCTACAGATTTGAGATGGAAAAACCCCACATCAGGGGAATCAATCAGGGTTGCTATTTTAGGACCAGGACTTTGCACAGATGGGCAGTAAAAATAATGTTTTCACAAACAAATGTTACTTTTAACCCTGGGGAGACCCCTCTGCAGGGCTGGGTCCACCTCTGGGGTCCCCAACACAAGAAGGACATGGAGCTGTTGGAGAGAGTCCAGAGGAGGCCCCAGAGATGATGGGAGGGCTGGAGCAGCTCTGCCCTGGAGACAGGCTGGGAGAGCTGGGGGTGTTGAGCCTGGAGAAGAGAAGGCTCCAGGGAGAGCTTGGAGCACCTTGCAGTGCCTGAAGGGGCTCCAGGAAAGCTGGGGAGGGGCTTTGGCCAAGGGCAGGGAGGGCTGGGCCCAGGGGGAAGGGTTTCCAGCTGGAAGAGGGGAGCTGGAGATGAGATGGGAGGGAGAACTTGTGTGCTGTGAGGGTGGGGAGAGCCTGGCCCAGGTTGGCCAGAGAAGCTGTGGCTGCCCCATCCCTGGCAGTGTTGAAGGGCAGGTTGGATGGGGCTTGGAGCAGCCTGGGCTGGTGGGAGGTGTCCCTGCCCATGGCAGGGGTGGCACTGGGTGAGCTTTAAGGTCCCTTCCAATTCAAACCAGTCTGTGATATGAGGATTGATATGATATGATTGACAAAGCTGCTGTGTCTCTTTCAGTTGCAGCAGGAGATGCCCCACGGTGTAGCATGACTGCTCTTCCCCCCACATGCCATGCCCTCCCCCAACAGCTCTGACCTCAGCGCATCCTCCTTCATCTTGGCCAGCCTCCCAGGGCTGGAGACCACCCATTTCTGGATGGCCATCCTGCTGTGCTTCATGTACATCTTGGCGGTCACAGGCAACTGCGCCGTGCTCTTCATCGTGAAGATGGAGCCCAGCCTGCACGCCCCCATGTACTTCTTCCTCTGCATGCTGGCTGCCATCGACCTGGCCTTGTCCACCTCCACAGTGCCACGTGTCCTCTCCTTCTACTGGTTCAACACCAGGGAGATCAGCTTCAGCGCTTGCCTGGTCCAGATGTTCTTCATCCACACCCTCTCGGCCATTGAGTCCACTGTCCTCCTGGCCATGGCTGTGGACCGGTACGTGGCCATCTGCCACCCTCTGAGACATCCTGCCATCCTCACCAATGCTGCCACAGCCAAAATCGGGCTGGTGGCCATGGCCAGGGGGGTTCTCTTCTTCCTGCCTTTGCCTTTGCTCCTCCTGCCCCTTCCCTTCTGCCGCTCCCGGGTGCTGTCACACTCCTTCTGCCTGCACCAGGACGTGATGAACCTGGCCTGTGCCAACACCACCCCCAGCATGGTGTATGGCCTGACTGCCATCCTGCTGGTCATGGGGCTGGATGCCCTCCTCATCTGCCTCTCCTACCTCCTCATCCTCAAGTCTGTCCTGGGGCTGGCATCATGGAAGGAGAGGCTCAAGGTGTTCAGCACCTGCGTTGCCCATATCTGCGTGGTCCTGGCCTTCTACGTGCCCCTGATTGGGCTGTCTGTGGTGCACAGGTTTGGGAAGGACCTGGCTCCAGTGGTCCACATCACCATGGGGCACATCTACATCCTGGTGCCTGCTGTGCTCAACCCCATCATCTACGGGGTGAGGACCAAACACATACAGAGGAGGATCCTGAATTTAATTCATATAAACAACAACAGAACTGCCCAGTGACCTGCCCTCGGCCTCTATCTCCTGTGTCCTCCCACCAGCTCATCTTGTTTCACACTAAGAGGCTCTGGTGCAAGACTGTCCTCTGTTTTTATGGCATCTGCCATGTGGTAGGAGACTCCGAAGTGCTACCACGTGGCAAAAGAGCAATTGTAAGCTCCTTCCAAGTGTTGACCCTCACCAAACTCAGAATCTACTACAATGATGCAAATCCAACCTGATCCAGCTGGTAGCACCATGGGAAGGAGAATTGGCTCAGGAAGCTAATAAAGATGCCTGGACATTGCATGTCTTTGTTCCCATCTCACCCATAACGATGGCAGAGCTGAGTGAAAGCTGCAGTGGCTTGTGAATGATTTAGTCAATTCAGTTTCATTGTGGCACATTCACTTTCTAAAAACATTTTAGCAAAACTTTTGCCACAAACTTCAGCTGTAGCAACGTTCTAAGTACAATAATCCCAACAAGTGACTGAGGAGAGGCAGAAATGCACTTCAGAAGAAGCCCTCCACCTCCGTGGTCTTCTTCTGACCTGTTGGGTGTTCAGTCAAGACAGCTCAGCCTCCTTGTAGCAGATGCTCTGGAAAAATTTAGACCCAGAGTTATTGGCAGTGACTGTAAAAATAATTTCAATTAATAATAATAATGATATTCAAAAAATGACAACATCTCAAGAGAAAAACTAAGCAGGTTATAAACATCAGTGATACATCCGAGCTGAAGGAAGTAGTATTTCCAAGTCAAAGTTGTTTCATACCCTTGACTTCAAAAATGCTTGGAATTCCTAAGAAGTTAAGAATTAAGTTCAATATCTTTAGCTTTTAAAAGAATGTTAAATCCTCCCTGGGTGCTCCCCATGAAACTGAGCACCTGGCAGCCTTTTCTCTCTTCATTCTGGTGACTCTTCTACCAGCAGGACACTTCTACAAAACTCTTTCCATCCAATGAAAGCCAACCAGCCTCAGGGCCAGTGAAGAAGGTCTGAAAGCAAACTGTGTTTGGCTTCACACCAGCACAGAACCAAAGAATGGTGGAGGTTGGAGGCATCTCTGGAGGTCACCTTGTCCAACCCCCCAGCTGAAGCAGGGCCAGCTAGAGCCAGTTGCCCAGGACAGTGTCCAGCTCTTGAATATCTCTAAGTATGGAGACACCACTTCATATTTTGCAAAAAGGTTCAAAATCCTGGGAAATAGGATTTCACAAAGACACAGTCAGATGTGAAGAGTGTTCACTTCTATTTCCCCCCCCCAAATGTTCTTCATCCTTAAAAATAAACCTGTTTCTTTAAGAAGGAACAATCTCTCCTTTTTCCTCTTGATTTAAACTCTTCCCTTGTTGTTGATTATCATGAGCTGTGGTCCTCATTCTTGAGGTGACCACGTTGCCATGCATGGGGACATGTTTGCTGGTCCCACTGCAGCAGCCCTTGGGATTCCTCCCAAGAGAGGTGCCAGGGGTGTCTGAACCCTGATTGGAACACTGGGTGTCTGATCTCCAGGTTGAACACGCTGGTTTCCATGACACAAGGGAGTGGTGCACAAAGCCTTGAACAGCAGGACCCTGCACAGGTGACTAGAGCAGCACCAGGTGTTACTGAGCAGGCTGGTCTACACTCCAGCAGGAGGTCCAGGTGCTCTTGATGTCTCCATCAGTAGATGGTTATCACAGAATCACAGGGTAATTCCAGTTGGACGTGACCTCAGGACATCTCTGATCCAAACTCCTGCTTAAAGCAAGGGCAGCTCCAGGGTCAGAAAAGGTTGCTCAGGGCTTTATCCAGCTCTGCTTTGAAAGTTTCCAAGGATGGATGTTGCACAACCTCTTTGGGTGTCTACTGTGGTGCTTGATTGTCCTTACTGTGAAAAAGCTTCTCTCTATATTCAGTTTGAATCAGAGTCCCAGACTGATTTGGGTTGGAAGGGACCTCAAAGACCATCTAGTTCCAACAAACCCTGCCATGGGCAGGGACACCTCCCACCAGCCCAGGCTGCTCCAAGCCCCATCCAACCTGCCTTTCAACACTGCCAGGGATGGGGCAGCCACAGCTTCTCTGGCCAACCTGGGCCAGGCTCTCCCCACCCTCACAGCACACAAGTTCTCCCTCCCATCTCATCTCCAGCTCCCCTCTTCCAGCTGGAAACCCTTCCCCCTGGGCCCAGCCCTCCCTGCCCTTGGCCAAAGCCCCTCCCCAGCTTTCCTGGAGCCCCTTCAGGCACTGCAAGGTGCTCCAAGCTCTCCCTGGAGCCTTCTCTTCTCCAGGCTCAACACCCCCAACTCTCCCAGCCTGTCTCCAGAGCAGAGCTGCTCCAGCCCTCCCATCATCTCTGGGGCCTCCTCTGGACTCTGTCCAACAGCTCCGTGTCCTTCTTGTGTTGGGGACCCCAGAGGTGGACCCAGCCCTGCAAGGTGGAGTCCTGTGGAGTATCTAGATGTGTTTTATCAAGTGCTGAGTCCATTGTGGGATAATCCTTTGGGTCCATGGCAAACCACCCTCCAGAAAAGGTCAACCCAGAGCCCAAAATAACGAATGTCAGGAGGAACTGCTAGAGAAGGAGGAAACATAAAAGTAAAAATTATAGAGCATCTAAGTCTGCACTGGTTCTGCCTGATGGCCTAAGCTTTGTGGGGAGAAGTTCGTTTATTGTTAGGCCAGTTTACTTCAGTTGGGTCCTAAAAATCTTCAAGGGTGGAGGCAGCACAACCCCTGGGGACAACTCTCCTCTGCTTGGCCTGTGCCCCGGTGCTGGTGCACTACCAGCAAGTTCAGCTGTGAAAAATAAATTAATTATTTGAGAAAAGCAGGGAAATACTTGGAAAGCAGGCCATGAACAATGAGTTCCATCAAGGAGGACAGAAGACAGGTTTAAGTGCTGCCTTCAGGGGCTCTTGCATCTCGTCCACATCTTCTAGGTGGGCCAAAAGGAGTCTCTTGCCAAAGACACACCAGGCCTGGCATCAGGGCCTTCACAAAGCAGCAAGATTTTGTGCAGGTTGGTGCAGTTTCTCCCAGCCTCCACTGAGGGTGAGGTGGGTGTCCTTTCTGCCACCTGTGCTTGTACAGCTTCAGTCTCCACGAAACACCTCTTGTTAGAACCTTTTCTGTTACATTAAAGCACATTTTATTGCAAAATAAATTCTTCCATTCAAGTCAGTTACAAGTAGCTGCCATCTGGGACTTAAAGGCAATTTTGGCCCCCTGACATTTTTGTGATATTCTCTTTTGTTAGAGCTTAGAAGGGTAAAAAATTGTCATAGAAAGGAAAACAATCTGTACCTCCTTAATGTGATCTGGGAAGTGCAAAATAATGTTTCAGAGCCATGCTGGTGACACTGAGAAACAGCTCCTGCCCAGTCTCCATATGTCCTTTAGCTTTTTTTTTCTTTTGTTCTGAGAAAAATTAATAAACAGAAATGAATGAATCACCCTGAAAACTCTGTACTCTATTTCCTAGCTGTCTGTTTCTCAGAAATACAGTTAATAGAGCCCCAGAGCGGGGAGGCATGGAGAATTTCTCCTGGGTATGGATGAAAATGGAGTGGGATTCTTGCTCTGCATCTTGCTTTCCAAATGGTGGTCATGGAGTGTGGCTCTGCTGGGGAAGAGGGGAACATTCCTCCTTCCTCAGCCTGTGCCTTTGCTGGTGACTGTGACAACCACTTTCCAACTGAAATGTCCATTGCTGAAGCTCCAGGTCATCTCTGCCCTGCAGAAGAAGTATAACTCCCAACCAGAGCATGGGATGTCAGAGTCCACGTTTCCTCCATGAGTGGGGCCCAGAGGCAGAGGTGGGGATGGACCAACAGAGCTGGGGCCCAACTGGCTCCAGGAAGGGGAGGGAAGAGCCGGGTTGACTTGGAAAAGGGACTGAACAGGGAAGGGGTGGGACAAGGAGAGGGATGGAAGGAGAAGGGGACAGGATGGGAGTGTGTTTTGCACAGCAATGGGGAGAGGATTTTGAGTCACAAGAGCCTGGGGGTGGCAATAGAGGCAACGAGGAGTTGTATGGGGCTGGAGCTGTTGTTGGAGATCTCCCAGAGAATCTCCTGGGGGATCTCTGAGTCTCCTCTCCTCTCCTCTCCTCTCCTCTCCTCTCCTCTCCTCTCCTCTCCTCTCCTCTCCTCTCCTCTCCTCTCCTCTCCTCTCCTCTCCTCTCCTCTCCTCTCCTCTCCTCTCCCTCTCCTCTCCTCTCCTCTCCTCATACACCTGGGATGGGACCTGGGCACCCGGTGTCTTTCCACACTCTGGCATTTCTGCTGTCCCAGACACTCTCAGTGGGCTGCATTGCAGGTTGACAGGGATCTCAAATAATGGAAGGGGGATTTATTTGCATGACTTGCTTTTCAGTGGAAACTGGCAGTGCCAAAGATTTGCCACGAGATGCTGTGTCACATCAACCCCAAAAAACAGCCCAGGGAGGTGCAGAGTGACACTCAGCACTGGGAGCCACTTAACTCTCAAGTCTGCCTCTCATTATTTCACCACTCTCCATCTACATGCCCAGCTCCTGCTGCCCACACTATTGCCAACCCAAGGATGAAATGGAGCAGAGAAAGGATAATTTACTGTTGTTTGGAAAGTATTTCCTAATTCACCCTGCTGCAGTTTTAATTAGTGATTTAATCTTGGACTGCCCCATCGCTCTGAAGTCTCCTCCAAACAAACACGCTACATGAAAACGGACACAAAACTGGGCAACATGCAGCTGTGTCTATGAGGTCATCAGCATCGAGGGAGTTAAAAACCCTCAATTTGTCTCTCTCTAATTGCACCTTAAGTGCAGGGGAAAGGCAGAGCTCCCTGCTGGGACTTCTCCCTCAGACAGATAAACATCTCCTGCTCTCAGAGTCCATGCGTGGAAACCTACAGGAGGCTGGTGAGTACCTGGGGTTGGGGCAGCAACTCCTTGCTCTGCAGTGAGACCTTTTGTGCCATCACTCCTGGGCTGTGGCAGCAAGTGTGGAACACTCCCCAGGTAGTGGAGCTGGGAACTGTGTTCCCTGTCCTGGTGTTGTCCATGGGAGAGCAAAATTTTAGGTCTAGCAGCAGCAACAGAGGCAGCTGGCAGGATGGAGGTGAGCTGAAGAAAGAAGAATTTCAGTAATTTCAATTCCTGGGATGTTTACAGCCATGTGGAAAAAAGAAAAAAAAAAACAGGAAATCCCTCCCAACGTGCAGGTGACCCCAGACCACACATATCTGTAAGGCTGCTGTCAGCTCCAGCTGGTGCCTGGTGGCCATGCTGGGCTGGGGTGGTGGAACTGTGGGATCTGGCTCCTGGAGTTGGCCTGGCTGGCACCAGATCCTCAGGAGGAAAAGCCCAGCTCTCTTCTGGGAAGCTGCTGTTGTCTCCTCTGTTCTTCTGCTCCCCACAAATCTCCAGAAATGGTGAGGTCAGCCCCAGTAGGGTTTCTGAAGAGTCTTATCAGATCAGGAACATTATAGAATCATAAGATGATTTGAGTTGGAGGGGACCTTAAAGCTCATCCAGTCCCACCCCTGCCATGAGCAGGGACACCTCCCACCAGATAAGGGTTCTCCAAGTCCCATCCAACCTGGCCTGGATGGGGCAGCCACAGCTTCTCTGGCCAACCTGGGCCAGGCCCTCCCCACCCTCATTGTAAAAAATTTCTTCCTAATACCTGCTCTAAATCTCCCCTCTTTTAATTTAAAGCCATCACCCCCTGTCCTATCACTACAGACTCTGATAAAAAAGTTTGTTCCAATCTTTCTTATAGGTTCCTTAATGCATTGAAAGACCCCAAGAAGGTCTCCCTGGAGCCTCTTCTTCTCCAGGCTGAACACCCCCAACTCTCCCAGCCTGTCTCCAGAGCAGAGCTGCTCCAGCCCTCCCATCATCTCTGGGGCCTCCTCTGGACTCACAGACTCACAAACTGGTTTGGCTTGGAAGGGACCTTAAAGATCACATTGGCCTAATCTGTGCTGGAATCCTTTTTCCCATACATTAGGGACAAAAGATGAGCTGAGCCATGTGCAGGGGGTGAGGGAGCTGCAGTCTATTTTTGGGGATAAGAATGGACTTCCCTGGAGCACTGCCTTTGTGTGAGGGGGTTGTCAAACGCTGTGCCACTGGCTTGGTTTTTTGCCCTGAAATGGGATGTTTCTTGACTGAGGGAAGCACTTGGAGCCCCTGTTCAGGCTGGCAAGCAGCACAGAGCTGCTGAAGGCTCCTGTGGAGCTGTAGGGCTGATGCAAATGACTTTGGATCCCCACCACACACATTTCAAGGAGGTTTACTTCAGACCAGCCTTCATCTGGTCTCCTGGGCTGGGCACCCTTTGGACACTGGAGAGTCTCAGGTGGTCACCTCAGTCAGTCTTCCCATTCAGTTTAATCCGGGACTAACCTGTCTGCATGCTCCAGGACTGCTCCAGGACAGCTCCACCAAGCAGGACAGAGCACTTCCAGTGGAAACTAGCAGGACACGTGCTTCAAAAGTGCCCTCCTGAACCAGTGCCTGCAGCTGTCAAACCTATGGACCATACCTCATGCCAGTCTGTATTTGCCACTGACCAGATCAGATCAAGGGTGTTTAGTGCTTTCTTACAGGACACGGTAGACAAGGAGCAAGAAGAGCTTCATGTCTCTGAACTCTACCACCTTTTCCCACCCTCCCTATTTCCTCCTCGTTGGCATCCCTGGGCTGGAGAAGCAGCAGTTCTGGATTGCCTTCCCCTTCTGCATCATGTATGCCATTGCTGTGCTGGGGAACATCACCCTTCTCCTCATCATAAGGGCAGAGAAGAGCCTGCACCAGCCCATGTACCTCTTCCTGGCCATGCTGGCCTTCACTGACCTGGTCCTATCAACTTCCACGCTACCCAAAATGCTTGGCATCTTCTGGCTGGGCTCCAGGGAGATTGGGTTTCTCTCCTGCCTTGCCCAGTTGTTCTTCATCCACACCTTCTCCTCGGTGGAGTCGGGTGTGCTGATGGCCATGGCCTTGGATCGCTACGTGGCTGTTTGCCACCCGCTGCGGCACTCCAGCATCCTCTCCATGCAGGTGGTGGTGGCCCTGGGGGGCCTGGTGCTGGTTCGTGGGGTCCTTCTGGTGAGTCCCCTCTGCTTCCTCCTCTACAGGCTGCCCTTCTGCCAGCATCAACTCATCTCCCACTCCTACTGCGAGCACATGGCCACGGTGAAGCTGGCATGTGGGGACACTAGAGTCAACTTCATTTATGGTCTCTTTGTGGCTTTCACAGTGACAGGGTCTGACCTGATCCTGATCTCTGTGTCCTACACCATGATCCTGCAGGTGGTACTGAGGCTGCCATCCACCGAGGCACGACTTAAAGCCTTCAGCACTTGTGCATCCCATGTCTGCATCATCCTGGCCTTCTATGTCCCTGCCCTCTTCACCTTCCTCACCCACCGGTTTGGGCAGAACATCTCTCCCCATGTCCATATAATGGTGGCCAATCTCTACCTGCTAGTGCCCCCCATGCTAAACCCCATTGTTTATGGGGTGAGAACCAACAAGCTCTGGGACAGGGTGGTCCTTCTCTTCCAGTGAGAGAGAACCTGACCCATATGTATGTGCTTCAAACTTGCTCATAATTCACTGATGATGCTGGTAAATTTAACAAGAGTTATCACAGAATCCCAGACTTGTTGGGGTTGGAAGGGCTTTAAGGACCATCTGTCCTAACTCCCTGCATGGGCAGGGACACCTCCCACCAGCCCAGGCTGCTCCAAGCCCCATCCAACCTGCCCTTCAACACTGCCAGGGATGGGGCAGCCACAGCTTCTCTGGCCAACCTGGGCCAGGCTCTCCCCACCCTCACAGCACACAAGTTCTCCCTCCCATCTCATCTCCAGCTCCCCTCTTCCAGCTGGAAACCATTCCACTCATCCTGTGAGTTCCCCCCGCCCCCCCCCCATCACTGTGGAGTAATTGCTGGGGGTGACACGTTCCCGGTTGAAGGAAAGGTACAGCATTGAGGCAGGGTGGGACACAGCTCATGGTCAATGAGTTTGTACCAAGACAATTCCCCAGGCAACCCCAGATGTTGGCAACACCAGGAGAACATGATGGGCTGACTCTAAGAGAACCTGCATAGAGGTGGGGTGGGGTGGAGACCCCTTGGCCACATTCTGTGGCAACAGTGGGATTCAAAAGTACTGTGGAACAAATCAGCTGCATGTTTGATGCCCTGGGACAACAACCTGTCACCTTTTGACAAAATACTGACCTCAGGGTGAACTTTGCTCATTATAATCTCATTACAGAACCAAAACACACCTCCTTCCCACAAGCCACCTGCCTCCCAAGCTGCGACCACCCCTCACTGAGTTTGTGCACTGAATTTTCATAGTATCATAGTATCATTCTGGTTGGAAAAGACCTTCAAGATCATCAAGTCCAACCACTACCCTCTGGAAGCTCTGCCGCTTCCACTGCCAAACCCTGTCCCCTGGCACCACATCTGTCTTTTTAGATGTATTTTAGATGTATTAGATGTATTTTCTCTCGTCAGTGCCTTTAAACATGAAGTGAGAGAATTTTGCACCAATCCCAAGAAAGATCTGTACGACTGGAGTCACTCCAGCTCCACCTGTAAGGTGAAATATAATCAAATGGTTTGAGAGAGGAAGGATGCCGGGGGAGATCCCATGGCAGGGATGACCCCATTTTCCTGACCTCTGGGACCAGTCGATGGGCTGAGCCTCTCCCCCACCCTGGAGACCCCTTTGGGTAAGATCTGAACCCTGGGCTCTCCTGAGGGCATCCCCAGGAAACTCAGGAATCTCCTCAGAGTCTCTTTATTACCCCACGTGTGTGTAACCCGCCCATACAGATCAATCTGCACGTGCTCTGCAGACAGGGAATTTATCACCCACAATCTACAGGAACTGGTGCATCTGTTGCTTCAATAAATGACACTGTTCATGACTCTGGCTGTGAGAGTTCTTGGACGTGACCAAATTCCTGAGTGTGGCCGTGAGAGTTCCCAGGATGGACAGGGCAGAGTTGGTGCCTCCAGAACCATGAAAGTCCAATAGAGCTGTTGGGTGTGACCCGACCATTAACACCCAATTGGGAATCACTCAGAATCTCAGCCCAGACACCCCCCTCCCCCCCCGGTTCCCTCTGACATCTGAGGACAAGCTGGAACACAAGGGGGTTTATTTTCTGCCAAATTACTTTTCCCTTTAATGCAACAATCACTAGAGCCAGAATTAGCACTGACTGTTTGTTTGTTTGGGGACAAACCCTTCTTCAATGCCTGGAGTCAAAGCATGGGTCCTTCAATCACTGGATTGTCTCTTCCATTATCACTGTCCATGAGGTTTCATCCATCGTGTGGTGACACCTGGCAAAAAAAACATCCAGCCTGGCTTCCACACTGCTGGGAGATGGAGAATTCACCCCTTCCAGCAGTGAAACTCCTCACTGTTAAAATCCTCCCACCATTAAAAAACCCATCCTCTCATGGTTAGAATATTTACACTGTAAGTTTGAGTGTCTCCAAAAAATCTTCCAGCAGCAGCTTTCATACTATGAAGAGTGTTCCCTGGACTGGCATTTCAAAGCTGTGTAGATATGGTGCTGAGAGACATGGTTTAGTGGTGGACCTGGCAATGCTGGGTTAATTGTGGAACTGGATGATCTGACAGGTTTTTCCCAACCTAAGTGATTCCATGGGAAGGTGCTCAGATGGGAATGGTGAGTGTCCTTGGAGAAGGAAATGGGCAGAATTCCATTTTAAGCATTAACCTTCTTTATTTTTTGTTAAGGAGGGCAAAGCCTACAATAATCCAATGCTAGCCAATTCCAAACGTCCTACAGAAAGGGTAACCCTGCAGAAGTCCCCGAAATCCTGGCTGAAGCAGGTGTTGGGAGTGACCTGCCACAGGGAGATCATTGCCCACAGGATGGCACTGTCCTGATGAAGTCAGCTCTCCCAAGGAAGAGACAAACACCTTGTGTCTGTACCTGACAGGGCAGGAGGCAGATGAGGAGAAGGTCAGATGTCTGAAACTGAGGTCACCAAACTCCAGCACGTTACGGACCTTTGCTCTATATTTAGTGCAAACTCAAGAGCACTCATGGATGGAGAGGAGGTCCCTCACCTGGCCTGGCACTTCTTGAAGCTCTCTATCATCCTGAGCAGCCCTGGGTATCGTGGTCACCCACCAGGAGCCTTTGGGCTCTACTGTCTCTCCGTGAGCTGGACACCAGGGGGGAAGGCAGGAGAAGGGGCCCCAAGAGGAGGGTGGGCACTTCTGGAGCCAGGCAGAAGGCAGGCTGCAGACAACATGGGAAATGAAGAATTTTTTTGCACCATTTCAGGAGAATACTTACATTTCAACTCAGTTCATCCTTTTTCTTCAGACAAAACCCAAGCAGCTTCTCACAGACCACAGATGAGGGGTGGGGGAAGCCAAAGGAGGAGAGACCCAACTGCAGCTCACCCAAGAGCTGGTCTCAGGGCACCCATGTCATAAGGCAGGGCTGCACCACTCCTGGTGGACTGGTGCTCACACACCACCACTCCAGTGAGGTAGAACCCCCCGTTTTTCTACAGGATCCATAAACAATGTTGGTGTTTTCATTTTTCATTAAGAAGAGAGGACCTGCCCTCATGACCAACAGACAGTCTTCTCCAGTGGCGATGGGAGAGGTCTTCTAAGAGAAGTAAGAAATGGCAGCAGGGGAGGGTGGTTGGTCAGATATGTGCAAAGGTGAGTGGGTGTCTCCTACAGCCCCTGTGACCTCTGAGATCATAGAGCCATGAAACAGTTTGGGTGGGAAGGGATCTAAGAGATCACCTGGTCCCAACCCCCTGCCATGGGCAGGGACACCTCCCACCAGCCCAGGCTGCTCCAAGCCCCATCCAACCTGCCCTTCAACACTGCCAGGGATGGGGCAGCCACAGCTTCTCTGGCCAACCTGGGCCAGGCTCTCCCCACCCTCACAGCACAGAATTTCTCACTAACACGTGTGATATCTGCATTCCAGCCATCACCACCACACAGCACTGTGGTCTAGTGGAAGGTGTCCCTGCCCATGGCAGGGGCTTGGGATTAGACAATCTTTAAGGTCCCTTCCCACCCAAACCAGTCTGGGATTGTATAATATCAGACACTCAGCACCAACAGTTGAGGTTTCTCCTCTAGGATTCCCTTCACTGTAAATAAATGAAGCTGGTGGTGACATCTGGATGATTGCATGGTATGGATGGGGTGGTTGCTGGGGTGGGAGGGGGTCAGCAGTGCCCTCCAGTCAGTGCTGACACTGCATGTGAGCTGCCTGGACAAAGTGGTGGGAAAGCTGAGGAGGTCTGTACCCAAACCAGGACCACCACACTCTCATGGGGTGGGGTGGGTGTGGGGGATGCACAACTTTGGGCTGGTGCTTTGAAATCCAAAGGCAACAAATGGTCCCATTGCAGAAAAAGGTCAAACCTGCAGGTCTTGATGGGCAGCCTAGTGTTTTCAGGAGTTTCATCTCCTGACAGTGGTGCCTGAGGCCACATCTGCCAGGGAAGAGAGATCTTGCCACCCTCACTCTCTCCTCTTGGTAGGTTCACTTCTGTCCTTCTCACCCCTGTGGAGGGTCTCCCAGAGAAGTTTCCTCCTGTCTGATGTCTCCTTGTTGAAGCCAGAAACCAACACCACGTTCAAGTGGTACTTTGGCTCCACAACTAGTTTCTAGCTCCTGGTGCCGATCCACGGCAATTTCACAGTAGCCTCCCACTTGACACTGAGATTCACTCTTCATGCAGCATGTTTGCATCATCTCCTTGGAGACAGAGGATCAACCAAAAAAGAAAAAGAAGCTGAAGTATCCAGAGAGCCTGGGAGCCCTGGAGGGTTTGTGGAGTGTTGGTATAAAGGTGCATTTTCTGGCAGGCTGGAGGCAAGGTGCTCAGGCAGCTCCTACCTGGGGTTGCTCCATCGTTGAGGCAAAGAGGTCTGCTTGTTCTGGGCTGCTTTCCACATGTCAGCTGGGGGGTGGTTTTCAATAAACCTGTCAGTGTTCCTGCAGTATTAGTGTTATAGTGGTTATCAGCTGCCTAGGGAGGGTGGGTGATGAGCCCCTTACCCTCAGACCCTTTTCATAAAATCATTGAGTGGTTTGGGTTGGAAGGGACCTTGAAGATCGTCTAGTTTCAACCCCCCTGCATGGGCAAGGACACCTCCCACCAGGCCAGGGTGCTCAAAGCCCCGTCCAACCTGCCCTTGAACACCTCCTGTCCTCACTGTCCCAGCACACTCACTTTGGTGGGTAGGTAGGACTGAAGTCTTCTCAGGAGGCAGAAGTGGTTCCTGTGCCCCACAGGGAGCTGCCAGAGCTCCTGTCCCTGCCAGGGGGTGACTTGGTAATTGTTTATTTCATTTATCCTGGGAAACATCACTTGGGTTTGTACAGATGAGAATATCCAAGCAAAAACCTTTGGCTCCTGGGCTGGCAGAGGCTCCCAGAGCTGCGTCCTGGCAGCAGGCTGGGAACACTGCTGGGCTGGATCCTGCAGAACGTTGCTGCACTCCCTGGCTTCTCAGCTGCTCACAGCTCCCCAAGGGGCAGAAACCACTTGGGGCAAAGACACTTAGAGCAGGTCTGTGCTGCCAAGGTTAATTTTAGGGGAGGAAAAGATCACCAAGTCTGATATTCATTCACAGAAAGAAAGAAAATAGAGGTGCAATAATTAAAAAATAAATAAATCATAAAAACAGATGTAAAATGAGAAGGAAGGTCACAGCCAGCAAAGAAGAGGTGCTCTGCAGCACCCGGGGGAAAGGGTATGGGAATGTTGTTCATAAAGCACTGGAAGCCACACTCAGACAAAGGGAAGGGTTGGGGTTGGAAGGGACCTTAAAGAGCATCCAGTCCTCACAGCACACAAGTTCTCCCTCCCATCTCATCTCCAGCTCCCCTCTTCCAGCTGGAAACCCTTCCCCCTGGGCCCAGCCCTCCCTGCCCTTGGCCAAAGCCCCTCCCCAGCTTTCCTGGAGCCCCTTCAGGCACTGCAAGGTGCTCCAAGCTCTCCCTGGAGCCTTCTCTTCTCCACGCTCAACACCCCCAACTCTCCCAGCCTGTCTCCACAGCAGAGCTGCTCCAGCAGCCTGCACCATGGGACTGTGCTCCTTGACAAGGGTCCCTGGGAGCTACACAAAAAGCAGCAATTACCAAAAATTTATGTGTCCCTCTCTGACCCCAGAGGGGACACGGTCACACCTGCAGGTCTAAATTTGGGAAGGCACCAGCAGATTTAGAACATTACAGTTTCCCTTCACTTGGAAGATTATTTACTCTCCTAATTGTTGTTGCCATCACTATAGTTACAAGAGAGAGCCCAGGGAGCTACTCAAAGTGAAGGTATTTCTGTGTTAGTAACACACACAGTAACTACACTCAGCAGGAACTGGGATGTTACAGGTAACAGTTCTGGGCACTGCTGAGCAATGTCTAAAACCCAGCTCTCATTTCTTCTCCAGAGCTGCCAACCAAGGGCCTCCAATCCACAGCCCACGGACACCTCAGGGAAACACAGAGCTATGTGAACTGCAAATCATAAAAGAAAAGGTGAGCTCAAAGGGCTTAAGCTTTGAATACAGGGATGGTACCTTTTGGGTCTGCAAATAAAATAAAAATAAAATTTAAAAGTTATAAAATGCTCCTCTAACCTGTGTTAATTATTTCTTTGGCTTGTCTGCTGCTCTTCTCAGGGGCTGTCTTGGCTGGTGAGGAAGAACTGAAACTTCTCCAGCTCTCAGCAATCAGGGAACCCATGCTCCTTCTGTCTGTGTAAACAGGGAGCATGGCATTGCTTGATTGGAGGGCACGCTCATTAGTGTGCCACGAAAAATGGAATGAGTCTATTTGCAACTGCCCCACTTCCCAGACAAAGCTCCAGACATCTGTGCCTCCACTCTTTAGTCTGCCAGCACAATCATTAGCTTGATAAGTTAAATTAGCAGACAGCTTTCCACAGTGCTCTAATTATCTTCAACATGAAAATATAGATGGAAGCATTGGAATGTGGGTGTAGAGACCTGACCGTGTCCCTCATCCTCATCATCTGCAACTGGGCTTTGGGTGTCCCCCAGAAATAGAAAGATTGCTTTGTTCACCCTGTGTATCATCGGCTGCTCCGGCCTGGGTAAATGTTCATTAAACTGGGAAAAGTCCATCAAGCACCCACGGGGCTGCCCAAGGAGCTGGCCATCCTGCCCCCCCAGAGCCCCCCACGAAGGGGTTCACCTTCATTGCTCCATCAAGAGTTGAGGAAGCAATCACAGAACCATGGAATGGTTTGAGTTGGAAGGGACCTTAAAGAGCATCCAGTCCTCGCAGCACAGAATTTCTCCCTCCCATCTCATCTCCAGCTCCCCTCTTCCAGCTGGAAACCCTTCCCCCTGGGCCCATCCCTCCCGGCCCTTGGCCAAAGCCCCTCCCCAGCTTTCCTGGAGCCCCTTCAGGCACTGCAAGGTGCTCCAAGCTCTCCCTGGAGCCTTCTCTTCTCCAGGCTCAACACCCCCAACTCTCCCAGCCTGTCTCCCCTCAGTGTTTCCCCAGCCTTGGTGCCTCTTGCTGCAACACAGGGACACTTTGGGGATGCAACTGTTGATGTTTGGATTAGGGAGTGGGCATTTCTGTACAGAGTGACACCCAGTGTTGTAACAGCATCTCTCAGATGGAGTTTAAAGCCCTGAACTTTAAGATCTGCTTTTTCATGGGCTCTTTCACAAAACACAGATCATGCCCATCTGCTGATGGATGTTGTTTTACTCTTGTCTCTGAAGCCGCTGGTGCTGAGCTCACTTGGAGATGGTGAACCAGTTCCTCCTGTCCTTACTCACTGGGAGCCTGACAGATGGTGCTGTGAAGCACCACCCAGCAGGGATGATATTGTCCACAGGGCTCCATGTTCATCCTTCTGGGGAGAAGCTGAGCATCCACTGGAGCCAGAGTGCCCACTCCTGCCCCATGGCACAGCACCCAGCTGGGCTGGGGAAATTCATCCTTCCCTCTGTGCAGACACATGGATTATGTGTCTTGGCAAGGACAGAAATAGAGGGTTGGGAGGAGCAGGAGAGGAATATTCCTTGTTTTGCAGCCCAGAAACCACCCGTGTCCTGGGCTGTGTCACCAGCAGTGTGATCAGCAGGGCCAGGGAGGGGATTGTCCCCCTCTGCTCTGCTCTGCTGAGACCCCCCCGCAGGGCTGGGGCCACCTCTGGGGTCCCCAACACAAGAGGGACATGGAGCTGTTGGAGAGAGTCCAGAGGAGGCCCCGGAGATGATGGGAGGGCTGGAGCAGCTCTGCTCTGGAGACAGGCTGGGAGAGTTGGGGGTGTTGAGCCTGGAGAAGAGAAGGCTCCAGGGAGAGCTTGGAGCACCTTGCAGTGCCTGAAGGGGCTCCAGGAAAGCTGGGGAGGGGCTTTGGCCAAGGGCAGGGAGGGCTGGGCCCAGGGGGAAGGGTTTCCAGCTGGAAGAGGGGAGCTGGAGATGAGATGGGAGGGAGAACTTGTGTGCTGGGAGGGTGGGGAGAGCCTGGCCCAGGTTGGCCAGAGAAGCTGTGGCTGCCCCATCCCTGGCAGTGTTGAAGGGCAGGTTGGATGGGGCTTGGAGCAGCCTGGGCTGGTGGGAGGTGTCCCTGCCCATGCAGGGGTGTTGGAACCAGCTGATCTTTAAGGTCCTTTCCAACCCAAACTGTTCCGTTATTCTGTGGTTCTGTAACTGCACTTCTGGCCAGATGAGTGTCTGGGATGTGAAAGACAAACTCCTCATCATCTCAGAAATGTTATCCCTGCCACTTCTGGTTTGGGGTGGCAAGTTACCCTTTGTCATGTCTGGTTCTCTTACTGAAGTGAATTTGGGCTGGGAGGTTGCAAAGCAGAGGGGGGCAGTGAAGGGGGCAGAAAAAAGGAAAGGTGAGGCAGAGCAGCTATGATCAGTCACTCTGGGGTTCCAAACCTTCATTTCTCCTAGGTTACCAAGGGAGACGCGTTAAAAAAAAATGTCTAAATATCTAAATGATATTTCTCAGGTTTGTGTTTTTTCTCTTTGGTTCTGCAGCAGAGCTGTGGTTGCCATGACATCAGCTTTTGCTGGTGACACAGGAAATAATCCGTGATCCTGCTCCTAGCCACTTCTTGCACAAGGTGGCTCATGGAAAACAGCAGCAGAGCTAGTCCCATCCCTCCACTCTCACCCCTGGGATGGCTTGTGGTCCCCCCGTGGGCTGGCCAAGCTGAAAAGGATCCCCCTTGTCTCACAGGCAGGGACATGTTTCTGTTCAAGTACCTCCATAATGTAACGTGTGGTGTAAAAACCCTACCAGAAACAGCTGCCTTTGAGAGGTGTAAAGCAACAACCTGTTGATTTGCTGCTCAAAAGCAAAAAAAGCATCTTTTGCAAACCCAGAAGGAGCACATCACCCTTCAGCCTCGTCTCAAGCAGGGTGGGAAAACACAGCCAGGATATCAGAGGGAGGGCTGGATTTTGTGGTTCCATTCCAGTCCCTCCAGCTCCAAGTCCTGCCTTCTGAAATGCTCTGATGTGCTGATGCTCCTGGCACAGAACTCCCTCCCCAGGCATAAAATCGTGCCTCTCACAGACCCAGCAGGAGCAGCACAGAGTCAGTTAAAGAGTATTTTGGCCTTGTGCCACATAGTGAACTGGTTTGCTTTTTTTCATTTGGTTTGGTTTGGTTTTTTGGGGTTTGTTTTTTTTTTGCTCCTGTTATTTTGTTAAGTGCAGGGATCAGGGCAGATAAAAATAATTACACCTGCTAGCCCTCTGGTCAGCCTGCTCCTTAGGCTGACATTAAAGTTCCAATTAGAATTCTTTAAAAAGGCTCTGGGGTTTGATTAATTAATTGCATTCTGAAGCAGGAGCTTTGCAGGCTCCATTTCCAGGCCATGTGCCACGGCAGCTGCCACAGGGCTTTCACACTGGAGAAAACACAAATGTGTCTCTTCTAAGCACAAAATGCACCCCCCCTCATTGCACAGGCTCCATTAATTATCCCAGCACAGAGATCTGACTCGTTCTTTTCCTTAACAGCTGTGAAAACTTCAGACTGTGTCTATTACGAGACAAATAAGAACTTTTCTTCCATCCCATTGCCTGCAAACCTGGGGGCTGCATTTTGCTGGTGGGTCTCAGGAGGGCAGGCTCCAGAAGGACAGGGGATGTCCCCCAATGGCTGAGGAAGAGCAGGTGTCCCAACCACAGACCACGACTGTTTTCTGATTTATACAGTTTATAAACATTATTTCCTAATGCCTTTTCCTACTGATTTCCACAAGAAACAAACCTCCTGGGGTGAAATCTGTCCAGTTATTAGTCTGTAGTGTCATGAAGCTGTGGCTGCCCCATCCCTGGAAGTGTTCCAGGCCAGGTTGGATGGGGCTTGGAGTAACCTGGTCTGGTGGGAGGTGTCCCTGCCAAGGGCAGGGGGGTGGGACTGGATGGTATTTAAGGGCCCTCCAACCCAAACCAGTCTGGGATTCCATGTTTCTATGCTACAAACTGAGGGTGCCTGGGGAGGAGGGTCTGCCACGTGCATCAGCACCATCAATCCCCCCTGCGGAAGCAGCATCTCCTCTTAGGCCAGCTGATGGAGTTAGAAGAAGTGGACATCCCCTGAACCTCATGAGAGTCCAAGCTTTTCTCCTGTACCAGGTTCTCTGGAAGGCCACGGTGCATCCCCAGCCCTGGAGCCGGGCAGGTGCCAGCTCCCTGAGCACAGTGGTGCTCGGCTGGGACCTCTGTGTCCCTTTGCCTTGTTTCACATTAGTGTGGAGCTAGGAGAGCAGATGTGGATTCCCTGCAACCCCTCATGATTCCTGTGACCCTCTCTGAAATGATCCTGGGTGTCAGAACCCTTTGCATGGGTTATTTCTTCTCAACATCCCCCCTAACCCCCCACCCCCCATGCACTGGCAGGAAGTGTCCATGGAAGAGCACTGCAGAGTTACGGAAACTGAACCAGCTTTAGCATCAATCCCAGAATCCCAGACTGGTTTGGGTTAAAGAGCATCCAGTCCCACCCCTGCCATGGGCAGGGACACCTCCCACTAGACCAGGCTGCTCCAAGCCCCATCCAACCTGCCCTTCAACACTGCCAGGGATGGGGCACTCACCCTGGGCAACCTGTTCCAGCATCTCAGCACCCTCAGAGTGGAGAGTTTCTCCCCAGTGTCTACCCTAAATCTCCCCTCTTCCAGTTTAAAGCCATTTAGGAATGAGAAACCCACCCACAGACAGATGGCACAGCAGAAGCCCCCCTGGTCCCCCTCCTTCCCCAGCACAGAGACAGGGAGACTCTGCAGAGGTGGTGCAGGGAGGCATTTATTTGGTGGTTAACACACCAAGGGCATCATCTCCTGGTGCTCCGAGGTGTTCGTGGTGGAGCAAGGACCCATTCCTTGGCCAGTCCTGGGATGCTCAGTGGTACTTGCGGGCCAAAGCGTGGGCCACCACATTGACCAGCTTTTGCCAGGCAAACTGGCAAGCTGGGGTGAAATCCCTGGCAAAGTGGGAAGCCAGGACAATGATCAGGATGTCTCCGAGGAGCTGGAGGAGAAAGAGGAAAAGGGAGAGGGTTAATGCAGCTCCAGCCCTTGTGCTGCAGCAGGTCCCTGAGCAGGGCCCCAACATCCCCAAGCTGGGGCTGAGCTGTGGGACCCACAACCTCTCGAGGAAGGTTCTGAGCTCCTGCTGCACACAACTCCACCAACACCACCCGTCCTGCCCCAGCTTTAGCTAGCTCCGAACAGCTTCTTCCTTTCTGCAAGCTCCATCTCCTGCCTTTCCTGCTGCAGAATTCCAGTCCTCGCTCCCTCTCCTTCCCCTCCCTCCCCACCACCCTGTAACCCACCCCCTGCCTTTCCTTTCTCCTGACTTCTCCCTCAGGCTGACTTCCCCTCTTGAAAGGACTCAAGCATAGAATCCCACACTGGTTTGGGTGGGAAGGGACATTAAACAACATCCAGTCCCACCCCTGCCATGGGCAGGGACACCTCCCACCAGCCCAGGCTGCTCCAAGCCCCATCCAACCTGCCCTTCAACACTGCCAGGGATGGGGCAGCCACAGCTTCTCTGGCCAACCTGGGCCAGGCTCTCCCCACCCTCACAGCACAGAACTTCTCCTCCTCTTCCTCCCCAAGAACCTTGAAACTGTTCTCCCCCTTTTTTGGGGATGCTGAAGCAATTTGTCCTGAGACTCACCCTGAAAAATGCTGGGGGGGTTTTTTGTGGGGTTTTTTTGTTTGTTTGTTTTTTTTTTCTCTCTAGATGTAGATGAAGAAAATTATCCTTTTCTATTTAAAAGTGGTGCAGGATGAGGGAATGTCCCAGGCAGCCCACGCTGGACAAGGCAGAAACCTGCTTCATGGCTTTGCAGCAGGCTGGCTGCTTATCTTGCTAAAGAACCTACGATTTCCTCAAATGCTCTGCCCAGCTTCCCCTGCCTCCACCTCCTCCAGCCCACGCTGCACCTTCTCCTGGGCTTCAGAGAACCACAGAACATCTCAGGTTGGAAGACACTCATAGTTTGCCTGCTTTGTCCCCAACCAGATGTCCCTTGGGTAACAATCTCCCCATACCTTCTCCTGCCCACACCTTCCCTCCCCATTTCTGTGCTGGTTACTAAAAATGAGGCTTTTTAAAAGTGGAAGTCACCCACACCCTTGCAAACAGCCCTGCACAAGCTGTCATCTCACTGGGGTACCATCCAGGGACTCTGCCTCCCCCAGCCAAAGGAAGAACCCCAAGGCAGTGTCTTGGAGGCAACACTCCCAGCATCAAAGCAAAATCTGACTTTCCCCACTTGACCCAGGGACAGGGACTGGGACTAGAAACACAGCTCACCCTGAAGTTCTCAGGGTCCACGTGCAGCTTCTCACAGTGCAGCTCGGACAGCTTGGAGAAGGTCGTCTTGATATTGTCCAGGTTCTTGATGGCTTCCCCAAAGGAGGTGAGCACTTTCTTGCCATGGGCACGGACCTTGGGGTTGCCAGTGATGGCTGTGGGGCTGGACAGGTTCCCAAAGTTATCAAAGAACCTCTGGGTCCAAGGGTAGACGATCAGCAACCTGGGGAGAGACAGAGGGACATGAGCAGACACAGACATGTTAATGTTCCCAAATGCAATTGCCACAGTTTCTCCATCCAGGGTTGAGGAGCTTCCCAGGAGCTGGACCTACCTGGCCAAGGCCTCGGCGCCACATTCCTCCACGTTGACCTTGCCCCAGAGGCTGGTGATGAGCTGCTTCTCCTCGGCTGACCAGTGCACCATGGTGGCAGGTGGCTTTGCTCGGTGCTGCAGGAGGACACGGACCCTGTGGATGAGCTGCAGACCCCATGGAGGCTTTTATCCCCTGCTGGCAACTCCTCCCCATCCTGCCCCACGGGGCCATTGGCTGGGGCTGGGGTGGGGGTCCCCACCAGCAGGGGAACAGAAGGGGGATGGCCGGGGTGTGGCAGGCTGAGAAGGGGCCTCTGGTTATCCTGAGCTCAAGAGCTTTATCCTTTCCCCTCTGTGCAGGCAGTTCTCCACTTGACCAACCTGATGTGGGCCCCTTGGCAGGGAAAGGGCTGCAGGACCCCCTGTGCAATTGCCCATCACGGTTCAACACGTCCAGGGGGCTCAGAGCCTGGAGCCTTGGCTCTCCCAAAAGCTGGACTCATAGAATCCCAGACTGGTTTGGGTTGGAAAGGACCTTAAAGATCATCCTAGTTCAAACACCCTGCCATGGGCAGGGACACCTCCCACCAGCCCAGGCTACTCCAAGCCCCATCCAACCTGCCCTTCAACACTGCCAGGGAAGGGACCCTGCGCTGCTGAACCCCTCTCAGTGAAATGATCAATGTGCTATAAAATGCAGCCCACGTCACAGCAACCCAGAAGAGTTTGTCACCAGCAAACCCTGCAGGTACCTGCACTGCAGGAGGACTCCAGTCTCCTTGCACCACCAGGAGCTGTGTGCAGCTGACTCGCTCATTAATGACTAACCTCCTAATTCAGTTTGTTTAACTGAGAAGATATTGTTGCCAATCCCCTGCAGTGCTTATAACCCTTGCAGCAGCTTGAACTCCTCCTCATCCTGTGACTTTGGGGGTGTTGGGTGAGGAGAAGCTCAACGAGAGCCAGCACCGTGCGCTGGAGCCCAGAACCCACCCGTGTCCTGGGCTGTGTCACCAGCAGCGTGACCAGCAGGGCCAGGGAGGGGATTGTCCCCCTCTGCTCTGCTCTGCTGAGACCCCCCTGCAGGGCTGGGGCCACCTCTGGGGTCCCCAACACAAGAAGGACACGGAGCTGTTGGAGAGAGTCCAGAGGAGGCCCCGGAGATGATGGGAATTCTGCCCAAATTCTTTGAACAATCACATATGAAAGTCTATGAATTTCTGTTACAAAACCTCTGGAAAACCATGTTAGAATCCCAGGTTTTGGTGACCCTGGACACCTGCCCAAGCCACCTCTCTGTGCCTGCCCAGCCTCCCTTCAGGGAGCAAAGCACTTTGGGACTTTCCTACGGAGCATCTTCTCACCTTCTCAGTGTCTGTCTTGACACCAGAAATAACCCCCCCCCTTCCTGCCAGCAAATGTGTGGGAGAAGGGGCATTTTGTGGGTCACAGAGGGCTTTTAACACCCTGCAGTGGGTCGGGGGCAGAGGGTGGGATGCCCACAGGTGTGGATGACGCAGGGGTAGGTAGAAATACTGGGCTATGCAGCCGTGCTCTCTTGTTGTGTTTTTCCTTTAAAAACTAAGTGTGTTTTTTCATTTAACTGTTGCTTTTACTGCCTCCTGCTCCGCTCAGACAGTGCTTCCCATCCCGAGACCAAACTCTGCCCTGTAGACACTTGAACACCCCAAACCCCCTGTGTGCACGGAGCATTAATTGACACATCCAGCACATGATTAGCACCCAGCACCGTTAGCAGGATAGAGCCCCCCCCCCCCCCCATTCTCCCCCAGCCGCAGGATGGGTGGCGCACGGTGAAAATGAAGCTCATAAACAAAGTCTGGACAGGTCTTGATAGCAAAATGTTTATCTAAAACCTCCCCCCACGCAGCTGCCTGCTTGGCCAGGATGAGTCAGCTCATTTCTTGCAGGCTTTATGCCAGGAATGAGGAGGGGTAGATTAAAGGCTTCAATTTGTTTATCCCCCACTAAAAAAATTAGACACCTCTGAGTTCTCCTCACCGGTAGGAAAACAAGCAGGTGTTGCAGTCAAACCCCAACTTGTCCCTCAGTGAGAACCTCCCCGTGCCACAGAGGTGGCACCATTAACTTGTGTCCACCCTGTCCTCTCTAAGTACAATTTCCAGAGGCAAATCCCCCACAACCCCCCAAAAAAAACCCCCTTAAAACCAAAGGGAGGTGGGATTTTATGTGAGCAAAACACCCGCTCTGCACAAGCTGCCACCCCAGGAGCCCCCAACCCCTCCAGCCTGGCAGGGACACACAGACACAGTGGAAACTTGACAGGATGAGCTTTATTTGGCTGTTAGAAGCTGTCGGCTCCGGATCAGTGTGTCACGACAGGGCATGTCACGATGTCATGTCATGATGTCATGTCATGATGTCATGTCACGACGCTGCCAGGGCTTTCCTGCTGCCATTTAGTGGTACTTGCGGGCCAGAGCGTGGGCCACGGCACGGACCAGCTTCTGCCAGGCAGCCTGGACTTCAGGAGTGAAATCCTTGGCAAAGTGGGCAGCCAGGACGATGATCAGGATGTCACCTAGGAGCTGGAGGGGAAACAAGAGCACCCTGGGGTCAGCAGCGCCCAGAGCCTGCAGAGCCCCACGCACACACTCCCACTAGACCCAGGGAAACCTTCTGTGGGCTTAAAAATCTTCCCCGAGTCCTTATTAAGATGTACCTTAAACTTGTTCTCTGCTCTTACTAAGATTCAGGTTCTGCTCCTGCTATGGGCAGAGTAACCAAAGATTCTGAAAATGCTGATTTTTTTTTTCCTTTCTCCCTTCTGACCCCATGTGGGAGTTCCTCCAGAGCAGAAGACCCAGTGGAGCCATCCCTGGGCACCACAAATGAACGATGGGGATGGGGGGATCTCTGCCAGCCCCAATGACAAATGTGGAGGTGAATTCACAGAATCACAAAATCACCAAGGCTGGAAAAGACCTTTAAGATCATCAAGTCCAGCCTATGACAGCTGCTCAGCAACCACTTTCCCTTTCCTCTCCCCTCCCTTTCCACATTGAAACCAGCCCCCTTGCCCCCCTCCCCGCATCCCTCTAGAGGATCTCTCCATGACCATCACCTCTCTGCCCCTTCCCTGCATTCTCCCTGAGCTGCAGGTTGGTCCCTTTCCCTCTCTGTCCTCCTGCATCTCCCTCTCACCCCAACCACCAGTCCTTCCTGCACCAGCATGTCCGGGGTGAATCCCTCACGTGGTGGGGCTGGGGTTAGGAGGGAAACTGCCCAGGGAGACGTGGTGGGGAGGATGGGTTCCTTGGGTCAGGAGCATGGCTTACCCTGAAGTTCTCGGGGTCCACATGCAGCTTGTCACAGTGCAGCTCAGACAACTGGGAGAAGGTGTTCTTGATGTTGTCCAGGTTCTTGACAGCATCCCCAAAGGAGGTGAGCACTTTCTTGCCATGGGCACGGACCATGGGGTTGCCACAGACGGCGGTGGCACTGGACAGGTTGCCGAAGGAAGGAAAGAACCTCTGGGTCCAGGGGTAGACAATCAGCAGCCTGGAGAGAGACAGAGGGACATGGGCAGACACAGACACGTTAATGCTCCCATCATTGGAGGGGTTTCTCCACCCAGGGTTAAGGAGATGCCCAGGAGCTGGACGTACCTGGCCAGGGCCTCGGAACCACACTCGGCGACATTGACCTTGCCCCAGAGGCCGGTGATGAGCTGCTTCTCCTCAGCTGTCCAGTGCACCATGGTGGAGGGTGGAGGGTTGCGTGTGGCTGCCGGCGGCTACAGAAGAACTCCGGGCTCTTGCTCCCAGGGGATCGCACGCTGGCGAGCAGCTCTGCCCAGACCCACTTTTATACTCTGTGCTGGGCCCCTCCTCTTCCCCGAGCACCCCCCCATTGGCCGGGTCCCCAGGGGGGGGCCCTGGCACCCCAAGGGAGGGGACACAGCATCAGGGTGGGGCCCCAGGGCAAGATGCCCAGATCCACCAGCAGGACGGGCGGGCGGGCTGGCCTCCCCCTGCCTTTGATTTCCAGCTCCCTGCTGAAGGGTGGCATTGATCTCCACCCAAAGTCCAAGTACGGTCCACAAACCCTCAGAGGAAGGTGTGTGCAAGGCCTGGTGGTGCCCCTGGATGCTGCAAACCAAGGCTTGGTGCCCCTCAGATGATACAAACCATAGTGGGCTTCATGGCAGAAGACTTGGACTTGGGGCTGTTGGGTCCTCCCTCAGAATGCACCAGTGGTGTGTGAGCGGTTTCTCTTTGTCCTCTTCTTAAAGGACCTGCCAGGCTTTGGGTTCTTCTTGTTCTCTCCTATCAGCTGTTTAACAGTTTGCCAACTTTAGGGTAACAGTAAGAAACCCTGGGCAGTGGCAGTCAGAGAGAGCTCCTGCCTCAAAGAGCCTGGTAGCAAAGATCAAAGAATCCCAGACCGGTTTGGGCTGGAGGAACCTTAAGGATCACAGAATCACAGAATCATCATGGTCGGACCTCCAAGATCACCAGGTCCAACTGTCAACACAAGAAAATAACCACAAAGAAAACCAACCAAAAAACCCACAAAAAAACAAACAAACAAAAAATACCCCACAGCAAACAAACAAACAAAAAAACAACCCACAACCCTGGCCACGAGAACATGTCCTGAAGTACCAAATCTACACAGCTTTTGAATAGCTCCAGGGATGGTGGTGACTCAACCACCTTCCTGGGCAGCCTGTGCCAGGGCTTGACCACTCTTTCAGTGGATAATTTCAGAATCATTTCAGGATCATCCAGTCCCACCCCTGCCATGGGCAGGGACACCTCCCACCAGCCCAGGCTGCTCCAAGCCCCATCCAACCTGCCCTTCAACACTGCCAGGGATGGGGCAGCCACAGCTTCTCTGGCCAACCTGGGCCAGGCTCTCCCCACCCTCACAGCACACAAGTTCTCCCTCCCATCTCATCTCCAGCTCCCCTCTTCCAGCTGGAAACCCTTCCCCCTGGGCCCAGCCCTCCCTGCCCTTGGCCAAAGCCCCTCCCCAGCTTTCCTGGAGCCCCTTCAGGCACTGCAAGGTGCTCCAAGCTCTCCCTGGAGCCTTCTCTTCTCCAGGCTGACCAAGGTGAAGCACTGCTGAAGGGAAACATTCTAACCCGGGGCACACCAGCTGCCTGCAGGGGGTTAACTCACAGGAGCTCCAGGAGAGCTGGGGAATAATTGACTCATAGAATCATCAAAAGGTGTGGGTTGGAAGGGACCATAAAAGTTCACCTAGTCCCAACCTCCCTGCAGGGAGCAGGGACATCTTCGACCAAATCAAATTGGTCAGAGCCCTGTCCAACTTGATGTTGGAGTCTGAGTGGATGTGGAGCAGGAGACAGTGCCTGACCTAGGGATTTGGCAGCTGGAGGAGCAGTGGTCCTCCCAAGTGGTGGGAGAGGCAGCTGGGTCTCCTGGAGCTGCACGTCTGTTCTTGCTCCCAGCAGAGCAGGCTGGAGGTGGTGGGGTGGGATGCAGGTACTAGGGCCAGGGATGGAGCTGTTGGACCCAGGAATGCCAGCTCGTCCAACCAGGTCTGGATGACCATGGAGCAATGTGTTTGCATTGTCTATGGGTGTCCCCGGTTCTGGTGGCTGCACTGGTTGCCCTCTGCCTGCTCACTTCATCCTGGGGCTTGGCCAAAGGACCTTGGGGCCAGGCCTGGTGGTGACACTGCTCCCCAGCCCTCCCCGCTGAGCAGAGCTGGATTTACTGCAGAGCTGCTCTGGAGCCCTCTGTGTCCTCCCTGGGAAGGGGACGGGGGGAGTTCACCATCCAGAAACCCCAAACGTGTCCCTGAGCTGCTCTCAGTGCTGTGGGGATGCTGCGAGTCTGGAAGGAGGACAGGAGGCTGGTCAGGGCCATGGTCCTCTGTGTGGCATGGAGACTGTTCAGGGGCTTCGGTTTTGCTAGTGGAAAAAGCCTGGAGAAGAGAAGGCTCCAGGGAGAGCTTGGAGCACCTTGCAGTGCCTGAAGGGGCTCCAGGAAAGCTGGGGAGGGGCTTTGGCCAAGGGCAGGGAGGGCTGGGCCCAGGGGGAAGGGTTTCCAGCTGGAAGAGGGGAGCTGGAGATGAGATGGGAGGGAGAACTTGTGTGCTGTGAGGGTGGGGAGAGCCTGGCCCAGGTTGGCCAGAGAAGCTGTGGCTGCCCCATCCCTGGCAGTGTTGAAGGGCAGGTTGGATGGGGCTTGGAGCAGCCTGGGCTGGTGGGAGGTGTCCCTGCCCATGCAGGAGGTGGGTCTGGATGAGCTTTAAGGTCCCTTCCAACCCAAACCAGTCTGCAGTTCTATGGAATCTGATGTAGGGACCAGTGAAGGCAAATTCTCTGTCCTTCCTGCACATAAAATCAACAATCTTGGCATATTTTTTGCTACGCTGGGTGTGTCTGTTACATTCTGCCTTTAATGATCTAGGAACAATAATGATTTAGACAAAAAACCAATCAAAAAGGGCTGTTTTCCTTCATGAAGGAAGTCACAAATGATGGACCTAATCTCACTGCACATTTTCTTAAAAAGGTTTGTTCCACTTTATCCCCAAAAACTTAAAACATTCAACCCAAGGATGTTGCCTGATGTCTCAAAGAAGCACCAGAAGATTTCTCTTTGTATGTTGTAGAGTGTTTGTTTTTTCTTTTGAATGTTCCCCTGCATCCTCCAGCTTAGACAACTCCCACCTGCATGAACTCCTTGACTGGTGTCATCCCATGTGTGTGTAGCCCCCTCCCCAGCCCCCCCCTGGGGCAGTCCCCATCCCCTTCCCACAGAGAGGCTGACACCTCTTCACGGCTGAAGCAGTTGGTGTTTATTTGGCAATCAGAGACCAGCAGAACCAGAAGGTGTTTCCCCAGGAGTGGGGACATCTCTGGGCAGTGGTGGGAGGCTCAGTGGTACTCGTGGACCAGCGCGTGGGCCACCACACGGACCATCTTCTGCCAGGCTGACTGGCAGGCAGGGGTGAAGTCCTTGCCAAAGTGGGTGGCCAGAACGATGATGAGGATGTCACCCAGGAGCTGCCAAAGGAGAGAGGAGGAGCTGTCAGTCCAGTGCTGCCCTCTGCCTCCCTCCCCACCATCCCACCACCCAGAGGGTTGCGCATGGACATGGGTTTTTGGGGAATTCACCACAAAGCAAGGAAAGGATTTACCCCAGCCCCATGCAGAGCACCAGGTTCCTGGCACAGCTTGCACCCAGGGGGCTGGGATATACCAGGTCCTCCTCCCCAAACACCTCCTTTTGCTTCCTGCACAGTGTCCTCCCTCTGCTTGGACTGGGTTTGTCCTCTCCTCAGATCCCTGCCCACTTTCTTGGCTCACATCCCCTCCTCTGCCCAAGGGACCATGTTTAGTTTCTCTCCTGGTTTAGCCCTTCCATCATATCCAAGATCAGCTTTTCCCTCCAAACCCTGCCTTGGTGTCTTCCCTTCCACTCTCTAGCTGCTCCAAGCCAATGTTGCTTCCCACCAGCACGTCTTGGACTCTGTGTTTCATCCCCATCCACCTTGTCCCTCCTCTCACAGATCCCAGACCCACAACTTGTCTCTATTCTCCCCAAATATTCACTTCTCCTTCCCTTCCACCCTCCCTGCCCTCAGCAGCCTCCTCAGCAGCCTCAGGGTTTCTCTCCAGGTCTCACTGTCAGACCCCTCAGAGACCCCTGAAGCCCATTCCAGGGAACAAGAACCTATGGCTAGGTGGGTCCGAGCACTGCTCACCCTGAAGTTCTCGGGGTCCACGTGCAGCTTGTCACAGTGGAGTTTGCTCAGATGAGCAAAAGATTTCTTGATGTTGTCCAGGTTCTTGACAGCATCCCCAAAGGAGGTGAGCACTTTCTTGCCATGGGCACAGACCATGGGGTTGCCACAGACGGCGGTGGCACTGGACAGGTTCCCGAAGGAAGCAAAGAAACTCTGAGTCCAGGGGTAGACAATCATCAGCCTGGAGAGAGACAGAGGGACATGGGCAGACACAGACACGTTAATGCTCCCATCATTGGAGGGGTTTCTCCACCCAGGGTTAAGGAGATGCCCAGGAGCTGGATGTACCTGGCCAGGGCCTCGGCACCACAATCGGCCACATTGACCTTGCCCCAGAGGCCGGTGATGTGCTGCTTCTCCTCAGCTGTCCAGTGCACCATGATGTCAAGCAGGAGGGTTTCCCTGGGGCTTCCCTGAAGAAGGACAAGAAAGTGGAACCCGAGGCTGCCTCAGGGATTTCACACACTAGCAACGGGCTTGTCCTAATCTCAGCTCACGTAGCTGCTGGTTGGGGCAGCGGAGGGAGCTGGGCTGCTCGAGGAAAGATAGCAATTTTGGATGCTGTCCAAGGGGAAAAGAGGGCCTTTGCCCCCTCTGTCTTGGAGTGGGCAACCACCATCTCCACCCCCTACGCTTGTACCTGCAGCCCCCAGTGCAGGGGGAGCGACCGGCACGACACAGCCTGGCCAGGGGGTCCAGCACTGCAGGGGCAGCTGGGTTTGGGCTGAGCAGGCCAGGCAGACCCAAGAACATGGGCAGTGAGGTTCAAAGAGCTTGTGGTCTCTGCCTTGACCATGTTTCCAGACTCCTAATGCATCGTTGCCCTTTACCCTGGGGATTCATCCTGAACAGCTCTAGGCATAGAATCTCAAGCTGCTTTGGGTGGGAAGGGAACTTAAAGACCATCCAGTGCCACCCCTGCCATGGGCAGGGACACCTCCCACCAGCCCAGGCTGCTCCAAGCCCCATCCAACCTGCCCTTCAACACTGCCAGGGATGGGGCAGCCACAGCTTCTCTGGCCAACCTGGGCCAGGCTCTCCCCACCCTCACAGCACACAAGTTCTCCCTCCCATCTCATCTCCAGCTCCCCTCTTCCAGCTGGAAACCCTTCCCCCTGGGCCCAGCCCTCCCTGCCCTTGGCCAAAGCCCCTCCCCAGCTTTCCTGGAGCCCCTTCAGGCACTGGAAGTGGCTCCAAGGTCTCCCTGGAGCCTTCTCTTCTCCACGCTCAACAACCCCAACTCTCCCAGCCTGTCTCCAGAGTAGAGCTGCTCCAGCCCAGCATCATCCACCCCAGGTCAAAGGACCAGAGGGTTACTGGGAAAGAAGGATTGAATCATCACTCCCAAATCTAGGCTCCACACTTTAAATGCAAGAACCTCCTTTCATGTCTGTCCTAGTGAAGAGCCTCAAAGTGGTGTCCATCATCATCACTGTCAATCGTTGTTGCCCATCCGGTGAACCTGTGCTCTCCTGTTTCTTATTTCTAGTGCAATTCCCTGTCATCAGAGAAAGCAGATCCACTTTGAAGACATGACTCTGAGTTAGTGTCTCAAGGGCATGATCAAACATGTCACCCATGACAGTCAGTCCCATCTAGAATCATTGCATTACGGAATTGTTTTGGTTGGAAAAGACCTTAAAGATCATCCAGTCCAACTGTTAACCAGCCCTGCCAAGGCCACCACTGCCCCATGTCCCTCAGCACCACATCTACATGGCTTGGAAACCCCTCCAGGGATGGGGACTCCAGCCCTGCCCTGGGCAGCCTGGGCCAGGGCCTGACAACCCTTGCCAGGCAGAAATTGTTCCCAAGATCCAACCTCAACCTCCCCTGGCACAACTTGAGGCCAGCAGGAATCTGGGACCAGGCTGTGCTATGCAAAACCAGCCCAAAGTTAATTTATCTGCTGTCCTTCCAGAAAGAGGACAACATTCATGGCATTTCAGATTTTGAATCATTGCTGTGTTGGGCTGATGACTTTTCCTTCGTCTAGTAACTGGGTGGCTTTGGGGCTCAGTTTGAGCCTGACCAGACCAGAAGTGGGGTGCACACCAAATCAAAGGCAGAACCAGATAGGGAGCCATGCATATTTTTTCACACCGATGCCAGAAATCTGCAATAAAACCTTGCCTGCACGGCAGAAGTTGAATTATTTTGATGTATAAGGCACTAGCAGTGACAAACTCTGGAGTGCAGACACTGCTTATACCAGAAAAATGGAGCTATTTTGATATGTAATGTACCTCATACCCCCAAAAGAAATGAGCTCTCCTGGCAAAGCAGCATTTCTACTGCCTGGATCTGATTGCTTGTTCATGTCAACCAATTCAGCCCTAAGATTCAGCCTTGCAGGGCTCCTCTCTCACTGCACTCAGGGGGAAGTATTTCCTCTTGTCTTCTCCCTGGCAAGTGTCTTTACAAATCTGAAGAGCTCTATCTTCTCTCTTACCTGCCTGCTCCAAATAAAACTGTCAATAAGTTCTTACAGCCTTACCTCTGCTCAATGTCATTTCTCCCTGCAGTTACTAAATCTTAAAAAATTGTGACTTTTTGCAACACTTCTACCTGACTGGGCATCTAGATCCCGGGTGTTTCCTACTAACAGGGGAGGCTGTCAAAAAAATAAACTGTTCTTGCTAATATCATTTAGCAAACAGGGTCCTGATGCACTGCAGGGTGCACTGAGGCACTTAGAATCATGCAAAGAACCTGTGACAGGGACTGCACCTCCTCACCCATGTCTATGGGCAGCAACATCTCCTGAGCTTGTGGAAAACAGGTGGCCAAGAAGCCACCAGCCTCCTGGCTTGTGTCACCAGAGTGTGGGCAGCAGGAGCTGGGCAGGGATCATGTCCCTGTGCTGGGCACTGGGGAGGGGGCACCTCGAGTCCTGGGATCAGTTCTGGGCCCCTCAGGACAAGAAGGACATGGAGGGGCTGGAGCGTGTCCAGAGAAGGGCAAGGGAGCTGGGGAAGGGGCTGGAGCAGAAGGAGAAGGGTCTGGAGAACTTGTGAGGAGCAGCTGAGGGAGCTGGGGGTGTTGAGCCTGGAGCAAAGGAGGCTGAGGGGAGACCTTCTGGCTCTGCAACTGCCTGAGAGGAGGTTGGAGCCAGGGGGGGTCGGTCTCTGCTCCCCAGGAACAAGCGACAGGACAAGAGGAACCGGCCTCAAGTTGTGCCAGGGGAGGTTGAGGTTGGATCTTGGGAACAATTTCTGCCTGGCAAGGGTTGTCAGGCCCTGGCCCAGGCTGCCCAGGGCAGGGCTGGAGTCCCCATCCCTGGAGGGGTTTCCAAGCCGTGTAGATGTGGTGCTGAGGGACACGGGGCAGTGGTGGCCTTGGCAGGGCTGGTTAACAGTTGGACTGGGTGATCCTAAATATCTTTTCCGATCAAAACAATTCCATGACTCTATGATCATCCCATCCTGGCAAGTGATTAATTCAAAGTGCTTTTCTCCAGCAATCCCAGCAGAGCCACAGGGCAGTTACCAGCTGACAGGAGGAAAACACCTGACATTAAACTCCCTGTGAAAGATTTCCAAGGGCTTTTCAGCTTTGTCAGGCACAGGGGAAACCTGCTACTTATGAGCAAGCCCAGGGGCTGTTTACAACAGTTGGGCAGTGGCCCGTGATGCCCTCAGAGGCACGAGCTCACTGACAAGCAGATACAGGCTTGAATGTGCCAGCAAGAATGGAGGGTGATCTCAGGCAGGACAGCACAAGCTGTCCATGGAATGGTTTGGGCTGGAAGGGACCTTCTAGAGAATTTAGTTCCACTAGATCCCATTAGATCCTGTGAGGGTGGGGAGAGCCTGGCCCAGGTTGGCCAGAGAAGCTGTGGCTGCCCCATCCCTGTCAGTGTTGAAGGGCAGGTTGGATGGGGCTTGGAGCAGCCTGTTCTGGTGGGAGGTGTCCCTGCCCATGGTAAGGGTGGGACTGGATGGGCTTATAAGGTTCCTTCCCACCCAAACCATTGTATGGTTCTGTGATTTTCCCAGAAGGAAAACAAGCCACTCTTTTTCTGTCTGCCCAAGATGTATTTCACTGTGCTCAGGACTCAAGCATCCTTCCAGCTGGCTGCTCCCTTTGCTGTGGCTGGAAGGTCCTGTAAGTTGTTCTTCATCTCTTGGTGCCAGTCTGGACCATGCCCACTTCCATAGACAGAAATATTCCCGTTTTACAGATCAACCACCCCAATGACAGTAAAAGGAGCCAAAGGGACAGCCTCTCTGAAGCAAGCAGAAGTTACTGGTCACTCTGATTGCAGCAGGCAGTGTCCCAAGCCAAGCTTTACCAGAGTCCTTATCAGCAGGAGTGGAAGCTGTTCCATCCTCTGCTGCTCTGGACCCAGGCCAGGCCCTCTTCTCTGCTCTGAAATGTCTTGTGTCTTCATGCAGCAGGTCTCAAGGGTCAGCCTGGAGAAGAGAAGGCTCCAGGGAGAGCTTGGAGCACCTTGCAGTGCCGGAAGGGGCTCCAGGAAAGCTGGGGAGGGGCTTTGGCCAAGGGCAGGGAGGGATGGGCCCAGGGGGAAGGGTTTCCAGCTGGAAGAGGGGAGCTGGAGATGAGATGGGAGGGAGAACTTGTGTGCTGTGAGGGTGGGGAGAGCCTGGCCCAGGTTGGCCAGAGAAGCTGTGGCTGCCCCATCCCTGGCAATGTTGAAGGGCAGGTTGGATGGGGCTTGGAGCAGCCTGGGCTGGTGGGAGGTGTCCCTGCCCATGGCAGGGGTGGGACTGGGTGAGTTTTAAGGTCCCTTCCAACCCAAAACAGTCTGGGATTCTATGGGCCACCTCAGCATCACTTTCTGCTTGGGGGTTCAGGACCTGCCCCATGGGCAGCAGCCAGCAGCAGGCAGCAGCAGGCAGGCTGATGCCTTTTGCAGATAGCCCAAAAAGCCAGGAGAAGTAGTCAACCCTTTGGCCAGCCCCACTGCCTTTTTGGAGAGTGATGGTCCCAGCAGCCCAGAGCCCATTTTCCCCTTCTGTGTCCCTCCCTCCCCACAGGCATCCACAGACACATGGGAGCCCACCAAGAAGTCCAGAAAATGTAGGGTCTTTATTGACTGTTACAGACACATCTTTCTCCAGGGGGTTAATGGTACTTATAGGCCAGAGCATGGGCCACCACGCCGACCAGCTTCTGCCAAGTGGCCTGGCAGGTAGGATTGAAGTCCTTGGTGAAGTGTGCGGCCAGGACGATGATGAGGATGTCTCCCAGGAGCTGGAGAGGAGAGGGAAAGAAACCAGGTCAGCATGGTGCTGAGCACAGGACCCAGGACCAGGGGCTGGAGGACACCCAGCTCGCTGCGGGGTCCTGGAGGCTGTGACCCAGGGAAGCTCTTCAGGTTGAATGTGCAGGAAAACAGTCCTATGCTGACCACATGCACTAGTGTCCACCTGCTCTGACTCTGCTGCTTCTCACACCTGGAAACAAACTTTATTTCCAGACATTTTCTGTCTTTTTTATTATTTTTTCCTGCCATTAAGGCCCACGCCGACTTGAGCAGAGGGGTTGGGTCAGTGAGAGGTCTACCTCCTAGATCCCCACAGTCTGGCTTAAACAGAGAGTGAAACAGAGACCACCAGCCCCATCCAGCCCTCCTGATCCCTCCCAGCCTGACCTGCTCCAGCTCTTCACCCATGGTGACTTCTCACCCCCCTGATCTCTTTTGCTTCATTCCCCTCCCTCCCCTGCTCGCCTTGTCCCCACGCTCAGACCCATCTCTAATCCCACCCCGCATCTCTCCCCACCAGTGTGCAGCTCCTGACCATCCCACACTTGCTTTTCCCTCTCCTCCCATGGCTACCAGCCTTGGAAAAGAGGGAGATGAAGTGGTGCCCATCATTGGGGCCAGGAGGTCCCATAGCACCCACATGGTGGGACTTCCCTCCCTCTTCCCTCTCAGCCCCACTCAGCCTCCCAGCATCCTTCTCCCACTTTTCCCACTCCATGCCTGCACAAGCCTCCAGGACCATCTCCCCAGACCCCTCACAGCCCGGAGGGTGGAATTTCCCTGGCATCCTCAAATGCCCAACCTTCCCTTGGCCCCAGTGTCCATCCCAGCCACCCCCTTTCCATTTGGTAACAAAAAATGTTATCTATGCTTGTTTAAAACCCTCCAGGCACTGAGACCTTAAAGATCATCCTAGTTCAAACACCCTGCCATGGGCAGGGACACCTCCCACCAGCCCAGGCTACTCCAAGCCCCATCCAACCTGCCCTTCAACACTGCCAGGGAAGGGACCCTGCTCTGCTGAACCCCTCTCAGTGAAATGATCAATGTGCTATAAAATGCAACCCACGTCACAGCAACCCAGAAGAGTTTGTCACCAGCAAACCCTGCAGGTACCTGCACTGCAGGAGGACTCCAGTCTCCTTGCACCACCAGGAGCTGTGTGCAGCTGACTCGCTCATTAATGACTAACCTCCTAATTCCGTTTAACTGAGAAGATATTGTTGCCAATCCCCTGCAGTGCTTATAACCCTTGCAGCAGCTTGAACTCCTCCTCATCCTGTGACTTTGGGGGTGTTGGGTGAGGAGAAGCTCAACATGAGCCAGCAATGTGCGCTGGAGCCCAGAACCCACCCGTGTCCTGGGCTGTGTCACCAGCAGCGTGACCAGCAGGGCCAGGGAGGGGATTGTCCCCCTCTGCTCTGCTCTGCTGAGACCCCCCTGCAGGGCTGGGGCCACCTCTGGGGTCCCCAACACAAGAAGGACACGGAGCTGTTGGAGAGAGTCCAGAGGAGGCCCCGGAGATGATGGGAATTCTGCCCAAATTCTTTGAACAATCACATATGAAAGTCTATGAATTTCTGTTACAAAACCTCTGGAAAACCATGTTAGAATCCCAGGTTTTGGTGACCCTGGACACCTGCCCAAGCCACCTCTCTGTGCCTGCCCAGCCTCCCTTCAGGGAGCAAAGCACTTTGGGACTTACCTACGGAGCATCTTCTCACCTTCTCAGTGTCTGTCTTGACACCAGAAATAACCCCCCCCCCTTCCTGCCAGCAAATGTGTGGGAGAAGGGGCATTTTGTGGGTCACAGAGGGCTTTTAACACCCTGCAGTGGGTCGGGGGCAGAGGGTGGGATGCCCACAGGTGTGGATGACGCAGGGGTAGGTAGAAATACTGGGCTATGCAGCCGTGCTCTCTTGTTGTGTTTTTCCTTTAAAAACTAAGTGTGTTTTTTCATTTAACTGTTGCTTTTACTGCCTCCTGCTCCGCTCAGACAGTGCTTCCCATCCCAAGACCAAACTCTGCCCTGTAGACACTTGAACACCCCAAACCCCCTGTGTGCACGGAGCATTAATTGACACATCCAGCACATGATTAGCACCCAGCACCGTTAGCAGGATAGAGCCCCCCCCCCATTCTCCCCCAGCCGCAGGATGGGTGGCGCACGGTGAAAATGAAGCTCATAAACAAAGTCTGGACAGGTCTTGATAGCAAAATGTTTATCTAAAACCTCCCCCCACCCAGCTGCCTGCTTGGCCAGGATGAGTCAGCTCATTTCTTGCAGGCTTTATGCCAGGAATGAGGAGGGGTAGATTAAAGGCTTCAATTTGTTTATCCCCCACTAAAAATATTAGACACCTCTGAGTTCTCCTCACCGGTAGGAAAACAAGCAGGTGTTGCAGTCAAACCCCAACTTGTCCCTCAGTGAGAACCTCCCCGTGCCACAGAGGTGGCACCATTAACTTGTGTCCACCCTGTCCTCTCTAAGTACGATTTCCAGAGGCAAATCCCCCACAACCCCCCGAAAAAAACCCCCTTAAAACCAAAGGGAGGTGGGATTTTATGTGAGCAAAACACCTGCTCTGCACAAGCTGCCACCCCAGGAGCCCCCAACCCCTCCAGCCTGGCAGGGACACACAGACACAGTGGAAACTTGACAGGATGAGCTTTATTTGGCTGTTAGAAGCTGTCGGCTCCGGATCAGCGTGTCACGACAGGGCATGTCACGATGTCATGTCATGATGTCATGTCATGATGTCATGTCACGACGCTGCCAGGGCTTTCCTGCTGCCATTTAGTGGTACTTGCGGGCCAGAGCGTGGGCCACGGCACGGACCAGCTTCTGCCAGGCAGCCTGGACTTCAGGAGTGAAATCCTTGCCGAAGTGGGCAGCCAGGCAGATGATCAGGATGTCACCCAGGAGCTGGAGGGGAAACAAGAGCACCCTGGGGTCAGCAGCGCCCAGAGCCTGCAGAGCCCCACGCACACACTCCCACTAGACCCAGGGAAACCTTCTGTGGGCTTAAAAATCTTCCCCGAGTCCTTATTAAGATGTACCTTAAACTTGTTCTCTGCTCTTACTAAGATTCAGGTTCTGCTCCTGCTATGGGCAGAGTAACCAAAGATTCTGAAAATGTTGTTTTGTTTTTTTTTTCCTTTCTCCCTTCTGACCCCATGTGGGAGTTCCTCCAGAGCAGAAGACCCAGTGGAGACATCCCTGGGCACCACAAATGAATTATGGGGATGGGGGCATCTCTGCCAGCCCCAGTGACAAATGTGGAGGTGGCTTCACAGAATCACAGAATCACCAAGGCTGGAAAAGACCTTTAAGATCATCAAGTCCAGCCTATGACAGCTGCTCAACAACCACTTTCCCTTTCCTCTCCCCTCCCTTTCCACATTGAAACCAGCCCCCTTGCCCCCTCCCCGCATCCCTCTAGAGGATCTCTCCAGGACCATCACCTCTCTGCCCCTTCCCTGCATTCTCCCTGAGCTGCAGGTTGGTCCCTTTCCCTCTCTGTCCTCCTGCACCTCCCTCTCACTCCAACCACCAGTCCTTCCTGCACCAGCATGTCCAGGGTGAATCCCTCACGTGGTGGGGCTGGGGTTAGGAAGGAAACTGCCCAGGGAGACGTGGTGGGGAGGATGGGTTCCTTGGGTCAGGAGCATGGCTTACCCTGAAGTTCTCGGGGTCCACGTGCAGTTTGTCACAGTGCAGCTCAGACAGCTGGGAGAAGGTGTTCTTGATGTTGTCCAGGTTCTTGACAGCATCCCCAAAGGAGGTGAGCACTTTATTGCCATGGGCACGGACCATGGGGTTGCCACAGACGGCGGTGGCACTGGACAGGTTCCCGAAGGAAGCAAAGAACCTCTGGGTCCAGGGGTAGACAATCAGCAGCCTGGAGAGAGACAGAGGGACATGGGCAGACACAGACACGTTAATGCTCCCATCATTGGAGGGGTTTCTCCACCCAGGGTTAAGGAGATGCCCAGGAGCTGGACGTACCTGGCCAGGGCCTCAGCACCACAATCGGCCACATTGACCTTGCCCCAGAGGCAGGTGATGTGCTGCTTCTCCTCAGCTGTCCAGTGCACCATGGTGGAGGGTGGAGGGTTGCGTGTGGCTGCCGGCGGCTACAGAAGAACTCCGGGCTCTTGCTCCCAGGGGATCGCACGCTGGCGAGCAGCTCTGCCCAGACCCACTTTTATACTCTGTGCTGGGCCCCTCCTCTTCCCCGAGCACCCCCCCATTGGCCGGGTCCCCAGGGGGGGCCCTGGCACCCCAAGGGAGGGGACACAGCATCAGGGTGGGGCCCCAGGGCAAGATGCCCAGATCCACCAGCAGGACGGGCGGGCGGGCTGGCCTCCCCCTGCCTTTGATTTCCAGCTCCCTGCTGAAGGGTGGCATTGATCTCCACCCAAAGTCCAAGCACGGTCCACAAACCCTCAGAGGAAGGTGTGTGCAAGGCCTGGTGGTGCCCCTGGATGCTGCAAACCAAGGCTTGGTGCCCCTCAGATGATACAAACCATAGTGGGCTTCATGGCAGAAGACTTGGACTTGGGGCTGTTGGGTCCTCCCTCAGAATGCACCAGTGGTGTGTGAGCGGTTTCTCTTTGTCCTCTTCTTACAGGACCTGCCAGGCTTTGGGTTCTTCTTGTTCTCTCCTATCAGCTGTTTAACAGTTTGCCAACTTTAGGGTAACAGTAAGAAACCCTGGGCAGTGGCAGTCAGAGAGAGCTCCTGCCTCAAAGAGCCTGGTAGCAAAGATCAAAGAATCCCAGACCGGTTTGGGCTGGAGGAACCTTAAGGATCACAGAATCACAGAATCATCATGGTCGGACCTCCAAGATCACCAGGTCCAACTGTCAACACAAGAAAATAACCACAAAGAAAACCAACCAAAAAAACCACAAAAAAACAAACAAACAAAAAATACCCCACAGCAAACAAACAAACAAACAAAAAAACAACCCACAACCCTGGCCACGAGAACATGTCCTGAAGTACCAAATCTACACAGCTTTTGAATAGCTCCAGGGATGGTGGTGACTCAACCACCTTCCTGGGCAGCCTGTGCCAGGGCTTGACCACTCTTTCAGTGGATAATTTCAGAATCATTTCAGGATCATCCAGTCCCACCCCTGCCATGGGCAGGGACACCTCCCACCAGCCCAGGCTGCTCCAAGCCCCATCCAACCTGCCCTTCAACACTGCCAGGGATGGGGCAGCCACAGCTTCTCTGGCCAACCTGGGCCAGGCTCTCCCCACCCTCACAGCACACAAGTTCTCCCTCCCATCTCATCTCCAGCTCCCCTCTTCTAGCTGGAAACCTTTCCCCCTGGGCCCATCCCTCCCTGCCCTTGGCCAAAGCCCCTCCCCAGCTTTCCTGGAGCCCCTTCAGGCACTGCAAGGTGCTCCAAGCTCTCCCTGGAGCCTTCTCTTCTCCAGGCTGACCAAGGTGAAGCACTGCTGAAGGGAAACATTCTAACCCGGGGCACACCAGCTGCCTGCAGGGGGTTAACTCACAGGAGCTCCAGGAGAGCTGGGGAATAATTGACTCATAGAATCATCAAAAGGTGTGGGTTGGAAGGGACCTTAAAAGTTCACCTAGTCCCAACCTCCCTGCAGGGAGCAGGGACATCTTCAACCAAATCAAATTGGTCAGAGCCCTGTCCAACTTGATGTTGGAGTCTGAGTGGATGTGGAGCAGGAGACAGTGCCTGACCTAGGGATTTGGCAGCTGGAGGAGCAGTGGTCCTCCCAAGTGGTGGGAGAGGCAGCTGGGTCTCCTGGAGCTGCACGTCTGTTCTTGCTCCCAGCAGAGCAGGCTGGAGGTGGTGGGGTGGGATGCAGGTACTAGGGCCAGGGATGGAGCTGTTGGACCCAGGAATGCCAGCTCGTCCAACCAGATCTGGATGACCATGGAGCAATGTGTTTGCATTGTCTATGGGTGTCCCCGGTTCTGGTGGCTGCACTGGTTGCCCTCTGCCTGCTCACTTCATCCTGGGGCTTGGCCAAAGGACCTTGGGGCCAGGCCTGGTGGTGACACTGCTCCCCAGCCCTCCCCGCTGAGCAGAGCTGGATTTACTGCAGAGCTGCTCTGGAGCCCTCTGTGTCCTCCCTGGGAAGGGGACGGGGGGAGTTCACCATCCAGAAACCCCAAACGTGTCCCTGAGCTGCTCTCAGTGCTGTGGGGATGCTGCGAGTCTGGAAGGAGGACAGGAGGCTGGTCAGGGCCATGGTCCTCTGTGTGGCATGGAGACTGTTCAGGGGCTTTGGTTTTGCTAGTGGAAAAAGCCTGGAGAAGAGAAGGCTCCAGGGAGAGCTTGGAGCACCTTGCAGTGCCTGAAGGGGCTCCAGGAAAGCTGGGGAGGGGCTTTGGCCAAGGGCAGGGAGGGCTGGGCCCAGGGGGAAGGGTTTCCAGCTGGAAGAGGGGAGCTGGAGATGAGATGGGAGGGAGAACTTGTGTGCTGTGAGGGTGGGGAGAGCCTGGCCCAGGTTGGCCAGAGAAGCTGTGGCTGCCCCATCCCTGGCAGTGTTGAAGGGCAGGTTGGATGGGGCTTGGAGCAGCCTGGGCTGGTGGGAGGTGTCCCTGCCCATGGCAGGGGTGGGACTGGGTGAGTTTTAAGGTCCCTTCCAACCCAAAACAGTCTGGGATTCTATGGGCCACCTCAGCATCACTTTCTGCTTGGGGGTTCAGGACCTGCCCCATGGGCAGCAGCCAGCAGCAGGCAGCAGCAGGCAGGCTGATGCCTTTTGCAGATAGCCCAAAAAGCCAGGAGAAGTAGTCAACCCTTTGGCCAGCCCCACTGCCTTTTTGGAGAGTGATGGTCCCAGCAGCCCAGAGCCCATTTTCCCCTTCTGTGTCCCTCCCTCCCCACAGGCATCCACAGACACATGGGAGCCCACCAAGAAGTCCAGAAAATGTAGGGTCTTTATTGACTGTTACAGACACATCTTTCTCCAGGGGGTTAATGGTACTTATAGGCCAGAGCATGGGCCACCACGCCGACCAGCTTCTGCCAAGTGGCCTGGCAGGTAGGATTGAAGTCCTTGGTGAAGTGTGCGGCCAGGACGATGATGAGGATGTCTCCCAGGAGCTGGAGAGGAGAGGGAAAGAAACCAGGTCAGCATGGTGCTGAGCACAGGACCCAGGACCAGGGGCTGGAGGACACCCAGCTCGCTGCGGGGTCCTGGAGGCTGTGACCCAGGGAAGCTCTTCAGGTTGAATGTGCAGGAAAACAGTCCTATGCTGACCACATGCACTAGTGTCCACCTGCTCTGACTCTGCTGCTTCTCACACCTGGAAACAAACTTTATTTCCAGACATTTTCTGTCTTTTTTATTATTTTTTCCTGCCATTAAGGCCCACGCCGACTTGAGCAGAGGGGTCGGGTCAGTGACAGGTCTACCTCCTAGATCCCCACAGTCTGGCTTAAACAGAGAGTGAAACAGAGACCACCAGCCCCATCCAGCCCTCCTGATCCCTCCCAGCCTGACCTGCTCCAGCTCTTCACCCATGGTGACTTCTCACCCCCCTGATCTCTTTTGCTTCATTCCCCTCCCTCCCCTGCTCGCCTTGTCCCCACGCTCACACCCGTCTCTAATCCCACCCCGCATCTCTCCCCACCAGTGTGCAGCTCCTGACCATCCCACACTTGCTTTTCCCTCTCCTCCCATGGCTACCAGCCTTGGAAAAGAAGGAGATGAAGTGGTGCCCATCATTGGGGCCAGGAGGTCCCATAGCACCCACATGGTGGGACTTCCCTCCCTCTTCCCTCTCAGCCCCACTCAGCCTCCCAGCATCCTTCTCCCACTTTTCCCACTCCATGCCTGCACAAGCCTCCAGGACCATCTCCCCAGACCCCTCACAGCCCAGAGGGTGGAATTTCCCTGGCATCCTCAAATGCCCAACCTTTCCTTGGCCCCAGTGTCCATCCCAGCCACCCCCTTTCCATTTGGTAACAAAAAATGTTATCTATGCTTGTTTAAAACCCTCCAGGCACTGAGACACTCTAGAGGATGGAGGGAGAGAGGCCCAAGAGCAACTCACCCTGAAGTTCATGGGATCCACGTGCAGCTTCTCACAGTGCAGCTCGGACAGCTTGGAGAAGGTCGTCTTGATGCTGTCCAGGTTCTTGATGGCTTCCCCAAAGGAGGTGAGCACTTTCTTGCCATGGGCACGGACCTTGGGGTTGCCGATGATGGCGGTGGGGCTGGAGAGGTTCCCAAAGTTATCAAAGAACCTCTGGGTCCAGGGGTAGACGATCAGCAACCTGGGGAGAGACAGAGGGACATGAGCAGACACAGACAGGTTAATGTTCCCAAATGCAATTGCCACAGTTTCTCCATCCAGGGTTGAGGAGCTTCCCAGGAGCTGGACCTACCTGGCCAAGGCCTCGGCGCCACATTCCTCCACGTTGACCTTGCCCCAGAGGCTGGTGATGAGCTGCTTCTCCTCGGCTGACCAGTGCACCATGGTGGCAGGTGGCTTTGCTTGGAGCTGCAGGAGGACACGGACCCTGTGGATGAGCTGCAGACCCCATGGAGGCTTTTATCCCCTGCTGGCAACTCCTCCCCGTCCTGCCCCACGGGGCCATTGGCTGGGGCTGGGGTGGGGGTCCCCATCAGCAATGGGTTGGTCTGTCCATGGAGTGGTCAGTCTGCAGTGAGGTGTGGTCTTCAAGGAAAAAGCCCTGACTGGCTTAACAGCCTGGCTCAGGTCACAATTCCCCCTTATCTCCCTCTCCTTCCCCTCCGTGACTGTCTGCTCACCACAGGCGAGCACAGAGAGCCATCGATTCATGGGATGGCTTGGGTGGGAAGGGACCTTGAAGATCGTCTTGTTCCAACACCCCCTACCACGGGCAGGGACACCTCCCACCAGCCCAGGCTGCTCCAAGCCCCATCCAACCTGCCCTTCAACACTGCCAGGGATGGGGCAGCCACAGCTTCTCTGGCCAACCTGGGCCAGGCTCTCCCCACCCTCACAGCACACAAGTTCTCCCTCCCATCTCATCTCCAGCTCCCCTCTTCCAGCTGGAAACCCTTCCCCCTGGGCCCAGCCCTCCCTGCCCTAAGAAGGCACCTTTTAAAAGGTGACAATGTGAAGAACATCCACCTGTCAGCCCAGTTCCTCCACAGCTGGACTGTGTGCTGGAGTTCCATGTTTGGTGGGAATGACACCGACATCAGCTCCTGGTGCTCCCAGACTGGAGGGATCCTTGTCCCATGCTGGAGCAGGCTGGGGCCATGGACAGGCTCCTCTGCCCTTTCATGTGCAGTGTCACCAAGGCAGCCTCTCCCCTGGCCTCTCCCTGCTGGGACATTAAATGCCATGTACAAGGTGAGCAGTACCCACCATGTTACACCCAGACCATTCCCACCTGTTCAGGGTCTGACCAAAGGCTTTGGTTTGGCTCTGGGTGTCACTTTCCCCTTGAGCCATGTGGCTCTTCTCCTGGTTTTCTGCCCTTGGGTGAAGGTTTCTGCTCCTGTGCTCAGGGAGGCAAAGCTACGATGTCTCAGGCGTTGGACATCCTGACAAGACCACGGACTTTGGGTCTGTCTGTAGGCAGCCTAGGAGGTTTCATCCAGGCCTCTGACCAGTTACAGATCCACACTGGTCCATTGATCTCATCGGAGCCACACTGAGCAGTGGCACAAGCCCATCAATATAGAATAGATTCATAGAATAGTTTTGGTTGCAAAAGACCTTTAAGATCATCAGGTCCAACCATCAGCCTAACTCTACTGAGTCTGGTGCTAACTCGTGTCCCTCAGCACCACATCTGCACAGCTTTGAAACACCTCCAGGGATGGTGATTCAACCACCCCCCTAGGCAGCCTGGGCCAGTGTTTGACAACCCTTTCAGGGAAGAATTTTCTCATAATATCCAACGTAAAACTTCCCTGGCACAACTTGAGGCCTTTTCCTCTTGTCCCATCACTTGTAACTTGGGAGAGGAGACCAAGCCCCCCTCGCTCCAACCTCCTCTCAGGCAGTTGTAGAGTAGAGTGGCAGTTGTAGAGCACTACACGATCCAGTTGACATGTTCCAGGTTTCAGCTCCTTGCCTCAGAGTCCTAGGAGGCATTTTTTATTTTTTTTTTTAATTTCTGACTCCCAGGCCAGGCCCACGGGCTCCTTGGGACAGGCAGGGAGCCCCGGGGCCCCTGATAACACAGTGTGGAGCCCAGGCTGCTCAGAGCAGATAAAGGTATCGTGCAGGTGGCCAGGGCTTGCTTTGAGCTCTTCACCTAGAGAGCAGACACATGGTCACACGCCCTGGGTTCTTAAGGAGACCTGAAGGCTTCAGAAGTTGTTAATTCTCATGAAGGCACGACTCAAAAAGTGAAATCAAACAGAAATCCACGGGCAAACGCTCTCGTCCTGTAGTCATCATTTCCTGGCCAACCCACACTGAAAACAAAATCCAGGCCACACCTGGGGCTGGTATTTGCATGTCCTGGCCTCATCTGCCATGGGAAGCTCATTCCCAGCTCTGCAAAGCTCAGCTTTGACAAAGAAAAGATAAAGATGTTTTTCTTCTGCATTTGAACCAGCTCAGGGAGGGCTGGCAGAGAGCAGGAGGAGCACAAAGCTGGGACACGTAGGAGCTCCAAACACAGAGGCTTGGAGGAGAGGATTCACTGCAGCATTAATTTTATTTTTTTTTTAATGTGATTAATAAATGCTGTTTTTCTGGACTGTGCAGAAACAGGGGTGTAGTGAGAAACAGGCAGGGCCAGGGGTGTAGTGAGAAACCTCAGGTCCCAGCCCTACACTTTGACCTGTTCAGGGTCTATTCTTGTTGGTGCAGTTGTGGGAGCAGGACCACTTCTCCACAGGATGGGTCAGGATGGTCCCACAGAAAGGGCAAGGCAGAGGGAAGAGGAGGGAGAGAGGCTGAAGGAGTTCCAGCTGTTTCATCGAGGCAAGGTTAGTTGGTGCTGCTGCTGCTCTGTATTGATCCCTCTGAATGGCCTGTTTTATACCCACAGAAATGCTTTAAGCTCCTTAAATCCCGTAGGACAGGCACTCATAGAGGAGAAATAGCAGGTGAATCATAGAATCATGGAATGGTTTGGGTGGGAAGGGACATTAAAGCCCATCCAGTCCCACCCCTGCCATGGGCAGGGACACCTCCCACCAGCCCAGGCTGCTCCAAGCCCCATCCAACCTGCCCTTCAACACTGCCAGGGATGGGGCAGCCACAGCTTCTCTGGCCAACCTGGGCCAGGCTCTCCCCACCCTCACAGCACACAAGTTCTCCCTCCCATCTCATCTCCAGCTCCCCTCTTCCAGCTGGAAACCCTTCCCCCTGGGCCCATCCCTCCCTGCCCTTGGCCAAAGCCCCTCCCCAGCTTTCCTGGAGCCCCTTCAGGCACTGCAAGGTGCTCCAAGGTCTCTCCAGAGCCTTCTCTTCTCCAGGCTCAACACCCCCAACTCTCCCAGCCTGTCTCCAGAGCAGAGCTGCTCCAGCCCTCCCATCATCTCCGGGGCCTCCTCTGGACTCTCTCCAACAGCTCCATGTCCTGGAATCAGGCAGCTAAATGGCTCAGGGTCATGCTGGAGTCTTGTAGACCTCAGGATGTGGAGAGTCCATAACAGCAGTCACCTTTTACAGCCTCTCTGGGCTGTAAATTCACACGTGGGCTTCACTCTGCTCCTACCCCACTGCTCCCCTTGGCTGGGTCCAGTCTAGTACTGGTGCCTTGGTTTACCTTGAAGTCCAGAGCTAACCCCACCGTCCCCCTGCTAACACAGGCACCCTGCAAAGGGTTCCTCCAGAAAATGGGGCTTGGGGCAAAAGGGGACTTCAGGTTACTGCCCATGTGAACCCCAAACTCTGGACCAGGGCAAAGCCTTGCAGACTCTAAGGACACCAGAGGGGTGGCTGCTGCAAACCCGCTCAGGATGTGGTCAGCGAGGAGCCCGGGGACACGCAGAGCAGCAGCAGGCTGGTCTGGATCACCACAACTTGCACAACTTGCCCTGGTTGGGACTGTCTGGTTACCAGCCAGAATGTGAAAGCCAAGGAGGATTTCTGAAAATTCAAATATTTTTTGTTTACAAAGGGAAGGGAGAATAGGAAAGGCCACAGACAAGGGAGGTTCGGGCAGACCACGGGGCAGGTTGGAGCTTTACAACAAGCAGGCAGAGCCCGTGTTATTCCAACAAGGAGGATGATCTAATTTAGCTGTGGCTCATGCCCAGACACCCTGCTTTCAACACAGAGACCTTTCAAATTGTTTCTGTGCCCTAGCAAAAAAACTAAGGGGTAAAAATACAACTGCAGGTTAAATGAATTCCTCTCTGCCCCGAAGGTGGGTCTCTAATTTCAGGATCTGGGTTTAACCCTTTAGGCCTGACTCAAAGGGTTGTGGAGCACCCCTTGCTCTCCCTGCCCTGCCCTAAATTTCATGCCACTTAATGACCTATTTATCACCCAAGCACAGGGCACAGTGTTTTAGTTGACTTAGAGCCTTTTACTGCATTGCTTCAAGTTTTGTAGGGAATTTCCTGGGTCTGAAATGGGGGTCTCGGGTGCCCCTGCCTGGAGGCTGGGGGCTGGTTGCAACAGAAATGCACAGAGGACCTTTAGGGCACAGCAGGAGATGAGACCTCACCCTCTTCATCCATGCCAGTCCCTGTATCCCTGTAAAGGGACTCACCAGGATGTGCTCATCCCTAAAGCCAGTCCAGTGCCACGGGCTGGGGGGATCAGAGCTGAGTGAGGTGAAGGGATGAGAGGCACAAAGTCAGGAATAAGAGTCAGGATATTCAGGGAAAAGCTACAGATTGAATTAAACAACTGCTGAGTTATCCCTCAAGGGAAGAACTCGGGCAAAAGCCCTCAAGATACAGGCAAAAAAGATGCTTTTTTATTCATGACAAGATGTCTCCAAGGCAGTCTCATGTTGAGCCTGGAGAAGAGAAGGCTCCAGGGAGAGCTTGGAGCACCTTGCAGTGCCTGAAGGGGCTCCAGGAAAGCTGGGGAGGGGCTTTGGCCAAGGGCAGGGAGGGCTGGGCCCAGGGGGAAGGGTTTCCAGCTGGAAGAGGGGAGCTGGAGATGAGATGGGAGGGAGAACTTGTGTGCTGTGAGGGTGGGGAGAGCCTGGCCCAGGTTGGCCAGAGAAGCTGTGGCAGGAGGTGAAGCACTGGAACAGGCTGCCCAGAGGGGCTATGGAGTCCCCTTCTCTGGAGATATTCAAGACCCCCCCTGGATGCAGACCTGTGGGATGTGCTCTCGGGGATCCTGCTTAGCAGAAGAGTTGGACTAGATGATCTCTACAGGTCTCTTCCAACTCTGACAATTCTGTGACTCTGTGAGGTGGGACTGGATCATCTTTAAGGTTCCTTCCAACTCAAACCAGTTTGGGATTCTCTGACTTAATTTTAGTAAGTCAGAAAGGGAGACTGGACTCCAACCTGGACCCCACTACCTATTCAAGTAGCAGAAGTGTCTCTGGAAATGGGGTGGCCCCTGGGACAACCCCCCTGCAGCCATCTGAGGGCTCCTGTGCCTCTCGCAGAGGGGAGCAGCCCCCTGCCCTTCGTGATGCAGCAACCCCCATGTGTGGGGCAGCCCCGGGCAGAGCCTCTCTGCAGCTGCCCTTCCTGCTCATCCCAGCACCTCTGTGGTCCTGGGACTTGTGGGTGAACCAGGGACTGGCCCAAGGTGGTGTTACTAATTCTGCTCAGGTCCCCACAGCACCAAACCAGCAGCCCAGAGTTGTGGACTCAGCAGAGCCCCTTTCTGCCAGGGAGTCCCACATGACAGCACCTCATCCTTGGGCCCTCAGGACAAGAAGGACATGGAGGGGCTGGAGTGTGTCCAGAGAAGGGCAAGGGAGCTGGGGAAGGGGCTGGAGCAGAAGGAGAAGGGTCTGGAGAACTTGTGAGGAGCAGCTGAGGGAGCTGGGGGTGTTGAGGCTGGAGCAAAGGAGGCTGAGGGGAGACCTTCTGGCTCTGCAACTGCCTGAGAGGAGGTTGGAGCCAGGGGGGGTCGGTCTCTGCTCCCCAGGAACAAGCGACAGGACAAGAGGAACCGGCCTCAAGTTGTGCCAGGGGAGGTTGAGGTTGGATCTGGGGAACAATTTCTGCCTGGCAAGGGTTGTCAGGCCCTGGCCCAGGCTGCCCAGGGCAGGGCTGGAGTCCCCATCCCTGGAGGGGTTTCCAAGCCCTGGAGATGTGGTGCTGAGGGACATGGGTCCGTGGTGGCCTTGGCAGGGCTGGTTAACAGTTGGACTGGGTGATCTTAAAGGTCAATGTAAGTCCATTCTATGACTCTATATTCCCAAAGGAATGGTGGGACATGTCCTGGAAACCAGCCCCTCTTCTCTATCCTCCCCTCTTGCCCTGTCATAAGTCTGTGTGTGGACAGGGGGGTTGAAATCACAGAATCACAGAATGGTCGGGGTTGGAAGGGACCTCTGGAGATCATCGAGTCAGACCCCCCTGCCAGAGCAGGACCAATGTGAATGCTGCTTTTGAAACCTTCCCTGTTTCCATGGGCGATGGAAGCACCTTGCTCCCCTTCCCAGCCAAAGGCCGCCAGGGGATCATCAAATCATGGAACCATTCTGGTTGGAAAAGAACCACCACAGGTGACTCCACCACTGCCCTGGGCAGCCTGTGCCAGGCCCTGACCAAAGGACGAAACCTGAGTCCCCTGAGCCCACCAGGGGCCCTGCCCTGGAGCTGGAGGGCAGGAGGGACAACTCCAGAGCCAAGGGGCTGAGCAGCCCAGGGCTGCCCCTGCTCTCCTGGTTCTGCTCAGGGAAATAAATAATAATAATTTTTTTAAAGCTGTCTGTTTTCCAGCTGGTGGCCACGCTGCCTCAGTAGAAATATTTTCTGCCTCGTCAGAAGTCTGACACAGCAGAAAGGGGGATGCAGCTCCTGGGGCTGCCTTATCTCTGCCCGGCCAAGCTCCTGTTTGTGCCGGCCCCGTTATCGCCCGGTCGCAGCCGGGCAGGGAGAGGCTGTCAGAGGCTGTCGTGACTCAGCACCCAGCCTTGGGTGCCCCCTGCCAGCTCCTGGGGCTTCATTACTGAGGGGACAACCAGCCCCGGCAATACAACAGAAATAGCTAATTAATTATTAGCTGGAATAATAGGGGGTGGAGTGCCGGGCATGGGAGTGAGCACCCTGCCTGGCTCTGCTGGGGAGGTGGTGCTGGTGCCAGAGCTGTCTTTATCTGGATGTCTGAGGAGAACCCTTAAAATACAGTGTCCCTCTGGGCTGGGGTGATGCAGGGAATGGCAGGGACCTTGGTCTCAGCTCAGACCCATGGAGACGGAATCGTGGAATCTTTTGGGTTGGAAAAGACCTTTAAGATCACCCAGTCCAACTGTTAACCAGCCCTGCCAAGGCCACCACTGACCCATGTCCCTCAGCACCACATCTCCACGGCTTGGAAACCCCTCCAGGGATGGGAACTCCACCTCTGCCCTGGGCAGCCTGGGCCAGGGCCTGACAACCCTTGCCAGGCAGAAATTGTTCCCAAGATCCAACCTCAACCTCCCCTGGCACAACTTGAGGCCGGTTCCTCTTGTCCTGTCGCTTGTTCCTGGGGAGCAGAGACCGACCCCCCCTGGCTGGATGAGCTTTAAGGTCCCTTCCAACCCAAACCTGTCTGGGATTCTGTGATTTCCAGAGGAGCTGCTGGGATTCGGGTGCCCAAAGCCCTGGCCTGGTTTGGGTGCCCATTTTCCATCTAGGCTGTGTTTGGTCTGAACTATTGCTGATCTGGGGCTTGATCCAAAGCCACCCTCAGAAGTCCCACCTGGGTTTGGTTCCCCATGTTGATGAAGGGCAGAGGAGAACAGAGCAGAGCTGGGGGGTCAATGAGCTGCCCCAACCTCCTCCACGGCTCTTCTTACATTATTCTCTTGGCATCTGCCTAAGGCCACTTTTGGGGACAAGACATGAGGCCACATAGCTCGAGTTTTCTCCAGAGACCAGGGACCTGTTCCAGGGTTTCCTTCCACGTCCACCAAATGGAAGTGGGGCTGGGAAACCACCCTGAGGACTCACCTGTCCATCACCCTGCCAGGGAGCAGGAGCTCCTCTCCCAGAATCACAATTCTCTGGGGGGGTGAGGGGCAGGAGGAGGTGGTGGGCATCTCTGGAAGGGGTCTCCAGGGTGCACACCCCCCCCATCAGCAGGCATCAGAAGAGCTGTGCTGCATGCCAGGGTGGACCTGGTGCCGTGGGGCTTAATGTCTCTGCTATGAGCACGGAGAAACCCAGAGCCCTCCTGCTCCCAGGCCAGCCTCTCCGACAGGGAAATCCTTCAGGATCTTCTATAAATCCTGGGCTGCTGCCAGCCCTGAGGGTCAGGACCTGCTGCCTGGGTGGGAAGCTCAGGGTGGTGGAGGCAGGGGAGTGGGGTCTCTGCTCCGGGGTGGAAGGTGGCACCATGATGCCGAGGTGGGCTCAGCTGGGTCCCCCCTCCTGGCAGATGTGTCCAGGATCCATGATGCTGCAGACACCCCTGACCCCCTCCTGTGGACCCACTAACCCAGGTGGGTGCTGCTCCAAGGAGCTGTGCTCTGTCCCCTTTCCAGAGGGCTGGTGAGGAGGTGGGAGAGCTCGAAGAGATCCTGAACACTCCTGGAAAGGGGAGTAGGCAGCTCTGCCTCTGGCCAGAGCAACACTAGAGCAGGGAGCAGCCCCTCTGCCACCCACAGCTTCGTGAGGACACTTGTTCTCAGGGAATTCAGAGCCCCTGGCTGGTTTGGGTGGGAAGGGACCTTAAAGATCATCCAGTTCTCCCCCCCAACTTGGGCAGGGACACCTTCCATCTCCAGCTCCCCTCTTCCAGCTGGAAACCCTTCCCCCTGGGCCCAGCCCTCCCTGCCCTTGGCCAAAGCCCCTCCCCAGCTTTCCTGGAGCCCCTTCAGGCACTGCAAGGTGCTCCAAGCTCTCCCTGGAGCCTTCTCTTCTCCAGGCTCAACACCCCCAACTCTCCCAGCCTGTCTCCAGAGCAGAGCTGCTCCAGCCCTCCCATCATCTCTGGGGCCTCCTCTGGACTCTCTCCAACAGCTCCGTGTCCTTCTTGTGTTGGGGACCCCAGAGGTGGCCCCAGCCCTGCAGGGTGGAACTCCTGTGGTGCACCTGTGGAATTTGTCATTTTCTGGAGCACAGCAAACTGTGCTAGTTAAAACGAATAATCCCTTAGAAACGCCCCAGGGGGATTCTCCCTCCTTTTGTGCTCTCCCTGACAGGCTGTGACATGTCAGACCCTGGCTGGGACCTGACCTCAGCTTCGGGAAGCTCTTGCATTCTCCAGCCCCATCCCAGCTCCCCCTCTGCCTGCTTAGGGCAGCGATGCTGTGGTGGGGAACAGGCTGCTCTGCTGCCCAAAATGTCAGTGAGACCAGGGAGCTCCCCAGTTCCTCCTGCAGCATCCACCCAGCCCAGAGTGTGTGTTCTTCCCAGCTCTGGAGAAGGAGATGGGGCAGCCCATCGATTTAAGGCAATTAAAACCCTACCCCTGACAGTTCCTGTACTCTCAGGGTGGAGGCTGAGCTGGGAATTACAGCTGCTTTAACTGCCCCTGTCAGATGTTTGTGTCTGAAGCTAACTTTCTCCCCTAACTCCTCCTCCTTCCCCTCCTTGGTCTGTGTGGGATGATCTTTGATAAGCTTCTCTGGAGGAGGAGAGAAAACTCCCTCTCACTGAAGGCTGCACCTTTGGGCACGGCCAGATCAACCCCTGGGACTTGTTTGGTCCTTGCAGTCATCCAGGGGTGCTGCCTGGGGCCAGAAACCCCTGCACTGAGACAGGGGAGGGCTCAGACCTGCTGTGGGTTGAGAATCTGAGGAAAGAACAGCAATATTTCTGCCATTTTCTGAACAGACAGATTAGGTATTTTTCAGTGTGATGGTTTTACAGTAATTTGAGTTGTTCCAAAAACTTCTCCAGACTTACAGGTGGGTATTGCAGATAAGATGACATCACCCCCCTGCCAAAACCAGTCATTTCCAGAGCACTTTCTGAAAACCCCTCTCCTGCACTCTCTCATTCCCACTTTCCTCCTCCCTGCTGCTCTCCATGGGATGTGTTATGGGGGGGCCAGGGAGGAAAGACCTCTCTGACAGATGTCAGAAATCTGATGTGGACCACCCGGAGCAGAGCTGGGGCTGTGGACACCTTGGTGGCCCTCACTGCCAGATGCTGTGGGTGCCCTGGCTTTGCTCCCTGAAGCCCCTGAGCAAGCACCCAGGGAAGCCTGGAGCCCCTAGGGCAGATGGTCCTTCAAAACAGAGGTGAGGAGGGGGCTGAGGGATGCAGAGAAGCCTGCAAGTACCATGAGGAGGAGACTCCAGAGGTTACAGTCCCCTCAACCTGTCCCCATCCATTCTGGCAGCACAAGTTTGCAGAAAGCAAGCTTTCCCAAGAGCAGTTCCATCTCTCCTCCCTGGACTTCCAGCAGGAGGGTGTCCAGAGACATCCTGCCCTTACGCTGTGATTTCCAGCTGGCATTTATCTGTGTGCAAGTCACACACCTTCATTTGGGAGCAGCCACTGCCCTTCAGCTTAAGCAGATCTTTTCCCCTCCGTGTGTTTGTAGGTGGCCTGTGTTTTGTTGGCCTGAAGGGCCCAGGCTCTGCTGGTCTCCATCCCTAAGGAAGCTGCTGTATTTCCACAGGCAGACCAGTCTCTGATCCATCATCACCTCCTCCTCTTTCCCTGGACAATCCCAGCAAAAGCACAAAATTGAAGGTCAGGGCTCACCACAGGCCTCCCTGACTGCAGTCATAGGACCATGGAATCCCTGACTGGTTTGGGTGGGAAGGGAACCTTAAAGCTGACCCAGTCCCACCTCCTGGCATGGTGAGATCTGCTGTTCTCAGACTCAGAGCTGTCCTAAGACCTTCTCCCTCAGGGAAGAGCTCTGCAGCACCTTGTGGGTGGCAAAGGCTTCTACAAGCTTAAAAAGCAAAGAGATAAGTTCACAGGAGAACAACCCTTTGACCCCAAAATAGTCTCTCTGCCTGGGGAGACCCTGCATGAGCCTTCATTGAGGAGCACCCCTGCATGTTGTGCTGCTCTTCTGCACGAAGCTGCTGGTGGCCAGGCTGAGGGGTCAGGCAGTGCTTGGACCATGGAATCATGGCATTGTCAGAGTTGGAAGGGACCTCTAGAGTTCATCCAGTCCAACTCTCCTGCTAAAGCAGGATCACACAGAGCACATCACCCAGCACTGCATCCACAGGATGTCTCCAGAGAAGGGGACTCCACAACCCTCCCTGGGCAGCCTGTCCCAGGGCTCTGTCACCCTCACAGCAAAGAAGTTTCTCTTCATATTTCAGTGGCACTTCCCATGTTCCAGGTGGTGCCCGTTGCCCCTCGTCCTGTCCCTGGGCACTACTGAGCAGAGTCTGGCTCCATCCTCCCTGCACCCCCCCTTAGATACTCACAGGCATTCATAAGGTCTCCCCTCAGCCTTCTCTTCTCCAGGCTGAACAGTCCCAGCTCTCTCAGCCTTTCCTCATCAGTGAGATGCTCCAATCCCCCAGGCACCTTTGTTGCCCTGCCATCTTTGTTGACCAGCTCCTTGCAGCATCCCCGTGCAGGTGCAGGCTGAGCTGAGCTCTGCTGCCCCAGGGTGAGTCCTTCCATCAGGATTTGGGAGCCCAGAGGCATCAAGGCTGGGTTGGTCGGCGTTCTGAGCAACCTGATGCAGCTGAAGATGTCTTAGAATCATGGAATCAGAGAATGTGTGGGGTTGGAAGGGAACTTAAATGTCATCTAGTCCAGCCCCCCTGCAGTGCACAGGGACCTTTTTGACTAGATCAGGTTGCTCAGAGCCTGGTCGAGCCTGACCTTGAATGTCTCCAGGGACGGGGCCCCCACCAATGTCCCAACTCATTGCAGAGGGGTTGGACTAGATGACCCTTAAATGTCCCTCCCAACCCAAACCATTCCATGACTCTGTGATCGGTGCGGCCGGAGCTGGAACCGGCAGCGTTGGCAGCAGCGCCGGGCGGTGACCCCAGGATCCTGCCCCGTCCCGCTCCCCATTTCCCGAGGGATCTGCGGCAGCTCCGGCCGAGCCCCCCGGGAGGCTGCGGGTGCGGAGCGCGGCTCGTTGCTTCCCTCTGCTGGGAGCTGCGGGATGCGGGACAGGCAGGAATCCTGGACCTTGGAGATTTTAAATACCACCCAGTCCCACCGTTCTCCCCAGCCCTGCCAAGGCCACCACTGACCCATGTCCTTCAGCACCACATCTACAGGGCTTGGAAACCCCTCCAGGGATGGGGACTCCACCCCTGCCCTGGGCAGCCTGGGCCAGGGCCTGACAACCCTTGCCAGGCAGAAATTGTTCCCCAGATCCAACCTCAACCTCCCCTGGCACAACTTGAGGCCGGTTCCTCTTGTCCTGTCGCTTGTTCCTGGGGAGCAGAGACCGACCCCCCCTGGCTCCAACCTCCTCTCAGGCAGTTGCAGAGCCAGAAGGTCTCCCCTCAGCCTCCTTTGCTCCAGGCTCAACACCCCCAGCTCCCTCAGCTGCTCCTCACAAGTTCTCCAGACCCTTCTCCTTCTGCTCCAGCCCCTTCCCCAGCTCCCTTGCCCTTCCCTGGACACCCACTCCCATGGCTGTGTGCCCTCTGTCCCATGCCACCACCCAAAGGCAGGTAACCTCTCACCAGGCTGCTCACATTAGAGGAGTTCCACTTGAAAACCCCATTAATTTTGTGCACTTCCCATCCTGCTGGTCCCAGCAGCACCCAGCAGAGCTCTGCTGCTCCCAGCTGTGTGTGAGCCCCACGGGGACTCAGGGGGGTGTATAAATGCCTCCCCCTCCCTGCCTCTCTCTGCTCCAGAGGCAGGTATCCTCATTCCAGCTGCCATGGGAGCTGGGGAGCTGTTTGCAGTAGGGGTCATCCAGCAGGTCTCTGTGGCTGAGGTGCCTGCTTTGAACCAGCAGGTGAAATTCTGCAGTTGGAAGAAACATCCCCAGACCACTCCAAGCTGCAGCTTTAAGCTCTGAGATGAGAAACACCCTTTTCCTGGCAGGGTTTGTCATGTAAATGGTGCTACCTTGGCCCCAGGGTCCTCCTGCCTGCAGGGGACATTCCCAGGCTCCACCTGGGTCAATATTTCATGCAGGAGATGACGGCCTAGCTCTAAAAAGCTGAGTCTACCTGACCTCATGCTCCCTTTCCTGTATAATTCCCAACAAGGGGACTGAGATGTGCATCCAAAGAAGCAAAAGACCTTCAGCAAAGCCTTCTGCTGTCACCACCAGGTTATTGCTCCTCAGAGAAGTTGGAGACCTAGCCCTGACCACCCATCGTGTGAAGGGTTCATGGCTCCTTCTTTACCTTTTGCCCAGCTCGGCTGATGCTGCCCTCACGGGTGGCCTTGTTGTTTCTCTGGAAATGCTGCAAACCACCTTCTAGGGTGGAGCTGAGAACCTGCAGAGGAAGGGGAAGCACAAGCAAAAGTCCCCAGGTAGCACCAAGGAGAATCATAAAATCATAGAATGGTTTGGGTTGGAAGGGACATTAAAATCCATCCAGTGCCACCCCTGCATGGGCAGGGACACCTCCCACCAGCCCAGGCTGCTCCAAGCCCCATCAAACCTGCCCTTCAACACTGCCAGGGATGGGTCATGCCCTGGAAACACCAGGCTCAGGGTGCAGACACATCTTTGCTTTTGTGCATGAAACCCCTGGCAGACCCACGGCCAACCCTCCTCCTGGTGAGTCTCAAGGCTTATCCTGGGTCTCAGATGATTCATCCAGCAGGATGAACCCAGGACCTCCCTCCTCCACTCTTCTGCAGACCCACAGACCTGGCCCTCAGAGCTGCCAGTCTGGTGACAGCCTTAGTTTGCTTTTGCTGGTTAATCTTTAACTCTCCTTTGTACCCCCTGAGAAGAACTGTCCTCACTGATAACCCCTTCCTGATCCTTGCCATGGCTGCTCCCCAGCAAATGGGTACAAATTGCTGATATTCCCAGCATAATATTGGTGAATATATCAGGTGCTCTGCAGCAACATCTATCTTGGAGGAAGTATTGAAGATATTCCAGAATTTATTGAGATCTTTATTCGTTCCTTCTGGTTTGTTTGGTTTTTTTTAACCAAAGAGAGGGGACAGGACATCATTCCTATTAAATGTTGCAAGAGGAAAATTATTTGAAACTGCAGGTGTTGCCTGGCAATTATTGTAAGAAATGAAATCAATAGAGGAGATGGTGTTTGGTTAAAGTGTTTATGCAGTTTCATCGCTCAGAGTTACACACATTTCTTCAAATTAACAACATCTTCCGTGTGCGGCGCCAGGAGCCTCGTCTGGCCATAGAAATGGCACAACTTTCAGCTGGAATTCTCTTGCCCAAATCTTCAATTATTCAAGGTGGCACCAGGTGATGATTTTGCCCTTGAATTTTTAACCTGTTGTTGACTCTCTGAGCCGTGGGACTCCTCTGCCACCAGCCAGGCTTTACCACCCACCTGTGGGACCACAGCCAGACCCCCCCAGTTCCAGCACAGCCTGGAGACAGGCTGGGAGAGTTGGGGGTGTTGAGCCTGGAGAAGAGAAGGCTCCAGGGAGACCTTGGAGCACCTTGCAGTGCCTGAAGGGGCTCCAGGAAAGCTGGGGAGGGGCTTTGGCCAAGGGCAGGGAGGGCTGGGCCCAGGGGGAAGGGTTTCCAGCTGGAAGAGGGGAGCTGGAGATGAGATGGGAGGGAGAACTTGTGTGCTGGGAGGGTGGGGAGAGCCTGGCCCAGGTTGGCCAGAGAAGCTGTGGCTGCCCCATCCCTGGCAGTGTTGAAGGGCAGGTTGGATGGGGCTTGGAGCAGCCTGGGCTGGTGGGAGGTGTCCCTGCCCATGGCAGGGGTGGCACTGGATGGGCTTTAAGGTCCCTTCCCACCCAAACCAGTCTGGGATTCCATGATTCTAACTTGTACCTACCAGGACCCTGGGCACTTTTCCACAGCTCTCCTTTCTGGCCAGTCATCACCTAGAATAAAAGCCCCCACTAAAATGAAATGTAACCCAAAACCTGTTCAGGCCCAAGGCCACCTGTGGCAGCAGCACACTGCATCCTCAAAGCACTGTTGTCATTGGTGCTAATTATCATTAATAACAAAAACTGACTGTTGTGACTCAGCTATGATTTGGACTCAGCAGCCTTTGCTTTCCCAGCAGCCTCACGTTTCATGATCCTTGATCCTCTGTGGTTGCAGAACAGCTACAACCCAACTCTGTGTGCAGCCCTGCTGTCCCAGCCCTCCCACACTGCTTTGAACCCACCTCCAGCCTCCACTTGAGGAGCTGGGATCAGCTGGAGCCCTCCCATGGGAACACCTCCCCGCTCCAGCTGGGTCTCCCTCTCTCACAGAATCACAGAATGGTGGGGGCTGGAAGGGACCTCTGGAGATCATCTAGTCCAACCCTCAAGTCCACTTACAGGTAGTAAAGTGATTTACACAATCACACAATCACAGAATCTCAGGATCCTTCTGGTTGGAAAAGACCTTTAAGACCATCAAGTCCAATCATAACCCAACTCCACCAACCATAATCCAACTCTACCAAGTCCTGTGCTGACCCATGTCCCTCAGCACCACGTCTACACGGCTTTGAAACTCCTCCAGGGATGGGGACTCCACCACCCGGGCAGCCTGGGCCAGTGGGTAATTACCCTTTCAGTGAAGAAACTTTTTCTAATATATGATCTAAACCTCCCTCATTTTTTTTTCCTTTTTCTGGAATCTCCCATGGAAAAACAAAACAAATTCTACTCCTAGGCTTGGTTGCCAATCAATTTTTGGAAGCCTTTTGGTCAGAAATGTGCTCTCCATCCTTCCCAGAGCCAGCCACACCAATGACCATTCCTAACACACCCACACTTCCCAGCAGCACTCCCAGAATTACTCCAGCCAGCTGCTGAATTTGCCACCAGATCACACGGTTCACACCTGAACAAGCTGAGAGCTAAACACCCAGGGTTCAGTTTGTCTGAGTGTCCATGAGAAGGTGAAAATGAAGAAGCTCAAGACATGGTCAGACCTCACCTCTCATGGAGCCATCACAGGTGTCTCCCAGGTGAAGCTGCTCCAGGTGCATCCCAGCAGGACACCCCTCCTGGCAGTATCACACTCCAGGGACTGCCACGCAGCTTATAAATGACCAGGTTTTTAGATAAATGTATATATTTTAGTCACATCTATTTACTTTATAAACACACAGCTCCAGTCTTTCCCATCACCTACTCACACTTTCCCCCCATCATGAATATGAATTTTATTCTGTTTGTGGGTTGTTTGGGGGTTTTTTTGGATCATTCCTTCAGTTTTTTTTAAATTAGCCTGGGGGTGGATCTTTTGGTTTTTTCCTGTGCTTCTGGAGAAGCTGTGGATTCAACCAGTGTTTCCTCCACTCGGCTCCCCAGGCTACCAGAAGATGAGGGTGCTCAGCCAGACCCTCACTTTGTCTTTCTTTGCAGTAGCAGAGAAATGGGATTTGAAACCTGAAGCTCAGCAATGTTCCCTGCCTTGTTCATGGCAACATGATGTAAAACACACGCTAATGGATCTCAACAATTAGAGAGAGACTCTTTTGCCCTGTGTACAGACCTTGCTCCCCTTCCACCCAGGAGAAATGATCTGATTGGCGTGATTTGTATTTTTGACAAATTCTCAAAAGTTTCTGCTTGTCTCGTTATTTGCCAAAATATATATAAAATTGATCTTTCATTCATGTGTAATTTTTCCAGGGACTGTGACTAAACGTAACCCTAGAGTGCAAGAGTATGAACATCTCAGGGACTCTCTAACTGGTGAATTTCTGGAAGCAGGGCGGTTTTTTTCCACCTTTCTCCAGGCTTCTGCTCTTTCCTCCCTCCCTCCCCATGGCATCTGAACAGCAGCAATGAGGTGAAATAGTTGATGTTGGTGGTACCTGAGGCTGGGATGAGACCAGACCTCAGCCTCACTCTGTTCCTGTGCAGCAGGAATGGGGCCGTTGCCTTCCACTGGATTTCTCCATATTCCCCCTGGATTCATGGAAGAACACCAGGGTCTAAATCCAGGTCAGGGAGGACAGGCTGTGAGTGTCCCCTCAGGTCCCACCATGCACCAATGAGGCAGTGTGCCAAAAACTAATCGTTACAAACGATTGAAAACTAACTAGTAATTAGAAAAGTTTCAAGAGCAAAAGAGCAGCTGGTTTAGTGCTGGTGACTAAGAGCAAAGTGAAGAATCTGAAAGATAAGACCCATCAGTGAGTGATTTTTAGGTGAACATCTGGGTAGATAGATGCCCAGGCAGATGTTTTCCTGCTCAAACTATGGCCAGTGCAGCAGAATGAAAGTCTTCTGCTCGTCATCATCTTTGTGCAGCACTAAAACCCTCTTAAATCCGTTTTATATGAGACGTGAGAGCCTGACCAGCAGGGCCAGGGAGGGGATTGTTCCCCTCTGCTCTGCTCTGCTCTGCTCTGCTCTGCTCTGTTCTGCTCTGCTCTGCTCTGCTGAGACCCCCCTGCAGGGCTGGGTCCAGCCCTGGGGTCCCCAACACAGGAAGGACACGGAGCTGTTGGAGAGATGGGGTCACCCCCAGGTTCCACTCCTAGAGCCCTGGATATAAACTGGCAGCTCCAGCTCCAGGTCCCAGGAGACCTTCTCCTGCCTGCACAGCAGGAGGACACTCTGCTCTGCCCTCTCCATCACTGGGGTGGATGTCTGCCCATCTCCTCTCTGATTCCCCAGATTCCTCCTATCTTGGGATGTGTGGCCTCCTTCTAAAAACAGGATTGGAGACCTGAGCAAAAGCGCAAACAGACCTGGAAGGGATGAGCTTCAAAATCTTGTTTTCAATTCTGAAATGCAGGGAGCTCGTTTTGCTTAAAACACTGGGCAGAAAAACACCATTAATCAGCCCGGAGGGTTTCCTTGGGGCAAAGGCTTTCTAAGTCGGCTAAAAACATCTAATAATGAGTTAGAACAATTAAAACAAAACCAAAATATTGGTGGAGAAAGGCAGTGTGGCTGAAGGATGAGAGCTGGGGATTGCCATAGGGCACACGAGAGGGTGGAAGCATTTCCAGCAGGCAGGGATGCTTCAACCCTCGTCATTTCACCTGAGCCAACCATGAAGCATCATGAAAAATCCAAGTATTACTCAAAAATGTTTTGCTGCCATTTCACTGTGGTTTTAACAAGAGAGCAAAGCAGAGCCGTGGGGTATTCCTCCTTCTCAAGTGTGAGCTGCAGGCACAGCACCAAGCAGCAGCCATGCCTGGACCTCCTCCTCCACACTACAGAGTCACAGCGTGGTGGGGTTGGAAGGGACCTCTGGAGATCACCCAGTCCAACCCCTGCCAGAGCAGGGTCACCTCCAGCAGATCCCACAGGAACACGGCCAGAGGGTTGGGGATGTCTCCAGAGAAGGAGACTCCACAGCCTCTCTGGGCAGCCTGTCCCAGGGCTCTGCCACCCTCACAGGCAATGAGGGGGGAAAAAGAAGGATAAACAGCACGGGACATCCTGCCAGGCTGCAGGAGCTGGATGTGTCACTGGTGACACCAGGCAGACAGAAGGATGTGTTGGAAATTATGGACTTCATGAGCAGCTGGAAAACAGAAGGCTGAGATGACTTGAATTTCCACAGCCATGTTGCTTCTCTTGTCAAAATAATCTGGAGCAGATGAAGCTTCACATGCAGTAAAAACAGCAAGACAATTATCAAATTATCCTCCCTGAGTGTGGTGAAATTGGCTGGTGATGGGTTGTGCAGCCTGGAGGTGGGACAGAGAATTGAGGTGGGACAGAGCACTGTTGGTGGGACAGAGCACTGTTGGTGGGACAGAGCATTGTTGAGGTGGGACAGATCATTGTTGAGGTTCTGAGAGTGAAACCCAGCCAGAGGAGTCAGAGGACAGGGATAACTGCAGGGATCTGTGGGACCCTCAGTGCTCTAAGGGTGGGGTAACATCCGTGGGCCTGGGAAAGCTCCTGGCTGGCCCGGGGCAGGGGGGTGGTGAGCACTGCTCACCAGGGACAGGGCACAGGCCCCAGTGGTGGCTCTGACCCACTCCACAGGCTGCAGTCTCTGATGAGCTGGATATAATGGAGGGATATGGATCATAACTGGAAATGCCTTCATTGAGCAGATGCCCCACCTGAGGCAAAGCAAGAGACTTTTCATAGAGTCACAGAATCCCAGACTGGTTTGGGTTGGAAGGGACCACAAAGCTCATCCAGTGCCACCCCTACCATGGGCAGGGACACCTCCCACCAGCCCAGGCTGCTCCAAGCCCCATCCAACCTGCCCTTCAACACTGCCAGGGATGGGGCAGCCACAGCTTCTCTGGCCAACCTGGGCCAGTCTGAGGTTCCATGACACGGTTCTATGAAGTGCAGCAGAGCTGGGAGCAGGGTAGGGACAGGGATTCACACAGAGACAAAAGGAGGAGCCTCATCGCTGGTGTTCAGGGATGATCTTTTGGGACTAAAATCTCACTTGTCCAACTGAATCTCCCTTCAGTGCCACAACGTGTCCCTGTGTGGTGAGGAAGCTCATCCCAGGGGGGTTGGTACCACGCTCTGGGGGAGCACTGGGCCAGGACACAGGAGCAACCCCTGCCATTAACCCACTTAACACCATCCCAGCAAGACAAATGCTCTGCAGAAGAGTCAAAACCCAGAATTTAGATGAACTCAGATTTTCCCCAGAGCCACCTTCCCCCTGTGCTTCCCAGCACTCCCGTGTGCCCGTGGGTTTATTGTCCCTGCCCCTGTGTCCAATTCCCACCGTGTTTCCTGGCCCCCAAAGAGGTTCTGCCCTTGCCATGGGTCTGTAACCTCCGTGGGAAGTCCCCGAGGCTCTGGACACATTTCACTGTCAGGTGGGAATGTTAGATTTTGAGGAAGATCCCTCTGTGGCTCCATCTCCATTCACATACCTCTCACTAGCATCTTCTGGTTTATCTTTTTCAGCCCTTCCTTGCTCTGCTCCTAGTTTCCTCTCTTGGCTCACACTGGCTCCTGCACCTATGGCCTCTTCATTCAAGGATATTAAAGCACTTCATCAAAAAGCAGCAGTTTCTCCTCCTGACCTGCCAGCCAGCAGAACATGGGACTGTTCTCCACAGTGTGTTACCCAGTAAAATAAATAATTGGATTTTTTGTTGCAGTTCAGTGGCAGAACAAATTGTTCTTGGCAGCCTCTCTGCCTGGATCTGCTGCCTCTCCACTGTCACCTCCTCACCCTGAGGCACCTGAGTGCCCAGCACCCCTTTGAGCAGCAAAGACAACTTCTTTTCTCATCCCAGCCATTCACCAGGATAGATCAGTGTGTCCTCACCACACATCCCTGGTGTGCAGGTCCCAGAAACCTCCTCATTCCCTCTCACCAGACCAGAGTGACCCCAGAGCTGTATCCTGAAATCCCCCATTTCAGCTTTAACAGCCACTTCCAAAATCCTGACTTTTTTAGACCACAAAAATGTGATGGATGGAGCAATCATGCATTTGAAATGAAAAGTCTGAAAAACCATCTCGGCCCAACATAAAATGCATCACCTTTTCCCCCTCTCCTTCCACGTGCAGGAAGAATTCCCTGCTTACAATCTCTTTTAAAGTGAGTTTTACCCTTTTTTTTCCAGGGAACGGAAGAAAACCTCTGATGTTCCGTCAGGGACCCTGGGGTCACCCCTGCTCCTCCTGTACCAAACACTGATTCTCTTCTGAAGGGCTCCAGGACTGAGATCCAGGTGGCCCAGAGGGTCCAGCCTGAGATAGTTGAAGATGGGTGTCCCTGTGCAGGCATCTCCTTTTGCTGCTGGTGGGAGTCCCCATCCCCACGGGTGTCCCAGCCCCAGCAGTCAGGGGTGACCCAGGGCTCAGCTTGGTTGCCCCCCCACACCTTCTTGGTGCTGAGTCCCATTCTAGGTGTCCTCAGCATCCACCTGTCCAGGCATCATGACACTGGTCCTGCACCCTGACCCTGTAGCCCAGCACCAGGCAAGGTCACTGCTGGAGACAGGCCATGGGCTTTGTACTGAGCTTGCAAGGTCTCAGGACTAACTCTCAGGGGAGGGGATTGTCCCCCTCTGCTCTGCTCTGCTGAGACCCCCTGTGAAAAATGGCAACAGATCCTAAAAATTGCCAAGAAAAATCCTAACTTTCATGTGGGGTGGATTCCTGCTCACCAGACCAGTCTGAAAAATGATGCTAGCAGGTGGAACAACTATGTTGATGAACTGGCCAAAATCAATGTAGTGGAAATCAGAACAGCTGAAGAAAACCAGGAGTGGGAGAGGTTGCTTGAATGGCTTCATTGTAAAAGGGGTCACTCAGGGATCTTTGATTTGTATAAGGAGGCACAAACCAGGGGATGGCCTGTTACCCGTGAACAGTGTAAAACAATCATTTCTGAATGTGATCTGTGTAAGATCCGGTTGGGGAAGCATCCCTTGACAACTGACACTCTGCATATTCGAGAAGGAAAGTCCTTGTGGTCCACTTGGCAGGTGGACTACATTGGTCCTTTCCGCAAATCAGGGCACAAACAGTATATCATTGTGATGGTTGAAGTGGTATCAGGTCTAACTTGTGCTGAAGCTGTTTCTAAAGCAAATGGTGAAAATACAGTTCGCTTCCTGGAAAGGGTATTTGGGGTATTACCTAAACCTACACATATTCAGTCTGATAATGGCACTCACTTCACTTCACATCTGGTACAACAGTGGGCAAGAAGTGAAGGCATCCAATGGACATTTCATATGCCATACTATCCCCAAGCAAATGGGATAGTAGAACGTACTAACGGGTTAATCAAAAGCCTTATCCGCCCACAGGGCTCCAAATGGGATGAAAGGTTGCGATATGCAGTCACCACCATAAATAACAGATGGGGGGTAAACGGGTGTCCTCGTCTAACTGCTTTCTTTCCTACATCACCCACTCAAGAAAAGGAGACACAAAGAAAACCTTGCAACAAGAAAATCTCCCTATACCCAGGACAGACTGTAATGGTTCACCTGCCAAACATTGGGAAAGTCAAAATGATCCTGCAAACGCCTGTGAACTCGAATACGTGGGTTGCATCTGACATGAATAACAAACAACTCAAAATCAGTACAAATTGGATACTTCATGTTGAATGAGGCAGGGTTTCAGGGTTGATTGTAAATATGTATCTGTGTACTTATATATATAGCAATGTGTCTATGCTAAACCAACAACGCAAAGAACCGGAGACATCCCAAGCCAGAATAGGGTCTGATCAACCCGACACTGGTTTGAGGAGGGGGTACCTTGTGCATACTATGGACTTGATCACCCCACGGTTTGCACAACGCCTCCTACTATACAGCATCATGTCTCCAAGAACTGTTTCCCCTTTGGGGTTGTTGTATGTACATAAGGTACTAATGGTGCACCAATATATATATATAGTCATAACAGGTCTTTTATTTATGTGGTATTTTCTCTTGTGTATTTCATATATATATATGCATATGTGGTATCGCATATAGGGAATTGTTCCCTCAGAAACACACGTAAAGTGTCACATGTATAATTGTATATATATATATATATATCCAATATATATATGTGGAATTATGTGAAATTATATATATGTCTTAAATAGGGAAGGAGGTAAGACTTTGGACAAGAGCCTGATAGGGTACAGATGTACATGTACATATATATACAAACACATACCTAGACACACATCACACAGGAAACAAGTCGCTGTCATAAAAGCCACGGGGTGAGATGTGAGAGACGGACTCCTTGATGGCCTTTAAGCCAGCGACGTTTGCTGGCCCTTCCTAGTGATGTGCTCCCCGGCACTGGTGAGTACCAGGTGCATGCGCACAAGACCACAAACTACAGCTCCCAGGAGGCACAGCGGGGCCGGAGCCGGAAGCGGAGCCGGAAGTGGAGCCGGCAGGCGCGGTCTCTGAACAGACACAGCTACTACCGAGGTGACCGCCGCCGCGTGTGCATCGCTGTGGAGGCTGCCGTGGAGCCAGAGGCGCCTTTTCCTGTGGTTGTTGGCGTGTGGACGTACCGAACGGACTGCCTGCCTGAAGGAGTTGGAGAAGGATCCCGACTAGGGATCGGCTTTGGCCGTACCCCGGTGGTGAGACTTGCGAACTTGACTACACTCTGACATTTCCTATTAACACTTACAGACATTCATACACTCATACATACATCTTCCTATTGCTACTAATCTTCCTAAAGGCTCTCTCCAAGTTCTCCCCTCCTATCCCTGTCCGGGACTGTGAACGGGGGGGGGGGTGTGGAGGGGGTAGAATCATTCCTATCGTGTTTGTTTGTTTGTATTGTTTGTTTGTTTATTCCTATATATATGTGTATCGTTATTGTTCTGTAGAAATAACCTTGTCTAGACCGTGGTGCCTTTAATAAACCCACTGATTCTTGAGCGTTGTGTGTGAGTGCAACAGGGAGTGATAGCCCTCGATTCCTTTGTGAAAGGCAGTGGGTCGCGGCTTTCCCTATCTCGGTTCGCGACACCCCCCTGCAGGGCTGGGGCCACCTCTGGGGTCCCCAACACAAGAAGGACACGGAGCTGTTGGAGAGAGTCCAGAGGAGGCCCCAGAGATGATGGGAGGGCTGGAGCAGCTCTGCTCTGGAGACAGGCTGGGAGAGTTGGGGGTGTTGAGCCTGGAGAAGAGAAGGCTCCAGGGAGAGCTTGGAGCACCTTGCAGTGCCTGAAGGGGCTCCAGGAAAGCTGGGGAGGGGCTTTGGCCAAGGGCAGGGAGGGCTGGGCCCAGGGGGAAGGGTTTCCAGCTGGAAGAGGGGAGCTGGAGATGAGATGGGAGGGAGAACTTGTGTGCTGGGAGGGTGGGGAGAGCCTGGCCCAGGTTGGCCAGAGAAGCTGTGGCTGCCCCATCCCTGGCAGTGTTGAAGGGCAGGTTGGATGGGGCTTGGAGCAGCCTGGGCTGGTGGGAGGTGTCCCTGACCATGGCCGGGGGGTTGGAACCAGTTGATCTTTCAGGTCCCCTCCCACCTGAACCATTCAATGATTCCATGATTCTGTGACTGTGATGTGCCAGGTTTGCTCTCTCTGAACTCATCCTGAGCTGCCTGGACCTTTGTTCTTGCCAGATTTGGCACAAATGGCCATTTTTACCCTGACTGTGGCCACCACTTTTTTGCTCACCATGGTGTGGTGCAGCCAGAGCTCCTGTTCCACACAGACTGCAGCAAAAAGCAGCTGTTTTGTGCTGAATGAGACACTTGTGACTTCAACATGAGGGTGTAGGGCTGAGAACTGCAGGTCTGGCAGGATGGTGGGGGCCTTGAGAAGAGGGGGCAGAGGACGTGGCATAGAGGGCAGGCTTGAGTGATAAGAGATGGGGCACAGGCTGGTGCTGAGGCCTCATGGCCATAAACTCCTCAGGAATGGTCAGGTAAAGAAGTGCAAGCTCAGAGTTGGACTAAAATGGCTTTGGGGTGACAAAAAGAACATAGAATGAGTTCCTAACATGCACAAAATGCACCATATTTAGGAAATCTGGATGTATCATGGACTTGCAGACCAACGAAGAGAAAACAAGGTGTAAAAGCATCTTATCAAACACACAAAAAAGACACCAGATGGACTCCAGAGTGAGGAAGAAGCAGCCACCAGCATCACCATGATCCTCCTCCCTGGGAGGGGCTCCAAGTTTTGATGACTTGATGTAACATCCCCCACCAGACTCAAGTCACCAACCCTGGGGCCCAGAGGAGCAGTGACAGGGGGAACATGACCCCAGGGAAGGGGAAGAAACTGAAAATTTAACAATCCTAATTTATTATTGTTATTGTTATTACTACTACTTTTTCAGTAGAGAAATAGAAATGTCCTTCTTTTTTGCCTGGAATAACTGGATCTGGACTGACAATGATTCCTGTATTACACTGTTTTCAATTACCCCAACAATTAATTCTTGGCTTTACACATAAAGCTCGTTTGCTTTTTGCCTGTAAATGAGATTCTGATCATAACACCACCCACAGCCCCCGGTGGCCTTGGCAATGGGGACCCCCATGGGACATCCCTCGGTGTCCCCAATGAGACCTGAGCCCCTGGTGGCCCCAAGCAATGATGTGCAGGAGAGTGGCTGCTGCAGCCCTGGGGTGCCCAGGGGCACTCAGCACACCCTAAAGCAGATCCTCCAGCAGCTGCTCACCCCAATGTGACCCCCCAGGGAAGAAGCATCCAAAGCAACTCCATCCCAGCCCCTGGAGATGGCCTGCAGGAGGCAAAGCAGCTGGATGGAGCAAACGTGGCTGCCCCAGCCACCCACCCACCCCATTGAGCACGAGGGGACAGGCAGAACCAGGCTGAGCAGAGAGACTTGCCCCATTTTCTGCACATGCACACCTACTACCCACAAGTGCAAGGTCTACAGGTCCACCTGGGACACACTGAAAGGCTTTCTGGAGAGATGGAGGAATGGGGACAGCCATGAACATGGTCCCTGGGTGGGAAAAGGGTGCAGATAAGGTAATAAAGGGTTGAAGTCATAAGCACATGGTTAAGCAGTGTGCCCAGGTGGCCACCAGCATCCTGGCTTGGTGTCACCAGAGTGTGGGCAGCAGGAGCTGGGCAGGGATCGTGCCCCTGTGCTGGGCACTGGGGAGGGGGCACCTCGAGTCCTGGGGTCAGTTCTGGGCCCCTCAGGACAAGAAGGACATGGAGGGGCTGGAGCGTGTCCAGAGAAGGGCAAGGGAGCTGGGGAAGGGGCTGGAGCAGAAGGAGAAGGGTCTGGAGAACTTGTGAGGAGCAGCTGAGGGAGCTGGGGGTGTTGAGGCTGGAGCAAAGGAGGCTGAGGGGAGACCTTCTGGCTCTGCAACTGCCTGAGAGGAGGTTGGAGCCAGGGGGAGTTGGTCTCTGCTCCCCAGGAACAAGCGACAGGACAAGAGGAACCGGCCTCAAGTTGTGCCAGGGGAGGTTGAGGTTGGATCTTGGGAACAATTTCTGCCTGGCAAGGGTTGTCAGGCCCTGGCCCAGGCTGCCCAGGGCAGGGGTGGAGTCCCCATCCCTGGAGGGGTTTCCAAGCCCTGGAGATGTGGTGCTGAGGGACATGGGGCAGTGGTGGCCTGGCAGGGCTGGGGGAACGGTGGGACTGGATGATCTTAGAGGTCTTTTCCAACCCAAACAATTCCATGAATCTGTGATTCTGAGCCCACCACCCGGGAAAAGGGCCCGTGTGGCTCTTGTCATGCACAGACAAGATTCCCTGACATACTTCAAGTCTTCCAAGGACTGGAAAGGATTCTGCTGGGCAGATCCAGGTGACAGAGTCTACCTGGATTCCCTAGTGCTCTGAGCAAGGTCCCCACCAAAGGTCATCAAATAAGCAGCCATGAAATGAGATTCAAGTCCTACACATCTATGAATACTTGAATGAAAACATGAAGGTACATGGGTATCATGGACAGCGAGTCCCTCCAGGAGCCTGCACTGGGATTTCTGCCTTTCCATTAATTTTGTCCGGGAGAGGGAAGGGAAAACAGAGAAGGCAACCAAGTTTCTGATGATATTAAATTACTCTGGGAACAGAAGGACCAAAATCTGCAGAAGACCTTGGCAGGACTGAGTCACTGAACAATAAAACTTCAGATTAAAAAAAACCAAAACAACCCACAGCTGATGTAAACACGGAGTGAGGGAGGCACTGGGGGAAAAACCCAGAACACTGTGGACAGAAAATGACAGGCTGGTGGGCAACAATTATCTCTGAGGAACAAACTGTCAGGGCTCTGATAGTGTCACCACAGCACAGCTCAGTGATCAGCCCAAAACAACGGAGATGCCAGAGATTCCTGGGCAAGGCCCAGAGACAAGGGCAGGAGAGCAGTGAAATGCTAAGATGCTGAAGTGCTGCTGCTGCTGCCTTCCTGGTGCCTCAGGGGGGGGGAAAACCCCTTGTCATGGGCAATGGGTGGAAAGAGGAGACATGGGGAGATGTGACAGGGGTGGCAGAGGCTCCAGGACCAGGCAGGGAAGGACCTGCTGGTTGTTACAGGCAGTAGGAGCACGAGGAACTAAAGCAGCACTGGCTGGTTCAGAAGGAACATTGCAAGGTGATAATTCATCCAGCTTGTCTTATGGGACCACCAAAGCTGGGTCTGCTGCAGCCAAGGGCACCCCTGCATCACGTTGAGGGAGATGAGCTCCTTCAGCATGCAGGTTCATCACCCAAACCTCAATGATGGGCTTGAAGGAATGAGCAAAACAGCAGCAGAACCTGAGCTGGCTGCTCCATGGCTGAGAGTGCTGGGTTCCCCGGGGGCTTCTGTGGGCAAACCCTGGCTTTTAGCTTCAGTGATTGCTCTCGGGTGTTTGCCACACGGTGCACAGTTTGCCCTCATCAGCTGGCATTTATTTGTGTGTTGGGAGGGGCTTTGGCCAAGGGCAGGGAGGGCTGGGCCCAGGGGGAAGGGTTTCCAGCTGGAAGAGGGGAGCTGGAGATGAGATGGGAGGGAGAACTTGTGTGCTGTGAGGGTGGGGAGAGCCTGGCCCAGGTTGGCCAGAGAAGCTGTGGCTGCCCCATCCCTGGCAGTGTTGAAGGGCAGGTTGGATGGGGCTTGGAGCAGCCTGGGCTGGTGGGAGGTGTCCCTGCCCATGGCAGGGGTGGCACTGGATGGGCTTCAAGGTCCCTCCAACCCAAACCATCTGAGGATTCTCTGATTATTCTTCCTTCTGAGACACTCACTCCTGTGTGTTATTATTCTGTGATGAGCTTTAGCCCTTTTGTGTTTATTCTTGGAGCCTTGGACCTGTCCTTTCTTGGCTTTGTTTTTGTCTCATGCCCTGGGGTGAATCCAAACTCTCTGGTGTGAAGAGCAGAAAAAAACGGGTTTGTTACGAAGGGCCCAGGCTGATAAGAGCCTTGTGAAAAAAAAAAAAAAAAAAACCACTGAATTGTTTCCCAGGCCAGAGGGTGTTGTGTGTGAGAGAGGCTGGACACGCTGGTTGGCACCAACACAACTGCTCCTAAGGTAACAAACGCTGGGAGAAGTTAAACAAATGAGGAAGGTGCCAAGTGGCAGCACCTGGGCTGGGAGGTTTTCCTGCTCAAGCTGCTCCAGGAGCTGCTGTGGGAGGGGGTCTGAGGTGCTGCAGAGGGGTCAGAGGCTGGCTGGGCTGGTAAGGTGTAGTTCTCTGCTGTTTGTTTACTTTTTCCCAGATTTTTTTATTGGTAAAATATTAGTTTTTATGCAAGTTAGCTCCTTCCTAGTCCTCAGGTTGATGCAAATGCTTCCTTAGCTCCGTGTTTGCTGTCCTCTGTGTTGGTTTATGCCAATTTAGTGGGGTTGGGGCTGAAGGATCATTAAGGTCCCTTCCAGCCCATTCTCTGTTTCTATTTGGATGCTGCCAATGGTTCATTTTGCTCCTGTGCTTTGCAACATGCTCCTTAAAAAGTGTTTTTTAATAGACCCTTATGCTGTGTTGACAAGGCCCGGGAGGGAGCCCTGCAGGGTGTCTGAGGGTTGGTGGGCTGGGGAGCAGCTCTTCGTTGTTTGGGTTTTAGTAAATGACTCTGAAAGTCCTGCTGGCCCCTAGGTGGGCAGAGAAAGCCTCAACATGACTGTGTGAAGTGTCCTCTGTTGCTTAAGTCAGGTCTTCTTTGGGGAGACCTGTGGGTGACCCAGATGCAAACAAACCAAAGGAGGGTGGGGAGAGCCTGGCCCAGGTTGGCCAGAGAAGCTGTGGCTGCCCCATCCCTGGCAGTGTTGAAGGGCAGGTTGGATGGGGCTTGGAGCAGCCTGGGCTGGTGGGAGGTGTCCCTGACCATGGCTCTTCTATGAACTGCCTCACTCTCCAACACATTCCTGAAAACAAGGTGAGCCTCCTGCAGCTCATGGTCCACATAAGATGTGGATTTAACTACTGCACTTAGCCACCTCCTCTGAAGCACTGGCTGAGGAGATCCCCCCACTAGCAATGTCTTCATAGAATCATGGAATGGTTAGAGTTGGAAGGGACCTTAAAGATCATCGAGTTCCAACCCCCCTTCATTGGCAGGGACACCTCCCACTAGACCAGGTTGCTCAGAGCCCCATCCAACCTGAGCTTGAACAGCCCCAGGGATGGAGCCTCCACAACTTCTCTGGGCAACCTGTACCAGTGTCTCACCACCCTCACACTAAAGAATTTCCTTCTGATCTCTAACCTAAATCTCTCCTCCTGCAGTTTCAAACCATTACCCCTTGTCCTATCACTATGTGCTCTTGTAAACAGCCCCTCCCCAGCCTTTCTGTAGGCCCCCTTCAGGCACTGGAAGGCTGCTATGAGGTCCCCCCACAGCCTTCTTTTCTTCAGGCTAAACAACTCCCTCAGCCTTTCTTCATAAGAGAGGTGCTCCTGTTGCAGAAGGTTTGAGATCTGAAAGCTCTGCCCTGAAACAGTGGGGTGGCTTAATACAGAAGGACCCAAAGCTGATGGGGTCCCAGGCAGCCTCCACTTCCCCATGGGGGGTGTTTGAGGTTGATGGTTGAACAGCCCGAGCACTCCAAGGTCTGTTTGTCTCTGTGGCCTTGCCCAGAGGACCACACAGAGTTGACCTCTCAGCCTTGCTTTGGGTGGCTGCAGTTGTGCTGTGAGCTGCTGATGGGCTGCTTGTGTCTCCTCAGGAGTTCCCAGCCTCAACAGCACCTTGTTCACTTCTGCTTGTGGCAAAACCCCCCTGTGCTGTCCCCTTTCCATCCAGCTCCATGATCCCTGATCCACCCGGGCTGGCTGTGGGGATGGGAGTGGGGCAGGTGCTGCTGGTGCTGTTGGCTGCCCCCATGGTGATGCCCATGAAGGACCCACTGCTGAACACCTGCATGGATGCCAAACACCACAAAACCAAGCCTGGCCCAGAGGGGATGCTCCATGACCAGGTATGGCTCTGCTGATGGGTTCAGGGGTTTGTTGGGGTCCTCTCTTCATCCTTCCCCAGATTTGGGGCTCAGCAGCCACTTCCCTGAGGAGCAAAGCCTGTGCTGGCAATGAGGCCTGCTTGTCTGATGTTTTCCTCTAGCAAATACCTAGAAGATGGTGGGAGGGGTTCACCAGCTCAGTGGCACCCCTCTGCCAAAGCTCAGGTATCCAAGAGCAGAACAAATTGAAGGATGACACAGAAAGACACTCTTTTCTGCTCCCTTTCTGTGTTGGAGTCTCTGCTTCCTAGTTGAAGAGCTCTGTCCCCAGGTCCGTGGTGGAATGGGGATAAGAGCAAGCCAGGGTGCAAGAGAACAGAGTCTGTTCCTGTTCCTTAGGCTGGCACCAGTTCCTGGTGAGGATCTGACCTTCAGAGTCCTCCTCCTCCTCTGCCTCCAACTCCCTCTTGCTGCAGCCCTGAGCTCTTCAGTCCAAAGTGCCCAAGGGTTTGCTGGAGGAGAGGTCCTTGCTGCTGGAGGGTCCTTGCTGTAGGCTACACAGGGAAGTGGCACCTGCAGCACCTTCAGCTTCCCTGGAACTGCTGCCTGACCTGCCTGTGTCCTGCAGTGTTCTCCCTGGAAGGACAACGCATGCTGCACGGCCAACACCAGCTCAGAAGCACACAAGGACCAATCCAACCTGTACAACTTCAACTGGAACCATTGTGGGCTGATGCCACCCAAGTGCAAGCGCCACTTCATCCAGGACACGTGTTTGTACGAGTGCTCACCCAACCTGGGGCCCTGGATTGACCAGGTAGGACCAGAACTGCTGTGAATAAAGCAACAGGACTTGTGCTGGTCACTTGATGTGTTCTACAGTCCAGCTGGTGTAACCTGGTCTGCATGGAAGTGTTATGGTCCCTGTCATGGGCAGGGACACCTCCCACCAGCCCAGGCTGCTCCAAGCCCCATCCAACCTGCCCTTCAACACTGCCAGGGATGGGGCAGCCACAGCTTCTCTGGCCAACCTGGGCCAGGCTCTCCCCACCCTCCCAGCACACAAGTTCTCCCTCCCATCTCATCTCCAGCTCCCCTCTTCCAGCTGGAAACCCTTCCCCCTGGGCCCAGCCCTCCCTGCCCTTGGCCAAAGCCCCTCCCCAGCTTTCCTGGAGCCCCTTCAGGCACTGCAAGGTGCTCCAAGCTCTCCCTGGAGCCTTCTCTTCTCCAGGCTCAACACCCCCAACTCTCCCAGCCTGTCTCCAGAGCAGAGCTGCTCCAGCCCTCCCATCATCTCTGGGGCCTCCTCTGGACTCTCTCCAACAGCTCCGTGTCCTTCCTGTGTTGGGGACCCCAGAGGTGGCCCCAGCCCTGCAGGGGGGTCTCAGCAGAGCAGAGCAGAGGGGGACAATCCCTCCTTGGCCCTGCTGGTCACGCTGCTGGTGACACAGCCCAGGACACGGGTGGGTTCTTGGCTGCGTCTCTGCTGGGGTTGAAACTCTTCCAAGATCAGTTCTGGAGCCCAGTGGAAGGGGCTCAGGTGGACTCCGAGATCATAGAATCATAGACTGGTTTGGGTTGGAAGGGACCTAGAAGATAATGTAGTTCCAACCCCCCTGCAAGGGCAGGGACCCCTCCCACCAGACCAGGTTGCACAGAGCCCTGTCCAACCTGGAGTTGTGGCAGATCCTGTCCCTCAGCTTTCAAGGGCCACCACCAGTGTTCATGGTCCTGTTCCCTCGCAGGCTGACAGCAGCTGGCGTCGGGAGAGGATTCTCCACGTGCCCCTCTGCAAAGAAGACTGTGAGGAGTGGTGGGAGGACTGCAAGGACTATGTCACCTGCAAGGAGAACTGGCACAAGGGCTGGAACTGGGCAACAGGTTGGTGGAGCAAGGCTCTCCTCACCCCTGCAGTGTCACTGCTGCCTGTGTGGTGGCCAGAGCCAAGACCCCCCGTTGCTCTCTCCTGCCTGGGGTTGGTGACTAGAAGGTGGCCAAGCCACCATCCATCAGCTTGGATGCCATGATGGGCTGTGGGCAGGTGTCCTCCTCCTCCCAGGTGACAGGACATGTGTTCCAGCTCATGTTGTGTCCTGGTGTTGTCTGTCCTCAGGAACAAACCGCTGTCCTTGGGGCTCCATGTGTAGACCCTTCAGTCAAGTCTTCCCCCACCCAAAGGACCTGTGTGAGAAGATCTGGTCCAACTCTTACAAATACACCACGGAGCATCGGGGCAGCGGGCGCTGCATCCAGATGTGGTTTGACCCTGCCCAGGGAAACCCCAACGTGGTTGTGGCCAAGTACTATGCTTGGAAAAAGAGAACTTCTCCTGCTGGGGTGGAGGACGTGACTTCTGGGACTGACCAAGCTGCCCGTGCTCTGCTATGGCCTGTCCTGGTCCTTCTGCCTGTGCTCCTGGAGGGAGCTGGGGGCTGCGGATCCCATGGATGGGGGTCCCTGTGACCACTTCCTGGAGGGACATGGCTTGGACTGCTCCAGCTGCCCTACAAGAGGAGCTGGCAGGGGTAACTTGTGTCTGTCCAAACCAGTCACACATCCCAGAAAGTCTCTGCATGAGTTATGGACCTTGACACCTGCCTCTGCCTCCAGCTGCTGACAAAGGCAAGTCCTTCCCATGCCAGCCTGGTATGGGCACCACCCTGTGTCTTTGCTCTGGTGCAGGAGCTCCTTCACATCTGCTCCCACCTCCTGGCTGTGTGCTGGGGTGGCCATGTGTGCTCAGGGTCCTCAGCTGAGCTTTGGTGTCTGGTCTTTCAGGGGACAATAAATAAAACACTCCTTGGAAGCAGCTTTTTTGTACTGAAGTCAAGTACTATTGAGGAGGTAGGGGTGCTCTGGGGGTGGAACAAGGCTGCTGGTCTGGACTGGAGGGTGGTGGTGGGACCTCTGCATGTCTCAGCCTGCCTGGGGGGTAGGAAAGATGCAGCCTCCCTGATAGATGTTGATCTTCTGGGTCCTGAAGGTTCCATAACTGTTGTTCTTGGCTCCCATCCTGCTGCAGGAGGTGCAGAGGTGTCTGCACATCCACACTGGGCCTCCTGCAGCAGAGCCCAGCTGACCAGGAGAAGCCCCTGTAACATCTCCCCAGTCACAGCCCCTCTTCTGTGGAGTTTTTGCTTGGAAAGATTCTGAGGTGTCTCCAAGCTGGCTGCAGCCTGGCCCCGTGCATGGATCACAGGAGCTAGATGGGAACTGCTGCTGTAGCTGCTTCTGGAGGACAAATATTATTCAGACATGATGGCAGAGCTGGCCAGAGCCTGCCTGGACAACAAGCCCATGGACCATTGGAGCTGCCTGAGTGGGATTTTCCTTACACTCCAGCAGCTTCACCTTCAGGGTTGTTTTGTTGTTGTCCTTGATGGAGATCACTCTCGGGAGGCAGCTCCAGGGGTTTCCCCTTCCCTGTCCCGAGCTGGGTCAGGCAGGACAAACCTCACCCATGGACTGGAAGACTTGGTTTATTGCCTTGAAGGCAGGATCAGGCCTAGGATCCCTTCAGCCTTCACAGACACCACCTGGAAGAGAGAGGGAAAGGAGTGATTTTGTGTTTTGTATAAACAAGGAATAAGTAGCAGCTACACCAGGGGCTGCAGCAGCAGCAGCTTCTCAAAAAGCCAATAAACCAGAACAACCTGGGGAGTTGGAACTCGATGATCTTTCAGGTCCCTTCCAACTCTAACCATTCTATGATTCTAACTTCAGGGAGCAGCTGCTTTGGTGCAGGGACTCGGGCTCTTGGAAGCACCATCAAGCCCTGCAAGCTTTGCCTCCTGGGGCAGCCCCCAGTGTCCCCCCTGCTCTCCCCTTCCCCGTTCCTTTCAGAAGGTGCTGGAGGCTCCTTGGTCCTGACAAGGGACGGGGGGAAAATAACAAACACAGGGGTGAGGGTCTGCACAGCTGCTGCACGTCCTGCAGGGCAGGCTGTGAGCCACCAACCCCAGCACAGGAGGAGGCTTTGCAGCCCCATGGGAACAGAAACACAACCACGAGCAGATCCTTGGCAGGGAAGGAACATTAGGCAGTCGACCCCAACTGCCCAGCTGAGCAGAAGGGAGAGAACTTCCCACCTACAGCCTCTGGAAAGCTGCAAGTCAAGGACAGGTCTGCTAACCATGTCCCGGGCTGTGTCACCAGCAGCAGGGCCAGGGAGGGGATTGTCCCCCTCTGCTCTGCTCTGCTGAGACCCCCCTGCAGGGCTGGGGCCACCTCTGGGGTCCCCAACACAGGAAGGACACGGAGCTGTTGGAGAGAGTCCAGAGGAGGCCCCAGAGATGATGGGAGGGCTGGAGCAGCTCTGCTCTGGAGACAGGCTGGGAGAGTTGGGGGTGTTCAGCCTGGAGAAGAGAAGGCTCCAGGGAGAGCTTGGAGCACCTTGCAGTGCCTGAAGGGGCTCCAGGAAAGCTGGGGAGGGGCTTTGGCCAAGGGCAGGGAGGGATGGGCCCAGGGGGAAGGGTTTCCAGCTGGAAGAGAGGAGCTGGAGATGAGATGGGAGGGAGAACTTCTGTGCTGGGAGGGTGGAGGAGCCCAGACTGGGCTCAGTCCAAGAGCATCACCCCACCTGCTCGTGCTGTGTCACAGGGTGCTTCCAGGCTGGCTGTGGTTTCTTTCTTCTTGTTTTTGTGGTGGTTTGGGTGCATGTGTGTAACTGCTGCAGCCTGAGAGGTCTCCCCTGTGGTTACATCCATCCCTTGGAAAGAGGGGATGTGGTTCTGGGTCTCAGGAGTTAACTGCAAGAGCTGGAAAACAGAGGTGGGGCATCAGCCAGTGAGAGATCATAGAATCATCAAATCCCAGGCTGGTTTGGGCTGAAAGGGACCTCAAAGACCATCTAGATCCAACCCCCTGCATTGGGAGGGACACCTCCCACTGTATCTGCTTGCTCAGAGCCCCATCCAACCTGGCCTTCAACACTTCCAGGGCAAAGAAGGTAAACAGCAGAGCTGCCAATGTGCTGTAGCTATGATGGTCTTCTACAAGTTCATACTATATTTTTTTGTCCTACTCATGTAGAACAGAACAGAGTATTTCAGAGGGTGAGTGCCCTGGGGTTTGGGGTCTGGACTGGGGGGAGCAGGGCTCTGGGAGGCAGGTGTAGAAGAGACCCAGGGTTGGGAGCAGCCTCCAGAGAGACCCACTGTAGTGAGGTCCCTGAGCTGCCATCTGCAGAGACCACTCTGAGCAATTCATGCCATCAAGGTGGGTCCACCCTGGTCCACCACACTGGGGCACCTTGAGCACAGCCACCAAACAGGCTCTGAAACCCCAGACCAGGAAACCCCCCCCCCAAGTCCATGGTCACGCTCCAGGTGGACAGAGTATTGACAGTGAGCTTGGATGGAAAGGAAAAGGGAAAAAAAACCCAACAACCAAAGACAACAAAACAACCATTCTGAGGCAGTCAGACCATGTCCTGGGGGGTTGGGGCAGCCGGGCAGCAGTGGGTGTGGGGAAGGGGGGGTCAGAAACCGGGGCTGGTCCTGCACATTGACTGCTGGAACTGTCAGCGTGGGAGGGAAATGCCAGCAGGAGGTGTCAGAGAAGGTTTGTCCACGGCCACAGGAGGATGAAGGGGCAGTGAGCACATCTGCAGGAACCCGGGGCTGGGGGGGCGTCTTGGGGGGGGGTAACACTGCTGGTGATCCTTGAGCAGCCTCCTGCAGTGGGACATCACAGCAGGTGACATCTCCCTCACCTCTGAATGCAGAGAAGCTGCTGCTTCTCCATCCACATGGGAGAGGTGGAGTGTCCCACGCTGGGGTGAATCCAGACATGTGGCTCTGCAGAGAACCCCAGACTGGTTTGGGTGGAAGGGACCTTAAAGCCCATCCAGTGCCACCCCTGCATGGTCAGGGACACCTCCCACCAGCCCAGGCTGCTCCAAGCCCCATCCAACCTGCCCTTCAACACTGCCAGGGATGGGGCAGCCACAGCTTCTCTGGCCAACTTGGGCCAGGCTCTCCCCACCCTCACAGCACACAAGTTCTCCCTCCCATCTCATCTCCAGCTCCCCTCTTCCAGCTGGAAACCCTTCCCCCTGGGCCCAGCCCTCCCTGCCCTTGGCCAAAGCCCCTCCCCAGCTTTCCTGGAGCCCCTTCAGGCACTGCAAGGTGCTCCAAGCTCTCCCTGGAGCCTTCTCTTCTCCAGGCTCAACACCCCCAACTCTCCCAGCCTGTCTCCAGAGCAGAGCTGCTCCAGCCCTCCCATCATCTCTGGGGCCTCCTCTGGACTCTCTCCAACAGCTCCGTGTCCTTCTTGTGTTGGGGACCCCAGAGGTGGCCCCAGCCCTGCAGGGGGGTCTCAGCAGAGCCCCATCCATGACCTTTGAGCTCTGAAAATCATCAGGTCTGGACAAGGTTTGCCTGATGGGTCCAGAAGAGCTGATGGAGGAGCCACCAGGTCTGCAAGTCTTCCTCAGGTATCCCCAGGGTTATCAAAACTAGTGGAAAAAACAGAAAAAAGTAAAAAAGAAACCCTTTCTGACCTTTTCTGAGGCTTGTGCAGCCTGGTCTGGTGGGAGGTGACCCTGCTCATAGCAGGGGGGTTGGAACCAGATGATTTTTAAGGTCCCTTCCAGCCTTCACCACTCTATGACTCCATGATTCTATGACATGTGCTAATACCAAAAAAAAAGGAGAAATGTGATTACTGGAGAAATTTGAAACTGCTTCCTTTGACATTAGCTCCAAATAAAATAATGGTGAAGTGAATATGAGACTTGATCAATAAAGTGTAAAAAGGGCATGAACATCATTAATGGTCACGGGCACTGATCTGTGGTGTTGGCTTCCCTGGAGTCCTGGCATTTCATGTCCTGATGAGTTCCACACGGGTGGGATGACGTTCCCCAAATACAACTGGGAGTCTTTGGGTTTTGGTTTTCACTGCATTGTGATGTAAACCTCGTGATAACAAACACAGAAGTGGCAAGGAAAGCTGATGGAGTTTGGCTCACAGCAAAGTTTGGCTCAGTGACAGCCCCCCCACCCCAGAGCTGCTGTTCCATTTCATTCTGGGGATCTCCGGGGGGATCGGTTGGCTGCCTGACATTCCGTGGGATTGTCATCAGTCGTGGAGAAGCAGGGATCAGATGATTGCTAACCAGGTTTGGGAGGATGCAAAGACAGCTCATTTGATGGGGAAGGGGGTGCAAAGTCATGCTGCTAAGGAGGGGACACGGGGTGTGGTCCCAGCAGAGGTGGCTCCAGAGGAGCACCAAGAGAAGGAGCATTCTGGTGGGGACATTTTGGGTGATGATTGGCCAATGGGAAGCTGGGGGTGTTGAGCCTGGAGCAAAGGAGGCTGAGGGGAGACCTTCTGGCTCTGCAACTGCCTGAGAGGAGGTTGGAGCCAGGGGGGGTCGGTCTCTGCTCCCCAGGAACAAGCGACAGGACAAGAGGAACCGGCCTCAAGTTGTGCCAGGGGAGGTTGAGGTTGGATCTTGGGAACAATTTCTGCCTGGCAAGGGTTGTCAGGCCCTGGCCCAGGCTGCCCAGGGCAGGGGTGGAGTCCCCATCCCTGGAGGGGTTTCCAAGCCCTGGAGATGTGGTGCTGAGGGACATGGGGCAGTGGTGGCCTTGGCAGGGCTGGGATGAACAGTGGGACTCCATGATTTTAAAGGTCTTTTCCAACCCAAACCATTCCATGATTCAGGACCTGGGGCTCATCCTGATCCCCAGTCTGTGTTGTCCTGCAGCCAGCTGGGGAGCTGCAGGTTCATGTCAGCCATGCAGGGCAGCGTGGGGTGGGCTCACTGTGGTGAGATCCCTGCTGTGGTTCCTCCTGGGTGGTTTGGGGCCGCGTTTTGAAAGAGAAAAACAGTCTGGAGAGAAGAGAGACAGAAGAGACAGATTATCCAGGTGCTGGAGAAAATATTCAACCTATAAAGGGTGCAAAACATGTTAATTGTTTAGAGCTGTGGCGGCATCTTCTTTGCAGGGTGGAAGTCTCAGAAGGAAACATCTGCAGATCATTGCAATGCCCTTGGGAAGGATGAGTTGGGATGAATGGAAAATGAAGGCAGACATTCTGATTAGAAAGAAAAGCCTTGTTTTGAATAATGAGAATAACAAACTGCTGTGAGAAGATCATGAGAGCAACAGTAGGTTTTCCAACTGTGACTATGCCCATAGATACCTGCCCATGTGGAGGATGGAAGTTAGTGGGTACAAAGTGGTTTTCTCAGTTCAACCTTTGGATTCCAGAGCAGTGTAGGACTGAGAAGCAGCTTGGGAGCCTGTTTTGGCCTCTGGCTCTGAGACACTGGCCCAGGTTGGCCAGAGAAGCTGTGGCTGCCCCATCCCTGGCAGTGTTGAAGGGCAGGTTGGATGGGGCTTGGAGCAGCCTGGGCTGGTGGGAGGTGTCCCTGCCCATGCAGGGGGTGGGACTGGATGATCTTGAAGGTCCCTTCCCACCCAATCCAGTCTTGGAGTCTGGGATCCCACCCACACTGTCCCCGAGCTCTGGCACAGCCAGGCATGGCCTCATATTTTGTGTAGTGCTCCCCAAAACCTGCAGTGCCTGTGATACCCACAGCCTCAGTTGTACCAACATGATTCAATCTGCAGAATCATGCATTTCTATCCTTATGGAGGGTGGGATTCCTGAGGGGCTGGAGGGAGGGGTGGTCACCCACCGACCTGGGAGTGGGGAGCAGTGTCCCACCACCCATCCAAGGAGGCTTCTAAGCCCCAAACTCTCCCTCCCATCCCCTGGAGGAGCACAGCCCACAGATGGCCTCTCTCCTTGCTGTGGGGAAGCTCTCCCAAGTTCCTTTTCCTGCATTCATCATAGAGGGAGGGAGGTCTCACCCTCAGTAGTTATTCAGGACCTGGGCTGCTATTTATACCCAACCTGCCAAGAAATTTGCAAAAATAATCACAGCCAGTTGGTGCATCTGGACACTTGGCACTTCAGGTAACTCAGGCTGTTGTTTGGCGCCCATCACACCTGTTTTTCCACAGCTTGGCTGTGTCTCTCCACAACCCACATCTCACCAGCCCAACCAGGGCCCCTGGAAGAGGGGGGTGAAGCAGCAGGGGGGGTCACAGTGTGCCGGGTGGGAGGGAGCAGAGCCACAGACCAGGGACCTGCCCGAGGGGCTGCAGGGAACAATGGGCTGGAAGTGTGTCTGTGGTGCAAAGGTGGGGCTGGGGGAGAGGGGGGAACTGGAGCTAAATGGTTTTCAAAGGTCCTTCCCAATGCAAACTCATCTCTGATTCTATAAGATGTCCCAGTTCATTGCAGAGGGCTTGGACTGGGGGAGCTTTAAAGCCCCCCCCCCTCGCCCAACCCAACCCCAACCCAAACCCTTCTGTGATTCTGTGACCTGTAGGACGCTGGGATGTCCCACCCCCCCTGTTAACAGCAACCACGGGAAGAGCCTCCCTGGCCGACCTGTCAGATCAGCCCCTCTGCCTGCTGGGGTGTGGGTTCTGAGAGCTGAGCTGGAGGTGACAGAGCAGCCCCAGCAAGCAGGGGTAAACCACATAGGGGGTGAGGTCCACCAGCATGGACCACCCTGGTCATCTGCAGCATCCCAGGGGCAGGGGGGCATCATCCCAGGGGCAGGGGGGCATCCCAGAGGCAGCTGCAGCATCCCAGGGGGAGCTCCCGCGGCAGACGGGTGAGAGAAAAACTATTCGGAGATAATGAACCACCGAGGAAACCTTTGTGTCCCGATGGCGTTTCCCTCAGCTCTATCCCGAGGGCTGGGGGGGGGTGGCTGCCCCCAGGGGTGGCAGCTCCAGCCTCTGATCTTCCTTTCCCCCCCCCAGCCCAGAGCTGCCGGCACCAAAACCCTCTGCAGCTCTGCAGACCTTCCCGTCATCCTCCCGCAGCTCCGGAGGAGTGGGATGTTGTGTTTTTTTTTCTCTCCCTAGGTTATAGCTTTCGGTTTAAATTAGGATTAAAAAGATTTGAGGGGAAAAGAACCCAAGGGGCTGCTCAGCGGGAGGAGCATCCTCAGAGCCGTGTTCCCGCAGCTCTGCCGTGGCGATGGGGTGAGCAGGGGGGGCTCCTCTCTGCAGATTCAGTCGCAGTTCAACGTTTGCATTTCGCAGGCGAGGCGCGGAGCTGCTGGCCTGGCAGCACAGGATGGATGTGCCCCCAGCAGTAACGACACTCTGCCTCTTAATGGATCACATATATTTTTATTTCATGCAATATTTACACTGAATATTTTCAAACCATTGGCAGAATTAGGTGGTTATTATTTTCACTCTTTTTTTTATTTATTTTTTTTAAGATGCCCGCTGCCTTGTTTGGTTTCTATGGAGCAGGCTCCTTGGATTTCCTTGGCTCAGGATATTTTAGGCCTGCAACGCATCTCTCACCGGGTGAGAACAGGAACCAGATCTGCTGTTGAAAACACAATTGCTCTCTCATCCACGGAGTCAGCCTTCTGGCAGCCCCACAGGTTTGTTTTTAAGGACTTGCCCCACTCACCCGCTACGGGTGATTGCTATTTTGAGCGTTGGTATTTAAGAGCTGACTGGTACTGCAGAAGCTGCTGAAAAATGTCACATCTTATTTTAACTGGTGCGAGTCTGGGTCTGATGCAGCCTCTGGTGCTCTTTGGACCTCTCCAGGGCAGCCATGCAGCCCTTTCCCAGCTGCTGGGGGAAGTCCCACCTCACACAGGTTTTCTCCTGCCCCAAAGGCCTTTCCAAGTGCCTGGTTGCATTTTATTTGTGTTAGACTGGAACGGAGAGAGGGGCAGAACAAGTGGAACTGGGACCCAGAACCAAAAGGGAAGGGAGAGAGAAGTTTGGAGATGAGGAAGGAACGTGGGCAGCCAATGTCAAACCTGGAGCTGGTTTTGTCCTCTGAACTGGTGCGAGTCCAGGCACCTGCAGACTCCCAGTTCCCTCCTCTGCAGGTCTGATGTCTGAGAAGATCCCCGGCATTCCTGCACTTTCTTCTCTCATTGTCCAACTTCTTTCTACTCTGGACTCACAGAACATCAATTTAAGGTATTTGTGCAAGGAGGGTCGATTCTGTCTCCATTCACTCTGGTCTAAGTGGAAGGACTTGGAAGGAAACCCCACTCACATCATGTTAAAAATCCAATGAGGACAGAATTTGGACATGGCTGTTTACACACAACGGGAGTTCTGGTGCAGCACATCTCAGGGCACAGGGCTTCATCATTTGGGTCCAAACCTCCAGCTGTGGCTGTTCACAGATCAGAGAAGGTGACACAAGGCACTTGGTTGGGATGGAAGAGCTCGAGCATCTAAACTAACTTTCTGAAGTTGTGCCAGGGGAGGTTGAGGTTGGATCTGGGGAACAATTTCTGCCTGGCAAGGGTTGTCAGGCCCTGGCCCAGGCTGCCCAGGGCAGGGGTGGAGTCCCCATCCCTGGAGGGGTTTCCAAGCCCTGGAGATGTGGTGCTGAGGGACATGGGGCAGTGGTGGCCTTGGCAGGGCTGGGGGAACAGTTGGACTGGGTGATCTTGAAGGGTTTTTTCCACCCAAAAAAATGTGATGATTCTGCCTTTGCATTCAGGTGCAACATGCCACCATTCAACCTTTCCAGCTTGAGGCCAGCAATGTTCATCCTGGCTGGCATCCCAGGCCTGGAGCAGTCACACATCTGGATCTCCATCCCATTCTGCTCCATGTACCTAGCTTCCCTGCTGGGCAACGGGCTCATCTTGTTCATCATATGGACGGAGCGCAGCCTCCACCAGCCCATGTACCTCTTCCTGGCCATGCTGGCGGTGTCCGACCTGATGCTCTCCACCACCACAGTGCCCAAGATGCTGGCCATCTTCTGGTTCAGGGCAGGGGACATCTCTTTTGGTGCCTGCCTGACCCAGATGTTCTTCCTACACTTCAGCTTCTCAGTGCAGTCGGTGGTCCTGCTGGCCATGGCCTTCGACCGCTTCGTCGCCATCTGCCACCCGCTGCGCTACGCGGCCGTGCTCACCCCCTCAGCCGTGCTCAGGGCTGGACTGGTGGCTCTGCTGAGGAGTTTCTGCACCATCTTCCCCTGTATCTTCCTCCTGAAGCTCCTGCCCTTCTGTGGGCACCACCTCATCCCCCACACCTACTGCGAGCACATGGGCATCGCCCGCCTGGCCTGCGCAGACATCTCCCTCAACGTCTGGTACGGCCTCGCCGTGCCTTTCGCGACAGTGGTGGTAGATGTTCTCCTCATTGCCATCTCCTATGTCTTAATCCTCCTGGCATTGTTCCGACTGCCTTCCAGGAGTGCCCGGCACAAGGCTTTCAAAACCTGCAGCTCCCATCTTTGTGTTTTATTACTTTTCTATATTCCTGCTTTTTTCACGGTTTTAGCGCACCGCTTTGGCCAGGGAATCCCCCACCACGTCCACATTCTCCTGGCCAACCTCTATGTGCTCCTCCCCCCGCTGCTGAATCCCATGGTGTACACCATGCGGACACAGCAGATCAAAGAGAAGGTCGTGAAGGTGTTCATCTGCCCCAGGAGACATTTGCTGCAAGGATGAGAGTGAGATGTCACCATCAGGAAGTGATGAACACTTTGGTGGGACTCCAACCTCCCCACCCTGAATGATCTCTTTCATAGAATCATAGAACCATGGAATGGTTTGGGTTGGAAGGGACCTTCAAGATCATCTAGATCCAACCCCCCTGCTATGGGCAGGGACACCTCCCACCAGCCCAGGCTGCTCCAAGCCCCATCCAACCTGCCCTTCAACACTGCCAGGGATGGGGCAGCCACAGCTTCTCTGGCCAACCTGGGCCAGGCTCTCCCCACCCTCACAGCACACAAGTTCTCCCTCCCATCTCATCTCCAGCTCCCCTCTTCCAGCTGGAAACCCTTCCCCCTCGGCCCTTCACCCTTGTCAAAAATCAGCCATTTCCTTCAGCCAATGAATGCAAATCCACTCCCATCTCAACTCTACTAGTGGTTTGATTCAATAGAGGTCAAAACTCAAAAATCAAAGCCTTAAGTTATTGACCCCTCAAGGAAGGCCACCCCAGCTCCCTCAGCGTGGGGACACGATCTCGCTCAGCCAGCCACCTGCTGGGTTGGAACAGGTCTTGAGCCAGCACCAGGACAGATGATGCCCAGTTTCTACTCGCTCCATCATTACTTCCCATAGCAGACGTGTTGCAGTGTCATGCAGCAAATCTCTGCTCACAGCTCTGGGCTGTGTCCAACCACAGCCAGGTTTCCATCAGCCTGGCTTGGCTGTAGAAGGGGGACACTTCAGTCTTGGGACTGTCTGTCTCTGCTTCATCTCCTCTTCCAGAAGCCGTGCTGCAAGTGGAAGTGCTTGGAAGGAGAAGAAGACGATTTGGTTTTGTTCTCTCCATTAGTTTGGTCTTGGACTTGGAAGCCTCAGGATACATCAGAGCCCAGAGGCTCATTGCCAGAGGCTCGTTTTGGGGACAGAGTTTTTAGCACAGTCTGGGCTTTTGGAGTGAGTCCAGATAAGGGCAGGGGAGCTGGGGAAGGGGCTGGAGCAGAAGGAGAAGGGTCTGGAGAACTTGTGAGGAGCAGCTGAGGGAGCTGGGGGTGTTGAGCCTGGAGCAAAGGAGGCTGAGGGGAGACCTTCTGGCTCTGCAACTGCCTGAGAGGAGGTTGGAGCCAGGGGGGGTCGGTCTCTGCTCCCCAGGAACAAGCGACAGGACAAGAGGAACCGGCCTCAAGTTGTGCCAGGGGAGGTTGAGGTTGGATCTTGGCAACAATTTCTGCCTGGCAAGGGTTGTCAGGCCCTGGCCCAGGCTGCCCAGGGCAGGGGTGGAGTCCCCATCCCTGGAGGGGTTTCCAAGCTGTGTAGATGTGGTGCTGAGGGACATGGTTTAAGCACTGGACTTGGTAGAGTTGGGTTCATGGTTGGTAGAGTTAGGTTATGGTTGGACTCGATGATCTTAAAGGCCTTTTCCAACCAGAATTATTCTGTGATTTTGGAGGGACAGGAGACCTCCAACTGATTGCTGCCCATGGCAAGGGGGGATTGGTTGAGACAAGATGATCTTTGATGTCCCTTCCAACCCAAACCATTCCGTGATTATATGATTTTGAACACTTCTTCACAGATGTAAAAGGTTGGGTTTCTGTCAATGGACCTTATGTTATTTACAAGCTGCCACCAGGATGTAAATGACCATGAGGTGGGCAGGGGTGGAGTTTCCTGCTGTCTCAGCAGGGTGGAACATGGTGCACACCAAGTGCAAAGGCAACAACTGCCTTGGTCATCATGGAGCCTTCATTAGAGACCATCAGTCATGGACACAAAGAACTCACCAAAAGGGCTTGTGAGGACCATGATCATGGTCACTGTGCAGCAGGCAGCTCCTCTGCAGCCTCTAGGAATCCTAGGAAGTTGATCCGAGTGTCTTTCAAATTATATTAAATTATCAAAGGAAGGATGAAATCACCCATCAGAGGCCACCTTGAGGAGTTCTCCTCCCTGCATTATTGATGGTGCTGCATTTCTTATCATTGCAAGTGAAATAAAACATTTGGGGCTATTTTAAATGTTTCCGGGGTTCTTGTATCCAGGAAAAGGAGCCCAAACGAGCTTCTGTTAGACTATTTTGATTGACCTATTGGTCAAACTGTAACTTTCTGCGCCGTGAAATGAAAAGGCAGCTTTTCCATCATCTCTGCTCCCCAACAGGCAACCTAACAATATTTTTCATTTTGTTCCTCTTGTTCTCGTTTTGAAGAGATTTGCTGTGTTACAGGTTGAACACACTTGCCCCAGCATGGAAAGGAGAGACAGAAAAACTGAGACTCATCATCCCAGGCAATAAAATGTGACACCTCTTCCAGGGAGAAGGAGGAGCTGTTGTGCAGCAGGGATCAGTTTCCTGGGTGGGACACCACTCGGCGTCTTTAAATGCAGCCTCTCAGGTCATGGAATGAAAATAAATAAGCAGATAGGTTCTGGCTCTAGAAATCATACAGGAAATCTTGTTTAATGAGTTCCCCCTCACATTCATCTCCCCTGGTCCTGTTCTCATTGGGTTTACATTGATTGGAGGCACGAGGCAGCTGCAGCGTTCCACGTTGCCCAGTAATCCAGAGTATAAAGTAGTGATAAAATGCACATTAAACCCCAGTGATCAGAGATACAGATAATGCCCTTGTCTGATGGCTGAGGCTGAAGAGCAAGAGGAGTTTGTGGGCTGGTTGGACACAGGGGTTTGCTGGCAGCCCAGCAGAGGGGTGGCTGGAATCTGCAAGGCAGTGAAGTCCTCCAGGCGTGGAGGCTCCGCAGGTTCTGGTGCTGAACATCACGCAGGGAGCTGGGTGTCTGCTCCTGAGCTGGACTCACTTGGGGTGGTGGCTGATGACCTGCCCTGCTCCACCACATGCCTCTTGCCCCTTCCATGGGAAGCTGAGTATGGGTTTGTTTCTTTGGCAGATGGAATCTGCAGGAGACACACAGACCAGCTCTGCTCACCCGCCCAGGCAGGAGCAGCACAAAACTGCTGACTGAGGAGCCTGTTATCAAGGAGGATTGCAAACCCTCTGTCCTCTGCTGGAGAGCAGAGCCATCCCAGGGCTGAAGTGCTCCTGGGTCCCGGGGAAAGCCAGAGTTGGAACCGCTGAGGAACCAATGCCTGTGGCTCCCTAACGAGGGTGGTTTGGCTGTTGCAGCCCTTATGCCAGGAGTAAATGGGAGTGAGGAGCTGGCCTGGCCCCTCAGGCACCATCCCAGCTTGGGGACTGTCCCATTCATAGAGTCACAGAATCCCAGACTGGTTTGGGTGGGAAGGGACCTTAAAGCGCACCCAGTGCCAACCCCCCGGCATGGGCAGGGACACCTCCCACCAGCCCAGGCTGCTCCAAGCCCCATCCAACCTGCCCTTCAACACTGCCAGGGATGGGGCAGCCACAGCTTCTCTGGCCAACCTGGGCCAGGCTCTCCCCACCCTCCCAGCACACAAGTTCTCCCTCCCATCTCATCTCCAGCTCCCCTCTTCCAGCTGGAAACCCTTCCCCCTGGGCCCAGCCCTCCCTGCCCTTGGCCAAAGCCCCTCCCCAGCTTTCCTGGAGCCCCTTCAGGCACTGCAAGGTGCTCCAAGCTCTCCCTGGAGCCTTCTCTTCTCCAGGCTCAACACCCCCAACTCTCCCAGCCTGTCTCCAGAGCAGAGCTGCTCCAGCCCTCCCATCATCTCCGGGGCCTCCTCTGGACTCTCTCCAACAGCTCCGTGTCCTTCTTGTGTTGGGGACCCCAGAGGTGGCCCCAGCCCTGCAGGGGGGTCTCAGCAGAGCAGAGCAGAGGGGGATAATCCCCTCCCTGACCCTGCTGGTCACTCTAAAGACAGACTAGAGTGGAAAAGAAACAGCATATATGAAGAATTTTCAAGCTGAGAAGCAAAACAATGAGGTAGCAAACATTTTGAGTCAGTTTTGAACATTTAGGCCATGATACGACCACAGAGAACATTAAAACCTTGCAATAACAACAACATCTGGTGCTTCAGGAGATCAGTTCTGTCCCCTCGGTGCTTGGCCTGACGCAGGGGCTGCGAAGTTCAAAGATGAAACTGCTGCATGTACCTCCAGTTTCCCCACCCATAATATCACTGGAAAGAAAGGCAGGATGCTCCAAGGTAACAGGATGATCCTTAAGGTCCCTTCCCACCCCAACCAGTCTGGGATTCTGGGATTCATCACCGCATCAGGGAGCAAGTTTCAGTGCCATGACATGAATCCACCCTAAACCCCCAGGGAGCTCTGCAGACTGAAGCTCCCTCTGCTCTCCTGCAGCCTCGGTGCTTGTGGAAGGAGCTGATTCCAAGCAGGTTGGTCTCTGCTGTGGGTCTCCCAGCTGGGGTGCTGGGGGTGCTGGGGGTGCTGGAGAAGCAGTGGTTGCATGAGCTGCTCCCTGAAAACCAACCACCTGCACAGGCCAAGCCTGGTGTTAGACGAGGGGGAAGGTGTGTGAGATCCAGCAGAATCCCTGTCGGAAAACAGGGGGCAAGAAGGGCAAGTTCTCCTGGGGAAGGGATTGAGGGGGGTGGATCCGTCTCCATTGGCCTCAGGCTGTGAGCTCAGACCTCTGGGCTTGTTCCCAAAGGAGATTCCCAGCACATGGAAGGGCTCACAGAATGCAACTCCCAAACCTATGACTATCCTGACCCCCTTCCCTTTCCCCAGGGGACAGAGGCAGATTCCACCAGGGACACAGGCAGATTCCACCAGGCTCACAGCCAGCCAGGTGAGATGGAGCCCAGGCCCGGGGGGCACCTTGCTGGTGGCTGCACAGTTGCCCATTGGCACTGGTGGGGCTTCCACACTTCAGACAGAGATTTTTCCAGGCTGTTGGCTGGACTTTGGGGACCAAGGCTTCCATCCCCCTGGCTGTGAAGGCAAAAGCCCTTATCAGCCCCCTCCCCCAGTCCAGAGGCAAGTGAAGAGCAAACACACATGGAACCGGAGCCTGGGGGGCCCTTTTGGGCAGCACCATGACAGCAGAAATAAGGGTCCTGTGCTCATGAATCATTTCTTCCAGAATTAACATTTGCTCATTTTTTGAGTCTGTACCAAGCGTGAGTCACGGTGAGTAAGGAGTATCCATGTCTGGGAGCCTGAGAGATGCCTGGAATCACAGGTTCTTTATGGAGGAGCTGCTGGTGTCAGGGCCATCCCTGGCACCTCCCCACCCTGGGGCACATGGAGCCTCACAGGAGCTGATGTTGCTTCAGGTCAGAGTGACCTGTGGACATGGGGAGTCTGGGAAGAGATGGGGGCTGGGGAGGTGGTGGCTTAAAGTGCTCAGGCACTGTCCTAACTCTGGGGGGACATCGAGGAGCCACCAAGGCAGGTCTGGGCACCCAGCGCTTCTCAGGGTTGAGCCCTGTCTAGAGTTCATCCCACCAGCTTCTGGTGAGCAGTCAGCAAAGGTACCTCCTGTGCTGTGGTGTCCTGGGTGGAAGCTTCTCCTTGGTGTGAGGACCTTGAGGACCCCGCTGTGGATCTGTTTGTTTCTTAAGCTGTAGATGGTGGGGTTCAGCACGGGGGGAACCAGCAAGTAGGAGTTGGCCAGGAGGAGCTGGACGAGAGGAGGAGCATGGTTGACAAAATGATGAACCATGGACAAGCCAACCATGGGGATGCAGATGACCAGGACCACCAGGAGATGGGACAGGCAGTTCTTAAAAGCCCTGAGATGCTCCCTGTGGGACACGATGCTGGCACTTGTCCTGCAAATCATGAGGTATGACAATCCAATGAGCAATGGGTCTGGTGCCACAGGGAGGGTGACCACAGCTGACCCATACGTGCTGTGGAACCTGCTGTCCACCAGCTTCAGCAGGTCCTGGTGCAGGCAGTGGGTGTGGGACTGGCAGAGGGGCAACCTTCCCAGCAAGGAGAGCAATGGCAGGACTCCTAGGAGGCATCAGCACAGGGCAGCCACCCCATCTTGGCTGTCCTGGCACTGGTGAGGGTGGAGGAATATCTCAGCAGGTTGCAGATGGCCACGCAGCGACCAAAGGCCGTGGCCAGAAGCACCCAGGACTCCATGAAGGAGTGAACAAAAAGCTGAGCAAAACAGGCCTCAAAACTGATTTCCCTGTAGTTGACCCAGAAAACACTCATCACAGGTGGTGATGCAGACCGAGACAGACCCAAAGGGGTGAGGACCAGCAGGGACAGGAGCTGGTCCATGGGCTGGTGGAGGTGTGGGTGGGTCCTGGTGACAAGGAGGATAGTGTCATTTCTGCCAGGGACACGATGGAAAGGGAAGCCTCTGTACTGGGCACTGGTGAGGCCCCACCTCGTATACTGTGTTCAGTTTTGGGCACCTCAACACAAAAAGGACATTGAGGTGATGGAGCAGGTCCAAAGAAGGGTGACAAAGCTAGTGAGAGGTTTGGAAAACATCCCCTGTGAGGAACGACTGAGGGAGCTGGGGCTGGTTAGTCTGGGGAAGAGGAGGCTGAGGGGAGACCTTCTCACTCTTTACAAATACCTGAAAGGAGGTTGTAGTGAGAGTGGGGTTGGTCTCTTCTCACTGGTGACTGATGACAGGACAAGGGGAAATGGGCTCAAGTTGTGTCAGGGGAGATTTAGGTTGGAGATCAGAACAAACTTCTTTAGAGGAAGGGTTGTTGGGCACTGGAACAGGCTCCCCAGGGAGGTGGTTGAGTCACCATCCCTGAATGTGTTTGAAAGTCATCTGGATGTGGTGCTTGGGGACATGGTTTAGTGGTGGGTCATCAGAAATAGGGTGATGGGGTTAGGATAAGGTTGGACTCGATGATCTTAAAGGTCTTTTCCAACCTGAACAACTCTATGATTCTATGATGCAGAGGCAGGCGTGGGCAGCCCCCAGCCCCGGGATGCCTGCCAGGAGGAGCCTGTGGGAGGAGGAGCTGGAGCTGCTGGACAACCACATGATGGACCAGGGAGCATCTGCACTGAAAGGAAAACCCCTCAAAAACGAAGAGTGCAGCCCCAGAGCAGAGACCAGGCTGACACATCTATTGATGCAGATGATCCAAATCTCACCAGCCACCCAGGTCCACGGCAGTGGTTAACGAAGGTGCTGCTGCTGCTTCTCCCCTTTTCATTGATTAATTTGGGGCAAAACATTCGTGGCTGGGAGGAAGAAATTCGACCAAAGCATCACGGAATTTTGAAATGTTACCTCCCGATGTCAGATGTTCCCAGCAGCATTTATAATCATTTCCATGCGAGGAAGAGCTGAGTGCTGCAGGGCTCTCCAGGCTGGAAAAGGAACAACGGTTCCTGGGATGAACAGGGATGGGGATGGGGGGGCAGGGGGCTCTGTAACACCCTGAGTGACTTGCAGGTTCAGGTGGAGTTGCTCCCTGTCTCTTTTGCTACAGGAACTGAGATGCACTAAATGAAACAGCAGGTGAGAAAGTTAAAAGCAATCACAGGAGGTGATCTTTTTTTTTTTCCCTCAACAGAATCAAGCTTGGGAACGTTTTGTCAGAGTGAACTGCGAAGGCCAGAAGTCTGCAGGGGCTCAGCTGAGCACAAATGCACAGAAAAACCAAACCAACAAACCCATGAAGGAGCATCCAACACAAACCATTGCTCTTGGTTGAGGAAGTGCTGGAGCCTCAGATGGATCGAGTTGGCTGAGAAATGATCCCCCTGTGCTTTCCATGTGCTGAGTCCTGCCCTGGACACTGCCTGGGTGCCAGCATGGACCAACCTGACCTTGGAGCTCTCCAAGAAGCACAGAGCTCCCTCAGGGGGTGTTCACCTCACACCCCTGGGGACACAGCACCCTTCCTGCTGCAGCCTCCCACCATTCAGGCAGGAGCTGAGCCTGGAGAAGAGAAGGCTCCAGGGAGAGCTTGGAGCACCTTGCAGTGCCTGAAGGGGCTCCAGGAAAGCTGGGGAGGGGCTTTGGCCAAGGGCAGGGAGAGATGGGCCCAGGGGGAAGGGTTTCCAGCTGGAAGAGGGGAGCTGGAGATGAGATGGGAGGGAGAACTTGTGTGCTGGGAGGGTGGGGAGAGCCTGGCCCAGGTTGGCCAGAGAAGCTGTGGCTGCCCCATCCCTGGCAGTGTTGAAGGGCAGGTTGGATGGGGCTTGGAGCAGCCTGGGCTGGTGGGAGGTGTCCCTGCCCATGGCAGGGGTGGCACCTGGTGAGCTTTAAGGTCCCTTCCCACCCAAACCAGTCTGGGATTCTACGAAAAGCAGAAGCTGGGAAGTGGAGCATGGTGGAATTGGACTCTCAGTGTCCAGGACCAGGGAAACCTCAAAAAAGAAGATCCCCGATGGCATCTGGCAGAGGGAAAAAAACCCACCTGAAAACCAGGGCACATTCACATTGCACCCAGGCTTTGTTGTTTTATTTTTTATAGTCACATTCCCATTTTGGAGATCAAGTCCTTCCCTTTTGCTGGGCTGGAATTCAGACCCTTCAAGGTGGTTCAGTGACCCAGACAGCTTGGTGTGTCACACAGTGTGGGGCTCCTCCTGCAGCAGTGGGTGCCACTGGGACACTAAGATTTAGAATCAGAGAATAAGAGCATGGTTTGGGTTGGAAGGGACCTTAAAGCTCATCAGATTCCACCCCCCCTGCTATGAGCAGGGACACCTCCCACCAGCCCAGGCTGCACAAGCCTCATCCAACCTGGCCTTGAACACCTCCAGGGAGGGGGCAGCCACAGCCTCCCTGGGCAACCTGTGCCACTGCCTTCCTACCCTCATGGGGAAGAAGTTCTTCCTGATGTCTGACCTCAATCTCCCCTCTTGCAGTTTCAAACCATCCCCCCTTGTCCTGTCACTGCTCTCTCTGGTGAAAAGCCCCTCCCCAGCTTTCCTGGAGCCCCTTCAGGCACTGCAAGGTGCTCCAAGCTCTCCCTGGAGCCTTCTCTTCTCCAGGCTCAACACCCCCAACTCTCCCAGCCTGTCTCCAGAGCAGAGCTGCTCCAGCCCTTGGATCATCTCCATGGCCCTTCTCTGGCCCCTCTCCAACAGCTCCATGTCTCTCCTGTGCTGAGGGCTCCAGAGCTGGACCCAGTAACAATATGGTCCCTCTGCAGCCCCCTGAGCTCTTGGTGGGGTTTGCTTGGCTGGGGCTGCTGCTGTTTGATGACAGGCAGGATTCCCTGCTACATGTTGTATCTGCCAAGGAGCAGGCAGAGCTGAAGCAAACCCATCTGATGAGGAAATAGCAGAGATACTGGACAGTGAGACCCTGGCTGAGATAGTGGGGTGAGTTTCCTGAAGCTCTTCCTCGGGTACAGAAAACCTGCTGCTTTTGAGCATTTCAAATCCCACGTTTGGCTGCAGGTTTTAGTCTCTCCAGCTGCAACGACACCTCCAGCTGCAGGATGTCCCAGTGCTCAGCGTGGTGTGGGATTTTATTCTCCAACCTAGCTCATAATTCCCCCGAATTCTGGGCAATAAACCCTTTCTGGGGCCCCAGGGGCATTTCTTGCTGAGCTCTGCAGTGCCCCTGACGCCCACAGGCACCGGCCCGGGGTGACTCACCCATTAGAAGATGACACCTTCCACCCCAGTAATTATTTCATCCTCATTCATCAGAAGGACACAGTTTTGCTCTTGGGAGCAACGGGTTCAGCCTTGAAACCAGCCATGGGCAACTCCTTGGGAAGCTGCTCACTGTCCTGCTGGGCCGGGTTTCCCCCCAGCAAACACCCCCCCTTAGTGACATGTTTTTGCTGCAAAACGTGGTTTCCCTCAGGCAGTGGCTGCCTGGCCCTGCCCTGGGCTGCAGGAGGGAGAGCATTTCTTGTAGTAGCCCAGAGGATGTGGTTGGAAGGTGAAGGCTGCAGAAGAGCCTCCATTCTGCAGCACCTGCTGGTGGGAAGGGCAGTCCCTGGGCACACTCAGGTGCTCCCCCTCCCTGCTTCAGCGCTGGGGCTTCCAGGGCTCCTCAGGGCTTCACACAGTAATGACTGTGAAAACCTTCCTGCTCAGACTCAGGTCCTCAGACTGGGTGGGAGGCACGTGGGGTGCAAAGTCTGGCTTAAACCCACCATCTGCAAAAACAAAAACAAACCCAAACAAATACACCTTTATGTTTAACAGCTGAGAAATCCAACCTGCCTGTGCAACTTGCTGAGGAAAATACAGGAAGACCAAGAGCGATGGAGGGTCTGTAACAAGACCCAAGTGTTTCTTTTTAATTTTCTTTTTTTTATTTACATTTATTTTTTGTGGCCTCCTCTCCTCTCCTCTCCTCTCCTCTCCTCTCCTCTCCTCTCCTCTCCTCTCCTCTCCTCTCCTCTCCCTCTCCCTCTCCCTCTCCCTCTCCCTCTCCTCTCCAAAACCATTCCAAGGGGCTCAACCCCCCATGTCACTGCTTAGTGCAGATCAAGGCCTCACTGGGCAGATGGTGCCACCCTGTATGTAGATGAGGAATCTCAAAACACACACACAACAAATTAGATGCACAGGACAGAGGTAGAAAATACACCCCTAATGTGTAATATTTGATGGGAACGTGAAAAGTTGATGGAACCTCAAGAGATCTTGTGGTCCACCTGCCACCAGAGGTGTCCATGTTTTTGCTCTAGAGAAGAAGGAGAAGAGAATCCTCCCTCTGTAGAGGCTCCAAGCATCAAGAGCTGGAGCTGGTCTCCAACTCCAACCTTCAGCTTGTGAACCCCTTTACACGGCCTGTCCTTCCTCAGTGTCCCTGGCCCCTACCCCCTGGGTGTGTTGGGTTCCCTTCCCGGGACAGAACCTCCTCCTTCGGGTTATTCCCTTTTGGTGAGTGTGGCTGTGCCAAGTTGTTGTTCCCTATGTTGTTACACCCGTATCAATCCCCAAGTAAAAGCCCACAGGTTAAACTCCCCCGAGTGTCTCTGCCTTGCCCCTTGCACCTCTGGTTGAAACACCTGCGGGGGGGGGACACAAGGGAGTTAAACACGGGACCGGAGGCCGCTCAGTCCTCATGGATGATCCCTGGGAGCCCTGACACACGAGTCAGGGGGCGTGGGAGCGACCGAGACGCAGAGAAGTCTGCGAAGCGAGTGCGGAGCCCCCTGGCACCCCCCCAGGACAGGGCTCCCTCCTCCCGTGGGGGAAACGGCCGGGACAGGGACGGAGCGACAGGTGTGGAAGGACAGTGTGAAGAGACGGGTGCCTGACAACCCCAGCGTGACAGGCGGCGCGGCTGTGCGGGGGTGCTCGGAAAAGGACACCAGACGAGACCGCGCACACCCGTCCTGGTGTGACACACGTGCCTCGGGCCCCTCGGGTCGTCACACCAGCTCACAGGGTGCTGTTAATGACCTGCCCACCTGCCTGGCGACGATTTATAGTAATTAACTAACATTTGCTAAGAAGTCAGGATGCTGGGGGTGACACGAAGCTAAATCACTGAGCTTTGCTGCTGTGATTTCTTGCCCCTGGAGCTCTACAGAGGAAGGACAAGTAATAAAGCTCCATGGTTTGCCAAGAGCAGCACCAATGGATGGGAATGTGGTGCTTTAGCTGGGAACACTCCAGGCTGTTCCTGATGGATGGGCTGGGCTCAGCAGAGCTCTCCAACACACCTGAAGAGCATCTGCCCTTGGAGCACAAGCTTAGGGCTTGGACCAGCACATCCCTAAAGTGGGACCTCCATTTCAGACTTGTCTCCTTCCCAGCACTCCCAGGCAGGAAGAGCCAGTGCACGTGTTCCCTGCAGACCCAGGAGGGTTCCTGGCAGTGGCTCCATTGGCTTCCACGTCTCTCCCAAAGCTCTGGAGGTCTCATTTATTTTTTAGCACATGTGACATGGACGAAGTGGAAAACAGTCAAAATCCTTCCCCAGGAAAGGGTCATATTGTACCATGGAAGCCCAGACTGTTTTGGGTGGGAAGGGTCCTTAAAGCCCATCCAGTCCCACCCCTGCCATGGGCAGGGACACCTCCCACCAGCCCAGGCTGCTCCAAGCCCCATCCAACCTGCCCTTCAACACTGCCAGGGATGGGGCAGCCACAGCTTCTCTGGCCAACCTGGGCCAGGCTCTCCCCACCCTCCCAGCACACAAGTTCTCCCTCCCATCTCATCTCCAGCTCCCCTCTTCCAGCTGGAAACCCTTCCCCCTGGGCCCAGCCCTCCCTGCCCTTGGCCAAAGCCCCTCCCCAGCTTTCCTGGAGCCCCTTCAGGCACTGCAAGGTGCTCCAAGCTCTCCCTGGAGCCTTCTCTTCTCCAGGCTCAACACCCCCAACTCTCCCAGCCTGTCTCCAGAGCAGAGCTGCTCCAGCCCTCCCATCACCTCCTTGGCCCTCACAATCCTGGTGTCCTTACAAACATCCTGCCAGCTCCACTGAGCTAAAAAACACACAATAGGACTTTCAGGAGTGGGAAATTAAATTCCAGGCGCAGTAGTTGTGGTTTCACACCCGTGTAAGTCATTAAGGTAACATTTTAACCACATTAGAAATATAAATCTCCCTGATCTGCTGGCTAACACCCCATTACACATGGCCTGGGGGCACTAATTGCTGAGCTAATGATTCACTGGCTCAGGAACATTTATTTCCCTGTGCAGTTTCTCCCTGGCCCGACCAACACATCCACCTGAGGAGCAGCGTGAGGGCAGCACAGCTCCAGCCACCTCCTCAAGGGGGTAAAAACTGTCCCTGGAAACCCAGGGAAGCAGAAAACTCCAGGAAACCCACCTCACCAGACACCCAACACACAGCCCGGCCTGGCCAAGCTGGGGGCAGGTGGAAATGTGGGTGCCTGAAGGGGGTATGGCCCTGAGAGGGGATCCCTGGGTGCTGAGGACCATCGCCCAGCAGAGCAGCAGTGGGTCAGTGCAGGGCCGTTCCCGGCCCATTTGCCATCATTTATACTTGGTTTGGAAGCAATTACACAGAATAGAATCATGGAATGGGTTGGGTTGGAAGGACCTTCAAGCTCACCCAGTCCCACCCCTGCCATGGGCAGGGACACCTCCCACCAGCCCAGGCTGCTCCAAGCCCCATCCAACCTGCCCTTCAACACTGCCAGGGATGGGGCAGCCACAGCTTCTCTGGCCAACCTGGGCCAGGGTCTCACCACCCTCATTGTAAACGATTTCATCCCAATATCTCCTATAAATCTCCCCTCTCTCAGGCTGGAGCCATCACCCCTTCTCCTGTCACTACAGGCCCTGCTGAACAGTCTGTCCCCGTTTGGAGGCAGGTCCTTTGTTTTGCCCACGTGCAGCACCTGCCCAGGCAGGTTCTGCCCCCCCTGTAGCTCCACCATGAAGATGATGATGGCACAAGGCTCCTGGGCCTTTATGAAGGGTCCCTCCCCAGGACCATGGTGAGCCCCTGCCACCTCTGGGCACACATGCTCGTTCTGGCCGCCCTGCTGTTGTGCTCAGAGTTCAGCACAAGGAGTTGATGCTTGAGCTGCTTGTTGAGGAGAGGCCAGAGACGGGGAGTGGTGAGGAAGAGTAACCCTGTGAGATCAAGTGTGTGACAGAGATATCGGTGCTAAACCAGATGAGATGAGATGGGAGGGAGAACTTCTGTGTTGTGAGGGTGGGGAGAGCCTGGCCCAGGTTGGCCAGAGAAGCTGTGGCTGCCCCATCCCTGGCAGTGTTGAAGGGCAGGTTGGATGGGGCTTGGAGCAGCCTGCTCTGGTGGGAGGTGTCCCTGCCCATGGCAGGGGTGGCACTGGGTGATCTTGAAGGTCCCTTCCCACCCAAACCAGTCTAATATTGTTCTTTAATACTGACAAATCCAGATGACAAATCCAGATGACAAATCCAGATGACAAATCCAGATGACAAATCCAGTCAGTAAAGCTGGGCAAAAAGCTTTTGGGTGAGATCCCTCCAGCAGCCAGTTGCTTTGGCAATAAGTTCATGTTTTCAGGTGGATCTGGAGGAGACCCGAATGGGCAAACAAGTTCCCTGCACTCAGGAGCCATCTCCCATCTCAGCCCTGCCTTCAAACCCACCACAGCTCTGGTGACAGCTGCTGTGCAGCCCCTCAGGCTCCTCCGTGCCCTGAAGACCTTCGAGCACCTCTTGCCATCTGAGCGTGTCCACGTGCTGCCCAGGACCACCTGATCTCCTGCCACGTTTCCTTTCTCCCACCTCCCATCAGAGCAGGCTGCTCTGGGCAAACACTCCCTCCTGCCAAGGGACCAACACAAACATCAGCCTTTTGAGGACGTGAACAAAAAAATAATCATCCAGGGAGGTGAGCGGGTTTTGTGACCAGCTCTGTTATCTCCACTGCTGAGCAAACAGCTTTTCACCAACAGCTTCTCATTTCCCCTGCGCCTGTCACAGGGTTCCCACCGCTGATGAGATCAGGGAGAACACACAAGGAAATGTGTTGAAAGAGTCACGAACTTTTGGGGGGTTTTGATATGAAACAGAGATTCTCTTTCTGTCTCTTCTCTGTCAGAGTTGTAGCAGCAGGAGGACTGGAGCAGAGGAGGGTTTGGTTGCTGTGTTGGTGTCATCTCCTGCCTTGTGACCAAGGCTGGTCCCAGGGAGGTCTCACTGCTCCTGCTCACAGTCAGGGACCTTGGGCTGGACCAGCCCCAACTGGAGCCCTCAGCGACCTCCTGACTCCCAGCCCTGGTGCAGGGCACAGCATTTTGTGGAGCCCAGAGGCAGGGAGAGACATTCCCCAGCATCTCCAGGGTCACCAGCCCCTCAAAGGAGGCACCTCCAAGGTCCAGGTGTTGCCTTTGAGGTAGCTTCTCCACCATGGACAGGTCCAAAACGGGCTCACAGCACAGTCAGGGTTTGGCAAGTGCCCTCCAGCTCCTTGGTGAGGGAAAAAAGGATGTTCTGCAGAAACAGGTGGACCATCTGCTCCATGTTGCGGCTAGGAACATGAGCACATGGGACCTTCCTTTGGGTCTCAGGGCTGAGAAGGGTTCAGAGCATCCCGGCCCCTGGGAGAGCTGGGTGGCAGAGGGTGACCTTCAGGAAGGGCTCCCCAGTCACTGCCATCAAAAGCCTCCAGCTGCTGCCTGGATGAGGAAGAGTTGATGATCTGTAAGATCTTTAACTGATCTTTAAGGTCCCTTCCAACCCAACCCTTTCTATGATTCTATGAGTTACATTGACCAGACCTCAGGAAGCCCTCGAGATCAGGAAGGGACCAAAAAGTGCCCAGACCCCCTGTGCCTCAGGGTGTCTAAGAGAGAAGTGCAGCCCATGGTGGGTGTGATGCAGAGAGGAGAAGTAGGCATTTTTCTCAAGGTCGTACCCAGGAGAACATGAAGGAAAGGTCTCTGGGTTCTGGTGCATCCCCTCCTCAACCTCACCCCAGAGTTCCTTCCCATGCTGGAGAGGAAACTGCTGCCACAGCTTTGAAGGTTACAGGTAGTTTAACAACCCCCAGGAGCTACCAGAGCCAAAGGAGCTCATGGAAGGGCAATGGGGCCTCTTCAACCCTGCACATTGGCCAAGCTCAACCTCCCGGGAGGACACCCTGGGACCTGATGCAGCCACCTGTCCTCTCTGGGGCCCTGAGCAAGGCCCAAGAACATCATCCATGAGCAAGGTCCCAGAGCATGGCCTGCTCTGAGTGCAGAGCAAGGGGCTTTGGCATCTCCCTGCCGAGCCAGAGGGGCCATCAGGGCTCTGCTGCCAGCATGAGAAGACAGTCAGGTCCCACCCAAGGCTGTGCTGCCCACCAGGCCCATGCTGTGCCGTGTTCTGGCAGAGACACAACACGTCTCTGCAGGATGTGTAGGGTGTGGGAGACCATTTTCCCTTTGCCACCCAGTTTTGGACGTCATGGTTTCAGGGAAATGTTTCCCTCAAGCAGGACAATAAAGCCTTTCCCCACCTCATGGGGCTCTTCAGCATGTAAACACCTTCAGCAGCGAGAGGTGCCAGGGTCCCCATGAAGACAGGAGGATAGACCATCACCTGGGCCATGGTGAAGAGTACTTTGCCCATCCATCTGCCAAGCTCTGGTCTGGTGACCAACGAGGTGTTCACGCTCAAGGCACTGAGGCAACAGTGAAGGAACAAACCATGATGAGGCTGTAGGACAGCAAAGTCAGCAGCAGCAGGTGATGGTAAACCAGAGATGTCAGAGCCTTGGTGCTCCTCAGCTGAACTCTGCCCACTGCTGGACAGACCATTCAGGAGAAGCATCTCTAGGACAAACCAGCAGCAATGAAAGGGCTCACGACCCACGCCCACATTTTCAGAAATCCCACCATCCCACAGCTTCTCTTGAACCTCTTGGGTTCCTGTTCCTCCAGGACAAGAGGTGCTGCAGCACCTGGTGCTGCTTTCCAGATCCTGTCCCATGTCCCCTTCCCTGGGCAGCGCTCAGCACCTGCTCCCCGGGCCGGGGCAGGGGCAGAAGATGCGGAGGACGCGCTCCCGGATCTGCCTGGTCCTCACCCCGTACACGATGGGGTTGAGCATCGGCGGCACCACGACGTAGAGGTTGGCCAGGAGGATGTGGACGTGACTGGGGATCTGGTGGCCAAAGCGGTGGGTGAGGAAGGAGAAGAAGGCAGGCACGTAGAACATGAGGATGACGCAGAGGTGGGAGCCGCAGGTGCTGAGGGTTTTGAGGCGGGCCTGGGGGGACGGCAGCCGAAAGACCGTCCTGAGGATCAGGGCGTAGGACACGGCGATGAGCACCACGTCCAGCCCCGAGGAGAGCAGGGCCGTGGTCAGCCCGTACCAGACGTTGGCCTGGATGTCGGCGCAGGCCAGGCGGGCGATGCCCATGTGCTCGCAGTAGGTGTGGGGCAGGACGTTGTGCCCGCAGTAGGGCAGGCGCTTCAGGAGGAAGATGGGGGGGAACATGATGCAGAAGCCCCTCAGCACGGCGGACGCGGCCGCCTTGCCGATGGCGGCGGGGGTGAGCACGGCCGCGTAGCGCAGCGGGTGGCAGACGGCCACGTAGCGGTCGAAGGCCATGGCCAGCAGGACGGACGACTCCACGATGAAGCTGAAGTGGGTGAAGAACATCTGGGTGATGCAGGCGTCGAAGGAGATCTCCCTGGCGCTGAACCAGAAGATGGCCAGCATCTTGGGCACCGTGGTGGTGGAGAGCATCAGGTCGGACACCGCCAGCATGGCCAGGAAGAGGTACATGGGCTGGTGGAGGCTCCTGTCTGTGGTGATGACAAAGAGGAGGACAGAGTTGCCAAACACAGCGGTGATATACATCAAGCAGAATGGGACGGAGATCCAGATGTGGGATTCCTCCATGCCCGGGATGCCCGTCAGGACAAAGGTGATGGGATCAAAGCTGCTTTCATTGAGCTCATACATGGTCCTTCAGTGCTTGGAGTCAGCCCCGATCTGCTCTGTGCAAGGAAGACAACGGATAAATGATCCTGTTCTGGGGTCCCCAACACAAGAAGGACACGGAGCTGTTGGAGAGAGTCCAGAGGAGGCCCCAGAGATGATGGGAGGGCTGGAGCAGCTCTGCTCTGGAGACAGGCTGGGAGAATTGGGGGTGTTGAGCCTGGAGAAGAGAAGGCTCCAGGGAGAGCTTGGAGCACCTTGCAGTGCCTGAAGGGGCTCCAGGAAAGCTGGGGAGGGGCTTTGGCCAAGGGCAGGGAGGGCTGGGCCCAGGGGGAAGGGTTTCCAGCTGGAAGAGGGGAGCTAGAAAATTACCTGGCCTGTTCTGAGGTGCACGGGGAGGGACAGAGGAGATGTTTTTCTTACAGACACAGTTTTAGGGCTGATGGGGAAGAATGAACAGACACAGCAAGGGAACCCTGGGCCTGCAGAAACTGCTCCAGGTGGAGGCAGCTGCAAGCAGGATGTTGCCCTCACTGATCTGTGTGTTCATAGGTGGGCCTGGGCTAACACCTGGCTCACCACTCTTCATGGAAACACTGAACCACAGGGTGATGAGGTTGGGAAGGACCTTAAAGACCTCACCCAGTCCCACCCCCTGTCCAGTGAGACAGTTCCCACCAGCCCAGGCTGCTCCAAGCCCCATCCAACCTGCCCTTCAACACTGCCAGGGATGGGGCAGCCACAGCTTCTCTGGCCAACCTGGGCCAGGCTCTCCCCACCCTCACAGCACACAAGTTCTCCCTCCCATCTCATCTCCAGCTCCCCTCTTCCAGCTGGAAACCCTTCCCCCTGGGCCCATCCCTCCCTGCCCTTGTTAAAAAGATCAAGGAGGCTTCTTGTCCTCTGTGACCTGAAGTCCACTGAAAACATGGGTCAGGAGAGAAAAGACCTTCAGCTCATAACAAACACTTTTCCAATTCCCACTTTTAAACCCACACCACTGAAGGAAGGTGACCAACAACAGGCTGGGTCTGTGTCAATCAAACCAGCCTGGGGACATGCCCAGGCCCCCGTGGTGGCCGGTGCCTGTGGCTCACACAGCAGCTCAGCAGGACTTTCCACCCTCACTGCTCAGGGGCAGGGAGATCCCTCCCTCTCCCACGCTGCTTCACCTCCTTCCCCTCTTCCCAAACCAGAAAGTCTTGCCCCAAACACAACAGGACTCACCAAGGTCCAGCCCCAAGGTGGAAGGAGGAACCTCAGCCCCAGCTGGTGTGGAGGGAACACAAATCCCCGTGGCAGCCACCAAGGGCTGGTGGTACCAACCCCTCCCCTGCCTGGACACAAAGGACCATCAGCCCCTCCACTCCTGGGAGTTTAAATTGCCAAATACATTAAAGATTAACCGCAATTAGTGCTCCCAGGTGAGCAAAGATATTTCCTGCTTTTCCATCATTTGCATCACGAGTGTTTTCACTCCGTCCCTGCCTGGGCACCAGCTCCATCCCCCCCGACCACGGCGAGGAGATGGACACAGCCCCCTGAGCCCAGGCTGCAGGGACCATCCCCCACGTCCCACAGTGGGGCTCCAGGAAAGCTGGGAGGGGCTTTGGCCAAGGGCAGGGAGGGCTGGGCCCAGGGGGAAGGGTTTCCAGCTGGAAGAGGGGAGCTGGAGATGAGATGGGAGGGAGAACTTGTGTGCTGTGAGGGTGGGGAGAGCCTGGCCCAGGTTGGCCAGAGAAGCTGTGGCTGCCCCATCCCTGGCAGTGTTGAAGGGCAGGTTGGATGGGGCTTGGAGCAGCCTGGGCTGGTGGGAGGTGTCCCTGCCCATGGCAGGGGTGGCACTGGATGGGCTTCAAGGTCCCTCCAACCCAAACCAGTCTGTGAGTTGGTGATTCAATGGTGACCTCATGGATCCTGTGGGTCTCAGGTGTGCAGAGGATTTGACTACAGAGGGTCCAGCCCTGCCTGTGACAGTGGAGCTGAGCCCCTCATCACCCTGGGGACAGAGGGGACAGGAGCCAGCCTGGAGCAGGCTGGGAGGAGGGGTCAGGCAGGGTCCCTGCTCCTCACCCCCAGCTCAGCTGCTGGTGTTCCCAGCCCAGGGGACACGGACACAGCTGCTGCTCTGTTGTTTCCAAGGGCTTTGTCATCATTTGTGTTGATTGCACATGCACTTTTCCTCCCAGCACCTGCAAGGAAGGGACTTTCCTGCTCCCTCCTCGAGGCACCCGAGTATGGAAACCTGGCACCTGCCCTGGGCTGGGCCCCTCTGCAGCTCAGCCCTGTCCCAGAGAGCTGCTCGGGGCTCTTTCCCATCCAAGCCAAGGACATCCTGCCCCATCCCTGGAGGTGTTCCAGGCCAGGTTGGATGGGACTTGGAGCAACCTGGCCTGGTGGGAGGTGTCCCTGCCCATGGCAGGGGATTGTAGATGATGTTTAAGGTCCCTCCAACCCAAACCAGTCTGTGATTCCGTGATTCTATGATTGCAAGAGGAGAAACAGCCCAGGGTGGTCCCGAAGATGTGATGGGCATGTGGCACGGGTGGGGACAGAGACCCCCTCAACGCTGGGGCTGGTGTGGGGCAGGGGGGACCCAGGGACTGGCCAGGAGAACAGACATAAAACCCCCCCGAGGGGTTTGTGGGCAGGAGCTGGTGTGTCCCAGAGGGGGACGTGACACATTCATGGGTTCCCCTGCAGGGACTATGCTGGGTGTCCCTGTGCCACCCTGGGGAGCGGGTGGTGGCTCCAGGCTGGGCCCCCCCCCGTGTGCCCCCCTCACAGCAGCACCAGGGACCTTCCTGCCAGGGCTCCTTTCCTTCCAAAGTTCCATCCTCCTTTTGCAGAGGCTGAGCAGCCGGTAAAGACCGAACGAGTCATTTGTAATTATTCTTTCCAAGCTGAAGGGATTTGCAGCTCCCCGCTGTGCCCCCCGCCGAGCAGAGCCATTTTCCTGGCACATCTGCATATGAAGAAGAACCTTCCCCTGCTCTGCCCCTGGGGGGGTTTCTCCTCCGTGCCCTTCCAAAGCCTCAGCTCCCTCCATCCAGGTGCCAGAAGGTTTTGGCAACGGCTCCTTCTGCCAAATCCCTCCCAGCAGCCCCTGGTGGCCAGCGTGGTCACCACCCCACCCCCCACCCCTTCTTCCGTCCCCACACCTGGCTGTGTCCGGGGGTCCCCAGGTCCTGCCTTCCCCCTTCAGGACCAAAAACGTTCATTTCTCATGAAACTCGGGCTGGCACATCCACAGCTCTGTGGAGAGAGTCATGGAATCATGGAATGATTTGGGTGGGAGGGCCCTTAAAGCTCACCCAGTCCCACCCCTGCCATGGGCAGGGACACCTCCCACCAGCCCAGGCTGCTCCAAGCCCCATCCAACCTGCCCTTCAACACTGCCAGGGATGGGGCAGCCACAGCTTCTCTGGCCAACCTGGGCCAGGCTCTCCCCACCCTCACAGCACACAAGTTCTCCCTCCCATCTCATCTCCAGCTCCCCTCTTCTAGTTTAAAACCATCCCCCCTTGTCCTCTCGCTCCCAGCCCTCGTAAATAAGGACCCTGTGAAAGTTCTGAGTTGTTTCCCATCAGTAAATGCAATGATCCAAGGGCTGGAGCAGCTCTGCTCTGGAGACAGGCTGGGAGAGTTGGGGGTGTTGAGCCTGGAGAAGAGAAGGCTGCAGGGGGACATTATAGTGAAGGGGGCTCCAGGAAAGCTGGGGAGGGGCTTTAAGGTCCCTTCCCATCCAGACCAGTCTGGGATGCTGTGACTCGGCCCATCCAGTCTCCCCATGTCCCTGCTCTGCTCCCGGGCTCTGAGCTCAGCCACGAGCAGAAGGACCAAGTTTCTCCTCTGCAGCCTCTCCGTTCCTCCCCGCCGTTCATGCGCTGGGATTTGATGGCATCTCAGGTGCAGCTGCAGGACCCTGCTCCTCCCCGTGCCCTTCCTAACTGCTGGGCCAGGGCTGCACGGCAGGACGCTGCCGATTGCACCCGCTGCAATTAATAACCATAAACAACAACAAACAACAAACACAACGGTGGAGGACTCGGCAGCCGGGTTTTTGTGGCATCTTTGAAATCGCCTTTTCAAAACTCATTTATTCCAACACGACATTCTCCTGGTTTGGGGGGGGTTTCTGCTTGTTTCCTCCGTTTGTTCCGGGTTCAGCCGCTGTCTGTGGCTGTTGCTGGCTGCTTGTTTCCACCTTCCCTGGGACTCGTCTGCGCTCCCCCAGGCAGCCCCATCCCGGCTCGTCCCTCCTGGGGGGGGGGGAGGGTGGTTTTATTTTTGCATTTTGCGTCTCCTCCCGTTATTTTTCCCTCCCAACACTTCCCCGCTCCCCCCTGCTCCCTCATCCTGCTGATTCACAGGCAGCCGGAGGGGCCGAGGGCGGCGCGGGGGAGGAAGGATCCCGGGAGGTGGGGAGGGGTCCTGCCAGCACAGCTCGGGAGCTGCTGGGCAGGGGGAGAACGGCCCCAGATCCACGGGTGGGGGTCGCGGGGGGACAGGGACCCCAGAGAGCTGTGGGGGTCCAGGAAGACTGGAGACCCCAGAGGGCTGCGAGGGTCCTAGGGGACAATGACCCCAGAGGGCTGCAGGGGTACTGGGGGGATGGGGACCCCAGAGGGCTGGGGGGATCCACAGGGGGAAGGGGACCGCAGAGGGATGCAGGGGTCCCGGGCAGGATGGGGACGGCACAGGGTTACAAGGGGTCCTGGGGAGGACTGGGACCCCAGAGGGCTGGGGGTGGTCTCAGGGGAATGGGGACCCCAGAGGGCTGTGGGGGTCTCAGGGGGGATGGGGACCCCCGAGGGCTGTGGGGGTCCCAGGGGGAATGGGGACCCCCGAGGGCTCCATGTGCTGCTGTGGGAGACACCAGCCTGTGCTGTTCTCACTGGGATATGGGGACAATCCTGCACCCCGGGGAGGAGGCACCAGCCCCACGTGGGGCTTCAGAGCTGCGGGGGGGCAGGGTCCCACCCAGCAGTCATCCAACCATGGAATGGTTTGGGGTGGAGGGACCCTAATGATCTCCTAGTTCTGCCCCTGCCGTGGGGTGGCACCTCCCCCTGGCACCCGGGGCCACTGGAGCCCTGGTGAGGTCAGCAGTGAGCTCAGTGTCCCTGCCTGGATGTTTGTTCATGATCTCCTTGTAGGCATCTTGATAGGAAGGATCATCTTCTTGTGGGAGGTGTCTCATGGCAGAGGTTGGAAGGAGATGACCTTCAAGGTCCCTCCAATCCCCAACCATTCCGTGATTCCATGAACATTTTGGCATGTGAAAACATACCCTGGGGGGCAAATCCTGTGTGAAAAACTGCACCTGCTGAGGTTGGTTGGACATGGTGGAGTCCCCCTCCCTGGAGGGGTTTCCAAGCCGTGGAGATGTGGTGCTGAGGGACATGGGTCAGTGGTGGCCTTGGCAGGGCTGGGGGAACCGTGGGACTGGAGGGTCTTCAAGCTCTTTTCCAACCAAAACAATTCCATGATTTCCAAAACAAGCCCCTGTCTTTCGTTGCAGTTCATCCAACCTTCCCTCTCCAAACGTTGGGTCCTGTGGGCAGTGAGACCTGGAAAAGAATCCCCCCCAAGCCCCCAAAGTGGGGGACGGGCCTGAGCTGCTGGGCAAGCAAAAGCACAGGGGGGTCGTGAGCTTTGCACCAAATCATGGAATCATGGAACGGTTTGGGTGGGAAGGGACCTTAAAGACCATCTAGTCCCATCCCCCCCTGCCATGGGCAGGGACACCTCCCACCAGCCCAGGCTGCTCCAAGCCCCATCTGACCTCCAGTGAAGGACTGGGAATGGTGAGAAATCCACTGGTGTCACTGAAGGGAGGAGGGGGAGGGAGGCCAGGCAGCATCTGCGTCAGCAGCAGCTTGAGAAGTCTCCTGGAAAACCAACAAAGGGAAGAGGGACACAAGGACACCGAGACCAAGACCTCTAGAGAAGGAGGAAGGAGCCCACGCAGGTGGGCAGCACATCTCCACGTCGAGGAGATCTCCAGATGAAATTGAGTTAGCAAATTGAATTCCTCAACAAATAATGAAACATTATCAAATGGATTAAAATAATGAAACGTGCGTGGGCTGATCTGCAGACCTGGGGAGGTCAGAGCTGCAGTCCCAGCTGCCCAGCCCGGGGGGACAGAGCTCAGGTGGGGACAAGGCTGCAGCCACAACCCGTGTCCCACAGAGCAGCTCCTCAGAACCTCAGAACTGGAAATCGTGGATGAACTTGTGGCTGCCCCATCCCTGGCAGTGTCCAAGGGCAGGTTGGATGGGGCTTGGAGCAGCCTGGACTGGTGGGAGGTGTCCCTGACCATGGCAGGGGTGGGATCTAGATGATCTTGAAGGTCCCTTCCAACCCGGACCAGTCTGGGATTCTCTGAAGTACAGTGTGGAATAACTGAGCCTCCCGATGGGAGAATCAATTCCAGAGTCTGAAGAGCTCTGACCTGGAGCTCCTTGGATGCTGAGATGAAGGTGATCAACTGAACTGCAGTAATTAAGGGAATTGCCACCTGGTGTCCCTGGGGCAGCATCAGCACCGTCCTCCTGCCCTGGGCAGAGACACGGATGAGGATCCATCAGCTGCCAGTGCCAGGAGCAGCCGTGATGCCACCAGCCCTGGACACCTCAGGGGAGGATTCCTGAGCTGCCACCAACCTCCCTGGCAGGAGACGTGACATCCCTGCAGCCAGTGACCAGGGGGCTTCCTGATCAGGAGGGGGGGGAGAGGGAAGAAGGACAATGAGGCCCAATCCCAGCTCCAGAAGGGGCTGCAGGGGCTGCAGAGTCATGGAGCACCAGGGTGGAGGGACCTCAGGGACCATCTGGGCCAGTCTGGGTCTGACTGGACGGCCCAGCCCCCTGTCCAGCTCAACTCTCCAAGTGTCCAAGGCCGGGAACCCAGCAGGTCCCTGGGGAGATGATTCCCGGAGCTGATTGTTCCCAGGGTGAAGGATGTTCCTCGGGGTCTGGTCAGGATCTCCCCAGGAGCCCCTTGCACCCAGCCCCCCCTGTCTGCTCCAGGTGACTCCCTGGATAAAGCCAGTCTCCATCTTCTCTGGAGCCACCTCCGAACCCTGGTGGAGCCTTCAGAGCCCCTGGGCTCAGGGCTGAGCAGACCTGGGTCCCTCCACCTTCCCTCACGGCTCAAAGGCTTCCCAGACCTTGGATCATCTCCACGGTTCTTCTCTGGACCCTCTCCAGCCCCTCCACATCAGTTCTGGACCCAGTGTCCCACAGGGGTCCTGACCAGAGGGATGGTGACTTCTTCTCACCTGGCCTCCAACCCTGACCTCAAGCACCTTCTCCCAAGGGAAACCCTCTTCTCCCAACGTTTCTCCTGGAAGGTTTAATCTGAGGGATCCACACAGCCTTCCCCTGGGGGGGCCTCAGCACACTGTGGGGTGAGGGACACCACCAACTGACATCTGCTGGGCTTCAAAACCCCCAGCAGGAACGAGCACAGGAAGGGCTGGGAGATTGAGGGACAGACACTGGGTCCAGCTCTGGGGTCCCCAACACAAGAAGGACACGGAGCTGTTGGAGAGAGTCCAGAGGAGGCCCCAGAGATGATGGGAGGGCTGGAGCAGCTCTGCTCTGGAGACAGGCTGGGAGAGTTGGGGGTGTTGAGCCTGGAGAAGAGAAGGCTTCAGGGAGCATCCCTGTCCCTGTCCATCAGGTTCTGTTCTGCTGCTGCTGAAGCACTTTGCTCTGTTTCCTGCTGTGAACGTCCCTGAGGCTCCTGGAGAATCATGGGATAGTTTTGGTTGGAAAAGACCTTTAAGATCCTCCAGTCCCACCGTTCCCCCAGCCCTGCCAAGGCCACCACTGCCCCATGTCCCTCAGCACCACATCTACACGGCTTGGAAACCCCTCCAGGAATGGGGACTCCACCCCTGCCCTGGGCAGCCTGGGCCAGGGCCTGACAACCCTTGCCAGGCAGAAATTGTTCCCAAGATCCAACCTCAACCTCCCCTGGCACAACTTGAGGCCAGTTCCTCTTGTCCTGTTGCTTGTTCCTGGGGAGCAGAGACCGACCCCCCCTGGCTCCAACCTCCTCTCAGGCAGTTGCAGAGCCAGAAGGTCTCCCCTCAGCCTCCTTTGCTCCAGGCTCAACACCCCCAGCTCCCTCAGCTGCTCCTCACAAGTTCTCCAGACCCTTCTCCTTCTGCTCCAGCCCCTTCCCCAGCTCCCTTGCCCCTCTCTGGACACGCTCCAGCCCCTCAGTGTCTCTCAGGGCCCCCGCAGAGGGCCGGGGGGGGCGCACACAGCGACTGGCCCGCCTGGGCCCAGCACCGCATCCCGAGGGGCGGATGAGCCCCCATGGCCGCACTCCCGTCACTGAGTGTTCCCATGTGCCGGTCCCGGCAGTACCGGGAACTCTCACCGGAAACCCCCTCCCTGTCCCGCTCCCCTCAAGATGGCGGCCGCCGTGCCCCGTGTCGTCACTTCCTGCTCTGGCCCCGCCTCCCTGCATATCCGCCGCCGCGCGCGGCCTCCCGGCCTTTCCCTCCGCGCGCTCCAAGATGGCGGACACGCAGGTGGGCACAGCGCGGGCAGGGCCCGAGCCCCGATCCCCCCAGCCCCGAACCCCGCCGAAGGGCCCACATCAGCCACGGGGGGCGCTGGGGCCGGGGGGATGCGGCGGGGAGCGGCCCGGGGTTGGGGGCGCGTCTCCGTGAGGTACCGCGGCCCGTAGGGTGGTCCGGTACTGTGCTCGGGTGGGAGTCGTCTCTGTGAGGCACCGCACAGCGCGGGGGGGGGTTTGTGAGGTACCGCGGCCCGGGGCGGTGGAGGGGGGGCTCTCTCTGAGATACCGCGGCCCGATCCCGGGGCGGGTGTTTCTGAGGTTCCGTGCCCCGGGGCGGCGGGGGAGGCTCTCGGTCCCGGGCCTCGGGGCTGCCGCTGATTTCCCGCCTCTCTCCTCCCCCAGACCGAGCGAGCCTACCAGAAGCAGCCCACCATCTTCCAGAACAAGAAGCGGGTGCTGCTGGGGGAGGGCGGCAAGGAGAAGCTGCCCCGGTACTACAAAAACATCGGCCTGGGCTTCAAGACTCCCAAGGAGGTGAGGCCGGGCTGGCGCCCCAGGGGCTGGGATGGTCCCACCACGTGCGTGTAGATGTGGCTCCTCTGAGCCCTGGTGCTGCCCGAGATGTGTGTCATGGAGTCACAGAACCATTTGGGTTGGAAGGGACCTCAAATCCCATCCAGTGCCACCCCTGCCATGGGCAGGGACACCTCCCACCAGCCCAGGCTGCTCCAAGCCCCATCCAACCTGCCCTTCAACACTGCCAGGGATGGGGCAGCCACAGCTTCTCTGGCCAACCTGGGCCAGGCTCTCCCCACCCTCCCAGCACACAAGTTCTCCCTCCCATCTCATCTCCAGCTCCCCTCTTCCAGCTGGAAACCCTTCCCCCTGGGCCCATCCCTCCCTGCCCTTGGCCAAAGCCCCTCCCCAGCTTTCCTGGAGCCCCTTCAGGCACTGCAAGGTGTTCCAAGCTCTCCCTGGAGCCTTCTCTTCTCCAGGCTCAACACCCCCAACTCTCCCAGCCTGTCTCCAGAGCAGAGCTGCTCCAGCCCTCCCATCATCTCTGGGGCCTCCTCTGGACTCTCTCCAACAGCTCCGTGTCCTTCCTGTGTTGGGGACCCCAGAGGTGGCCCCAGCCCTGCAGGGGTCCCCCCAGCTGGTGACACTGGTTTCCCTACAGGCCATCGAGGGCACCTACATTGACAAGAAATGTCCCTTCACTGGGAACGTCTCCATCCGGGGCCGGATCCTGTCGGGTGAGTCGGGAAGGTCCCCAGGGAGTAAGGCTGGGGGTGTAGCCCCCTGGAGTGGGTATGAAATGGGACCCTGGGAGCTGTGGGGCCCCCCAGGAGCTCTGGGGGTCTCCGGGAGCCGCGGGGTCCTGGCGCTGCAGTGATGTCTGTCTCACGATGGTCTGCCCAGCCCCAGCTGAGGGGCTGTGAGGACAACTCAGCCTCTTGGCTCTACTGATGCCCAGCAAAGGGACCCGTGGCTGCCAGCTGTGCCCAGATGTGCTCCAGGTGTTGGGCTGGGGGGGGCGTTGAAAACATGGGGGAAATAATGAAAACATAAAAGAAGGATTAGAAACGAGAGTGGTGTGGCCTGGAGGAGAAAAGTTCTTTAGAACTTGGGTGGTGGAGCGCCCCTCAGGGGGTGTGTCACACCTGATTCTCACGGTAATTAAAGAGTCTGTTATTTATAGCACTGATATTTATTTAGATTTATTTCTATTTATTTATCCCACTGGAGGTGGGAGATGTCCCTGCCCATGGCAGGGGGATTAGAACCAGATGGGCTTCAGGGTCCCTTCCAAACCAGACCAGTCCGGGACGCTGTGGTTATTAACTTACTGAAACTACAACTTGAAGGTGTTTTAATTATCACTTCATTAATGATCAAAGCTCTTCCTTGCTTTTTAAACCCGCGGGTGCTCCCCTCAGCACCAGACACCCCTCGACCCAGCCCATCCCCTCTTCACAACATCCCTGTTTCCCCGTGGTGACCACCCCGACCCCCGGGGGCTGGTGCTGGTCGGTGGTCACCCGTGTCCCCGTGTCCCAGGGGTGGTGACCAAGATGAAGATGCAGAGGACCATCGTCATCCGCCGGGACTACCTGCACTACATCCGCAAGTACAACCGCTTCGAGAAGCGCCACAAGAACATGTCCGTGCACCTCTCCCCCTGCTTCAGGTGACGTGGGGGGCAGGGGTCTCCATCTCACCTGGGCTGCTGTCCCTGCTCCAACCCCCAGAACCCCACGGTGGTGATGTCTGATCTCACGATGGTCTGCAGAGACCCCCCCCAACCCAGGGGGGCTGCTGACAACGCCAGCGGCAACGGCTGAACCGTGGGACGGGGTCTGGGCGGGTCCCTGGAGATGGGACCCCGAGTTGAGAGGAGAGGGGGGCAGAAGTGTTGAGAGGGGATCAGAGCCCTGGGAAAGGACAGAAGCATTGAGGAGGGACCAAAAAGTTGATGAAGGATCAGAATGTTGGGGTGGCACCAGGAGGGGTCGGGGAGGCACCAGGAGGGGTCGGGGAGGCACCAGGAGGGGTCGGGGAGGCACCAAGAGGAAGGCCCCAAGGTTGGTGTGTCTGAGAGACACGGGTGGGTTCTTGTCTTCTGCCTGATTCCCAGGCCTGGCTTTGGGAGCGTGGGCTTCCCAGGAGCACCAGGACTTCTTCTCCTGAGGCAGCTCCTGAGATGAGCCCATCTCCTGCTGCCCCGGGGGTGGTCCCCGTGCTGTGTCACTGCTGGGGGAGGTGATGGGAGGGAGGAAGGCTCTGGGAAGAAGTGCTGAGGAGCTGGTGGGGCCGTTGCAGGGACGTGCAGATTGGGGACATCGTGACCGTGGGCGAGTGTCGCCCACTCAGCAAGACCGTGCGGTTCAACGTGCTGAAGGTCACCAAGGCAGCTGGGACCAAGAAGCAGTTCCAGAAGTTCTGAGGGGATGGACGGAGGCAGCAGGAATAAAGGTCTTGTGAAAACATCCCCAGTGTCTCCTGAGATGAACACCTGGGGGCACAGGGTGAGCGAGGGGGGAACCCAAGGGGATTCTCGGGTGTTGGTTCCCAGATTCCAGGTTTTCAGTCTGGAAATGAGGGTTTGGGTGAGGGATCCAGAGATTCTGGAATTGTGGGGTCTGGGGTGCAGCAAAGGGGACACGTTCCTGTGGCACCAGGTCACTTCCCAGCTGGATCTGGGTTCCTGGGGTGCCCATCTGACCCTCCCCTGCGGATTGGGGGTCCTGGAATCACTCCGTTGGGAATAAGATCCAGGCTCTTGGTGCCAAGATGGGCAGTGGTGGCCTCCAGTGCCCCATCACACCCTCGGTCCCGGCGGGGCTGGGGGCAGCAGCCAAGGGGAGTGGGCACCAGCTCCTGGGAAGCTGCTTTTCCTGCAGATTTTTGGAGAGGTGACAGCTCCTCCTGGCTCCAGCAGCCACGGGAAGTGTTATTCTGGGAATCTGGTTGCTCTGGAGGAGCCTAGGCCCACGTTTGGGTTGGAATGGCCAAAAGCTGGTGGTTTAAACCCACATTCCATGTCTCCACAGTCCAGGGCTGTTCCGGGTGGTGATTCCCACGGGATTCCTGCTGGAAAGGGGCTGCAGGAGCTCCCTGGTGCCCCACAGCTCTCAGGAAGCACATGATGGTGGCTTCTGGCTTGCTTCCATGGTGGTTGTGTCCGTGCTGTCACATGCCGTGGTGGCAGGGATGTCCCCTTGCAGCTGGGGGGAATCCAGCAGGATTTGGGAATGCTGGCACAGGCTGGAGACACTCCCAAGGCTGGTCAGTCCCTGGAGTGAGGGCAGGACCCAGAACTGGGTGGGTTTGGACCCAAATGGCACAAACTGGTGCTCAAAACTTTTGGGCTCCAGGTCCATTTTCCCAAGAGCCCCACGGATGTGTCCATCTCCAGCAGCATCTCCCTATCTCCAGGCAGGGAGGGGTGATAGAATCATGGAATGGTTTTGGTTGGAAAAGGCCTTCAAAACCATCCACCATTCCAAAGGCACCACTAAACTCACACCCCCGATTCCCAGCAGCCTTCCCCTCTTCCCTGGGGCTCTTCTCCACTTCTGGAGCCAACATTCCCACCACAGCCTCCTGCTGTGTCCGTGCTGGAGCAGCAGGAGCCTCGGCTCTGGAGCAGGGTGGGTGGGAGGCAGCAGGTGACAGGGAGGTGGCCACTGCTTCCAGATGTCACTGAGGCAGGGGCTGGAGTGGAACAGCCATGGAGCACCTGGAGGCACATCCCATGGGAGGAACACTGGGATCCAGACCGGGTTGGGCTGGAAGAGACCTTGAAGATCATCCAGTTCCTCTTGGTTCTCCACTCGTGGCCTCCCCAGGGCTCCAGTAGCTCCATCCAGCTCCTGCCCCCACCCTCGGACCCCCCAACACCAGGGACAGGGGGTGCCTGAAGCTCCCCCTGGAGAAGGGGCGAGGGGCATTTTCCATGGAAGGGACCATTTCCTGGGAGAAACCCGACCATGAGCTCAGGAGCAACATTCCCTTTCCTCTGGGAATTCACAGCTCCTGTAAAACCTCAACATTCCCTCAGCTCCAGTATAAAGAACTTGCATTTCTGGTTCAGACTCTGTTTTCACTGGTTTATCCTATGGGATCATGTCCCAGAGCCCTTCCTCCAGCTCCCTCCCGGCGGGTTTCCCGCACTATCCAGGCAGAATCCAGCTGGATTCCCTTCTCCTGGGTCATTTTCTGCAGGTTGGAGGGTTGAACCATCCCAGGGGGATGCAGGGGGTCCAGGACCCACCCCCCTCCTGTCGGTGCTTCCAGGGGAGGAAGCTGTGCTGGTGATATTCCAAACCTCTGGAATCCTCGTCCCCAGCCAGTCCCTGGTTGTCCCACTGGGTGCTGAAAACCAACTGCTCCTCCTGCCCTGGGATGGAACCTGTGGGTCCTCCCCAGGGAGTTGGGGGCTGGTCTGGCTGCTTCTGAGCCTGTTCCTGGCCTGGATCAGCCCTGGGAGCTCCAGGCTGGTGGGATCTGGCCATTCCCAATCCCACTGCTGGCCTGGATGGATGTTGGGAGCTCCATGCTGGTGGGACCTCATGGTCCTGCTGCTCTTGGCATCCCCAGCTGCTCCAGGGAAGCTTTCCCAGCTTTCGGGGCTGGGAACTGCCCCATAAAGCACTTTGGAAACCTTCAGGGAAAAGAAGGAAACCCAGGATTGGTGGTGAAAGACTGAGGGTGTGGAAAGGGAAAGACTTTGGGAAAAGCTTCCATGGGGCAGCCTTGAGTTGTGCCAGTTATTTTTGCCCGATTTTGCTGCATTTTTTGCTCAATTCCTGTTTTGCAAACCAGGAGTGGATCCAGCTCCACCCGGGTCCCGGCGCTCGGCCCTGAACTGCAATAGTTAATAAGCTTAATTAATAAAGCCAAGCAGAGAGGGGAACACCAGGACGGGGAGTTGTCCCCACGCGGGGCTGGCTCATCCCCCCCCGGCCCTGCCGGGGTGTCCAGGTGCATCTCCAAAGGCTCCAACCACAGGAGCCTCCTGTTGGAGACCTCCAACAGGTCTGTGACTGGTGGGGTCCCTCAGGGGTCGGTGCTGGGACTGGTGCTGTTCAATATTTTCATCAACCACCTGGATGAGGGGACAGTGTCCCCTCAGCAAGTTCTCTGATGACACCTAACTGGGAGTGGTGGTGACACACCAGAAGGCTGTGCTGCCATCCAGACCTGGACAGGCTGGAGAGTTGGGTGGGGAGAAACTTGATGAAATTCAACAAGGGCAAGTGGAGAGTCTTGCATCTGGGGAAGAACAACCCCATGTGCCAGTACAGGGTGGGGGCTGACCTGCTGGAGAGCAGTGTAGGAGAAAGGGACCTGGAGGTCCTGGTGGACAGGAGGATGACCATGAGCCAGCAATGTGCCCTTGTGGCCAAGAAGGCCAATGGCATCCTGGGGTGCATTAGAAAGGGTGTGGTTAGTAGGTCAAGAGAGGTTCTCCTCCCCCTCTACTCTGCATTGGTGAGGCCACATCTGTGGAACTGGGTCCAATTTTGGGCTCCCCAGTTCATGAAGGACAAGGAACTGCTGGAAAGAGTCCAGCACAGAGCTACTAAGATGATGAAGGGAGTGGAACATCTCCCTTATGAGGAAAGGCTGAGGGAGCTGGGCCTCTTCAGCTTGGAGAAGAGGAGACTGAGGGGCGACCTCATCAAAGTTTACCAATATGTGAAGGGGCAGTGTCAGGAGGATGGAGCCAGGCTTTTTTCAGTGATGTCCAGTGACAGGACAAGGGGCAATGGGTGCAAACTGGAGCACAGGAGGTTCCATGTAAACATCAGAAAAAACTTCTTTACTGTGAGAGTGACAGAGCCCTGGGACAGGCTGCCCAGAGAGGTTGTGGAGTCTCCTTCCCTGGAGACATTCAAAAACCCACCTGGACAAGTTCCTGTGTGATGTGCTCTAGGTGACCCTGCCTGGCAGGGGGGGTTGGACTGGATGATCTTTTGAGGTCCCTTCCAACCACTAGGATTCTGTGATTCTGTGACCACACGTGGGGGGGATCCTGCCCGACCGGAGCAGCCGGATCCACCGGGGTCGCGGGTCCCTCCTGCTGCTCCCGGGGTGTCCATCCTGCCTGGCTCCCCCCCCCGGGGACACGATGGATGGGATGGACCCTGGAGGTGTTGAAGGGCAGGTTGGATGGGGCTTGGAGCAGCCTGGGCTGGTGGGAGGTGTCCCTGCCCATGGAGGTGGGACTGGATGAGCTTTCAGGTCCCTTCCCACCCAAATCATTCCATGACTGTGCAAACACACTCACTTCCCCCCAGCCCAGAGATGCCCCGGTTTTCCTGCTGGAAATGTCCCTTTTCCCTGTCCCGTCTCCTCCCAGCCCCTTGTCCCTGCAGACCCTCCCTCACCCCGGGATGTCTCCCCCTTGGTGTCCTGCAGAGCCCCAGCCCGTGGTGCCACCACAGCAGCTGCTGCTCCTCTCCCCGAGGCCCCGCAACTTCTTCCTGGAACAGTCCCAGGCAGCCCCAGGCCCAGATCCCTGGGGGAGTTTCCGGATCTGTCCCTTCTCCACACCAGGAATACACGGATGCCCCATCCCCAAAATGGATTTGCCAGCTGGTCCCTGGCTGGTCCAAAACTGGATCTTGGGAACAATTTCTGCCTGGCAAGGGTTGTCAGGCCCTGGCCCAGGCTGCCCAGGGCAGGGGTGGAGTCCCCATCCCTGGAGGGGTTTCCAAGCCGTGGAGATGTGGTGCTGAGGGACATGGGTCAGTGGTGGCCTTGGCAGGGCTGGGGGAAAGGTTGGACTTCAAGGTCCTTCCCAACCCAAGTGACTCCAGGATTCCATGGAGCCCCCCCATTCCCGTGGGATGGGCAGGACCCCTGTGCCACGCTCCCAGAGGCAGCAGGACATGAGGGCCAGGAGAAGACAGGGAGGGGGAGGGACGTCACCCACAAACCACCAAGAGCCCTTGTGGGGACACCAGGACCCTTCCCCAGCCACGGCCCCCTCGGGGACAGTGTCCCCTGTGCCACCAGTGACAGTCACAGCCCTTGTGCCACCGGGATGGGACAGAGACCCGTCCCCCCTAACCTGGGACACACGGGGCGGGTCCAGCAGCTCCGTGGGGGCACCAGGCAGGGCACAGGACCCCTCCTGGCCTGGGGACACCCCTGAGGACAGCAGGGTGACAACCTGGGACCCCTGGAAGGGACGCCAGCCCCAACGGTGACCCCGCTCCCAACCACAGTGACTTCTGGGGACACCAGCAGAGATGGGGGTGCTGGGCCGGGGGGGAGCAGCCCCCCCGGTGCAGGATGTGTCCCAGATGGGACATGGGGGCAGATGTCCCCAGGCCATAGGGGACAAACTGCCCCCCACCCTGGGACCCCCCTGGCAGCAGCAGACAATGCCCTGAACCAAACCCTTTATTAGCCAAGGGCTTTGCCCCCCCCAGCCCCCCCATGCACGGCCCAGCCCCCCACACCCCCCAGGGGGTGCATAGAGAGGGGCTGACAGCGGGGCTGGGACCCCTGGGGGATGGCGGGGAGGGGAGGGGGGGGAAAGGGGGGCAGAGCCAGCCCGCCCCGAGCCCACCCCCCCCCCAAGCCCCCCGCCCCCCCGGGGGCCGCCCAGGGTCCTGCCCTGCCCGCCGGTCACTCCTGTAGAGAATTGCAGCCCGGTCTCAGCCCAACATTCGTCCCCAATAAATTAAAAAGGTCCGTTGGCCTTGGGGAGTGGGTGGGTGAGGGGGGGGTGGTTAAAAAGCCGCCGGCCGGGACCGGAAGGGGGTCGGGGCGAGGGGGGCGAGGGGGGGGGTCACTCCTCGGGGGGCTCGGTGAGGAAGGGGGAGGTGACGGCGTGGGCCTGGGCGATGGCCGCCAGCTCCTTCAGGAACTCGCAGAAGATGACGGCGCAGTACACGGCGTTCTTCACCCGCAGGGCCTGGCCCTGCGACCCCCCCGGCACCACCGGCCCCTCCCGGGGGGGCGGCACCGCCGGCCGGGCCCGCCCCGGGCTCTGCGTGTGCCGCAGGATCAGCTCCCCCAGGGACGGGCGGCGGCTCCGCACTGGGGGGGGACACACGGCCTGAGACCCCCGGCACCGGGGGGGGCCCAGGGCGAGGCGAGACCCCCTGCACAGCCCCCACAGCTCCCAGCCCCCCCCCCCCGAGCCCCCCTCCACAGTCCCCAGCCCCCCCCAGACCCCCACACTGAGCCCCCAGACCCCTACAGAACCCCCCACAGAGCCCTCAGACCCCCACCACAGCCCCTGGCCTTACACACAACCCACTACGCAGCCACCCCATACAGCCCCCAGCCCCCCCCACAGAGCCCCCAGGCCCTGGCCTCCCACACAGCCCACCACACATCCCCCCCATACAGCCATCAGCCCCCCACAGAGCCCCCAGCCCCTCAGCACAGCCCACAGCCCCCCACAGAGCCACTGGCCCCCTGCACAGCCCACAGCCTTCTACACAGCCTCCCCATGCAGCCCCCAGCCCCCCCCACCTGTGCCCCCAGCCCCCTGCGCAGTCCCAGCCCCCACACACAGTACACAGCCCCCACCTGTGTCCCCAGCCCCTTCCCTGTACCCCCAGCTCCCCAGCACAGCCCACACACACACAGCCCCCCCCACTGTGCCCCAGCCCCACTGCACAGCCCCCAGGCCCCCCTGTTCAGCCCTCTAGTGCAGCCCCCAGACCCCTGCACAGCCCCCAGCCCCCCTGCTGTGCCCCCAGCCCCACTGCACAGCCCTCTAGTGTAGCCCCCAGACCCCTGCACAGCCCCCAGACCTCCTGCTGTGCCCCCAGCCCCACTGCACAGCCCTCTAGTGTAGCCCCCAGACCCCTGCACAGCCCCCAGACCCCCTGCTGTGCCCCCAGCCCCACTGCACAGCCCTCTAGTGTAGCCCCCAGACCCCTGCACAGCCCCCAGCCCCCCTGCTGTGCCCCCAGCCCCACTGCACAGCCCTCTAGTGTAGCCCCCAGACCCCTGCACAGCCCCCAGACCTCCTGCCGTGCCCCCAGCCCCACTGCACAGCCCCCCAGCTCCCCTGTTAAGCCCCCTAGTGTAGCCCCCAGCCCCCTGCACAGCCCCCAGCCCCTCACCCAGGCTCTCGGGGCGGCGCAGGGCGGGCAGGGTGCCGGGGGGGTCGGCCCAGTCCAGCCTCCCCCGGGCGATCAGGTACTTCTTGGCCTTGAGCAGCAGCGCCGGGAAATCCTCCTGCCCCGCCGCGAAGCTCTCGATCTTGTTCTTCACCGAGCCCAGCACCTGGGGGACCAGGGGGAGGCAGGCTCAGGGGAGGGGGGGCTGCAGAGAGGAGGGGGTCCCGGGATGGGGAGGGGGGGTGCCAGGGGACCCTCACCCACCTGCAGCAGGGACTTGACGCTGGGCTGGAAGACCATGTTGGTGTTGAGGAGGAAGGAGCGCAGCAGGGGCTGGGGGTAGGAGGCCAGCTGGGCCACCAGCCCGGTCAGCAGGAAGTTGACGTAGAGCGAGTTGTGCAGCATGTTCTCCAGCTTCCCGAACAGCGCCGAGACAAACGGGCCTGGGGGGGCCGCAGGTGGGGGCTGACACTGACACCCCCAGCACAGGGACCCCCCGGCACCAGGACCCCCCAGCACCAGGATCCCCCAGCACTGCCACCCCCCCAGCACCAGGATCCCTCCCTGGCACCAGGACACCCCCCAGCACCAGGACCCCCACCAGCACTGAGACCCTCCTAGCAGTGGGATCCCCCAGCACTGGGACCCCCCCCAGCATCAGAACCCACCAGCACCAGGATCCCCCCCCAGCATCAGGACACCCCCCAGCTCCAGCACGCCCCCAGGCACCAGGACCCTCCCAGCACCAAGACCCCCAGCACTGGGATCCCTGGCACCACGAACTCCCCCAGCACCAGCACCAGGACCCCCTCAGGCCCAGCTCTGAGACGCCCCTCAGCACCAGCATCCCCACAGTACTGGGACCCCCCAGCACTGGCACCAGCAGCCCCCCCAAACCAGGTACCCACCCCTGGGCCCTCCCCAGCTTCAGAACTCACCCCACCACCAGCAGCACCAGCCCCGGCACCAACCCCAGGACCCTCCCCACACCAGAACCACCACCCCCCCCCCAGGCCCACCTGTGAAGGGCTGGCTGGGGGGTGGTCCCAAAGCCCGCGGGGGGGTGGCCACCAGTTGGGCCAGCGGGTCCAGTAGCCGCGGTGGCCCCTGTCCCGCAGCCCCCCCCTCGGGCAGGGTGAAGGTCTCATCCTCCTCCTCGTCCTCCTCCTCCTCGGGGGACAGGGCCGTGGCAGGGGGCTCCGGGGGAGTGGGCAAGGACCCCCCGCCACCATTTTTCATCTCGGCCTCGATCTCCTGCAGCTCCTGGGTGAAGGCCTCGATGGTGACCCCCCCACCCTGCGGCTCGGCCGGCGCCCGGGCCAGCAGCTCCTCCAGCAGCGAGTCCACCGAGGAGCCCAGGGGCTCCCAGCCCACCCGGGGGGGCCCTTTCTGTGCCGTGGATTTGGGGGGGGTCCCGTCGCCGTCCTCATCGCCCTGGGGGCTGCGCCGAACCTTCTTCACCGCCACGTCCCCCCCGGGGGGCTCGGCCAGCTCGTGCGCCCCGTTGACCAGCGTCCCCGTGTCCTCAGGGCCGGGACCCCCCGCCCCGGGCTCAGCGCTGGTGGGGGGGGCCGGGGGGGTCCCCTCCTCCGGTAAGCCTCGTTTTTTAGTCCGGGGGGTGGGCGGGGGGGGGCCCGGGCTGGTCGCCGTCGTAGGGGGCAGACCAGACGCGACAGGCCCAGGCGCAGCGGTCGATGCTGCTCCGCGCGTCCCGCAGGTATTCCAGGTAATTCCCGTCCAGCTCCGACACCTCGTCCCACCGCACCGGGGGGGGGCGGCGGGGGCTGCCCGAGGGGGTGCCGGGGGAGGCCGGGGGGGTCCCGCCGGGGGTACGGTTGAAGAAGGACAGGCGGGACGGGGTGAGGGGCTTCGGCGCGGTGGCGACGTCGGGGCTGCCGGGACCTGGGGTTGATGGGGGGGAAGGTGAGGAGGGGGCTCAGCACTGGGATGGGGGCACACGGACCGCCCCCCCCTCCAGCGCCGGTACCGTACCCCTGGGCTGGGCGGCGTGCTCGTCCCCCCGCTCCGGGGGCGGGGGGCTGCGGGGGCGGCAGCAGCGGGGGACAAGGGACAGGAACTTGGCGGCCGTGCGGCCGTAGATGTCCAGGTCCCGCACGGCGCGGCGCTGGCTCAGCATCAGGTGGCTGCAGGGCAGCAGGTACCTGGGGGGGGCACAGGGGGTGTGGGGGGCATGGGGGGAGGGGGCTGGGGGACAGGGGAGGGCACCGGGGGAATGGGGGGACTGGGGGGGGGGTGGGGGAGGTGGAGGGGAGGCACGGGGCTGCAGGGCAGCAGGTACCTGGGGAGCACGGGGGGATGGGGGGGAGCTGGGGGGACGGGGCGGGTGGGGGAGATGGAAGGGGGGCCACGGGGCTGCAGGGAAGCAGGTAGCGGGGGGGGGGGGCACGGGGGGATCTGGGGGGACAGGGGAGCACTGGGGGTCACAGGGGGGCTGGGGGGAATGGGGGGCTCAGGGCTGCAGGTACCTGGGGAGGAGGCTGCTGCAGGGGGGGAATGGGCCTGACCAGGGGGGATGATGGGGCAGGGGGGATGATGGGGCAGGGGGGACAGGGCTCTGACAGGTGGGGAGGCACTAGGGCTGCTGGGGGGGGGCTCTGATTGGGGGGGGGTTGGGGACCCACTGGACCCCCAGCGCCTTCAGCAGTGGGGCAGAGGAGGCAGGGGGGTCCCATCCCCTGGAACCCCCCCCCGGGCAGGGGGCAGTGGCAGGGTGTCCCACTCACCCCCATAGTGGTGTCATCCCCCCATGCCCGTGTCCCCTCCCCTGTGCTGGTGTGCTCCCCCCCATGCTGGTGTCCCCCTGCCCCTGCCAGTGTCCCCCCCCGTAGTGTCCCCCCCCAGCAGTGTGTCCCCCCCCAGCAGTGCCCCCCGTACCTCAGCACCAGCTGCAGCATCACGTCCTCGCAGTGCAGGCTCAGCAGGGTCCGGAAGAGGCTCAGGGACACCATGCAGAGCTGAGGGGCAAAGGGGGGGTCAGGGGGGGCTGGGGACAGCAGCCCAGGGGGTCGTGGGGGACTGTGAGGGCCCCTGGGGGTCTGCAGAGGTCCATGGGGGCCCTGGGGAGCCATGGGTGGCTGTGGTGGAGCCATGACTGGCCATGGTGGTCCGTGAGGGGGCTGGGAAGGGCCATGGATGGTCATGGAGGTCTGTGGAGGTCCATAGGGGCCTCTGAGGGGGCTTTGAAGGGCTATGGGGGGCGGCAGAAGGCCATGGGGGGCTGTGGAGGGCCATGTGGGTCAAAGGAAGGCTGGGGGGGGGGGGTCTGTGGAGGTCCACGGGAATACTCGGGGGGCTGGGAAGGGCCATGGGGGGGCTGCAGGAGTCCATGGGTGGCCATGGGGGGCTGCGGGGGGCCATGTGGATCCCCGTGGGTGCCCCGTGACCCACCCGGGAGCTGGCGCCGATGCGTCCCACCAGGGTGTCGAGGATGGGGGCCCCGTCGTGGCGATGGAGCAGCAGGAAGCGCAGGAAGGTCTTGAGCAGGGCGGGCGCGCTGAGGCTGCGCAGGAACAGCTCCAGGTAGGCTGTGCTGGCGATCATCTCCTCCACCGAGCTCTGCAGGGGCACGGGGGGGCTGGCTGTGGGGATGGGGACCCCCCGAGACACCCCCTCGGGCCCCACCCCCAGGAACCTCCACACACACCTTGTGCAGCGCCGGCCCCATGACGGGCACCAGGAACCCGTCGTGGACGTAGTCGACCAACTGCTTCTGCACCAGGGGGTGGGCGACCTTGGGGGGGGGGGGACATGGGGAGGGGGTGAGGGCAGGGTCAAGGTCACGGGCAGACCAGCAGGGGAGGGGGCTGGGGACCCCCCCGGGCCCACCTGGATGACGGCGTTGCAGAACTCCAGGGAGTTCATGAAGAGGACGAGGGAGGAGACGCCGATCCAGTCCTCGCGGCGCAGGCAGTGCCAGTCGTCCCCCCGCGCCTCCAGCCGCCGCGGCAGCGACGAGTACAGGGCACTGAGCCCCGTGGCCAGCACCTGGGGGACAGGGGGCTGGGACACCCGCACCCCGGGCCCCGGGGGGGCTGGGGGGGGCATGGAGGGGCTGGGGGGGCATGGAGGGGATAGGGGGCATGGAGGGGCTGGGGAGGCATGGAGGGGCTGGGGGGGGGCTGGGGGGGGGCATGGAGGGGATGGGGGGCATGGAGGGGATGGGGGGGCATGGAGGGGATGGGGGAGGCATGGAGGGGATGGAGGGGCTGGGGGGGGGGCATGGAGGGGCTGGGGGGGCATGGAGGGGATGGGGGCATGGAGGGGAAGGGGGTGGACTGGAGGTGGCACAGAGGGGATGGAGGGGCTGGGAGTGGCATGGAGGGGACATGTAGGGGGCACGGGGGGGATGGAGAGGCCAGGGAGGGGCTGGAGGTCCTGGCCACCCTCCAATCCCCCCATTTCAATCCCACCATCTCCAATCCCCCCATCCCCAATCCCCCATCTCAATCCCACCATCCCCAATCCACCCTTCTCCAGACTCCCCATCCCCAACCCCCAGATCCCTAATCCCTCCATCTCCAACCCCCCCCCCTCTCCAGACCCTCCCCTCCCGTTCCCTACCGGGCAGAAGTGGGAGTTGTCGGCGATGGAGGCGGCGACTTGCGGGTGCGCGGCCGACAGGGCCATGAGGAGCAGCAGCGCGTCCCGCGCCTGCTGGCCCAGGGCGCCCTCGTGGTGGATGAAGGGGATGAGGAGGGAGAAGAGCAGCAGGCTGGGAGGGCCCTGCTCGGGGGGGCCGCGGAACAGCAGCCCCAGCACGGCGGGGTCCTGGGCCAGGCAGCCGCAGAGCTGGTTGAGCAGCAGCAGCAGGCTGGGCTGCAGGGGGGGGGGCCGGGGGGGCGCAGGCCCCCAACAGCCGCAGCAGGGGGGTCAGCACCGCCCGGTGCCGCAGCAGGGGCTGCCGGGCCTGCCCCAGCAGCAGCTCGTACAGCTTCAGCTGCTCCACCTGGAACACCAACACGGGGTTGTCATGGAAGGGGGAAACAGCTCTGAGACCACCCAGTCCCAGCACCCACCTGGGGGGGGGGGAGCAGAGAACAACACAGCCCACCCCAACAGCAACAAGACCCTTCAAGCATCCACCCCACAACAGCAACACACCCCCCGGGCCCACTAAAGAATGAGAACCACAGCATGAAGGTTGGAGGGACCTGAAAGATCATCAGGTCCATGGTCAGGGACACCTCCCACCAGCCCAGGCTGCTCCAAGCCCCATCCAACCTGCCCTTCAACACTGCCAGGGATGGGGCAGCCACAGCTTCTTTGGCCAACCTGGGCCAGGCTCTCCCCACCCTCCCAGCACACAAGTTCTCCCTCCCATCTCATCTCCAGCTCCCCTCTTCCAGCTGGAAACCCTTCCCCCTGGGCCCAGCCCTCCCTGCCCTTGGCCAAAGCCCCTCCCCAGCTTTCCTGGAGCCCCTTCAGGCACTGCAAGGTGCTCCAAGCTCTCCCCAGAGCCTGCTCCTCTCCACTGACCCGTGTCCCTCAGCACCACATCTACACAGCTTGGAAACCCCTCCAGGGATGGGGACTCCACCCCTGCCCTGGGCAGCCTGGGCCAGGGCCTGACAACCCTTGCCAGGCAGAAATTGTTCCCAAGATCCAACCTCAACCTCCCCTGGCACAACTTGAGGCCATTTCCTCTTGTCCTGTCGCTTGTTCCTGGGGAGCAGAGACCGACCCCCCCTGGCTCCAACCTCCTCTCAGGCAGTTGCAGAGCCAGAAGGTCTCCCCTCAGCCTCCTTTGCTCCAGCCTCAACACCCCCAGCTCCCTCAGCTGCTCCTCACAAGTTCTCCAGACCCTTCTCCTTCTGCTCCAGCCCCTTCCCCAGCTCCCTTGCCCCTCTCTGGACACGCTCCAGCCCCTCAGTGTCCCCTCACAGCGGGGGTCTCAGCCCCCACCTTGCGCTCCTCGGGGCAGTCCCCCCCCCGCAGCTGCCAGCCCAGCAGCCTCTCCAGCAGGTTCTCAGCAGCCACGAACTCCAGGATGGGCCCGGGGGTGTCCCCGGTGCCCCCCCGGGGCCGTTCCTCGGCCAGGAGCTGCAGCAGCTGCTGCGTGTGGTTCCGCACGGCGCTCAGGTCGTCGGGGGCCGGGGGGCAGCCCCCCTGCTCCAGGACACGCAGCACCTGGGGGGGACATGCGGGTCCTACCCTGCTGGCCCCTCGTACACAGACGGCACCAACCCCTCACCCCCAGACCCTCCATCCCCAATCCCCCCATCACCCTCCCCCCATTTCCCTTCCTCCCATCACAACCCCCATCCCAATCCCCCATCCACCACCCTTCCACTCCCAGTCCCCCACCCAATCCACATTCCCAATCCCCCATGCCAATCTCCCATTCCCAGCCCCTATCCCAATCACCAATCCCAATCCCTGCATCTACAGCCACCCATTCCCAGTCCACATTCCCAATCCTCTCCATCCCCCTATTCCCAACCCACCATTTCCAACCCCCCCCCTTCCCATTCCCCTGTTCCCACCACCCATCCCACCTCCCTATTCCAATCCCCATTCCCAATCCCCTATCCCAACGCCCCCATCCCCACTCCCATTCCCAGCCCCTCCATTCCCACCACCCATCCCACCCACCTATTGCAAACCCCCCATCCCAACCCCCCCATTCCCACCCACCTATTCCAAACCCCCCCTTCCCAACACCCCATTCCCAGTTCCCCCATTCCCCCACCTGTCCCCAGTGGTTCTGGAACACCATCAGGCAGGTCTCAGGGTCAGCGGGCAGGGGGCCCTGCAGCCCGGGGCGCCGGGGGGGTCTCTGCCCGGCCCCCCGCGGGGTCAGCTTGCTCAGCCAGCTCATCCTCTCCATGGGGACCAGGGGGACACGGGGATGGTCACGGGCAGCGCCGGGGGGTCCCGGGGGCGGCTGCGGGCTGGCAGCACCGCGGGGGGACAGGGGGACGCCGGGACCCTCTGTCCATGCTGCTGCCACTGGGCCGGGCTGGGGGGGACAGGAGGCTCAGGGGACCCGGCGGGGGCTCGGGGGAGCCAGAGGGGGCTCAGGGGACCCCCAGGCCTGGTGGTGGCTTTGCCGGCTGGGAGGGCTCTGGGCACAGGCGCTGCCACCGCACCCAGCCCCGCACTTTGAACCCGGGAGCTGGCACGGCTGGGGACAGCTGGGACACTGGGACAGCCTGGAGTGGGGACACTGGGATACTGGGACAGCCAGGACATCAGGACAGCCCGGCCTGGGGACAGCGGGACACTGGGACAGAGAGACACTGGGACAGCCAGGACAGCCTGGCCTGGGGACAGCCAGGACACTGGGACAGCCCAGTATGGGGACAGCCAGGACAGCAGGACACTGGGACAGCCCAGTATGGGGACAGCAGGATACTAGGAAAGCCCAGCATGGGGACAGCAGGACACTGGGACAGCCCAGTATGGGGACAGCCAGGACAGCAGGACACTAGGAAAGCCCAGCATGGGGACAGCTGGGACACCAGGACACTGGGACAGCCTGGCCTAGGGACAGCCAGGACACCAGGACAAAACAGTACGGGGACAGCCAGGACACTGCGACACCAGGACAGCCACCGGCCACCACCCCCAGTGGCACGCAGGGCCTGGCAGGCCCCACGTCCCCACTGCTCCCAGTCCAGGGGGGCACAGACCCCCCCCAAACCACCCAGATGGCGACACCATCTTGAGGTGACACCTTGAGCAGCAGCAGCCAGGACGGGGTCCCCAGCCCCAGTGTCACTGGGGTCACCACTGGCATTGGCCTCGAAATCAGCCAGGGAAGCACCCGGGGGTGGCACCGGCGCCGGGATATTTATAGGGTGGCACCGGAGCCACCGGCCCGGCCAGGAATAACCCCCCAGAGGGACTGGGGACGTGGGGACAGCGGAGGGGACAGCGGAGGGGACAGCTGGAGGGGACAGCCGGGCGTGCCAGGCCAGGGCGGTGGCCGGAGCAGCCGCGTGTCCCGGTGTCACGGCAGGAAATTGACGCCCAAGGAGCCCCGAGGGGACAGGGAGGGGACGGGGCCACACGGCCACCGCTCCAGCCCCTGCTGCACGGGACACCGGACAGGGGACCCCCGTGCTGGGCACCCCCCACGCCCCCAAACTGGGGAACACCCGAAAAGAGGGACCCCGGAATGCAGAACCCCCTGAAGTGGGGACCCCCGAACCGGGACCCTTGAAACGGGGAACCCCAAACTGGACACCCTCAAACCAGAGACCCCCGAACTGGGGAACCTCCGAAGTGGGGACCCCCCAAATCAAAGACCCCCCTACAACCGGTGGGGCCCCCAAAGCGAGTCCCCCCCAAACCAGGCCCCCTAAACCGAAGACAACCCCCCCCAAACTGAGTGACCCCCAAATCAGGGACCCCCCCAAACCGTAGGGACGAATCTCCCGACGACTCGGGGGCGTGTGCCCCCTCCCCCCCACACACCTCCCGGTGACCCCCCGTGGCCACCGCGGTGTCACCGGGCGAGGACACGAGGTAGCGGTGACACCCCCTCCCCTCCCTTCAATTACCTGCGGTCAAGGTCACCGGGGGTCCCGTCCCGTTAGTGCCGGACCTGAGGGGTGGGAGAGGAGGGGTCGGACACGGGAACGGGCCCCCCCCCCTCCACGCCCCGGTAGCGCGGCCCAGCGCAGGCCCCGGGGCAACCAGACCCCCCCAAAGGCCCGACACGGCCCCGCCGAACCCAGACCGATCCGTCCGGGGTCGGTCTGGGCTCGGCGGGGCCGTGCCGGGCCCCAAAACCCACCGGTCCACCCCCCAACTCACCGGTCGCCCCCGCTCCGCGCCCGCCGCCATCTTCCCGCCGCCGCCCGCCCGCACCGGGCAGGGCGAGGCCACGCCCATCTCCCCGCCCCTGTAGAGCAGTGATTGGCTGCGGGCACCTGGAGGGGCGGGGTCAAGGGGCAGCCCCCTCTGGAGCCGGGACCCCTGAAGTGGGGAAGCCCCAAACCGGGACCCCCCCCAAACTGGGGACCCCTAAAACCGGCGACCCCTGAACCGCTACCCTCCCAAATTGGGGAACCTCAAGTCCAGGGACCCAAAAAAGGGATCCCGAAAGCAGGACTCTCCGAAACCACAACCCCCCGAACTGGGGACCCCCAAACGGGGAACCCTCAAACTGGGGATCGCCCGGAACGGGACCCCCTCCGAACTGGGGACCCCCGAACCGGAGAATCTCCCCACCCACCGGACCCAGGGACCCCTCTACACCCCACGGTGAGACCCCGGTGTGGGGCAGAGGCGGGTGCCGGTGTCCCAGGGGGCTGGGGAGGGTCCCGGGGGACCCCCGCGTTGCCAGGATGCGCCTGCGTCGCCAGAGCCACGTGTCCGGGTCCTCCCGAGGGACCGCGCTGGGGCGGTGTCACCCCCCGGGACCGGGAACGGGGACAAGTCGGGTCCGTGTCACCCCCGGTAAACGGGACAGGGACAGGTCCGGTCGGTCTCCACCCCCCCGGTACCGGTCCCTGCCGGGATGTTTCGCTCCCGTCACCAGGATAAACCCCGCGACACCCCCGGAGTCACCGGGCACGCCGGGGGGTGAGCACAGGGGGGGTTGGTGAGCACGGGGCGGGAGGGGAGGGGCAGCCGAGCCCCCCGGCGGGGTCCCTGAGGTGCCCGTGCCCCCCCACCCCGCAGCGCCGGTGCCCCCCGGGGCTGGAGCCTGGACCCCTCCGGAGCCTGGTACAGCCGCTGGCTCGGGCTGATGGCGCTGCCCGTCCTCTACAACGGGGTCGGGATCCTCTACAGGTGTGGGGGGGGGGTTGGCGGGGGTCTGGGGGACCATGGGGGGCAGCAGCGATCAGGGGGACCCGGGGGATCCGGGGGAGGTGGGGGGGGCAGAGGGGGGACAGGGGGACGGGGGTGGCTCAGAGGGTCTGGGGTGTGCAGGGGTGTCCAGGGGGGTATGGGGAGGGGTGGGAGGGGTCCCGGGGGGATAGGGGGGATCAAGGGGGCCCAGGGGAGTCAAGAAGGGGCAGAGAGAGTCTGGGGGGGGTCCCAGAGGGTCTGGGGGCGCTGGGGGTGGCTTGAGGGGTTTGGGGGGACTGTAGGTGCTGGGGAGGGCCCAGGGATTCTGAGGGGTCCAGGGAGGCCTGGGAGGTGCAGGGGGTCTGGGGGGGCCTGGGGCGGTGCAGAGGGCGGTCTGGGGGATCCTGAAGGTCCCAGGGGTCTAGGGGGGAAGGGGTGTCCCAAGGGGCCAGGGAGGGACTGTGGAGCTCCAGTGGGGACAGGGGGGATCAGGGGAGCCCAGGAGGGTCCAGGAGGTCTGGAAGGATAGTGGGGGTCAGGGGATCAGGGGTGGTCCTGGGGGGTCAGGAGAGTCAGGAAGTTCCAGAGGATTCCTAGGGTGTCCCAGAGGGGTTCTGGGGTGTCCCAGCAGTGACCCCCCCGGTACCAGGGCCTGTTTCCCGGCGGTGCAGCAGCAGCACTGGGTGCTGTGGGGGGCTCTGGACGCCCTTGGGGACGGGCTCTACCTGCTGGACATGGTGACACGGCTCCACACCAGTCAGTGCCACCAGCCCCGGGACCCCCGGGGACACAGCCATGACCCCCCGGGACCCCTTCCATGACCCCCACCACGACCTCTGCCGTGACCCCTGCCATGACTCCTGCCATGCTTCCTGCCCCACATCTGCCCCATGCCTGCCCAGCACCCCATGCCAAGCCCCACAGACAGCCCAGGGACCCCCACCCCACGCTGAGCCCCTCAGCCCCAGGGGGACCCCTGCCCCACACTGAGCCCCATGGGTGGCCTGGGGACCCCCAGTGATGTCCCACTGTGGGGTCCATGGACCCCCTGTGCTCTGTCCTGGCCATCCACACAGTCCACAGCCACCAATCCCCCACCCCAGCAGGGGTCAGCCCCTCGTTGGGCACCCCCCCCCCCCGGTGCTGGGGCCCCCCCCAGTGCCACGTGTCCCCCCCTCCAGGTTTCCTGGAGGACGGCATCCTGGTGCAGGACCTGGGCCGGATCCGCTGGCACTACCTGCGCTCCCGCTCCTTCCCCTGGGACCTGGCGGCCGTGCTGCCCACCGACCTGCTGGCCCTTGGCTGGGGGCAGGTCTGGGGGGTGTCCCCGTGGGTGCCGTTGGCCCGCGCCAACCGCTGCCTGCGGACCCCCCGGCTGCTGGAGGCCTTTGACCGGTGGGAGACGCGGACAGGGCGGCCCAACGCCCTGCGGGTGGCCAAGCTGATGCTCTATGTCCTGGTGGGCATCCATGGCTACGGCTGCCTTTACTTCGCCCTCTCGGCCCACCTGGGGCTGGGCTTGGACCCCTGGGTCTGCCCCAACGCCTCCCGCCCCGGCTTCCACCGCCCCCTGCGCCAGTACCTGCACAGCGTCCACTTCGCCACCCTGGTCCTGGCCACCGTGGGGGACACTCCAGAGCCCCAGCGGGAGGAGGAATTCCTCTTTGTCACTGCCGGCTTCCTCCTGGCCGTGTTGGGCTTCGCCACCGTCACCGGCAGCGTCAGCTCCGTCATCTCCAACATCAACGCGGCCGACGCCGCCTTCTACCCCGACCCGGAGCCGGCGCGGCGCTACCTGCGGGCGCGGGGGGCCGGGGGGGCGGCTGGAGCGGCGCGTGGCCGCCTGGCACCGGCACCTGCGGGCCCAGCGGGCGCTGCCAGCCGAGCGGGAGGTGCTGCGGGCGCTGCCGCGGGGGCTGCGGGCCGAGGTGGTGGCCGAGGTGCACCTGCCCGCCCTGCGCCGCGTCGGGCTCTTCCGCAGCTGGGAGCGCGGCGTCCTGCGGCAGCTGGTGCTGCGCCTGCGCCCACAGGTCTTCGGGCCCGGGGAGTTCGTCTGCCGGCGCGGGGACGTGGGCCGGGAGATGTACTTCATCCGGGAGGGGAAGCTGGCGGTGGTGGCTGAGGATGGGGTCACCCAGCTAGCCATCCTGGGCCAGGGGCTCTACTTCGGGGAGATCAGCCTGATCAACATCAGAGGTGAGCTCTGCTTTCCACCCCCCAGACCACCCAGGACAACTGGACACCACCAATCGGCCACCAACACCCGTGCGTTGTGGCCAATCACTGCTGGACAGCTCGCCACCGGACACCTCATCACCGCCGACTCTCTGCTGGGACACCTGCACACTGCCCAGCAGGTGGTGTATGGCAAGCTCCATGGACAGAACCGTGCCCAGCTCCATGGACAGAACCCTGTCCAGCTCTGTGACCAGAACCACACCCAGCTCTGTGAGCAGAACCACATCCAGATCCATGAGCAGCAGCTCCACTCACAGGTCTCCATGTTCCACCAGGAAATTGTGTCTGGAGAGGGGGGTCATGTGCGTGAGTCATGGTTTTTAACACGGAAAATTAATGAGGAGAGAAGGCAACTTCATGAAACAGGAGAAGTGAAAAATCAGCACTGAGCCCAAGGTGACTCCATCAGACACGTTCTGAGCAGCTCGTTTCCAGGCACTGTCCTGAGCATCGCTTTTAAAAACTGAATGTTGATGTTTTTCAATTGCATTTGTTTACCATAACTTCTAGGAAACGTTTCTGGATGTTCTTCAGTTGCCCTCGTCCAACACCGCTTTTAAAATTCATTTTGGACATTTTCTAAGTGCGTTTGTTTAACATTAGTTTTAGAAAATATCTCACATTTGATTGAGCCACTTTTATCTCCTCGCTCATTTCTGTGTCACTCACGGCGCCACTCCCACCCGTGACCCCTCCTCTCCAGACAGTTTCCTGGTGGAATTCAGAGCCCCATGAGTGGAGCTGCTGCCCCCTGTGGAGCTGCTCAAGGAGATGGACATGGTTCTGGTCATAGAGCTGGATGTGCATTGTCTGCCAAGCCTTGTGCAGGTGTCCCAGAGGAGAGTCAAAGGTGAAAAAGCATCTGGTGTCCAGTCAGCAGCCAGTTGTTGGGGCCCAGTCATTGGTGCCCTGTGTTTGCTGTCTAATTGGTGCTGCTCAGTCATTGGCATCCTGTTGTTGGTGCCCATATGTTGGTATCTGGTCACTGATGGCCAGTTGGTGGTGGCCAGTTCTTGGTGTTCAGTCATTTGTGTGCAGTTGGTGGTGTCCAGCTGGTGGTGTCCAGTCACTGGTGTCCAGCTGTTGGTGTCCAATCATTGGTGTCCATTTGGTGGTGTCCAGTCATTGGTGTCCAGCTGTTGGTGTCCAATCATTGGTGTCCATTTGGTGGTGTCCAGTTGTCCCTCCCGGTGGGCTCACAGCTCCCCCATCCCCAGGGAACACGGCAGGGAACCGGCGCACGGCCAACATCCTGAGCATCGGCTACTCCGACCTCTTCTGCCTGTCCAAGGAGGCCCTGGGGGAGGTTCTGGCCGAGTTCCCGGCTGCCCGTGCGGAGCTGGAGGCCAAGGGCCGGGACCTGCTGCAGCGCATGGGGAAGCTGGACCCCGCGGCCGAGGCGGCGGCGGCGGCAGCTGAGGAGGGGGCGCAGGCGCTGGGGGCGGCGCTGGGGGGGCTGCAGGCCCGGGCTGCCCGGCTGCTGGCCCAGCTGGAGGCCGGAGCCCTCAGGATGGAGCTGCGGGTCCAGCGCCTCGAGGGGCGGCTGTGGGGGCGGGGGGGGCCTGCCGGGGGAGGGGGCGCGGGGGTGGCACAGGGGCGCCCCAGGGAACGGGGTCCTGCTGGGGTGCAGGGTCCCCCCAGGGCTCAGGGTCCCTCCAAGTCTCAGGGTCCCCCTGTGTCACAGGGTCCCCTCAAGGCGCAGGGTCCCTCCAAGATTCAGGGTCCTCCCAAGATTCAGGGTCCCTTCATGTCACAGGGTCACTCCACATCACAGGGTCCCCTCACATCAAAGGGTCTCCCCAGGGCTCAGGGTCCCCCCAGGGCTCAGGGTCCCCCCAAGAGTCAGGGTCTCCCCAAGTCTCAGGGTCCCCCCAGGGTGCAGGGTCCCAGAGCAGCTCAGGGGCTCCCCAAGTCTCAGGGTCCCCCCAAGATTCAGGGTCTCCCCAAGTCTCAGGGTCCCCCCGAGGTGCAGGGTCCCAGAGCAGCTCAGGGGTTCCCCAAGTCTCAGGGCCCCCCCAAGACTCAAGGTCCCCCCGTAACACATGGTCCTCCCAGGGCACAGGCGCTCAGTGGAGGGCAGGTCCCCCCCATGTTGCAGGGTCTCCCCAGGGCTCCGGGTCCCCCTGTGTCACAGGGTCCCAGAGGGGCTCAGGGTCCCCCCCCCATGTCGCAGGGCCCCGCGCGGGGGCGGGGAACGAGGGGACCGGTCCCCCGGCCCTGATGGCCTCTGGGGGGGGGGGAGGGACAGCGGCGACAACCGCTGCGGGTGACAGGGACAAGGGCTGCGGGTGACAGGGACAAGCGTTGCTACGTAACACTGAGGCTGTTGCTACGTAACGAGGAGTGTCCATGAATCGCGACCGGGCGGGGCCGGCGATGGGGCCGGGATCGGGATCGCAATAGGGGTGGGGACAGGAACAAGAAAGGGGCCGGGAAGGACAGAGATGGGATGGGATGGGATGGGATGGGATGGGATGGATGGGATGGGATGGGATGGGGGACAGGGTGGGGGTGGTAGAGGGGAAGGGCGGTGGTCCCGGGACAGCGGGGACGGGTCTGGGGGCGGGGCGGCAGCTCGGGACCCCCAGCCCCTCCGAGCCATCCCCAGGGACACCCGCAGGGAGCAGCGGCGGCCACCGGCAGGGTGACAACCGGTACGGTGACAACCACCACCGTGACAGCCACCTCCGTGACAGCCCCCCGGTGCCCCCGGAGCGCTCCAGGGCGAGCCCCCCCGAGCCCTCCCAAGCCCCCCGACCCCACCGGCTCCGGCTGCACCCGGTCCGTCCCCCCCCCGCCGGTGTCCGCTGTGCGCCCCCGGTCCCCCCCCGCTCCCCCAGCTACCCTCGCTCCGGCTCCTCCCGCTCCCTCTGTCACCGCCCACCCGGCTCCCCCCCGCCCCCGGCCCGCCCCCCCCCTGGCTGCCCCCGCCCCCGGCCCCCCCCGCTCACTCTCCCGCCGGCTCCGGAGCGGAGCGGAGCCGCCTCCCGGTGCCGGGGCCGGTGCCGGCCACGGTGGGCGCGGGGCGGCTCTGGGGGGGGAGGGTCGCCGCTGCCATGGACCCACCGGGGCGCCTGAACGAGTCCCTGCAGGAGCTGCTCTGCCGGGCCGGGAACAGCACCGGCACCGGCACCGGCACCGGCAACGGCTCCGCCTGCGATCTGCTTCGTAGGGGCCTCCGCGGGCCCCCGGCGCCCAGAGGTGAGACCGGGAGGGGACGGGAGGGACCCCGCGTTGTCCCGCCGTGCCTCCCACCGCACCCCCGTGCATTCCAGTGCTCCCTACTGTGCCTCCCGGTGCCTCTCGGTGCCTCCCGCTGCATCCTGCCGTGCATCCCACCATGCATCCCCGTGCTTGCCGGTGCCTACCGGTGCTCCCCCGTGCTCCCCGGTGCATCCCACCGTGTCTCCCGGTTCATCCCGCAGCCTCCCGGTACACCCTGGTGCCCCTCGTCTCCATCCCGGTCCATCCCAGTGCATCCCAGTCCATCCCAGTACCTCTCGGTTGCATCCCCACTGTCCCTCGTGTCCTGCCTGGTCCGTCCCTCTGCATCCAGGTTCAACCCAGTCCATCCCACTGTGCCTCCTGGTGCTCCCGGGTCCATCCCAGTGCCTCCCGGTGCTCCCAGTGCTGTCCAGTGCAGCCCACAGCACCCACCGTGCCCCCGTGCCCCTCTTCCCACTGCACCAGAGCCGGTCCCCATCCCGGTCCCCATCCCGGTCCCCATCCCGGTCCCACCCAGGTCCGTGGTCCCGGCAGGGCCACACTCCGGGCCAGGGCTGGGGACCCGGACATCGTCTGCTGGCTCCACACGGAGCCACCGGGCACGATCCAGAGGGGTCCAGTGCCCCACCACGCTGGGCCAGCCCCTGCTGGGGTGTCCCCAAGCCAGGGGACGTACCTCCATGGCCATGTCACCTGTGCTGGGGTGTCCCCCAACCATGGGGACCCACCTTGGCCACGCTGCCATGTGTGCTGGGGTGTCCCCAAACCATGAGGACCCACCTTGGCCACGCTCTCCGCTGTGGCAGGATGTCCCCAAGTGCTGGGGACTCCGTCCCAGCCCCCGTGATGCTGTCCCCCAGAGCTGGAGGTGGCCGTGCGTGTCCTGCTCTACGCCCTGATCTTCGTGCTGAGCGTGGGGGGCAACGCGCTGGTGGTGGCGGTGCTGGCGCTGAACCGGCGGCTGCGCACGGTGACCAACGCCTTCCTGCTGTCCCTGGCGCTCAGCGACCTGCTGCTGGCGCTCTGCTGCATGCCCTTCACCCTGCTGCCCGGCCTGATGGGCGCCTTCGTCTTCGGGGAGGTCGTCTGCAAGCTGGTGGCCTACCTCATGGGTAGGGGACAGGGGACAGCCCAGGCTGTCCCAACACATCCCATCAGCCCATCCCATGCCGTGCTGTCCTGTGCTATCCCCTGCTGTCACACCATGCTGTGCCATCCCACCCCATCCCACGCTGTGCTGTAACATCCCGTGCCACGTTGCACCATCCTGTGCCATGCTGTGCTGTTCTGTGCCACCCCATGTCATCCCATGCCATCCCATGTCATCCCATGCCATGCTCCGCCATCCCATCCCATGCCATGCTGTGTCATGCCATGCTGTGCCAAGCCATGCCATGTTGCACCATCGTGTGCCGTGCCATCCTGTGCTGTGCCAAGCCATGCCATGCTGTGCTGTTCCGTGCTGTGCCATCCCATGTCATCCCGTGTCACCCCATGCCATGCCATGCTGTGCCATCCTGTCCCATGCTGGGCAATCCCGTCCCAACCTATCTGATCCCATGCCATGCTGTGCCATCCCATGCCATCCCATCCTGTGCCATCTTATCCTGTGCCATCTCATCCTGTGCCATCCTGTGCTGTCCCATCCCATGCTGTGCCATCCTGTGCCACCTCATGCCATCCCACCCCATCCTGTGTCACGCCATCCTGTGCCATCCCGTGCCACCCCATCCCATGAGGTGCCACCTCATCCCATCCCACCCCATCCTGTGCCGCCCTGCGGCCCCCCCCCCCCCCCGCAACCCCTGACCCCTGCGCCAGGCGGTGCCCCCAGTGCCCCCCGGTGCCCCACGCGGTGCCCTGCCCCCCCGCAGGTGTCTCGGTGGCCGTGTCCACCTTCAGCCTGGTGGCCATCGCCATCGAGCGGCACAGTGCCATCTGCCACCCGCTGCAGGCGCGCGCCTGGCAGACCCGCTCCCACGCCAGCCGGGTGATCGCGGGGACCTGGCTGCTCTCGGCGCTGCTCATGGTGCCCTACGCCCTGTTCAGCACCACCCGCCCCCCCGCACCCCGCGCCCCCCGCGCCGCCCCCCACTGCGCACACCACTGGCCCAGCGAGGCCGCGCGCCAGGCATGGTGAGCGGGGCACCCTGGGGACACCCTGGGGACACCCTGGGGACACCACGGGGGCACTGAGATCCGGCACGAGGGGATGCGGTGGGGAGGGGGCTCCGAGGGACACGAGGGGCAGGGTCTGGTGGGGAGGGGACACTGAGGGACATGGGGGGACACGGTCTGATGGAGAGAGAGTCACCAAAACAACACAAGGGGACAGGGTCCAGTGGTGAGGGGTCATCAAGTGACACAGTGGGACAGGGTCCAATGGGGAGGGGACACCGAGGGACATATGGGGAGGACACATTCCAGTGGGGAGGGGCTGCTGAATGACACGGGGGGACAGGGTCCGGCGGGGGGGTGCCACCGAGGGATGTGGGGGGAGGGATACAGTCTGGTAAACCCTTGTCACCGAGCCGCACGGGGGGGGGGGTACATGGTCCAGTGGTGAGGGGACACGATCCAGTGGGGAGGGGCCACTGAGTGACACAGGGGGACATGGTCTGGTGGGGAGGGGACACGGAGGGGCACGGGGGGCAGGTCCCGGTGGGAGGGGACACGGAGGCCAGACCCCCCCAGGTCGGTGCTGCTGCTGCTGGTGCTGTTCTTCCTGCCCGGGCTGGTGATGGCCGTGGCCTACGGGCTGATCTCCCGGGAGCTCTGCCGGGGGCTGCGGCTGCAGCTGGAGCCGGGGGGCAACGGTGAGGGACGGGGGGGGCAGGGAGGGGACAGGGCGGGGGGGCAGGGAGGGGACACGGGACAGGGTGGGGGGATGGGACACCCACCCCCCGCGGAGGTCTTAGGGACGTGGGAAAAGGAGGGTCTGAGCCCCCACCGGGGGGTCCAAGGGGACGAGAGACAAGGGGGGGGGCTGAGTCCCCAGCCAGGGGGGGTCCTTGGGGATGTGGGGACAAGGGGGAGGGTTAGGTCCCCACCCCAGGGAAGTCCTTGGGGACATGGGACAAGGGCTTCTGAGCTACCTGGGCGGGTCCCTGGGGACACAGGACACGGGGGGTCTGAGCCACCATGCCGGGTCCTCACAGCTGGGGGGGGGGGGGGGGTTGGAGACCCAAGGCAACGGGGGGGACTGAGCCCACGTCTGTGTCCCCAGACCTGAGGGGTCCTTGGGGACATGGGACTCGGGGACTGAGTCCCCACCCTGGGGGAGTCCCTGGGGATGTGGGACCAGGGGTGTCCTTTGGGACATGGGATGAGGGGGGCTGAGGGCCCACCGGGTGGGCTCCATGGGGACAAAGGGGGCTGAGAGCCCACCCGGGTGTCTCCATAGGGACAAGGGGGACCGAGCCCCCACCCGGGGGCGTCCTTGGGGATGTGGGACCAGGGGTGTCCCTGGGTACAAGGGGGCTGAACGCCCACCCGGGGGTGTCCTTGCGCCACATTCCTAAGGCGCCACATCCCTGACCCTGTCCCCTGTGTCCCCCCTCCCCAGATCGCCGCCCCGCCGCCGACGCCCCCCCAGCCGCAGCCCCCCCGGAGGGGGACGGGTGCTACCTGCAGCTGCCGGGAGCCGCGCTGGAGCTGCGGGGGCCGGGGAGGGGGCTCGGCGGGACCCCCGGCCCGTGTCAACGCCTCGCAGGCGCAGCTGGTGGCCAAGCGGCGGGTGGTCCGCATGCTGGTGGCCATCGTGGCCATCTTCTTCCTCTGCTGGTTGCCCGTCTTCGCCGCCAACACCTGGCGAGCCTTCTCGCCGCGGGCGGCGCAGCGGGCGCTGGGGGGGCCCCCCATGGCCTTCATCCACCTCCTCTCCTACAGCTCCGCCTGCGCCAACCCCCTGGTCTACGGGCTGATGAACCGCCGGTTCCGACGGGCCTTCCTGGGGACCTGCCCCTGCCGCCCCCCCCGGGCACAGCGCCCCCGGGGACACCGCCCCCCCCCGCCCCACGGCGACGAGGGGGTCACCGCCACCCCCTCCATCTCCAAGGGCAGCTACACCACCGTCAGCAGCCTGGGACCCCCCTGAGACCCCTGGACCCTCCTGAGATCCCCCTTAGACCACCGGGACCACCCTGAGACCCCCCTGAGGCCCCCCGGGACCACCCTGAGACCCCCCTGAGACCCCCTTGGGACCCCTGGCACCCCTCTGAGACCCCTCCCTTAGACCACCAGGACCACCCTGAGACCCCTGGGATCATCCTGGGACCCCTCTGAGGCCCCCCGGGACCACCCTGAGACCCCCCCTTAGACCACTGGGATCCCCCTGAGACCCCTGGGACCACCCTGAGACCCCTGGGATCATCCTGGGACCCCTCTGAGGCCCCCCGGGACCACCCTGAGACCCCCCCCTTAGACCACCGGGATCCTCCTGAGACACCTGGGACCACCCTGAGACATCCTTGGGACCCCCCTGACACACCCACAATGCCTGAGACATCCCTGAGACCCCTGGGACCAGCCTCAGACATTCCTGAGACCCCCGGGACCACCCTGAGACGCCCCTGAGACCCTCGGGACCACCCTGAGACCCCTGGGACCCCCCTGAGGCCCCCGGGACCACCCTGAGACATCCTTGGGACCCCTCCTGACACACCCAGAACGCCTGAGACCCCTGGGACCAGCCTCAGGCATCCCTGAGATCCCCAGGATGACCCTGAGACACCCCTGATACCGCTGGGACCCCCATGGGACCCACCTGAGACCTCCGAGACCTTTCTGAGACCCCCCTGAGACCTTCTGGAGCCTTGGGACCCACCTGAGACCCCCGGGACCCCCCTGAGACCCCTGGGACCCTCCTGAGACCCCCCTGAGACCACTGGAACACCCGAGACCCTCCTGAGATGCCTGGGACCCTTCTGGGATCACCCTGAGACACCTGGGACCCCCGAGATCCCTGAGACCCCCCTGAGACCCCTGGGACCACCCTCAGACCCTGGGACCCCCTGGGACTCCCCTGAGACCTCCGGGATGCCTGAGACACCCCTGAGACCCCCAGCACTACGTTGGGACCCCCTGAGACCTCCGGAAACACCTGAGACTCCCCTGAGATCCCCTGAGACCACCGGGACACCCTGGGGCCCCCCTGAGACCAACGGGATCACCCTGAGACACCCCTGAAACACTTGGGACCCCCGAGATCCCTGAGACCCCCCTGAGACCCCTAGGACCGCTCTCAGACCCCCGGAACCACCCTGAGACCCCCTTGAAACCCCTGAGACATCCCGGGACCAATCTGAGACCCGCCTGAGACCTCCAGAACCACCCTCAGACCCCCCTGAGACCACTGGGACACCCTGGGACCCCCCTGAGATCCCTGGGATCACCCGCAGACCCCCGGGACCCCCTGGGACCCCCCTGAAACTTCCAGGATGACTGAGACACCCTGAGACCTCCAGCACCACCTTGGGACCCTCCTGAGACCCCTGGCACACCTGAGACCCCCCCGAGACCCCTGGGACCCTCCTTGGACCCCCTTGAGACCCCCGAAACCACCCTAGGACCCTCCTGAGACATCCTGAGACCCCCGGGACCACCCTGGAACCCTCCTGAGACACCCTGGACCCCCCGGTGCCCCCCTGAGACCCCTGGGACCACCCTGAGGCACCCTTGAGACCCCCTACACCACCCTGGAAACCCCCTGAGACATCCCTGGCACCACCGAGACACCCCTGAGACCCCTGGGACCCCCCCCTTGAGACCCTCGAGATCCCACAAGCCCACCTGGGACGCCCCTAAAACATTCCTGAGACCACCCTGCGAGCCCCCTGAGACCACCTTGAGACTCCCCTGAGCCCTTTCAGACCACCCTGAGGCCCCTGACCCTCCCTGAGCCCCCCCGAGATCCCCTGGGTCCCCCCGAGATCCCCTGCCCTGGCACAGCTTGGGACCCCCTGCCCCTGGGACCCCCCCCCCCCGTGGCTCCCTGAGCCCTCCGGCTGGGGATCCCACCCCCGGCACAGCTTGGGACCATCAGGACCCCTCGCATCCCCCCCCCCCCCCGGCAAAAGCTTGGGACCCCCAGGACCCCTCGTGCCCTCCCCCAACCCCACAACACCCCCCCCCCCAGACCCACACGCCGCCGTACCCAGGCCGGTGGGGGGGAGGCGGGGGTTAGGGTTCCCCAGGGACCCCCGTGGCGGACGGCCGGACGGGGGGGTTGCAGGTGTCCCCAGCCTCCCCCCGGGGTGTCCCCACACGGCGCCCCGGCACCGGCATCAATAAAGTGACCAAGAGACCCCCCAGAGCCACCGACACTCCCCGGGACGGGGACAACGGGGGGGCAACAATGGGGACAACGATGGGGGGACAACAGTGGGAGAGACAACAACGGGGGAGCACCAATGGGGGGGGACAATGGGGGGAGAACAGTGGGAGGGCAATGGGGGGGACAACATGGGGGGGCAACAATGGGGGGCAAAAATGGACACCAATGGGAGGACAACAATGGGGCGACAACAATAGAGGGGACAACAATAGGGGGGACAAAAATTGGGGGACAACAATGGGAGGACAACAATGGGGGAACAATGGGGGTGCAACAATGGGGGGAACAAGTCAGGGGGACAAGAACCCGGGTCTGATCCCGTTCCCGTGTCCCCGGACTCCATTTCCCATCATGCTCCGGGCCCCTTTAGGCCCCGCCCCCTCATTGGTCTCCCACTTGGCCCCGCCCCCACTGGCCCCGCCCCCGGCCCAGCCACCTCCCGCCATGTCGCCGCGCTCCGAGGGGCCCGGGCCGGCCCCGCCGGTCGCGATCGCGCTGCTCCTGTCGCTGTCGCTGTCGCTGTCGTCGGGTCTGGCGCCCCCCGAGGGTGACCCGTTCCTGTCGGTGGTGTCGCGCTGGGGTGGCGGAACGTGTCGTGCGACGCCTGTCACCTCCTGTTCGGGGCGCTGGACCTGGCGCTGCAGGTGGGGACCGGGGCGGGGGGACAGTGGGGACGGGGGTGGGGACAGGGGGGGACCGGGACACGGAGGGGGACAGGCCAGGACAGGGATGGGGACAAGGACACGGACAGGAGAGGGGTGGGGACGGGGGGGGGGGATGGGCTGGGGACGGGGACAGGGACAGGAGAGGGGACAGGGACAGGGATGGGGGGAGTGGGCTGGGGATGGGGACAGTACCGGGACTGGGACAGGGATGGGGACAGGGACAGGAGAGGATGGGGACAGGGAGAGGGACAGGACAGGACGGGACAGGGATGGGCCAGGCCGGGCTGTCACGGGACAGTGACAGGGACAGGGACAGGGACAGGGACAGGGACAGGGACAGGGACAGGCCGGGACAGGAGCCGGCGCCTCGTCACGGGGCCGGGGCAGGTCGGGGCCGGTCGGGGCAGGTCGGGGCTTGTGACGGGCACGGGACCGGGACGGAAACAGGCCGGGAGGGAGGGGAGAGGATGGGGGAGGGGACATCCCGCGGGGCCCCCGGTCCTTCCCCGAAAGGGGAACTGGGAGGGGGACGGGGATTGGGGGCGGGACTCCCGGCCTCGGGGCTGCGAAACCAAGGGCTCGGGGTGCTGGGGGGTCCCAGGGGTGCCTGGGGTCCTGAGGCTGTCCCGGGGTCTGGTGTCTCCTCAGTGGGTTGGGGTGCGGGGGGTTCTGTAGGTAGCCAGGGGTGCCGGGGAGTCCCGGGGTGTCTGGGGGTGTCAGGGCCATCCTGGGGGTCTGGTGTCACCCCAGTGGGTCGGGTTCCCAGGTTTCCCAGTAGTGGCTAGGGCTCCAGTGTCACCCCCAGCTCGTCGGGGTGCTGGGGGTGCTGGGGATTTTGAGGGGCCAGGGGGTGCTGTGGGTCCCAGGGGTGCTGGGGGTTCTGGAGGTGCTGGGGGTCTGGTGTCACTGCAGAGGGTCAGGGTCCTGGGATGGCTGGGGGTTCTAGAGGTGCTGGGAGTCAGGGGGATGCTGTGGGTGTGCTGTGGATCCTGGTGGTGCCGGGGGTCTGGGGTTGCCCCAGAGGATGGGAGTCCCGGGGGTGCTGTGGTTCTGGGGGGTGCTGGGGATTTGGTGTCACCCCAGAGGGTCAGGGTGCTGTGGGTCCTAGGGGTGCTGGGGGTTTTGGGGGGCCGGTGATCCCAGGGGTGCTGGGGATCTGGTGTCACCCGAGAGGGTCCTGGTCCTGGCGTGCCGGGGGGTCTGGTGTCACCCCAGAGGGTCCTGGTCCTGGGGTGGCCGGGGGTGCCGGGGGGTCTGGTGTCACCCCAGAGGGTCCTGGTCCTGGGGTGCCGGGGGGTCTGGTGTCACCCCAGAGGGTCCTGGTCCTGTGGTGCCGGGGGTGCCGGGGGGTCTGGTGTCACCCCAGAGGGTCAGGGTCCTGGGGTGCGGGGGGTCTGGTGTCACTCCAGAGGGTCTGGGGGTGCTGGGGCTTTTGGGGTTGGGGGGGCGGGGGGGGGGGGGGGGTGCTGTGTGTCGTGCGGTGCCGGGGGTCTGGTGTCGCGGCAGGGAGTGGGGGGTCCCGGGGGTGCCGTGGGTGCCGCTGACCCCGCGGTGTCCCCTCTGTCCCCAGCTGGAGCCCAACGTGGCGCGCGTGGGGGCGCGTGGCCGCGCGGCTGTGCCAGGCGCTGGGTCTGGCGCGACCCCCCCGTTTGCCGCGGGGGCCGTGGGGCTCTTCCAGCGGGACGTGGTGTCCGCCTGGGCCCGCTCGGTCCTGCGCCCCCCCGAGGCCTGCGGGCTGCTGCTGGGGGGGGGCTGCGGCCACTGGGACATCCTGGGCGACTGGAACGTCACCCTGCCCCCCCGGCCCCAAGCCCCCCGTCCGGCCCCCCGAGCCTCCCCCGCCCGGGGCGCCCACCGCCCGCATCCTCTTCCTCACCGACCTGCACTGGGACCGGCGCTACACCCCTGGGAGCCTGGTGGCCTGTCCCGACCCGCTCTGCTGCCGCGGGGACACCGGGAGCACCGGGGCCGCCAGGACCAGCAGTGACACTGGGGCCACCGGCTCCACCAGAGTCAACAGTGACAGCAGCGCCACCAGGGCCAACACTCCCCCCAGTGCCACCAGTGCCACCAACGCCACCGGCGGGGCCGGGTTCTGGGGCACCTACGGCAAGTGTGACCTGCCGCTGCACACCATCGAGGGGCTGCTGGCCCAGCTGGCCCCCAGCCTGGACACCTTCTCGGCCGTGTACTGGACGGGGGACATCCCGGCGCACGACGTGTGGCAGCAGAGCCGGCGGGACCAGCTGGGGGCCCTGCGCACGGTCACCGACCTCCTGCGGCGCCGCCTGGGCCCCCTGCCCGTCTACCCGGCCGTGGGCAACCACGAGGCCACCCCGGTCAACGCCTTCCCCCCCCCCTACGTGCGGGGCAACCAGTCGGTCACTTGGCTCTACGAGGCCATGGCCGAAGCCTGGCGAGGGTGGCTGCCCCCCGACGCCCTGCAGACCCTCCGGTCGGGGTGTGGGGGGGGGGCGGTCCTGGGCTCAGGGCTGGGGGCTTTGGGCTGGTGGGAGTGAGGGGTGGGGGGCTCTGGGCTGGTGGGGCTCAGGGCTGGGGCTTTGGGCTGGTGGGAGTGAGGGGTGGGGGGCTCTGGGCTGGTGGGGCTCAGGGCTGGGGGCTTTGGGCTGGTGGGAGTGAGGGGTGGAGGGCTCTGGGCTGGTGGGGGGCTCAGGGGGGGCTGGGGGCTTTGGACTAGTGGGGGCTCAGGACTGGAGGCTCTGTGCTAGTGGGTGAGGGGCTGGGGGCTTTGGGCTAGTGGGTGTGAGGAGTGGGGGGGGGTCTGGGCTGGTGAGGGGCTGGGGGCTCAGGGATGGGGCCTTTGGGCTAGTGGGAATGAGGGGTGGGGGGCTTTGGGCTAGTGCGGCTCAGGACTGGGGGATCTGGGCTAGTGGGAGTGAGGGGCTGAGGGGCTCTGGGCTAGTAGGGGCTTGTGGGAGGGGCTCAGGGTGAGGGGCTTTGGGCTAGTGGGGGCTCAGGGCTTGAGCGGGGGCAGTGCAGGGGTGCTTTGGATGGGGGAGGGGTGGGAGCGCTGGGGGGGATGGAGGGGGATGGGAGCTGCCGGGGGTTTGGGCAGAGGGGAGGGAGGGTGTCGAGGGGGGTTCCGGTGGTCGCTGACCCCCCTGTCCCCCCCCCAGGGCCGGCGGGTTCTACACGGCGCGGGTGGCTCCGGGGCTGCGCCTGGTGTCCCTGAACATGAACTTCTGCTCCCAGGGGAATTTCTGGCTCCTCATCAACGCCACCGACCCCGCGGGGCAGCTCCGCTGGCTGGGGGGGGTCCTGGCGGACGCCGAGCGGGAGGGGGACAAGGTGGGGGGGAGGGCAGCATCCACAAACCCACCTGCCCCCCCCCCCCCCATAGGTGCACAGCATCAGGGGGAGAAACGGGGAGGGGCAGCATGGGGATCCCAGCACCCCCAAACCCCCCCCCCCCCCGTTCACATCATGGGGGGACAATAGGGCCGGGGGTGGGGGGCACATGGGGGTCCCGGCACCCCTAAGCCCTCCCTGCCTCCCCCCATAGGTGCGCATCATCGGGGGGAACATGGGGTGGTCCCGGCACCCCCGAACTGCTCCCCCCAGTGCACATCATGAGGGAGGAGAGGAAATGGGGCAACATGGGGGTCCCAGTACCCCAAACCCCTCTCGTCCCCCCCCATAGGTGCACATCATTAGAGGGGAGCACATGGGGGTCCCAGAATGGGGCAAGGGGGGGGTTCTGGCACAGATGCACATCACTCGGGGAGGAAACGGGGCGGTGGAGGGCACGTGGGGGAGCCCGGCATCCCTGCGCCCTCCCCCCCCATAGATGCACGTCATTAGGGGTGAAAAGGGGGGGGGACACGGGGGTCCTGGCAACCCTGAACCCCCTCCTCCGGTGCACATCATGGGAGGAATGGGTCCGGGGGGGGCGGAGGGGACACATGGGGGGTCCCGGCACCCCTAACCCCCCCGGCCCCCCCCCCCAGGTGCACATCATCGGGCACATCCCCCCCGGGCACTGCCTGCGCAGCTGGAGCTGGAACTACTACCGCATTGTCAACAGGTCCATGCTGCCCCCGGGACCCCCAGGACCCCCAACCGCCCCCCGGGAAACCCAGTCCCCCCCCCCTGGGACCCCCCCAACTGCCCCCTGGACCCCCCTTCCACTGCCCTCGGGACCCCCAACCACCCCCCTGACTCCCACCGCCCCCCGGGACCCCAACTGCCCCCTGGACCCCCAACCACACTTGGACCACCCAACCACCCCCTGGGGCTCCCAACCACCTCCCAGGATCTTCAGCCACACTCTGGAACCCCCCAACCTCATGTCAGACCCCCGCAAGCACACACCAGACCCGCACCCTACGTGTGGAATCCTACCCATGTACCAGACCTCCCCCCCTCCCCGATCCCGTGTGCCAGACCCTCTCTTCCCCACCCCGCACACCCAGGACCCCCCAGCATCGCCATGGGAGGGGACAGGGGAGGACAGTGCAGAGGGTCCGGGGCTCAGGGCCTCAAAGCTGCCCATGATGGGGGTCTGGGGGGGGGGTCCGCAGCCCTGACACACACACACCCCCCCCCCAGGTTCGAGGGCACGATCGCGGCGCAGTTTTTCGGCCACACGCACCTGGACGAGTTCGAGCTGTTCTATGACGAGGAGGACGCTGTCCGCGACCGGTCTCTGTCGCCTTCGTTGCCCCCAGCGTCACCACCTACATCAACCTCAACCCCGGTGCGGCCCGGACCCGTGACCCCCACCCGAGCCCCTCCCGCCCCCCCCCATAACCCCCTGTAGGCACCCCCACCCCCCCATTACCCCCCCATTACCCCCCCATATCCCCTTGTATCCTCCCTCACAGACCCCACATCTTCCCACAGACCTCCGTACCCCTCCCCAGCCCCCCCATATACCCCTGCAGCCCCTCGCAGCTCCCCCAGCCCCCATATCCCCCCACAGCCCCCTCAGTCCCCCTAGCCCCCCTATACACTTTCATATACCCCTGCAGCCCCCCCATTTCCCCCTGGATCCCCCTGGATCCCCTTCATACTCCCCCATATCCCCCAGGATCCCCTCCATACCCCCATTATCCCCCCAAATCCCCCTGGATCCCCTGGAATCCTCCCGTATCACCCCATATTGCCCCATATCTCCCTGTATCCCCCCCATATCTCCTCATATTCCCCAGTATCCCACCCATATCCCCCTGTATCCCCCCATCCTCCCCCCCTGTGTCACTGTCCCCCCCCCCTGACCCCCTGCCCCCCCAGGGTACCGGGTGTACGAGGTGGCCGGGTCCTACCCCGGCAGCTCCCACGCGGTGCTGGACCACGAGACCTTCATCCTCAACCTGACGGAGGCCAATGGGACCCCCGGGACCCCCCCCACTGGATCCGGCTCTACCGGGCCCGGGAGAGCTACGGGCTGGATGGGGCGTTCCCGGAGCACTGGGACCAGCTGCTCCGGCGCCTCCAGACGACCAGAGGCTCTTCCAGCTCTTCTGGTTCCACCTGCACAAGGGCCACCCGCCCCCCCGGCCCTGCCGGGACCCCTGCAAGGCCGCCCTGCTCTGCGCCCTGCGCTCACGCCCCGCGCTGGGGACCCCCAGCTCTGCCAGCCCCTGCGGCCCCCCCTGCCCTGGCACCAGATCCAGGAGCTCTGGAGGGGACGCAGCTTCTGCTGAGGGACACCAGGGACACGTGTCCGGGAGGTCTGGAGGGGCTGGTGGCTCTGCTGAAGGACACCAACAGGGACACCACCACCAGGGACATGTGTCCAGGAGCTCCAGAGGGGCTGGTAGCTCTGCTGAAGGACACCAGTGGAAACACCAACACTGTGGACATGTGTCCAGGAGCTCTGGAAGGGCCACAGGTTCTGCTGAGGGAGACCAGGGACATGTTTCCAGGAGCTCCAGAGGGGCTGGTGGCTCTGCTGGGGGACACCAACACCATGGACATGTGTCCAGGAGCTCTGGAAGGCCCAGGTTTTGCTGAGGGACACCAGGGATAGCACCAGGGCACCACCAACACCATGGATGCGTGTCCAGTAGGTCTGGAGGAGCTGGTGGCTCTCCTGAGGGACACCAATGGGGACACCACCACCGTGGACATGTGTCCAGGAGGTGTGGAGGGGCTTCAGGTTCTGCTGAGAGACACCAGGAACACGTGTCTGGGAGATCTGGAGGAGCCGGTGGCTCCGCTGAGGGACACCAGGGACACCACCAGGGCCACCACCACCACGGACACGTGTCCCAACACGTGTGGAGGAGCCACCAGTTCTGCTGAGGGACACCAGTGGGGACAGCCCCACCACGGACACCAATAAAGGAGGATGGACACGGCCACAGAGCGCTCCTTGGCTTCCTCAGCCTGCTCCTCCTCTGTCTCCCCCATCCTCATTGTGCTCCTCATCCTCCTCTTCCTCATCCTGCTCATCTTCATCCTCCTGCTCCTCATCTTCATCCATCCTCGGTCTCCTCCTCCCCCCCTCCTCCTCATCTTCATCCCCCCCCACGCCGGGGGCCGCAGGGCGGGGCAGCCAGGGCTGGTGTCACGTGTTTATTAATGACTCATTAGGCTCATTAGGACACAGATCCTCGTTACAGCGGGGAAGGGGGGGGCAGTGCCCGGAGCCCCACCCAGGTTAGACCGCATGCATAGGGCGGGGGGGGGGGGGGGGGGGCTGCACCTCACAGCCCCGGGGGGCAGCGGGGGCATCACCCCCATGTGTGGGGCAGGACCCCCGATGTGTGGAGCAGGACCCCAGCCCGACCCACCGCCCCGGGGGGGCTCCATGCAGGGGGGCACAGGCCCGTGTTCCCCCTCCCCCCCAAGGTGGGCTCACCCCCCACCAGTGCCCACATGTCCTCAGTGCTGCCACCCGACCCAGCTGGGGGGTCCCCGATGTCTCCCCTGTCCTTGCTGGGGGGAGGGTCCTCGTTGTAACCTCCTTTCCTGGCTGTGTGAGGGGTCCATTGTATCTCCCCCCACCCTGGCTTGGGCGGGGGTCCTCAGCATCTCTCCACACACCGGTTTGGGCAGGGGTCCTCAGCGTTGCCCCCCATCTTGGCTGGGGGAAGGGGGGGTCCCCGATGTCTCTCCTTGTCCCAGCTGGGCAGGGGGGGTCCCCAGCGTTGCCCCCCACCCTGGCTTGGGGCGGAGGGGTCCTCAGTGTCTCCCCCCATCCCTGGTGGGGGGGCTCCGTGGCGTCGCCCCCCGCCCGGCTCAGGGGGTCTGTGACCCCGGGCGCTTGGCCGTGAGGGTCCCCAGGAGGGTCTGCACCCCCCGACGCACGGAGGAGCCGACCCGCCGCGCCACCGAGTGGGGCGGGGGGCCCGGCAGGCAGGAGCCGGGGGGCTGTGGCCGCGCGTCCAGGCACTTCTGGTACCGCAGCTGGGGGAGAGGGGGGGTCAGTGGGGCGGGGAGGGTCTGTGGGGCTGGGAGGAGTTGGGGAGAGGAGGTCAGTGGGGTGGGGTTCTGGGGGGTGGTAAGTGGGGGCTGGGGGGGGGTTGTGGGGCTCAGGGGGCCTGGGGGGCTGCAGAATGGGGCATGTGGGGCTGAGGAGGGGGCTGGGGGTCTGGGGAGAGGGGGTCAGTGAGGCCAGGGGGTCAGCGGGGCAGAGGGGGCTGGGGTGTTGGGGAGTGGGGGTCAGTGGGGGGGGTATGTGGGGCTGAGGGGGGGTTGGTCAGTGGGGTGAGGGGGGCTGGGGGGGGTCTCTGGGGCAGGGGGGGAATCTGTGGGGTCTCACCACACACGCCGCCTGCAGCGCCTCGCTCAGCCCTGCCGCGTTGGGCCGGACCCAGAGCAGGTGGCAGCGGAAGGTCCCGGAGCCTCGGCCGCGATGAAGGCGAAAGAGCGAACGTCCCGACCCACCCCCATGAAGGACAGGAACCGGACCCGGACCTCGCACAGCACCGCCTGGCTCTGGGGACACGGGGACACATCCTGACCCACCCCAGCAAGGGACAGGAACCGGACCCGGACCTCGCACAGCACCGCCTGGCTCTGGGGACACGGGGACACATCCTGACCCACCCCAGCAAGGGACAGGAACCGGACCCGGACCTCGCACAGCACCGCCTGGCTCTGGGGACACGGGGACACATCCTGACCCACCCCAGCAAGGGACAGGAACCGGACCCGGACCTCGCACAGCACCACTGAGCCCCGGGGGGGAAATGTGGGGACAGGGGATACGGTGACACCGTGACACACCGTGACGTGACACACCGTGACACTCCACAGCACACCAGGACACACCATGACATGCCACAACACGCCATGACATGCTGTGACACACAACACACGACAACATGCCATGACACCCCACGACACACCACAACACGCCATGACACATCAGCAGGACGCCACAACACGCCACAACACACCACAACACGCACCACCAGCCCCGGGGGTCTCCCCACCTGGGTGTGGGTGAGGGTCAGCGTGGCCGGCTCCACGCTCACCACCGCGGGGGTCCCACGCTCCGGGCCCCCCCCCGCCAGCACCGCCTCCAGCGCCGCGTTGATCACGTCCATGCCTGGGGGGGGGCAGGGGGGGCCACGCTGGAACCCACCAACCACCTCCCGGGACCCCCTGCGACTGCCCCCCCCAGCCTCCCCACTCAACCCCACGGCCCCAGCCCCCCTTTCCCCCCTCCGTGCTGCCCCCCACCCCCCCACCCCACGTGCTCTCCCTTTCACTCACGGGCCCCCCGGCCCCCTCCCCGGTTCCCCCGCCCACCACTCACCCATCCCCCCTCTTCCCCCCTCCCCCCCCCAGTGCCCCTCCCAATGGGTTCCCTCCCTCCAAGCCCCCTTCATGCCCCCCCCAATTATTGATGGGTTCCCCCCCTTTAACTCCCCCCCCCATCCTCCCCCTCCACCCGTGGCTCTCCCCACCATCACCCGTGGATTCCCCCCCCACCCGTGTGTCCTCCCCCTCCCCGTGTTCCCCCCCGTGTCTCCCCCCCCTCACCTGTGGGTTTTCCCCACGCGGACACAGCCCAGGTACCAGACCGGGAACTGCTGAACAGCCTCAGCCTTGGGGGAGGGGAACCCCACTTTGGGGGGAGGGGAAGCAGGGGGGGTCAGCACCCCCATAGGACCCCCAACACTGCCCCCCAACCACTGCCCCCCCACCACTGCACCTCCATCACTGCCCTCCTGCCTCCCCATCACTGCCCTCTTCAGCCACTGCCCCCTCCCCAACTCTGCCCCCCCCACCAGGCCCCCCCACACACACACACACACTGCCCCCCAACAATCACTGAACCCCCCCAAAAGTGTTCCCCCACCACGACCACTGACCCCGGACCACCCCCTTCAGGCCCCCCCCCAGCCCCCCAAACCGTCACCCAGCCCCCCCCATCCTTCCAGCCCTCGCACCCTGGCCACGGGACCCCCGCCAGTCCAGGGGGGTCCCCGCAGAGCCCCTGGGGGGGTCCCCGGGCGCTTCGCTGCTCTGCCGTCATCTGGGGGGGAGAGTGGGGGGCACCAGCCCCTCAAACCATCACACCATGGACCCCACAGACCGCCCCAGAGACCCCCAGCACCTCAAGGGATCCCATGGGACCATGGAGCCCCCCGACGGGCAGGGGGCAGGGGGGGGTGTGTGTCATTCAGCAACAGAGCCCAGAGCTCAGTGGGGGGTCTTGGGGGAGCCATGGGGGTCCCAAGGTGTTTGGGGCCGGGTTCCAGGGGGTTCCAGGGGGTTTCTGAGAGGTCCTTGGGGGATTCCAGGGGGGTCCCAGGGCTCCAGGGTGGTCCTAGGGAGTCCTAGGGAGTGTTGGGGGGGGGGTCACAATAGGTCCCAGGGGTCTGGGGTCCCAGCAGGGTCCCGGGGTGAGGGTCTTATCTCCCACAGGGCACTGGCCAGGCCACTGGAGGGGGGGTGCCCAGGGTGGACAATGGGGGTCCCGGGAGGGTCACAGAGAGGTCCCAGGGGTCCTGCGTGTTCTCGGGGGTCCTGAGGGTTGTGAGGGGGCCACGGGGGTCCTGTCCCGGGGGTCCCAGCAGTTCTGGGGAAGTCCTGCAGGTCCGAGGTTCTGCAGGAGTCCTGGGGGGGGGGGGACGTCCCTGGGAGACCACGTAGTCAGTGGGGGCGCTGGTGGGGTCTGGGGGGGGTGCCGGGGGGGGCCGGGGGGGGGTCTCACCTCCCGCAGGGCACTGGCCAGGGCCGCTGGCCGGGCGCTGGCACCGCAGGACGTGGCACTTGAGCACCCGTGTCAGGGGGTCCGGGGCCACGTAGGCAAAGTCCCTGTGGGGGGGACGGGGGCGTCAGGACCCCCCTGACTCCCCCCAAACACCTCCCTGAGATCCCGCCTCCAGCGCCTTCCCTGCCGGCTCAGCCAGGGACATCAATGGGAGCACTGGGGGAGGACTCGGGAGGACTGGGAGCACTGGGGGGGAAATGGGAGCACTGGGGATGTCACTGGGGGGGGAACTGGGGAGCACTGGGAGCACTGGGTGGGGCATCGACAGTCACTGGGGGGGCACTGCGAGCACTGGGGGGTATCACTGGGAGGACTGGGGGGGTTACTGAAGGGCACTGGGAGCACTGGGAGCCCTAACCCACAGATCCCCCACCCCAGCACCAGGGAGGAGCTCAGCCCTGGGACCCCCCCACCCCCATGCACCCAGACCCCGACCCCATCCCCAGGAGCCCCAGGAGGGGTCCCCACACAGCTGAGCCCCGCCCCCCAGCACCCCAGCCCCCTCCTCACCCTCATCCCCCCTCCGCCCCCCCCCCCCCGCACCACCACCCACCCCCCAGCCCCCTGTGCCCCCCCAGCTCCCCACCTGCCACTGCTCCCCACATGCCCCACACGCCCCCCCGGTGCCCCCCCTGCCCCCCTTACTCCCCCACCTGCCGCCGTCCCCCCCCACGCCCCACAGCCGGACCCCGGCCAGGGGCTGCGCGTGCAGCAGGGCCCGATCCTGGGGGTCCACCAGCATCAGGGTCCGGTTCTCCAGCAGCAGTAGCATTGGGCGGCCCTGGGGGGGGGGGGCGCCAAAGGGGGTCAGGGGGGACCACGGGGACCGTGTGGGGCGGGGCGTGGGGCGGGGGGCACCCACCTCCCCCCCGGCGTCGGGGGTCTCCGGGCAGAGCTGCCGGATGCAGCCGCTGAGGGCGATGGAGCTGCGGGGGGGGGCGAGGTCCGGCTCCGTCACCTCCACCCAGCCCAGGGACCGCACGGCGAAGCGCTGTGGGGCAGGCGTGGGGCAGGTGTGGGGCAGGTGGGGGGCAGGGTGTGGGGCAGGGTGTGGGCAGAAGCTGGGCAGGTGTGGGGCAGGCATGGGGCAGGTGTGGGGCAGGGTGCGGGGCAGGGTGGGGGGCAGGGTGTGGGTAGGTGTGGGGGCAGGGTGTGGGGCAGGCGTGGGGCAGATGTGAGGCTGGAGCTGGGCAGGTATGAGGAAGGATGTGGGGCAGGTGTTGGGCAGGAGCTGAGCTGGTGTGGGGCAGGATGTGGGGCAGGGACAGCCCCGGAGTAGCAGGATGGGGGTCCCAGTGTCCCCGCAGTGGGGCAGCCCCACAGTGGGGCAGTGGGGAGGGTCCCCTGGGGTGGTCAGGCCCCCAGACCCACCTTGGAGCCCGGCGTGTCCTCGGCCAGCACCGCACTGCCAGAGGGGGGGGGGGTCACCGGCGCTGCCCCCCACGGCCCCTGCCGGGGGTCCCACACCCCAGGCACCCCCACACACCCCCATACGCCTTGTGACCCCCATGTCTCCTCCACGGCCCCCACCCCACGCACCTCCCATGCCCCCCCACTTACTCCCCACCCTCCATACACCCCCACCCCCCAAGTGCCCCCACACCCCCCTTCCCCCACACAGCCCTTGGCCTTCTCACACCCCCTTTCCCCCCCTAGGTCCCCCCCATGTGCCCCCCCCAACCCTCTCGCCCCTCCCATCCCCTCGCCCCCCATGTGCCCCCCCACCCCCCCTTACCCTCTCCCGCTCCCCCCTGTGCCCCCCCGCACCCGGCCGGCTCTGGTGACTCCTCATCCTCCACTCCCGGCTCCTCATCCAGCTCCTCCACAGGGTCCTTTCGGGAAGGGGCAGCGGGGGGGGGGGGCTGTCAGTGACCCGGGTGCTGCCCCCCCACCCCGACTGACCACCACCCCCCCCCCCTCATCTCCTCACCTTCCATCCCCCCCCCGCGCTGGTCCAGGAGAGCGGTGGGGAGAGGTCGGGGGGCTGTGGGGGGGGGGCTGCCGGGGGGTGGCGGCGCGGGGGGGTCCCACTGGGTGGTCCCGGTGGGGATGTGCCAGTAGTAGGTGCCCGAGGGGTCCCGCACCCGCCGCCAGCCCGCGGGCAGGTTCCGAGTCCACCCCTGGGGAGCTGCGGGGCCAGAGAGACTCTGGGGGGGGCAGAAGGGGGTCGGTGCCGGGGGCTGCTGGGACGGGGGGTGGTCAGGGCCGGGGGTGGCGGGGGAACCCCCCCCACCACCCCCGGCCCTGACCACCCCCCTCCTCCGGGCACCCAGCAAAGCTGTGGGGCAGCGGGATCCCATCCCGGTCCCAGTCGCCATCCCAATCCCGGTCCCATCTGGACCCAGTCCCATCCCGACCCCATCCCGGTCCCATCCCGACCCCATCCCGGTCCCAGCCACATCCTTGTCCCCATCTCTGTTCCCATCCCAATTCCTGTCCCCATCCCGGTCCCATCTCAGTCCCATCCCGGTCCCCATTCCTGTCCCCGCTCACCGGCGGTCCCGGCCGGCCCCGGCGTTTCCCGGGCAACCGCTGACGGCAGCGCCGGGATGCGCCGGGACCGGATGCGCGGCGGGGGGTTGGGACACACGGACAGGGACGAGGGTGAAGGGATAGGGGAGTCACAGGGATGGGGGGGGTCACAGGGATGGGGCAGCCGTGGGGCAGGCAGGGACAGGCAGAGGGGGCCACGGGGCCGCTGGGGGGAGGGGGGGGGGGTCGTGGGGCCGGTGCCCACCTGGCTCATCCGGGGAGCTGCCGGGGGGGCTGCCAGGGGGGCTTCCCTGGCTGAGGGTCGCCCAGCTCGAGTCCTCGTCGCTGGCCGTGCCCACGGGCCGCCCGGCGCTGGTGGGGGCCGGCTCCGGGGGGAGTCGTTCCCCACTCCCCTCCGACCCCCCCGGCTCCGGTGTCCAGTCCCCGTCGCCTTCCTCCTCCTCTTCTTCCTCCTCCTCCTGCTCCTCCTGCCGCTCCCCGGGCCCCCCCAGGGGCAGGCGCAGGGCCGCCCCCCCCGGCTGGCGGGGGGGCAGGTGGGGGGTCCCCAGCTCGTTGCGGTTCTGGTCCCGCCGGCGCTGCTGGTTCTGACCCTCCTTCACCCACTTGGCGTTGGACGGTTCCTCGCCCCCCCCCCGCGGTGCTGCCGTAAAGGGGGGGGTCCCGGGGGGGCAGTAGCTGCCCGGGCTCGGGGGGGTCGGGCAGCCCCAGGCTCAGCCCCGGGGGGGGGTTGTCGTTGGGCCAGGTCACTGCGCTTGCTCAAGGATCCCGACATGGTGGGGGGGCGAGGGATGGGGGGCGGGCGGGGCGGCAGCGGGTGCCCCCCCCGGACCAGCCCCCGCCTCACCGGCCGCCGACTCCTACGGGCCCCGGGGCGGCGGCAGCTCCACGTCCATGGGGCTGCGGGGGGAGCGGGGCAGCCACGGCCAGAGCCCCCCGGAACAGCCCCCCCAGTACCGGCCCCTCCCACCACAGACCCCTCGGAACGACATCCCCCCCCCGGACCAGCCCCCCCCCACCCCGGCACAGCATCCCCCCACGGCCACATCCCACCCCCCCGTACCGACCCCCCCCGGCCCCAGGATCCCTCCCCCACGGTCCCTGGGTCTCAAACCCCGGCCAGGTGCCCCCCAGCGCCGCCCCCCCATCGCAGCCCCCCCGCCCCACCGGCCCTGTCAGACCCCCCCCGGGGGTTGCGGGGGCCCCACCGGCTCCAGGCCCCGCGCCCCCCCCGGCCCCATCCCGGCTCCCTGGCCCTAGCCCCATCCCCCCATCTGCCCCATCCCCCCCCTCCCTCCAGTCCCGCGACTACCCCCCCCCCCCCGCGACCCCCGGCCCGGGGCGGCGACCCCGTGTCGGCCCGGCCGGTACCTGCGGGCGGCTCCGCGGGCGTGGGGGGGGCGGCGGGGGGCTCTGCTTCCGCTTCCGAGAGCGGCCACAGCCCCGCCCCCATGCACCGCGACAGCCGCGACAGTGACGGGGACAGAGGGACGGACAGCGGCGACACCGGCACCAAGGCAGTGACATCGGGACGGACAGCGGCGACACCGGCACCAAGACAGTGACAGGGACACCGGGACGGACAGCGGCGACACCGGCACCAAGACAGCCGGCGGTGACACCGGCGCTAGGACAGTGACAGGGATAGGGACAGAGCACCGGCACCCGCGGGGGTGGCTCCGCCCGGCGCAGCGGGCCGGGCCGGGCCCGGTGGGGACAGACGGCACTGGGGGGTGTGACGGCCCGGGGTGCCACAGCGCGGGATGGCACGGCCGGTGTCACAGCTGGTGGCACGGGACAGCGCTGTCCGGTCTGCGGCAGCACGGCCCGCCCCGGCACCGCGTGTGACACGGCGTGTGTGTCACGGCCCGGTACCGGGCACTGGCACCGCGTGTCACCGCGTGTCACCGCGTGTCGCAGCTGGCACAGCGGGTGCGGAGCAGGGCCGGGGGGACACGGAGCAGGGACACGGAGCAGCACGGGACAGGGACACATGACATCACGGGCCAACACACGGTGACAGGTGCATCCCGGCTGACACGCAGCACCATGACATGTAGCACAGAACGGCCTGGCCCAGTACGGCCCAGTATGGCCCAATATAGCCCAGTACAGCACCCCAGTTGAGTCCAGTACTAGCCCAATACAGTCCAGTGCAGCCCAGTACAGGCCAGTTCAGCCCAGTGCACCCCAGCACAGCTCAATACCTCCCAGTTCAGCTCAGCACAGCCCCTCCCCCCCACCACATCTCCTGGTGTCACCTCCCAGGACACCCCCACGCGGCCCCGGGCACCCACCGGGGGTCCTGCCCCACTGACCCCGACAGCCCTCCCCCCCCGCCTCCCCCCCCAGGACCCCCAGACCCAGCACGGGGGATGCGGCGTCACCTCGGCTTTTATTGTGGCACCGGGGGGGGCGCACGGGGGGATATGGGGGAGTGGGGGGGACATGTGGGGCACAGGGGACCCCGGGGGGCGGTCACTGGGGGCAGCGAAAGAAATCGGCGGCGATGCTGCGGGGCGGGGGGGCGGGCTGGTCGGCCCCCAGCAGCTGCTCCACGCTGGGATACTGGTGGAAACTGGTGCCGGCGCAGCAGGAAGACGCCGTCGGGGGAGCAGGCAGCTGCGTCCAGGGGGGCGTGGGGCAGTCGCACCGCCCCCCCCGGCACGCGCGGCCATCGCGACAGGTCCACGGGCAGCAGCTGGTCCCCTGCGACAGCGACACGGTACCCGCGTCAACCCCGCGCCGGGGGGGCGGCACGGGGGGGCACGACATTGGGGGTCTCAACCCTGGGGGTCCTGGTACTGCGGTGTCCCAGCATTGGGGGTCCCAGCACTTGGGGGTCACGGCACAGGGGGTCCTGGTACTGGGGGTCACGGCATGGGGAGTCTGGGCACCTTTTGGGGTCCCGGCATTTGGGGATCCCGGCACTGGGGGGGTGGGGGTCCCAGCACTGGGAGGTCCCAGCATTGGGGGTCACAACCCTGGGGGTCCTGGCACTGGGGGTGTCTCAGCACTTGGGGATCACAGCATTGTGGGTCCTGGCACTGGGGGCCATGGCACTTGGGGGGGGTCCTGGCACTGGGGGGTCCCAGCATTGGGGACAGGGGGTCCTGCCACAAAGGGTCTTGGCATTGGGGATCCCGGCAATAGGGGGTCCCTGCACTTGGGGGTCCCGGCACCCACCTGTGATGAGGTAGAGGAGGTTGGAGCCGGGGCAAATGAAGGTGGCATCGACGCTGGAGACCCCCAACTCCTCCTGCAGCGGCCGCGGGTACCCCAGGACAGCCCGGCGACCCCCGGAGAGGAAGGCGGAGACCTGCGAGCCCTGGAGGGGGCGGGCGGGGGGGAGGTGAGCGCGGGGCGGGCAGGGACAGGCAGGGACAGGCAGGGACAGGCAGAGCCCGGCGCTCGGGGTGGGGGTGTGGGGGTCTCCGGGGTCTCAGTGGGGTGGATAGGGTGGGGGTGGTGTCCCCGAGGTGTCCCCGGTCTGGGGCACCGGCCTGGGGGTCTGGGGCCGGGGGCGGGGACCCGGACGGGGTCGTGGTGGGGGTCGGGCGGGGGGCTGCCCCCACCTGCACCAGGTAGCTGCGCCCCTCCCACGAGAAGGCGGCGTCGATGGGGCCCTGCAGCCCCGGCCAGGTCTGAGCCACCGGCCACGCGTGGGGCGCGGCCCCCCCGAACTGCCCGGACAGGTGGAAGGAGAGATTCCCTGCGGGGGGGTCAGAGGCTGCCCCATAGACCTGCCCCACAGCACAGCCCCACCGCCCAGCCCCATGGCCTTGGTCCCGGCTGTCCTTCAGCCCCACAGACCTCCCTCGCCCCATGGCTCCCAGCCCCTGCCCCACAGTCCCCCACAGCACCCAGCCCTGTAGCCCCACAGCACCCCAGACCCACACCCCCTGCTCCCTCACCCCATGCCCCCCCCAGTCCCTCCCGCCCCACGGCCCCACAACCCCCTGCCTTCCCTCCCCACAATCCCCCACACTCCCCTGTCCCACAGCACCCTGCTGCCCCTTCCCCAGCCCCCCCACCCCCTGCTCCACAGCCCCCCGCCCCACAGCTCCCCAGCCCACAGCCCCCCACTCCCTGCCCCACAGCTCCCCAGCCCCCACACCCCCCAACCCCACGGCTCCCAGCCCCACGACCCCACAGCCCCTGCCCCACACCCCCTCACCGCGGAAGGCCCAGAAGCCGCTGGGTGGGTCCCAGAGCAGCGCCTGGAGCGGGACCCCACTGCAGGGATCCCCGGCGGGACCCCACGACTGGTTCCCGGACCGTGTCCTGCGGACACAGCGATGGTGGGAGGGGGCGGCACGGGGGGGGGAGGGGAGTGTCCCTGGAGTGTCCTCAAGGTGGGAGGTCCCAAGGGGGGTTCCCGGGGGGCGTCCCCGTGGGGGGTCTCGGGTGGTTGTGGGTCCCCAGGAGGGTTTTCTGGGTGAAAGGGGGGGGGGTCTCGAGGGGGAGGGTCCCCGGGGGAAGGGGGTGTCCCAGGGTGAGCTCCCGGGGGAGGTGTCCCGGAGGGGGGGGATCTTTAGGGTGGGGGTCCCCGGGATGGGGAGTCCTTAGGGTGGGGGTTCAGAGGGTGGGGGTCCCCGGGATAGGGGTCCACAGGGGGGTCCCCGAGAGGTGTCCCGAGTGTGTCGGTCCCTAGGGGGTTAATTAGGGTGGGGGTTCAGAGGGTGTTGGTCCCCAGGGAGGGTCCCAGGGGTTGTCCCCAGGGTGGGGGTTCCAGGGGGGGTCCTGGGGGGGGGGGGGGGGTGTTCCTTAGGATGAGGGTTCCCAGGCTGGGGGTCCGCGGGGTCCCAGCCCCTCACCTCGGCCCGGGCAGGGGATGAAGTAGTCGCGCAGGTCCCGGAGGGGGCCGGGGGAGCGGTCGCCGGTTTTGGGGTGGAACCGCTGGAACTGGGACCCCCGGAGGCAGAAGTGCCGCCCCCCCCCAGTGCAGGGCGGCCTCGCAAGGACCCCCCAGCCACACGCGGGGCTTCGTCACCCCCAGCCTCACGTCCAGGAAAAACACGGTGTCCCCTGCCCCACACCACAGCCGGTGTGCCCCACGGCAGGGACCCCCACGGCACAGACCTCCACCCACAACAGCCCCTTCTCGCCCCACGGCAGACCGTCCCACACCCCATAGCAGCAACCCCCCCCGACCCGTGCCCTACAGCAGCCCCCTCGTGACCCATAGCAGTCCCTCACGCTCCCCAGCAGCCCCCCCTCCCCACAGCAGCCCCTCACGCCCCCCCAGCATCCCCCTGTGCCCCCCAGCAGCTCCCCCGTGCCCCACAGCAGCCCCCCTGCCCCACAGCAATCCCCCCCGGTGCCACAGCACCCCCCCCTCTCCCCGCCCGAGCCCCCTCACCCTTGAAGAACAGGAGGGTCTCGCCCCCACACTCAGCCGGGGGACACTCGATGGCCGCATCCACCTCCTCGGGGACCCCCGGGAACTCGTCTCCCACGGGCCGGGGGTATCCGGGGCGCAGCCCCCTCCGGCCGTAGGCCCAGACCTGCCCCCCCTGCGGTCCCCACTGTGAGACCCCTGGGAAGAACCCCGAGCAGGAGCCCCCCCCGGAAAACACCCCACACACACCCGACTCACGAACCGGGACCCCCGGCAGCCCCAGCCCCGAGCCCCCCCCCTCCATGGGTCAGCCCCATGGACCCACCTGGGGGTCGGGACAGAGGGGGAGACACACACACACACCCCCCGAGAAAGCCCCCCCATTGAGGCACGTGTGACTCCCGGGACCCTCATTTGCAGCCCCTCACCCTCTGTCCCCCTTCCCGCCACCCGCTGACTCCCCGACCGCCCCCCCAAATTGCCCCCCTCGGCCGTGCCTGGAAGAGGTAAAGGCTGTGGGTGTCCTCGGGGTCCCGCGGGTCCTGGGGGTCCTCTCGGTGGGGCAGCAGAAGGGCCGCGTCGACGGGTCCCCCCCCCAGCTCGGGCCAGGAGGTGGCGATGGGGCGGGGGCGGGGCGGGACCCCCCGAAAGGAGATCTCCCAGACCTCCCCCCCTGCGCAGGGCATCGCGCTGGACCCACGGCGGGGGGGACGGGGGGCACGGGGCTGCCCCCCATCCTGCTCCCCACAGCCCCCCCCAGGGCTCCCCACAGCTCCCCTGCCCACCCCCCCCACTGGGCTCTGCCCCCAGGGACTCCAGCCCCCCCACCTTCAATACCTGCCCCCCACCCCTACCCCATCTCCCACCCTTTCTTTCCCCCAGACCCTGTTTTCCCCTAATGCCCCCATGTGCTCCCCCCCCCCCCGCAGCCCCCAAGACCCCCCCGTGCCCTCCACCCACCCTGAACTGCAGCAGGGGCCCGTGCCCCCCCGTGCCCCCCACCCACCCCTGAACAGCAGCAGGGGCCCCAGCCCCCCCGTGCCCCCCACCCACCCTGAACTGCAGCAGGGGCCCCAGCCCCCCCGTGCCCCCCACCCACCCCTGAACAGCAGCAGGGGCCCCAGCCCCCCCGTGCCCCCCACCCACCCCTGAACAGCAGCAGGGCCGTGCCCCCCGTGCCCCCCACCCACCCCTGAACAGCAGCAGGGTCCCGTTCTCGCTCATGGTGGCCGCGTCGAAGCCGCCCTCGTCCTCGCAGAGCTGGGCCAGCGCTGGGGGGACGGGGGGGTTCAGGGAGGACCCGAGAGACACCACCCCCCCCGGACCCACCCCTGCCCGACAGCGCCGGCCGTGCCCCCCCCCCCCTCCACGCTGTGCCCCACACAATTCTGTCCGTCCGTCCCCCCCTCGCTGTGCCCCCCACCCCCATCTCTGTCCCCCCCCGTGCTCCCCCCAATCTCTGCCCCGCCGCCCCCCCCGCGGGCTCTCACCCGTGTCGTTGCTGGGGGGCTCAGCCCCATAGCGGGGATCGGCTCCGGTCGCCTCCTGTTTGCTGTGGGTCCTGGCCATGGGGGGGGGGGGGCTCAGGGCGCGGCGCCCGCCCCGAGCGGCCACGTCCGCGCCCCACATTGGCACCACAGCCCCCTGCCCCACATACTCCTGCCCTATGCAGCCTCCTACCCGACATCTCCTGCCCCACAGAGCCCCCGTCCCACAGCCCCTGCCCCACAGCTCTACCCCACGCAGACCGTGCCTCACACAGCCCCCCCGTCCCATAGCCCCCTGCCCACATCCTCCTACCCCACAAACCCCCTGCCCCCAGTGCCCCCTGCCCTATGCAGCTCCCTGCCCCACGGAGCCCCCCGCCCCCCAGATAACCCCGTCTCACAGCCCCCTGCCCCATAGAGCCCCCTGCCCCAAGGAGCCCCCTGCCTCACAGCCTCCTGCCCAGTGCAGCCCCTGTCCCACAGAGCCCCCAACCCCACACCCCCCCCGCCCCACATACTCCTGCCTTATGCAGCCCTCTACCCCACACCCTCTGCCCCACAAAGTCCCCCGTCCCACAGCCCCCTGCCCAACACAGCCAGCTGCCTCACATACCCCTGCCCCACACAGCCCTGCCCTATGCAGCCCCCTGTCCCACACACACCCTGCCCCACGGAGCCCCCCGTCCCACAGAGCCCCCTGCCCTACGCACCCCGTGCCCTGTGCAGCCCCTGCCCCCCCGCCCCCCGCCCCACTCACAGCGGGTGGGCGCAGCCCAGGGCCAGGGCCCAGGCGAGGCAGAGCGCGGTGAGACCCCCCATGGCTGCGGGGGCCGCTGTCGCCCTGGCCCTATATGGGACAGGAGGGGGGGTTGCACAACCCCTGCCCCATTGCTCAACCCCCCCCAGCAACCTTCGGCCGGGCGGAGGGGGGGGGCACGGGGACAGCGGGGGGGGGGGGCGGGGACCCGCTGGCATCGGTCCCCTAGTCCGGGGGGGGCAGCGGTGGGGCTGAGGGGGATCAGCCCCCCATAGGTGGGGCTGGGGGGGGGCCACACACCCCGATGTGAGGAGCTGGGGAGGTGGGGGTCAGATGCCGATGAGGGGGTGGGGGTTGCTGGCCCCGCCCCAGCCCCTTCCCAGCAGCCCCCCCGCCCCCCCCGCCCGGTGCTGGGAAGGGCTTTGGCCCCACGGCGAGTGTTTGCCCCTGGCCACCAGCCGCTGGGGGGGGCGGGAGGGGGGGCGGACACACGCGGGGGGCCGGCACAGACCCCTCCGCTCCCGGGACCCGGGCAGACCCGTCCCGCGCTCCCAGTACAGACCAGTCCGACCCAGTCCCTGTGCCACAGGCTCAGTGGGGCGGCCGTGCCGGGGGAGCTCTGGGTGCTGCCCCGGCTCGGGGGGTCCTAGCACAGGCCGCGGGGGGGCCGATGGGGCACCCGGGGGTCTCCAAGAGCACGTCCGGGACCCCCACCTCCGCTCAGGCCCCCCGGGCCCGGGGGAGGGTGGCTGTGGGGCAGGGCCGTGGGGTGGGGTCTCTGCCCCCCCCCCCCCGCCCCGGGGCACAGCGTGGGGGTCTCCGGTACTTCCAGAATATTTTATTTTGTACAGACAGTCAGTCAGCGTGCGGCCGCCCCCAGCCCCACACCGTCCCCAGCCCCACAGCGCCGGGGGGCGGGCAGGCACCTGCCGCACGGCCAGGGCAGTGGGGCTGCTGTCGGGCAGCCCCCGTGGGGCGGGAAGGGGGGGAGCTCCGGGCCTGGCTGCCCCACAGCAGCCCAACAGCCCCTGCCCCACATGCCCCCCGTCATCCCCCATGTGCCTTTCGGACCCCCGGCGGGGGGGGCAGCGCTGTGGGGCAGACAGGGCACGAGCAGCCCCACAGTCCCCCCACATTCTTCTGGCTCCCCACTGCCCCCCCATCCCGCAGGCAGCCCCCCCCAGCCAGAGCCCCCCGCTGCCCCCCGGATAAAGTGCACGTGAAGAGGGGGGGGCGGCCATGGCTGTGGGGCAGCAATGTGTGGGGCAGCAATGCTGTGGGGCAGAGCTGGCTGAGGGGCAGCGATATGTGGGGCAGCCCCGCTATGGGGCAGAGCTGGTTGTGGGGCAGCCCTGCTATGGGCAGCGATGTGTGGGGCGGCCCCGCTATGGGGCAGAGCTGGCTGTGGGGCAGCCCCGCTGTGGGGCAGCCGTGGCCATGGGGCAGCCCTCGCTCGGGCCCCCCCCCGGGGTCCGTCAGGCTCCGTCCCTGCGCTGCAGCGTCCCGCTCCCCCCCCCCGCGGTGTCGCTGTCGCGGCGCTGTCGCGACGCTACTGCAGGTATCGGTAGGCCTTGAAGCAGTGATTGCCCGAGTCCGCCACTACCACGTGCCCGTCCGAGGTCAGCGCCAGCCCCTGCGGCCCGTACAGGGGGTCGGCGGCCGTGTTGATGTAGGACAGGAAGGAGCCGGAGCTGTCGAAGACCTGGGGGGCGACAGACCCTGTCCCCAGCTGCCACCACCCCCGGGGACCCCCAACCACCATCACCCCAGGACCACCTGTCCCAAACTACCACCACCCCGGGACCCCCCTGTCCCCAACTGCCACCACCCCAGGACCCCTCTCCCCATCCACCAGCACCCCAACAGCCCCCTGACCCAGGACCCCTCAACGTGCTGGGACCCCCCCCGCCCCTGACCCCCCTCCCACCCCGTTGCCCCCCAGGCTGCCAGGACCGCCCCCCCCCCCCAGCCCATTCCCCCTCCCATGCTGGGACCCCCCTCTCAGCCCCAACGCCCCAGGCAGAATGGGACCCCCCACACCCCAGTCCTGTTGCCCCCTGCCCCCTGTGCCAACCCCAAGGGTTGGGAGTCTGGGGTGGGGGTCAAGGGTCCAGCATTGGGGGTCGGGGGGTGAGAGTTAGGGGTCAAGGGTCAGGAGGTCCAGGGAATGGGGGTCTGGGGGTCAGGAGTCTGGGGTTGGGCTCAGAGGTGAGGGGTTGGGGGTCCAGGGTCAGGGGTCTGGGGGTCAGGTGTGAGGGGTTGGGGGTCCAGGGTCAGGGGTCTGGGGGTCAGGTGTGAGGGGTTGGGGGTCCAGGCTCGGGGCTCAGGGGTTAGGATTGGGGGTTCTGGGGGTCTGGGGTCAGGGGTCAGGGGTTCAGGGGTTAGGATTGGGGGTCTGGGGTTGGGGGGTCCGGGCTGGGGGTCCGGGCTCGGGGCTCAGCTGTACCTGGATGCGGCTGTTGCCCCAGTCGGCCACGATGATGTTCCCGTTGGAGTCGACGGCGACTCCGGTGGGCGCGTTGAACTGCCCGTTGCCCTCCCCGTGGGACCCGAACTTGAAGAGGAACTCGCCCTCCGTGGTGTAAACCTGGGGGCGCGGGGTCAGCGGGGTCAGCGGGGTCAGCGGGGGTCAGCGGGGGTCACGGCGTGGGGCCACGCCGGGTCACCCACCTTCACCGAGTGGTTGTGGAAATCGGTCACCACGATCTCGTTCTTGTTGTTGACGGCCACGAAATGGGGCCCTGGGGGGGGGGTCAGAGTGGGGCAGGGGGCTCAGGAGGGGGAGGGGGGTCTGCAGGGGCAGGACCCCAGCCCAGAACCACTCCACCCAGGAGCCCAGGACAGGGAACATGGGGGTCTCACTATGGGGTGGGGGTCCCACTCTCCAGAACCCAGGACCTAGAACCTGAGCCCCAGGTCCTACCCCTGGGCTCAGCCCCAGGACCCCCACCCACCCCCAGGGCCCTCACCCACCCTCGGGACCCCCAGCTCACCCCCAGGACCACTGCCTGTCCCCAGGACCCTCTGTCCCAGCCCCCAAGGACTGCACCACACCCCCAGGACCCCCACCCACTGCCAGCACCCTCACCCACCCCCAGGATCCCCCCTGGCCCCAGGTCTCTCTGCTCCAGCCCCCAGGACCCCTGCTCCCCCTCAGGACCCCTGCCCACTCCCAAGACTCATGCCTGGTCCTAGGATCCCCAGGACCCCCACCCACCCCCATGACCCCTGCCCACCCCCAGGACCCCCTCTAGCCTCAGGACTCCCTGCTCCAGCCCCCAGGACCCCCACCCCAGGACCTCCAGGACCCTTGCCTCAACCCCAAGACTCCTGCCCCACATCCAGGACTCCTGCCCCTCCCCAAGACCCCCACCCACCCACCCCCAGGACCATCCCCAGGACCACCCCTGGCCCCAGGACTCCCTGCTTCAGCCCCCAAGACCTTCACCCACCCCCTAGGACTCCTGCTCCCTCCCAGGACCACCACCGCCCCCCCCCCCCCCCTCCCCGTCATGCCCAGGCTCCCTGCTCCCCCGCACCGTGGGGCAGCCCCGGTGGGGCGGGGGTCCCGTGCCCCGCCCCCGTGCCCCCCCGGCCCGTACCCGCGAACTGCCTCTCGGCGGCGCCGCGGCTGCCGAAGCGAGTGACCATCTTCCCGCTGGGCTGGAAGACGCAGACGCAGCAGCCCTTGTTGTCCACCACGATGATGTGGCCGTTCCGGTCCACGGCGACCCCCTTGGGGCCCAGCAGCCGCCCGGCCCCCAGCTTGCTCTGGGGGGCAGGGGTCAGCACCCCCAGCCCCACGGCCCCTGCCCCACAGATCCTGCCCTACAGCCCCACAGATTGTCCCTACAGCCACACAGATCCTGAGCTCCTGCCTCACAGCCCTCCAAGCTCCACAGCCCCTGCCCCACAGTGCCCCCCTGCCCCACAGCCCCCCCAGCTCCTGCCCCAAAGCTTCCACAGTCCCACAGCTCCTGCCCCACAGCCCCACAGTGCCCCCCTGACACCCTGCCCCACAGCCCCCCCCCAAGCCCCACAGCTCCTGCCCCAGTGCCCCACAATGCCCCCCTGCCCCACAGCTCCTGCCCCACAGCCACACAGATCCTGACCCCCTGCCCCACAGTGCCCCACAGTGCCCCCCTGACACCCTGCCCCACAGCCCCTGCCCCACGTGGCACCCTCCTGTGCCTGCAGGACCCCCCAGCAGCGCCATAGGGCAAGGAGGGCATGAGTAGACACACAGATCCTGACCCATGGCCCCACAGTGCCCCCCTGCCCCACAGTGCCCCCAGGGCAGCCAGGACTGGGGGGCAGTGAGGTGTGGGGCAGAGCTCCCCCCCCCCCCCCCCCCCCGCCGTCGCCCCCTCACCTTGAACTTGCCCTCGGGGGAGAAGATGCTGACCCAGCGGTTGTCATAGTCAGCGATGATGATGTCCCCGTTGGTGTCCACGGTGACACCCGTGGGGCGCTGGAGCTGCCCCGGGGAGCGGCCCCGCACCCCGAACCGCAGCCGGAACTGCCCCTCGTTGGAGAACACCTGGGGGGCAGGGGGGCAGGAGGGGGGCAAGGGGGATCAGGGGCAGGCAGAGGGGGCTGGAACTGCCCCTTGTTGGAGAACATCAGGGGGGGCTGGAGGGGCAGGGGGTGTCATGGGGGGGCCCAGGGGGTGCAGGGGGGTGTCAAGGGGGTCTGGAACTGCCCCTCGTTGGAGAACACCGGGGGGGGCTGGAGGAGCAGGGGGTGTCATGGGGAGGCTCAGGGGGTGCAGGGGGGGGGCTATGGGGGGCTGGAACTGGCCCTTGTTGGAGAACACATTTGAGGGGGGGGGTCAAGGGGGTTCTGGGCACTCTGGGTGCTCAGGGGGTCCCTGGAGGCTGGGGTAGATGGCAGGGGGGTCTCGGGGGTCCCCGGGGGTCCTACCTGCACGCACTGGTTGTTGCTGTCGGCCACCACGATGCGGCCGGAGCCCGAGGCCGAGATCCCCTGCAGGTTGGTGAACTCCCCCTTGTCCCGCCCGCGCGTCCCTGCGGGGGGCAGGGGGTCGGAGGGGGCGGGGGGCACCGGCCCAGGGACCCTCCCACTGCCCCGGGGACCTCCCCTGGACCCCAGGGACCACCCACTGCCCTGGAACTCTCCCCAGACCACAGAGACACACACTCCCCCCCCATGCCCCTGGGGACCCCAAAGACTCCAGGGACCGCCTCTCCAATCCCTGGAGGACCCCACCCCAATCCCTGGGGACCCCCAGAGTCCAGATACCCACCCTCCCCCACTGTGCTGGGGACCCCCCCTGTCCCCAGAGATCCCCCATCCCCCGCAGGAACCCACCACCACCCCAGGGACCACCCCTGATCCTGGGGACCCCTCTGCTGCCCTGAGGACCCCCTGGACCCCAGGAACCCCCCACTCCCTGGTGCCCCCCCCTGGGCCCCAGGACCCCTACCCCACTTCAAGGACCCTTGTGTCCTACTGATAACTCCCCCTGGACCTCAGGAACCCCACACTGCCTCGGTGACCCCCTCTGGACCCTGCCACCCCTAAGGACACTCCCTGCCCCCTGGTGAACTCCCCAAGACGCCAGGGACCCCCAGCTTCCTGGTGACCCCTCCTGGACCTCAGGGCCCCCCCACTACCTTGGTGACCCCCCCTTGGACCCCAGGGCCAACCCCCCACCCAAGAACACCCCACCACCCCTGGTGACCTCCCCCTGGATCCCAGAGAGCCCTCCAGCCCCCTGGTGGCTTTCCCTGGACCTCAGGAGCCCCCCACCACCCAAGGACCGCCCCCCCTGCCCTCCTAGTGACTCCTCCTGAGCCCAGGGCCCCCCCACCACCCAAGGACCCCCCCATTGCCCTGGTGACTTCTCCTGGACCTCAGGAGCCCCCCACTACCTTGGTGATGCCCCCTGAACCACGGGGACCCCCCCCATGCCCTGGGGACCCCCCCTGGACCCCAGAGCACCCCCTAGCTCCCCGGTGACACCCCTGGACCCCCAGGGACCACCCCCCTCCTCCTCCTGGTGACCTCCCCCTGGATCCCAGAGACCCCCCACCCCCTGGCATCCCCCCTAGCCCCCCCCCCCCCCCCCCAAGACTGACCCACACGGAAGATGAGCTCATCCTCGATGGGGTTCTCCTTCTTCTTGGCGCTGCCGTACATGCTGGAGGGTCTCCTCACCGCCTTCTGCCGCACGTGCCCCCCGCCCGGGCCCCCCCCGGGGGACTTGATCCTCCTCTTGACGTCGTCGGGGTCCGGGGGGGGCTGTCGCAGGGCACGGGCACGGAAGGGGCTGCCACGGATGGGCTGCCCGTAGAGCAGGATGGAGAGCAGGAACTCGCCCTCCGCCCGCGGCGTCCAGCTCAGCTCGTAGGTGCCGTTGCGGTTGTCGGTCACCTCGGCCTCTGCTGGGGACCCATCCGGGCCTGTCACCTGCAGGAGACACGGGGGGGGACATGGGGGGCAGGGGGGGACACAGGGGGAAAGGGCGTTGGGGTTAGTCTTGGGGCTGGGGGCAGTTGGAGGAGTGAATGGTGAAGGTGGGGAGACATGAGGGGGTGGGTCGTGGGGTCACGGAACACGGAGCCATGGATGGATGGGGTCATGGGGTGGTGGGGTCATGGAAGCATGAGGCCATGGGTCATAGGGTTGTGGGGTCATGGAGTCATGGAAACGTGAGGTCATGGAGTCATGGGGTCATGGAAACATGGGGTCATGGGAACATGGAGCCATGGGGTTGTGGGGTCATGGAAACATGGGGTCATGGGGTTGTGGGACGACAGAGTCATGGGGTGATGAGGTAGGGGGGAGTAGGGTCACAGAGTCATGGAAACATGGGGTGATGGAGCCAAGGAGCTATAGGGTCATGGAGCCATAGGGTCATAGAGTCATGGGGTAATGAGATAATGGAGTCATGGAACATGGGATTGTGGAGCCATGGAGTCATGCAAACAGGGACTGATGGAGTCATGGGGTGATGGGGTCACAGAGCCATGGGATCATAGAAACATCAAAAGATTAAATCATGGGATCAAGGAACCATCAGATCACAGAATCATGGGATGGTTTTGGTTGGAAAAGACCTTCAAGATCCTCCAGTCCCACCATTCCCCCAGCCCTGCCAAGGCCACCACTGACCCATGTCCCTCAGCACCACATCTCCACGGCTTGGAAACCCCTCCAGGGATGGGGACTCCACCCCTGCCCTGGGCAGCCTGGGCCAGGGCCTGACAACCCTTGCCAGGCAGAAATTGTTCCCAAGATCCAACCTCAACCTCCCCTGGCACAACTTGAGGCCGGTTCCTCTTGTCCTGTCGCTTGTTCCTGGGGAGCAGAGACCGACCCCCCCTGGCTCCAACCTCCTCTCAGGCAGTTGCAGGGAACAGGAGTGTTGGAGTTAAGGGGCTGATCCAGGGGATGATGGAATTAATTGTGTAAGTGTTTGAGATTTGGGCAAACTGACAAGTCCTGGCAGGGTGAGGTGACCCAGCGGGAGCAGCCGGAGCAACACGGCCCTGGGCCAAGATCCCAGTTGAATTGTAGATCCCAGAATTCTGGAAGGGTTTGGGTTGGAGGGGACCTTAAATCCCATCCAGTGCCACCCCTGCCATGGGCAGGGACACCTCCCACCAGCCCAGGCTGCTCCAAGCCCCATCCAACCTGCCCTTCAACACTGCCAGGGATGGGGCAGCCACAGCTTCTCTGGCCAACCTGGGCCAGGCTCTCCCCACCCTCCCAGCACACAAGTTCTCCCTCCCATCTCATCTCCAGCTCCCCTCTTCCAGCTGGAAACCCTTCCCCCTGGGCCCATCCCTCCCTGCCCTTGGCCAAAGCCCCTCCCCAGCTTTCCTGGAGCCCCTTCAGGCACTGCAAGGTGCTCTCAGGTGTCCCCTTCTCCTTCCCAGATTGGACATCCCCCCAGGCTCTGCTCTTTGCTCCCCCAGTTCCTCAGTGAGCACCTGGGACAACACTGACCCCAGATGTGGACAATGGGACAATCACTCAAAGTCACCTGGACAATGCCGGGGGGGGGTGGGCAGTGACCAGACCCGGGGGGTGAGGCTGGGCTGAGGACCTCAGGCCCCTGCTTGGGGGGGGATCCCTGTGCATGGCAGGGGGACACTGGGTGGTCTCTAAGGTCCACACCCACTCAAACCAGTCTGGGATTTTCCTGATGAGAAGCAGCTGGAGAAGAATGAGGGGAAATGATCCCAACAACAGGTGGGTGATGGGACCCTTGGAGAGGGGAGGGCAGGACCCAGCAAAAGGGAAAGGTGGGACCGTGGTGGGGGGATTGGGTGGGCAGGAGCAGGGTTAGTGTCAGCAGGGCCTGGAGGGATGGATGGGCCCAGGGTTTCCAGCTGGAAGAGGCGAGCTGGAGATGAGATGGGAGGGAGAACCTGTGTGCTGTGAGGGTGGGGAGAGCCTGGCCCAGGTTGGCCAGAGAAGCTGTGGCTGCCTCATCCCTGGCAGTGTTGAAGGGCAGGTTGGATGGGGCTTGGAGCAGCCTGGGCTGGTGGGAGGTGTCCCTGCCCATGGCAGGGGTGAGACTGGATGGGCTTTGAGGTCCCTTCCCACCCAAACCAGTCTGGGATTCTATGGATGGAGGGAGGGAGAATGGATAAAGGGATGGATGGATGACAGAGAGATGGAGGATAGAGGGGGGATGGAGGGATGATGGATGGAGAGATGGATGGAGAGATGGAGGATAGAGGGAGGATGGAGGGATGATGGATGGAGAGATGGATGGAGAGATGGAGGATAGAGGGGGGGATGAAGGGATGGAGGGAGGAAGGACAGAGAGTGGATGGAGGGATGATGGATGGAGGGAGGGATGATGGATGGCTGATGGCTGCCCAGGTTGCCCAGAGGTGCTGGAAGCCCCATCCCTCACCCCTGGCGCCCCGTGGTGCCCCCCAGGCCCCCGATGTCCCACCTGGAAGCAGAGGTGGGCGCTCCCGCAGCGCACCAGCTCCCCGTCCTTGTCCTTGGTGGTGACGCTGAGGTTGGCGGGCTGGCCCAGCACCGCCTGGCGCAGCCCCTCCCCCGTGGCCACCGACTGGTGGGCGGCCGCGCTGGTGGTCACCAGGGCCCCCAGGTTCTGGATGCTGCGGCGCAGCCCCTCGCTCTCGGCGTGGTACTCCAGGTGGGGGTTCTGCAGGGGCTGCTCGGGGAGGGGTCTCCCCGCCAGCTCCCCCAGGCGCCCCCCCAGCTCCTTGCGCAGCAGCAGGACGGTGGCGGGGGCGGCCCCGGGGCGCAGCGCCCGCTCGGCGAAGGCGCAGCCGCTCTGCAGGCTCTGCTGGCCCTGCCGGAGGGTCTCCAGCTGCCCCGACAGCACCTGGGGAGGGGGCAGGGTGGCACCGGGAAGCACACCGGACACCCCCACAGCACCCCCTGAGAGTCCCCCCTGGACCCCCCAGGATCCGCCCCCACCCCCCCCCCTTCAGGATCCGCCCCCAACACCCCCCCCAGGACACACACCAGACAACCCCCACAGGACCCCCTGAGAGTCCCCCCTGGATCCCTCCCAGGAAACCCACAGGACCCCCCTCGGGACCCCCACCTGGACACACACCAGGACACCCCCACAGGACCCTCACCAGGACCCTCACCCCCTCACTGGGATCCTCAACACCACACTGGGACCTCCACTGGGACCCCAGGATCCTCACCAGGACCCTCACCCACGTGCTGGAACCCAGACTGTCAGCACCACATTGGGACCCTCACCAAGACCCTCAACATGTTCAGATCCTCACCAGGACCCTCTCCAGGACCCCAGCCCCCTCACCGGGACCCTCACTAGGACTCTCAAACCCCTTGCCAGGACCCTCACTCCTTTGCTGGGATCCTCAGCACCAGGCTGGGACCCCCACCAGGACCCTAAGACCCTCACCAGGACCCTCACCCCCGTACTGGAACCCCCCTGCCGGGCCCCCCCAGCCCTGCCCCAGGACCCCGAGCCGAGGGTGTCATGGTGTCACCTTCTGCTTGGCAGCACAGGTGGCCTCCAGGTCACGCAGCAGCAGCGCCCGGCGCTGCCTCAGGGCCACCTCCAGCTCCTCGAAGGTGCCACCGATGGCAGCGGCCACCTCGTCCCGGCGCTGGGACAGCTGGCGGCTGATCTCTGACACCAGCCCAATGGCAGCGGCCAGCTGGGGCAGCCTGGGGACAGGGGACAGGGGGCATGGCCGGGGGGACACGGGGACATGCACCAGGCCGGTGGTGGCCACCAGCTGGGGCAGCCTGGGGACATGGGGACACCGTGGGGACATGGGGACACGGGGACACACACCAGACTGGTGGTGGCCACCAGCTGGGGCAGCCTGGGGACATGGGGACACCGTGGGGACACCGTGGGGACACCGTGGGGACATGGGGACACAGACCAGGCTGGTGGTGGCCACCAGCTGGGGCAGCCTGGGGACATGGGGACACCGTGGGGACACCGTGGGGACATGGGGACACGGGGACACACACCAGGCTGATGGTGGCCACCAGCTGGGGCAGCCTGGGGACATGGGAGGGCAACACGGGGACATGGGGCAGAGACATATGGACGGGTGGACCCACAGCCCCCCAGTGCCTCCCCATCCGCCCCCAGCCCCCTATCACCCCCCATCCTCCACCCCCCCGTCCCCCCACCCTCTGCCTCCATCCCGTGCCCCCCAACCCCCCCAGCCCCATCTTGTGCCCCTCCCAGTGTCCCCCATCCCCATCCCGTTCCCCCCAGTACCCTACGCCTCTGCTCCCCGCCCCGTACCCCCCCCCCAGCGCCCCTCCGTGCCCACCGCCCCCGCACGGCCTCCAGCTGCTGCCCCAGCGCCGCCTTGTGCTGCTCCAGGACATCGCGCAGGGGCACGGTCCGGTGGTCCCGGTGCTCCCCCCCCCGCGCACTCCCCACACATCCCGGTCTCGCACGGCTCGCAGTAGAACTCCATCACCTGCAGCAGGAGCGCTGGCACCCCCACCGGCACCCCCAGACCCGCGGACACCCCCAGACCCCCCCACGGACAGCCCCAGACCCACTGACAGCCCCAGACCACCCCACTGGCACCCCCAGACCCGCGGACACCCCCAGACCCCCCCACGGACAGCCCCAGACCCACTGACACCCCCAGACCCCCCCACTGGCACCCCCAGACACCCCCCCCCCCCCGGACACCCCCTGAACCCTCTGGTTCCCCCCTGGGTACTACAGACCCGCCCCCCCCCCCCCAACACCACAGATGCCCTCCCCCCAGGCCCCCTGGACCTGCCCTAGACCCATGGACCCCCCAGCCTCTCCTGGACCCGCAGACCCTCCCCAGATCCTGCAGCCCCCACAGCCCCCCTGTAGCCCCTCACAGCGCCCCCCCCCCCAGCATCCTTGGACACCCCCAGACTCCTCAGCCCCTGCAGCCCCCCCACAGCCCCCCAGACCCTGCAGCCCCCCTGGACCCCCCCACCCCCCGGCTCCTTCCCTGGCTTCACCACCCCCAGCCTCCCCAGCCCCCTTGGATGCCAGGACCCCCTCCCAGCCCCCGCAGCCCTTCCTGGACCCCCACAACCCAGGACCCCCTAGCACCCAAAGCCCAGCCCCCCGTGTCCCCACCTGTCCCTCATGGTTGGGGCAGCAGAGGGGCTGTCCGGTGACGGCGGTGACGGGGTCGGGGCCGGGGTGGGGGCCGGTGGGGGGGTCCCGCTGCAGCACCTCCATCAGGTTGGAGATGAAGAAGTTGTTCTGCAGCGCCGGGACCCCCCGCTCGGGCAGGATGGAGCTCTGGCGGCACACGGGGCACGAGAGGGTCAGGCTGTGGGGGGGGGATGTACCCCTGCAGGCACCTGGGGGGACAGAGGGGGGGACACGGGGTTGGGGAGGGATGTACCCCTGCAGGCACCTGGGGGGACAGAGGGGGGGACACGGGGGTTGGGGGGGGGGGATGTACCCCTGCAGGCACCTGGGGGGACAGAGGGGGGGACACGGGGGTTGGGGGGGGGGGATGTACCCCTGCAGGCACCTGGGGGGACAGAGGGGGGGACACGGGGTTGGGGAGGGATGTACCCCTGCAGGCACCTGGGGGGACAGAGGGGGGGACACGGGGGTTGGGGGGGGGGGGATGTACCCCTGCAGGCACCTGGGGGGACAGAGGGATCAGAGCCTGGGGGGCGGCAGGGGGAGCAGGGGGGACAGGGGGATAGCGCTGGCAGGGACAGGACATGGGGACACGACACAGGGACAGACAGGGGGCCAGGTGTCCCCCACTGTGGCACAAGGGGGTGCAGGAGTGAGGGCGGGGGCCGGGGGGGCAGACAGACGGATGGACAGATGGACAGGAGGGACAGGAGGGGACAGGTGGGACAAGAAGGACACGGGAAGGCTGTGCCACCATGTGCCAGAGCCCGGGGAGGGGCACAGGAATGGACAGACGGACGGATGGGGGGGGCCGGGCTGGGGGTGAGGGAGGCTGTGGGGGGTGGGGGGGCTCTGGGGGGCACAGAGAGAGCAGAGATCAGTACAGAGCCCCTCCTGCCACGGCCACCACCCCCCAGAGACACACATGGGCTGTCCCAGGGACCCCATCATGCCCCAACCCAGGGATGCCCCAGACCCCTATGTGCCCCCCCCCCCCCGTGGGTGGGCAGCACAGCCAGGCCCCACTGCAGGGGCTGGGGGAGGGCTGGGGAGGGGGTCTCTGCTCTGGGCAGGGGCAGGGGGGGCTGTGAGGGGCAGTGCTGCCCAGCTGGAAGGCAGCAGGAAACAGCAGGGATGGTGTGTGGGGGCAGTAGGGGTGCGGTGCAGTGGGGTGCAGTGAGGGTGCAGTGAGGGTGCAGTGCAGCCCAGCAGCCTCAGCTCATCTGCAGGAGGCAGAGGAAGACAATACAGTGGGGATGCAGTGAGGGTGCAAGAGGGGGTGTGTGTGCAGTGCAGGTGCAGTGCAGGTGCAGTGCAGGTGCAGTGCAGTGCTGTGTGGGCACAGAGGGGCTGCTGCAGCAGCCAGACACACTGCAAGGCATGGGAGGGATGCAGTGGGGATGCAGGGGAAACGCAGTGGGGATGCAGCAAGGCACAGAAGCACAGGCAGGGATGCAGTGGAGATGCAGTGAGGCCCAGGGGCACAGTGGGGATGCAGCAGGGATGCAGTGAGGTGCAGTGGGGCTCAGGGACGCAGCAGGGGTGCAGTGGGGGCACAGGGGGGCACAGGGAGGGCACAGGGGGGAAGGGGGGGCACAGGGGGGGCATGGGGGGGCACAGGGGTGCAGTGAGGGCACAGGGAGGCACAGGGGGGCACAGGGGGGCGCAGGGGGGCGCAGGGGGCAGTGGGGGCACTGGGGGGCACAGGGGGGGCACACGGGGGGCACAGGGGGGCACAGCGGGGGCACAGCGGGGGCATGGGGGGGCACGGGGGGCAGTGGGGGCACAGGGGGCAGTGGGGGCACAGGGCGGCAGAGGGCGGCACAGGGGTGCAGTGGGGGCACAGGGGGGCACAGGGGGGGCACAGAGGGCACAGGGGGGGCACAGAGGGCACAGGGGGGGGGCGGGGGGGGGCCAGGCTGACCTCTCGCAGAAGGTGTGCAGGCAGGGCAGCACCTTGGGGCTGCGGTAGCGCTCCAGGCAGATGCTGCAGAGCAGGAACTGGTCGATCTGCCGGAACACGGGGCTGGCGCCCGGGTCCTGCCCCGCCATGGCTGCGACCCACGAATCGGCCCCACGGACCCGCCCCACGGCGGCTCAGCCCCACGGCGGCTCCGGCCCCACGGCTCAGCCTGTGGGGGCAGCAGTGGGGGGGTGGTGGGGTGGGGGCAGCACCCAGCGCCCCACAGCACCCCCCAGGAACCCACAGCCCCCCACAACCCCCCACGGCACCTCCCCCAGCCCCACAGAACCCTACAGCCCACCCAGCACCCCACAGCACCTGCAGTGCACCCAGCACCCCATGGATCCTACAGCCCTCATGGCCCCACAAGCCCCACAGCCCCTGGGCATCCAGTGCCAGCCCCACACACCTGCCCCACACGCCTCCGTGACCCACAGCTCTGCCGGGCACCCCAACACCGGGGGGGCAGCACCCTCACCCCATAGCGGTGACCCCCCACAAAGCGCCTGCGTGCCCCACGGCACCCCCCCGCCCCATAGCATCCCCTGCCCCACAGCACCCATCCCCTGCCCCACGGCGCCCACCCCTAACCCCACAGCACCCACTCCCCCCGCCTGCCCCACGGCACCCCCTGCCTGCCTGGTCCCCCAGGTTCCTCCCCGTCCCCCCCGCCCCAGAGGCCCCGCTGACCCCACCGGGGTCCCCACACAGCCCCCCGGTCCCCCCCGGTCCCCCCCCAGTCTCCCCGGTCCCCGCTCACAGCTCAGCCTCCCCCGCGGTTCCAGCCCCCGGTCCCCCACAGCCCCCCGGTGCCTCCCGGTCCCCCCGCACCCGCCGGTGTACCCCTGTCCCCCCCCCCGGTTCCCCCCGGTCCCCGCTCACGGTTCAGGCCCCCCCCCCGCGCTCCAGGCCCCGGCCCCGCCCCGGCCGCCATTGTGAGGGACCGCCCCGAGACACGGCCCCGGGGACAGGGGGGACAGGGGGGGACCGGGACAGGGATGGGGGACACGGGGGACCGGGATGGGGACCGAGATGGGGGGACACGGGGGACCCGGACACAGGGAGGAGCGGGGCGGGGGGTGCAGGGACGGGGCATGGGGACAGAGGGGGGTGGCAGGGGCAGGGGACCGGGATAGGAGGGACCGGGACAGGGATGGGGGGGGAACGGGGACAGAGGGAGGGGGACACCAGAATGGGGGGGACAGGGATCGGGGGACGGTGCGGGGGACAACGGGATGGCACCGCCCCCGCACCGGGATAGGGATGGGGGCCACCGGGACAGCGGGATGGCGGGAGGGGGGGACCAGGACAAGGGGGGACCGGGATGGGGAGGGGACACTGCGGGGGGGGGGGACAGTGGGATGGCGCGGGGGGGACAGCGGGGGCAGCGCCAGCCCCAGGAGCCGCAGAGGCTGCGCGCACGGCCCGGCCCCACATCCCGCCCCCCCGTCCTGTCCCTGTCCCTGTCACCCCCCCCTGTCTTGTCCCTGTCCCCCCCGTCCTACCCCTGTCCCCACTTCCACCTTCTCCCTGTCCCCCAACCCCACGTCCTTGTCCCCAGCCCCCCACCCGCTGTCCCTGTCCTCCCGATTCGCCCTTATCCCCTGCCCAAACCCACCCACCCACCCACCACAACGACCACCCAGCCCCCTCCTCAACCCGTGCCGACCCCCCCCCCCACCTTTGCCCCCCACACTCACCCCCCCCGCAGCCCCCTCCTCGCTCCAGCCCCCGCCGCATCCTCGGCCCGGCCCGGCGGGGACTGCGCCAGGGATGGGCAGGGCAGGCAGCTGCCAGACCGGACCGCACCACGGGCAGGGCCGAGGGGGGGAACACGCTTTTCACCCCTCCCAAAACTGCACGGGACCCCCCCCGCGGACCCCCCACTCGGGGACGGGGACGCGTCGCTCCGCGATGGGTCCCCGTCCCCGAGTGGAGGGTCCGCTGCGGAGGGTCCCGGGGGGAGGAGGGGCGTAGAACATCCCCCCACCCCCCCCAACACAAATGGTCGGGTCCGGGCTGTGGCTCTGCAGTGGGGGGGGGGCTCCGGGCGCGCCCCCCCGCATCCCCGGGGTACCCGGCTGTCGCCACGGCAACCGCATCCCACCGCGCTCCCCCCAGCCCCCCAAAGTGTGGGGCTGGGGGTGTCCTCGGTCCCTTCCCCCATCCTACCGGCATGGACCCCCCCTTGCAAGGGGGTGCGGTGGCGCTGGGGTCCCCAGTTGCGTGGGGGGAGCGTCTGGGTGACATTCCTATCGCCAAACGTGGGCACGACAGCGGAGAGGTGACAGGGATGATGCCACCAACCCCGCCACAACCAGTGTTGGGGGGGGGACAGTTGCGGGTGACATCGGCTGTGACCCCACCGAGGGGCTTGGCACCGTCTCGGACAAACATCACGGGGTGTGGGGGGGGTGGAACTGGGTGGGGACAGTGTCCCGGGGGTCCAGGGGACACCCCGGGGACGGGGCAGTCGCAGCCCGGCAGGACCCGCCACGCGACGCCTGGCACCGGTGGCACCGGCGGCAACAAAGGGCACAGTGAGAGGCGGCCGAGGCGACACGGACACTGCGGTGGCAGCTCTGGGCATGGGACACAGTCACTGAGGTGGCAGTGCCAGGCGGGGGACACGGACACGGGATGGCCTGGGGCTGCGCCAGGCAGGGGACACTGTGGTGGCGGCTCTGGGCAAGGGACACGGTCACTGTGGTGGCAGCGCCAGGCAGGGGACACAGCTGCCAGGTGGCAGTGCCAGGCAGGGACACGGACACGGGACAGCCCGGGGCAGGGGACATGGTCACCATGGTGGCAGTGCCAGGCAGGGAACACAGCTGCTGTGGTGGCACCACTGGGAAGGGGACGTCGCCACCGAGGTGGCAGCGCCGGGAGGGGACACGGCTGCCCTGGCACTTCCCTCCCGGCGCTGCCACCGCCGGGGCCGGGTCCCTTCCCCAGAGCTGCCACCACAGGGCATGGGGGGTGACACCAGCCCCACGTCTCGGGGTGCGGGGGGGTGACACCAGCCTCACATGCGGGGTGTGGCACAGGGGGTGACACTGTCCCCACAGGCCATGGGGGGACCCCGCAGAGCCGGACCTTGGGGGCGCTGGAGGAGCTGGGGGGTCCCTACGGTGTCCCTCTGTCCCCTCCAGCCGTGCGGGGGGGACGGACCAACACCCGCACCCAGACCCCTGGGAAGGACAAACGTGTCCTCGAAGGCACGGGGGCTTTGGGGAGACAGTGACAGCGGTGAGGGGGGTGTCCAGCCGGGGGGATGAGGGCAGGAGCCGGGGGGGGGGCGTGGGAAACGAGCTGGTGCCCGACACCGCCCCCCCCGTGGGCACAGCCCCACGGGGGACAATGCCCGTGACCTTGGCCGTGACCTTGGGTGGGCTGGGGGATCAGGGGTCCCTGGGGACACCCTGGTGTCCCCCACCCCGGCTGTGCCCCGCGGCTCCGGGGGGTGCAGACTGGTGGTCACAGCCTGAGAAGGACAGCAGGAATGGGGACCCTCCACGGTGCCACCACTGGCCGGGGGGAGAACAACCCCCGCGGCCCCCCCAGCTCCGGGCACAGCTGGGGGCGAGCAGGACCCCCCGGGGCACAAGACCCCCCGGGGCACAAGACCCCTGGGGCACACGGGATCCCCCGGCACACGGGACCCCCCTGGGGCACGGGACCCCACCCGGCCCCCACCTCTGCCAGCAGCAGGAGGAGATGGTGGGAGGGGGGTGGGGGGAACCCTGAATGGCAGGACCCCCGGGATCCCCCCGGGACCCTTGAGTCCCCCCCCAGCTCCCGGTGCTGCTAGTGCCTGTTCCGTGGGACCCCCCAAGTCTCCTGGGGTCCCCCCCCGAGAGCAGCATTGTCCCTCCCATCCCTGAGGACCGGGGCCCCTGAAGTCCCCCCTCAGGGCTGCCCCCCCCCCCCCCCATGTCCCAGTCTGGAACCCCCCCCTAGCTAGTCCCACCAGTGCTCGAGGCGGGTCACAGCTGTGGGGGGTGGGCCCGTTGCCCCCAGACCCAAAGAGCAGTGGGTGTCCAGAGGGGAGCAGAGACCCACCCCACCACCCCAAGGACACCCGCAGCCCCCCCAGACCGGGCAGTTTTCCAGCTGCCTTTTCCAGTCCCCCCTGGACCGTGCTGGGGTCCTGAAGGTCCCACTGGTCCCTGCTGGGGCCGGCCACCTCAGGGGGTCCTGGGGGGCTTCGGGCGGGGGTGTCGAGTCACTGGACAGTTTGGGATGGAAGGGACCATAAAACTCACACAATGCCCCCCGCATGGGCAGGGACCCCCCCGACCAGCGCAGGGTGCTCCAGGTCCCATCCTGGATGGGGACAATTCCAGGGGTGGGAACCCGCCACACTGGGAAGAGCTGGGGGGCACATGGGGGGGGGCTTGTCTCCCTGGGGCTCGAGGTGGGTTTTGGGGGTTGGGTCTTTGGGGGCAACTCGCCCCCCGCCCCACAGGACAGGACCTGGTGCTGGACGGACCTGGGAAAGGGCCCCTCGACCACCACAGGCACCACTCGACCCCCCCAGTGACCCACCCCCTGCCCGCCCCCCATCCCTCCTGAGGGTCCCAGCCCCCCCGCACACAGGCCTGATCCGTACCGTTTTATTCTGGAATCTTACAGGAGGGGGGGAAAAGGGGGGGGGGGGTCAGACCTTCACCGGGGGGGGCAGGGAGCTCAGATCCAGACATTAAATTACCAGAGATTAAATTAGCAACAAAAACCGGTCGGGGCCTGGGGAGAAAGTGCCCAAGTGCCGGGGGCGGGGGGGGGCAGGGGGGCAGCATGGGGGGGCAGGGGGCGTGTGTGGCACACAGGGGTGCACATACACGTACAAGCCACATACATGTAGATGGCACATACGTGTACACAGCACATGTGTCCTCACCACATCCCCCTCCCTGCCTGGGCGTTTGGTCCCTGTTCGAGCCCCCCCAGCCCCGCACAGGGGCACTGAGAGGACCCCAGCCCCCTCCCAGCACGCAGGAACCCCCCCCCAGCTCCCAGGGTGGTCACCCCAGCACTGAGCAGGGGGTCTGGGGGTGGGGATGATGGGCACAGTGAGGCCAGGGGCAGTGCACCCTGCACCGGGGGGGTGTAGTGTGAGGTTGAGGGGGCCCCGGGTGGGGTGGGGGGGGAGTGCAAGAACAGCTGCCTGGGACCACCAGGGATCAGCTGGGAGGGAGATGGAGTGGCCCCAAAATTGGGGGAGCAGGTGGGAGCCCCCGGCTGCTGGATGCATGGGGGAGGCACCCACAGCCCCTCCCAGGGACAGGGGGGCACCCACAGACCCCCCCCGGGGACAGGGGGGCACCGGCCACTCCCCTCTGGGGATCGGGGGGCCTGGCAGCCCCTCTACAGCTTTGTCTTCATATGGAAATACACACCCCCTCGGGGGTGGGCAGGGGGGAGCCCTGGGGGGGGGGGGCACAGAGAGCTGTGGGGTATCCCCCCCCACCCCAAGGTGTGTGGTGGGGCCTGGGGGGTGCAGCCCCGAGGGGTGTCAAGAGGCAGGAGGGGCTCCAGACTCTGCCCCCAGGGGAGGCCATGTGTCACCCCCCCTTTCCCCCCACCCAGCCAGAGTTCAGGTCCATGTCCCCCCCCCCGGCAGGGGGGGGGCAGGGGGGCTCACTGCTCCTCCAGCCAGGAGGGCTTCTCTGCCCCAGGGGTCTTCAGCTTGATGTTGAACTGCTTGAGGGTCTGCTCCAGCTGCTGCTGGTTCCCCGCGAAGTACCCCGAGATGGCGTTGTGGAACAGCAGCAGCTGCTTGTGCATCACCTTGATCTGGGGGGGCAAAGGGGGGGGGGGAGTCAGTCTGTGCCCACCCGGCTCCACAGCGCCCCCCCTCTGCCCCGGGACCCCCCCCCCCCCGGACCTTGTTCTCCTCCAGGAACTTGAGCTTGATGGCCACGTCCGCACGCAGCCGCTCGTACTTGTCCCGGTGGCTCTGGAAGTGGCTCTGGGCCGTGTCCAGGCGGCCCCGGGTGGCCCCGTCCCTGGGGACCAGGCTCAGCTCCTCCAGGTCCGTGCGGTACGCATCGTACTCCAGCCTGGGACAGACAGACAGACAGGGTCACAGCCCTGCTGCGGCCCCAGGGATGCCCACCTGGGCCCTGGGTGCCCCTGTCAGAGTCCCAGCGTGGTGGGGTGGGAAGGGACCTCTGGAGATCATCCAGTCCAAACCCTGCCAGAGCAGGGTCACCTCCAGCAGATCCCACAGGAACACGGCCAGAGGGTTGGGGATGTCTCCAGAGAAGGAGACTCCACAGCCTCTCTGGGCAGCCTGTCCCAGGGCTCTGCCACCCTCACAGGCAAGAGGTTCCTCCTCATGTTCAGCTTGACCCTCCTGTGCTCCAGCTTGTGCCCATGGCCCCTTGTCCTGTCCCTGGGCACTGCTGAGAAGAGCCTGGTCCCACCCTCCTGACACCCCCTGGAGATACTGAGCAGCCTTGAGGAGACCCCCCCTCAGTCTCCTCCTCTCCAGCTGCACAGCCCCAGGTCCCTCAGCCTTTCCTCACAGGGCAGATGCTCCAGTTCCTTCAGCATCTTGGTGGCCCTGCCCTCAACTCTCTCCAGCAGCCCCTTGTCTCTCTTAAACTGGGGAGCCCAGAACTGGACCCAGTTCTCCAGAGGTGTTCCTCCCAGGGCAGAGCAGAGGGGAGGAGAACCTCCCTGACCTGCTGGACACACTCTTTTTGATGCCCCCCAGGAGCCCACTGGCCTTTTTGGCCACCAGGGCCCGTTGCTGGCTCATGGTCACCCTGTTGCCCACCAGGACTCCCAGGTCCTTCTCCCCAGAGAACCTCAAGAAGTTTCTCTCTGCCCAACTCCTCAGCTTGTCCAGGTCACACTGGATGGTCACTAACCAAACTCATCAGCTGATGGTCATGAGCTGTCCTGGCTCCTCTCCCCTGTCCTCCCTCTCCCTTGGCCCCTCTGTCCCCTGTTCAATCTGTCCCCCTGTCTCCTGTCCCACTTCTCCTATCCCACCTCTTCCCCTGTCCCTCTGTCCCACCTCTCCCCATTCCCCTGCCCCACCTGTCCCCTGTCCCATCCCACCTGTGCCCAGTCCCACCTCTCTCTGTCCTCTGTCCCACCTTTCCCAGCCCCCCTGTCCCCCCTGTCCCACCTGGCTGTCTCGTACTGCCTCACAGTCATCAGCGTGTCCTCCATGGTCTTGTTGACCAAGGTATTGATGCTGGACACGAAGAAGTTGACGGCCCCCAGGAGGGTCTCCCCATTCTTGCAGAGCAGCTTCTGTGTCTCCGCGTTGTACCCGAACTCCTCCTGGGGGGGAGGGCTGCAGTGGGGGGGCTGCTCCACCGAGACCCCCCGTGGTGGTGCTGGGACACGGCCCCTTGCCCAGTGCTGCCATTCCCAGTCCCACCTGTCCCAGCCCCTCCTGGGGTGCTGGTGGGTGCTGGGGAGTGGGAAGCCCCCTGGCTGTGCCACAGAGCCCCCCAGGGACAGAACCACCCAACTGCTCTGGCTGGAAACAGCCTTTCAGATCAGGGAATCATGGAATGGTTTGGATTGGGATGGGACCATCCATCCATCCATCCATCCATCCATCCACCCACCCAAACATCAGGCCCCAGACTAGTCTCAGTTGAAAGGGACCTTAAAGCCCATCCAGTCCCACCCCTGCCATGGGCAGGGACACCTCCCACCAGCCCAGGCTGCTCCAAGCCCCATCCAACCTGCCCTTCAACACTGCCAGGGATGGGGCAGCCACAGCTTCTCTGGCCAACCTGGGCCAGGCTCTCCCCACCCTCACAGCACACAAGTTCTCCCTCCCATCTCATCTCCAGCTCCCCTCTTCCAGCTGGAAACCCTTCCCCCTGGGCCCAGCCCTCCCTGCTCTTGGCCAAAGCCCCTCCCCAGCTTTTCTGGAGCCCCTTCGGGCACTGCAAGGTACTCCAAGGTCTCCCTGGAGCCTTCTCTTCTCCAGGCTGAGCACCCCCAACCCTCTCCAGAGCAGAGCTGCTCCATCCCACTCCCACCACAGCACCCACCCCTAGCCCCAGTGTCCTGGGGGGTGCTAGCTGGGGGGCAAAGCCCCCCGGGTACCTGCAGCTCGGGGGATTTCTGGCTGAGGTCAGCAAAGGCGTCCCCCAGGGCGTGCTGGGTGCTGAGCAGGCTGTGCAGGTGGGCACTCAGCGCCCTCCCCAGGGCCAGGACACTCTCGTACTTGCGCTTGGTCTCCCTCAGCAGCTCGATCTGAGCCTCCAGCTCTAGGTCCACCGTGCGAGACCCCCGCCCGAACCGCTCCGACAGCAGCTGCTTGGTGCACTGGGGAGGGGGCAACGGGGGGTTGGAAGCTCCTGGGGCTCCTTGGGGGATCCCAGACACCCCCAAAGGGAATGTCTCCTCTCCCAAGGAGCTTCCCACCCACCATCTCCTCACCTTGTAAGTGTTGATGCCCCATTTCTTAACGATGTCGAACTTCTCCACCGCCAGACCCCTCACCACCTCCTCGCCCCCCGCCGCTGGGCTGGGGGGGGGCTGGTGCAGCCCAGAGCCTGCAACACACACAGACGCCCCCCCAAGATAGCTCAGCTGGGAGGCAGCAGCCCAAAACAACAGGGGTTGCCAAAACCCAAGGGGATCGTGCTGGATCCACAAGGTGTGTCCCCCCCAGTACAACACATTAGGGGCTCACCAGTGCCGAGATACTGTGGGGAGACCCCCCCGTGGCTCCCAGCAGGCCCCTGAGCAGCACCACAGCCCCCCCATGGGGTCCTGCCCACTTCCTCAGCACTGGGGGGCTTGAGGAGGAGTGTGGCAGGAGTGGGAGGGGGTCACAGGGGGGCTCCTGGACACAGGGATCACCTCCCACCCCCATCCAGGTCCCACTTTCAAGGCATGTGGGGCTCTGGCAGTGCCATGGGAGCCCCCCAGGACTGGGATTGAGCCCTCCAGGACAGGGACTGACCCCCCAGTACCAGGACTGAGACTCTCAGCCCAGAGACTGAGCCCCCCAGCACCAGGTTTGCCTGCTCACACACCAGCAGCTCCATGGGGTGCTGGGAGGGTCCCCAGCACTGAGGGGGTGCCTGGAGCCAGGGTGGGGGTGCAGGGAGTCCATGGGTCTGGGGGTGGGCGGGCACAGTACCTGGGGGGGCCCCAGCTGGGTGGGCCATCCTGCTGGCGGCGGAGGCGCTGGGGGAGATGGAAACGGGTGGTCCTCGGGGGGGGTGAGGGCAGACATGACAGCCTGGAAAGGCAGGGGCTGGCGGGGCCGGGGGGGGCAGGGACGGGGACAGGGACAAGGATGGCCAGGACAGGATGGGCGTGCGGGTGGGGGGCAGCAGGGAGAGCAACGGGGGCACAAGATGAGAGCCGGAGACACCCCCTCAACAGGCACCCCCAACCTCCCCAGCCAGGGCCACCATGTCCCCCTGGGTCCTGAGAGCAGGACACCGGAGTGACAAGGACACAGGGATGGTGACCATGGACCCTCGGGGCTGGCAGCAAACCCCCTGCCCCCTGGATCGACCCGCCTGCTGCAGGGACAGGAGGACACAGGGGACAAGATGTGGCTCCCAGGGGCAGCAAGACCTTTGTGTCCCCCCCCGCGGGGGTACCTGTGATGGCACCGGAGGGGATGATGCCCTCAGCCGTGCCCCCGTAGCCCCCGGACACGATGCTGGTCTCGTTGAGGTTGGGCCCCGACACCATCACCTGCTGCAGGTCCTGGGGGAGGCAGAGCCTGAGGGGGGGGACACCCAGCAGAGCCACGCAGCCCCCCTGGGGGGGGTGGGGGGCCCAGCCCAACCCGTGCTGCCCCCCACCCACCCACCCACCTGCTCCAGGCTGTCGTCCTCGGGCAGGCTGCCCGTGTCCCCGTTGCTGCTGATCGGGATCTCCATGGTGGCCGCTTTGCTCATCAGCCCGTCCGACATCCTGGGGGCTGTGGGGACACGGACCCCCCCCCCCATGCTGCAGCCCCCGGTGCCGGGTGGGGATGAAGACCCCCCCACACACACCTTGAGCCGGGGTTTCACCCGTTCAGGACCCCCCCCGGGATGAGCTCTGCCGGGTCACAGCTCCCCCCGACCCCCCCGCGGGGCCCGGCGGCGACAAGTCGCCGCCGGGCCCCGCGGGGGGGTCGGGGGGAGGAGCGGCTGCCGCCGCACCCAGACCGGTCCGGGCACATTCCACAGCGGTGGCACC